>OY755043.1:9382047-9982047 GCA_963576565.1 Aspidapion aeneum
TCTTACATCCGGTGTTATCCTTCTTCTTTTAACTTTTAGTTCACAGGTCACCGGGATTTGCTGCGATCAGGGTAAACCCTTATGTTTCTATTCCTATTCAATCACCTGCTAAACTAGTTTTTCTTTTTCTAAGCAGGCTACCCTATGGTCAGTATAGCTTTTTTCCATGTGGTATACCTACACGATCCGCAGTCCCGTAGTAATAAAAATTAAGAGGCTCTTGCAAAAAAATCAACAGATGCTGCAGATTTTTTTTAGGAAAATATTTGTATATTTACGTGGCTTACCCGGCATTTTGTCATGTGTTAAAATTGGTTGTGAAACTCAATCTATTTTGACATAAATTTAAATGTAAATTTAATGTAATTTTATGGTATATTTTTATCTCAGGTGATGAAACTAGAAATGTGTGTGTTTTACATACGATTTTTCCAGTGCAACATATGATAAACACAGACAAAGAAAAGAGAGAGAGAGCAATCATTTCTAATGCGCCTGTCTTCAATCCTTGTATTTCAGAAGAGTCCGAAACCAGTTTCAGTGGCTTGATGGAACGGAAAACTGACTGTCCGATAACAGTACAACGTCGACCTGGAACGCAAAAAGGATTTTTTCTATAAGCGTGCGGAAAAGTCCACTTTTCCGCACGCATTTTAGTGTGGAAAGTGCCACCAAATATTTCTTCCGCACTAGTGCGGAAAAGTAAATTTGTTACGATTTTGAGGTGTTCTATAACATTTAGACCGTTCAAAATACATTTGTATCTTTCCTAGCACACGAAATATCCTAAAAATATTCAAATTGACTAAAATTCTGCTATATTTTCAATATTTTCGATAAAATAAAGTTTTCAGTAAAATAGGTTCAAATTATAAGTTTTAAACCTCCCCGGTATAAATATCGTCATTGTCAATGTCAAACAACAATGAACACTAGTGGTTTTAGATTTGGCATCTTAAATCACCATAGCAACAAAGTACAAACAAACTGTCAAAACAAAGCCAATTTTGCAGATACAAGCGTCTTTTGAATTTTTCAAACAAAAAAATCAGATTTTCAATGGATTCTTCGGACGAAGATCTACCCCAGTCAGTTCTAGAAGCCGCTAGAATGTGAATAATAATAATTGATTTGATTAAAACGTTTTGAATATAAATAATTTTCTGATTAATTTTTAGTTTTTTCCTCACGCTTATAGAAAAAATAGTGTACCTAACTCGTGCGTAAAGTGTCTTTTCCGCACTTGATTGCCGGCCAAACTCCGCTATCGCCTCGTTTGGCCATCTGCAATCGCGTGCGGCAAAGAGGCACTTTCCGCACTAGTTAGGTAAACTACTATTTCGTACCGTTTTATGACTATAGCACGCGATCAATGATGTAACGAAACTATTTTAAAATATTGTTTTAATGCAGACTAAAGATCTATTTAGTAATAATAGAGCTTCAAAATACTTTGTTGTAGCATAACTTTATTTCTAAAAACATTTTTATATAGTTTAGGCACAGTCTACCTAGGCTGTGGTTTAGGTACCTTCAGACTACGTAAAACAACATCTTTACAAAAATAACAACCAAAAAATAGAAAAACAATGACAGGCTTCGCTTCCTATAGAGCTTGCTCTACGATAAGTGTCCTTAATTATTATAGGTCCCTTCTGGTGGCCTATAAATGGCAGCTCTACAGAACTGAGACATCTGTCAAAACTTCTGGGTGGCCTACATTTGGCTTTGTCAGAGTTGTCCAAACAGTATGGAACAAACGTCGTGGGACTTAAACTTGGAAACGAAATGGTCTGTAGATTATTTTTTTCTAAAATGTAGCTAATGTCAGCAAAAATTCGCAATTATCAAAAATTTCGGATAAAACAATCAGTAATTATTTATATTTGATTTTTTTTATAAATAATTTATGACTGTATGCTGTATGTAGAGATACAGAAAGAAGTACATATGTATAAATCGCCTCCTAGGAATAAAGTCTAAACACATATCAAAATCGGACTTCTCACCTTTAAAAACACTAGTATACTAATTTTGAATTTTATACATTTTGTGGAAAAGTAACTTTTCCGCACGATATTTCGTGTGGAAAGATGTACTTTCCGCTCGATTTTACTTTTCCGCACCATTTTTACTTATCCGCACGTCCCAAATGCAAGAATCCTCCTGTTCACAATCGTTTCCAAATGAAAACCCGTCCTCTTACACACAAGTTTCATTTTCAAGAAGTGCTGCTGTACCGATGCTACCAGAAGCACCGAGGGAAGAATCCTGTAATGTGTTACAGCCTGTACACACCAATATACCTTCCTCCATTCATTACACTAGTAATTCTCAACAGCAAACTGATCAAGGCATTTCTGTAGTGGGCCAAACACCAAACAATCAAATTTAAATAAGAAACGGTGTTCTTCAAGATGTTGCGGCATCTGCTATATTGCAGCATGCAACAAACACAAAGTGCACTTTCAATTTCAATATTTACCATCGTTAACTTTTTCGTTATTGTTAATTAAAATGTTCTTTACATAAAGTTTCTTATTAATATATCATGATAAAAAAAATCTGTTTCATTATTTTTCCGTGAATAGAAAAATCGTGTGTGGAAAAATAAAAAAATCGTGCAGAAAAAAATCTTCTTATTATGACTTCTAGTATCACCTGTTAAAGTTAAAGTTTTCTTAATTTTCAGGCAATTTGTGTATTTTCCTACCCAGTCGTCAAAAAGATACAAACCAGTGAAGAATACGAAGGAAGACCCGACAATTTCTTCTTCCGATTGAGGACCATGGGGACAAGAAAAGGTATAATAATACATATTAGATCCGCCTTCTTTCAGTGCCTTAAACATGTTTATTTATCACTTTGTTTTATCGCTGATGATGAACTAATAGTCCTTGTCACAGAAAATGAAGACTTAGAACACCTACATGGCTTGTTAACTGATAGAATAAATAAACTCAAAAGTTGTTTGGAACTATTTCAATCATCTAACCCTGGTGGAGCACAAACGTGACTCTTGTGACACAAATGTACGTACGTGTAATAGACAATCAACATGCCAATTCTTGAGCACGAAAAAGAATAGAAAAACCATTGATAGAATCAGAACCGATGGGTAAAATTCATCGAAACTACTGGCATAGAGGAATATATAATATATATTCCTCTATGCAACTGGCATCTAACTCTGAGGCAAAATCAGAGCAGGATAATAATGAAATCCCTTTTAACATTATTCGAACTCTTTAAGCCATGGTTTAATGAGACCAGACAGTGCTTAAGCAAAATAGAAAACAAATAAAACTGGTGACGGGACTACGGTTACTACACAACATGAATAGATCTGCACAGGAATTTCCAGAGATGAGTCTACTGCCCAAATGTCCAGCACTAACCTTCCGTAGAAAACAGAAACTTCCTGGAGGAAAATCCTTTTGAGGACGCTAACTGTCAGAAAAGCCTAGTGCTCCATGCAAAGTCCTCAAGAGGCAATTAACATACAGGTTTACGAGCAAGAAAAGGAAAAGAGAAACCATTTAAATATTTGGAACCTAGAACTCAGAGAATACACCCCACAGAATTTCCAGAGATAAGCCAACTTATAGACTATGCGATGAACCTGAAGAATCAGGCGCTTACATACCCGAGTGCCTAGCACTAACCTTTAGTAGAAAACAAAAGCCTCTTGGAGAAACATCCTTTCGATGAGGCAAACTGTCAGAAAGGCCTAATCTAGAAGCTAGTGCTCCGTGCAAGATCCTGAAGAGGCAATAAGCATACAAATTTACGAGCAAGAAGAGAAACAGAAAAACCATTAGAACATTTAAAACCTAAAGAGATGAGCCCACTTATAGACTATGCGATGAACCTGATGAATCAGGCGCTCACATACCCGTGTGTCCAGCACTAGCCTTCAGTAGAACACAAAAACTCCTGAAGGAAAATCCTTTCAAGGAGGCAGACTGTCAGAAAAGCTTAATATAGAGGCTAGTGCTTCGCGCAGGGTCCTCAAGAAGCAATAGACCTACAGATTCCAAAGCAAGCAGTTGAACAGAAATACCATCAAAACATTTAGAACCTAGACCTTAGAGAATGCACCTGCACAGAATTTTCAAAGATGAGATCACTTGTAGACTATGCGATGAACCTAACGAAGCAGGCAATCACATACCCGAGTATCCAGCACTCACCTTCAGTATAACACAAAAACATCCTGAAGGAAAATCCTTTTGAGGAGGCAAACCTGTCAGAAGAGCCTAATATAGAGGCTAGTGCTCGGCGCAGGGTTCTCAAGAGGCAATGAACCTACAGATTCACGAGCTAGAAGAGGAACAGAAAAACTATTAAAACATTAGGAACCTAGAACTTTCAGAGATGAGCCCACTTATAGACTATGAGATGAAACTGACGAATCAGACGCTCATATACCCGAGTGCGTTGCACTAACCTTCAGTAGAACACATAAACCACCTGGAGGAAAATTCTTCGAGGAGGCAAACTGTCAGAGAAGCCTAATATAGAGGCTAGCGTTCCGCGCAAGTTCCTCAAGAGGCAATAAACCTACAGATTCACGAGCAAAAAGAGGAACAGAAAACCATTGAAAAATTGAGAACTGGTTAGAATGCCAAAAAATTATATTATCCGGGGTACGTTCAGATTGAAACGTCGGGCGAGACGTCTTGCCGAGCGAATGACGTCATGGGTAAATCGCCGGACGTCTTGCCTTTGTGAACGGTATGGGTGTAATAAACATAACCTTAAAATATACATATTTTTTTAAATTATTGATAAATTTGATCAGATTTAAAAATTTGTTACTGTTTATTTAGTAGGGTTAACATAAACACAAATAAGTGTTTTTTTTTGTTTTGAAAAATGGAATTAGAGAGTCTTTTGGAGTACCCGACTTTTGGTGGCTGACACATATATACACAAATAAAGTTTTGTTTTAGATTTTAAAGTTGTGTTTTCTGCAAATTTATTTTCTTTGTTGTACAAGCAATACAGGTTTTAAGTTTCTCTGCTCAACACTTTCAAAGGACATAAATAAATTTGAAAATTAATAGTTATATGTACATACATGTGCAATATAATATAATAGCGTATGACAGTGAGACAAATTCTCAAAGTGTTTGCTGGGGCGTTGAGAGATCTTCAATTACATTATATCAAACCTCTTTATATGGTTACATTATCTACTATTAAATAAAGAATACAAATATACATAGTTTAAATGTCTTTTATTTTAATTTGAAAGCACAATGTAATATCTCGGTATAATATTATTTATATTCCTATAACAATTTGTCCAAATAAAAATCCATTCTCTACATTCTCCTAAGTAGAAACTAAACAGTCAAAATGAAATTCTGTAAAGAATCCATTTGCATCTAAAAGAGTGTTTTCCTAAAAGGAGTGCCGCTGCAAGAGGATTCTGCTTGAAAAACTGCTTGATACTCTAAAAATAACTCACACTGCCAAAAGGGTCGTTATTCCGATGGCAATTGTCTTCATTGCATGGAGCGATGTGAAACCTGTAACCAATACAGTTTTGATGGTCGATTTACACAGCAACATAACAAAAAATGGAATTTAAGGTTAATTTTGGTATTTTCGTTTTTTTTTTCTGCCAGCTGATTATGGTAAAATGGAGCTTTAAAACAAGGCATTAACTTTATCCATTGTGCTATGTTACTATGGGTAAACAGGGTATAGAAGTCAATGGGGTAAACCATCATCCATACCCTAGCAAAAATCCCAGAAAGAAAAATACTCTGTCAATCTATGGGCACCTAAGCTAGATACTATAGTTATAGTGTGCGTGTGAGCTAATATAACTAAAAACTGAAATATATTACCTTTCGTTTGATACTACACAAGCCATGTTTTGACTTAAACTCTAATTTTTGAAATCTACATTCACCATTTTTTTTTTTCAAAAAACTAAAATGTAGGTTGTTTAACTCCAGACCTATCACACAATATCACTCCCACCCTTTTATTTGACTTGCGTTCGGTGGACTTTGTTCATATTTAAATGGGACCATCTCGACCGAAAACCCAGCCTAGGTACCAAATTTCATTCAAATCGGGCAAGCGGTTTTTTAGTTATTCGCGTTGGTCGTTACAGACAGACAGACAGACAGACACACGGCGGGACAAAAAAGTTTCAAAATCATCTGAAACGCAAAGATATATAACATTTTTTAAAATCAGAGCAATTTTTTTTTCTCGAAAAAATAAGAATCACCATAGCTCACACTACTATAGTATAGTAGTAGTGTGAGCTAATAGGTAACTACATTTAATGTTTTCTATACGGGATATAAAACAAACCCAACCATAACAAATTGTCTTGTCAGAGTTAACCATGTTGAATGGTCTCGAGTTTATAAATGACTTAACCCTTCTAAAGAACTCACCTGTCAAAAGTCAAACAAGTATTTTTTGTCTTCAAGAAAAAATAAAATTTGATTATTTATTTATGGAAAATGCCACTTTTATGTAATATGTTTTCGAAAATATAAAACAAAAAATAAAAAAAATTGGGGGGTTGGTTTATATACCTACTGCGCAAGTCGAGCGTTTGTCACCCACCTCATAGAGAAAGGTGTAAAAGGCGATTCGCCCGACGTTATTTTCGGCCAATATGAGCGAGAGTAACTTTCACCTAGTATGTAATCTGAACGGAAATGGGCGCGCCCGACTACATCCGACGTGCTATCTGAACGTACCCCTGGGTGTATCAAACATGGGTGAGTAAAGAACATTAAAACTACTGGCATTTAAAGCCTAGTCAAAGTCACCGCAACTCACTTGTCAATTCCTTAAACTGAATAGGAAACAAATCAGACTGGTGATGGGACTTCGGTCCCTGCACTATGAGAATACACCTGACAGGAAATTCCAGAGATGAGCCCACTGGTAGACTATGCGATGCGATGAATAAGTAAAGTAAAACACAGAACCGGAGAGAAAACCCTTTTAAAAAGGCAGACTGTCAGAAAAGCCTAATATGGAAGATAGTGCTCCTCGCAAGCTCCTCAAATCTAAATTAAAAATTCCCACTGCACCAGACACAATAAACTAAGCAGCTGCAGTGTCAGAGACTTCAAAACTTAACCTTGCTATAAATCAATCAACAATCTAACATTTAAAATGAAGTTAAGAAGAAGAACCGCTTATTTAGAAAATAATTTTAATTTTTCAGGCATCACAAGCACAGATGGTCCTTTGTGGAAAGAGCAGAGAAGTTTCGTGTTAACGCACCTGCGTAATCTAGGCTTCGGCAAACGCAAAATGGAAATGATGGTCCAACAAGAAATGCGGGATCTTCTCCAAACGATCGAGGATAACATGGAAGGTCTGGACTTCGCAGAGGTGCTGTCGCCAGCTGTTCTAAACGTACTTTGGACTATGACAACTGGTTAGTGTAGATATTTAAGTCAGGGCAATGCCACGATCACTATCGCTATCAGCTTTCATCGGGGAGGGTTGTCCAATATCTAAGGGACACCTAATAAGTGTTGAAAGTTAACTGTTTTGTCCTTATGGGACTCCTTAAAACACTGCTAGGTCAATATGACACCCTTGCATTGTTAATAAGACGGTTTTGCCACGCACTTAAGAAGCGACATCTACGAAAATACGAGAGAAACTAGAAGAAAAGCAGACGAGTAGGAAACTGCTTCATCGATCGATAAAAATAGTAAATCCATCACGTGACCTAGGACGACACATTGTCTTTAAGGTCAGATTAACGTTAATTGCGTTTTTCCTCCTTGGTCGTCGGCGTCAGTCAGCGGAGTTTTAAATCAAATACTAATTGTAAAATACTTACTATTGGACGAGGTGCACGGCCGAACACTTGGCGAACAGTCGTGGTCGGATCGGACGTCTATTTTAGGTAGAATTGTCTATTTTATAGGATCGTTTCTTGGATACGTTCGTTGACGTTAACCGCACTTGATGAGAGACCGAAATGTCATACAATGCGCATGTGCGCAGGTGGAATGTTCCTCGCGATATGACCCCAGGTAGCAAGGGGTCATCAAATGACGTCTTTCTTTCGTCGAAAAGTGGTCATTTGGATGACCAGCAGGTCATCTACCAAAAAATGTTGTCTTTAAGGCGTCAGTTACTTGACGTCTTTTCGTAGTGTAGTTTTTGACGTCTGAAAAACGTCATATATTGGTCACTACCCACACTGCACACTTTGTCCAAGGGACATAGACTCATACTTACATAGATGGTGCCCCAGTCAGTACTTGACCGGATTTATACGGAATGTGTGGGTACGTATGTAAAATAAATTAAATATTAAATCAAGACAAACTTCGAGGCTTCTTTCGCTTCAAGGTGGAGATGTGTAAATCTAGGTATAGGTTTATTTTAATCTGTACCTCACAGACGAACACCGCTGTACCTGTTCCAGTACTTCCAGGTCTAAGTCACAGAAGATTCACCTACTGTGTCTAAGTTTCTTTCAGTGTTCTCAACTGCAGGGAATATTTCATATATTCAGACGAGTTAAAAAAAAGTCATAAATAGGTTTGTGTGTGTCTAATGTTCTGATTTGGTCCCAAATACGTCATATTGCTGACGTCTTTAAAACGTCTAAAAATGTCGTCATTTTGGGTGTGTCTTTTGAACGTCATTTACACGTCAGATTAGAGACGTCAATGGTCATTAAAAATGACATGTTTTTGACGTTTAAAAAACGTGACCTTGCTACCTGGGGAGAGACCGAAATGTCATACAATGCGCATGTGCGCAGGCGGAATGTTCCTCGCGATATAACTACGTGAGTTAGGCGACCAACAATACATATATATACATACAATATCACAATTCCCTCCACACTTAACTCTAAACTACCCTTAAATTGTTTTTGAGTGACATACACAAACATACAATTTAAACAATTTGTATTGCACTTAATCAATGTCCAAAGTGTAGTCTTTGAACCAGCGGCGTAGCGTGCCTGAAGGGTCGGGGGGGGACCGACAGCTAAAAAGAGTGCCCCTCAAAAATCTTGCCACCAAAAAAAAAAAAACAAAAAAAAGGTCATCATGTCTTTCGTTTCCTTTGCCGCCCTCTCAATTTGCCGTTGGCAGCCCTGGTACTTAATACAGCATGGGGCGCTTCGGCCACCCATGGGGCGCCAGTACCCTCGGGGCGGGGGGGGGGGGGCGACGAACCCCCCGCGCCCCCCCACGCTACGCCACTGCTTTGAACCGACTTGGCAATTTGCTTCGATTTCTACGTGAGCTTCTTTTCATTATTGCCTCTTCAGTCTTGATGTCACTTTTCGGGTTGTCTGTCAGACCAGGATTTGAAAACCCATAAAAATCACTCTCATTGTCATATGTGAACTCTATAGTTTCAGTATTTAAGTTCTTATGGCTACTACTGAGCTCATCAAGTGCGGTTAACGTCAACGAACGTATCCTAGAAACGATCCTATAAAATACACAATTCTACCTAAAATAGACGCCCGATCCGACCACGACTGTTCGCCAAGTGTTCGGCCGTGTACCTCACCCAGTAGTAAGTATTCTACACTAATAAACATAAATGTTTTCTCCAGTGGCGTATATAGCGTATAAAATAGCATAAAATACGGCCTCATGAGGTCTTGGGCCCCCCTGAAACTGTCTAAACTGTCTCGGGCCCCCCCACGAAACTTTTTCTATATACGCCACTGGTTTTCTCTATCTATTTAGCCTTCTTCAATCCATCTTATATATATATATATATATATATATATATATATATATATATATTCAAACGGACTATATATATATATATATATATATATATATATATATATATTCCTCTACTTGTTTTCTTTTGGCTTACCTGACACCTCTTCTTATGCGGATTGGCTTGGTTCGTTCGTGGATTTTGATTGATGTTGTTGCTTGGCTATTAGTAACCGTGAATTAAAAATTAAACAACCAACGAAAGTTTAAATTTTTCTCGATTTATTATTTACAACTTTTTGTAGGTTCAAGATTGGACACAGGGTCCAGGTTAAAGAATCTTCTGCAACTTTTAAAGAAAAGAGGCGTAGCGTTTGACATGTCAGGAGGAATGTTGACACAATACCCTTGGTTACGTCATATTATGCCCGAGAAGAGCGGGTACAATCTTGTCCAGGTAAATCAGCAATCGTTCTGTTGCTATGAAACAGGGAGTAATAAGAAGTTTGTATTTAAGAGATATACAAATTCGTAGTAGTTATCCCGAGAAATTAATAAACTCAACGATCTCTAAAATTGAAAACAAAACAAACATAGCAAATTATCAGAATAATAATTCATTAGGTGTTATTAACATTCTATATGGTTAAGGAGTTTCAGAAAACTGGAGACGAATAGCCAAAAACTATAATATTAAAATAGTATTCTTATCAGAAAATAAAATAAGGAGTTTTGTAACTAAAACAGAACCGGAAAATCCCTTAAATAATAAGCAATATATAAATTAAAATATAATTTTAGTCTATAAACGTGGAACTCAAAGAATTCATAATGGAAGCGATAACAAAACACAAAAAGACTTGGACAGATGGCAACAGAGACGATCTCATCTATTCGTTTTTGACAGAAATGCACGAAACAAAAGATGACCCCCAGTCCAATTTTACAGGTAAGTGCGTGAGAATTCTGAATACAAGAGACACATTCTATGAAGTACTATATTGTACAGTCGGGGACTTAATAAATGGCCGCTGCCGTTTTCAGAAGAGCTTGGATGAGAATTCTAATACCGGGCGAGGTTTATGAATGAATGAATTATTGAACATCGTATCGCGCGCTTTCATTTCCTCGACTCCACGTCGATCGGCTGTCGCTGTGCACTTTTGTGCAATGCAATTTTTGCTATTGAACTTAATAATTATTTGGAATATTGGCCGATAAACGGGCGAAGCCATTCACGTTTTTGGATACATACATTTCTTTTTTTAGCTGATTTCTTGTTTATTAGCATAGGATGTGTGTATTTTGGCGGGATTAATACAGACAGAGATATTTTTATTTAATACCTGCTTTTTTAATTGTTTAACATAAAGGATGGCCCACCGAAAACGTAAGGTATTACTTTTCGAAAAAATCCAAAAACAAGTTTGTCTGTCGGGGGCAAATTTTTGAGGTATTTGGTGGTTAGTATACAATCCAATTTTTTTTTATCAGAAAAATAAATAAAATGGGGGATCCAAAATGGCGGATTTTCCCATTTATTTTTCATTTTTTATTTTTCATTTTTTATTTTTCATTTTTTATTTTTCATTTTTTATTTTTCATTTTTCATTTTTCATTTTTCATTTTTCATTTTTCATTTTTCATTTTTCATTTTTCATTTTTCATTTTTCATTTTTCATTTTTCATTTTTCATTTTTCATTTTTCATTTTTCATTTTTCATTTTTCATTTTTCATTTTTCATTTTTGTGTGTGTTCGACACTGTAACTTTGTATTGTAATGTATTTATAAAAAACTGTTTTTAAGGCTGATATAGCGTGGGGTTGACTTGGAGTGTGCCCATGGGCCAGGTAACCGTGGACTTGGCCGACTTAGGTTATACATCGTTTAAAAAATAATTTAATTTTCTACAATAAAGTTAATTAAACAATTTCTGTAAAATGCTTAGCTTTTGAGAAAATGACAAAACTGAATAATTTCGGTATATTTTGCATATACTATGGAAATACATAGGAAACGCGTGTACTGCTAATACTTCACGGTTAGTATCTCAGCAAAAGTACTACCCAGATTTTCTCAAAAATAAGCAGTTTTGAAGTTATAGGCCATTAAAAATCAAAATTGGTCAAAATCCAAAATTGCGGCGAAATATTTAGCCTTAACTCAAAAACCATTCGTCTGACAAATAAACATGCAAAAGTGTTTTTGTAGGAAATTTTTTGTCTTCAACCTTTGTTTAATACTTTTTTTCGAAAACGTACAGTAACCAAGTAATTTAAAAAATACCCTTTTTATGCACACTAAATCCAAGATGGCGGGGGGAGCCGGCCGCCCCCAAGGTCGAAAACTCGAGTTTATTTTTGCAAGCTAAAATTCTATAATGACTGGACTATTTAGCCACCCCCAAAAATAGTGTTCTAACCAATTTTTGCTTGTATTTATTTTTTTTAGCTTTACACTTTAAAAACTCTTACCATTTTAAAAATGGCTAAAAATACAAACATGTTCCTGAAAAATCACTATCATGTGTATTTTTTTAACCGAGCATTCAAACGGACTACAGACCAAAGCTAATTTTTTCCGCATTTATGTGTATTTTTTTAACCGAACATTTAAACGGAATACAGACCGAAGAGAAATTTTTCATGATTGAATTTAACCCAGGAATGCGAATAAATTATATGTGTTGAACGACGCGCCACGAAATCCGGCCGGTATTGGGAGTCTTATCCAAGCTCTTCTGAAAACGACAGCGGCTATTTATTAAGTCCCCGACTGTACCAGAGCCATAGCAGCAAAGGTCCCTCTTTCAAAGCAACATTTTTTTATTTCTAATTTAAAATACATAATTTGATGATTTTGTGAGGAGTATGGACTAGTAAAAATATTTAGAAAACTAAGTAATATTGTCGTTTCGCCTGTTTTTTTCTACCTTATCTTGTAGTATCCCAAACTCCCCTAAAGTACTGATAATACAAAAATTAGTTATGTTTTAGATGATCAACTAGTAATGATATGCCTGGACATCTTCATAGCAGGATCACACACCACAAGCAATACGATTAATTTCATCTTCTACATGATGATTATGCATCCAGAAGTTCAAGATAAAGTCCAGAAATGCCTAGATGCAGCTTTTGGGAAAGCAGAAGAAATACTTTATGCTGATAAGAATAGGTAATACAACGAAAAAAAGAAAAATTGGGTTATAAGCCACGACACGTATCTCGACGTATCGTACGTTATTGCATTGTGCGCATGCCCAGTATTTGACAGACGTACGTTGCGCATCATGCGCCACCTAACGTTGCCCCGATTAAAGCCCATCACACACAAACTTGCATAGGCCGCATAACGCGTAGCATGGGGGCTTTCAACCAATCACCAATCGAATAGCCGCGGCCATATTAGATTTGCATACGAAAAGTCCGTTTTTGATTGGTCGGAGCTTATGCTATGCATTTTTGTGTGTGATGAGCTTATCGTGTGTACATACGCAACAGAAGATAAAAAATAATTTTTTGGTTTACATTGCGACCCAAATTAAACCCTAGCTATAAAAAAAATGGAAAAAAAAATTATCTATTTTTTTTCTTCATTTTTTTTTTAAATCTCGAATTCAATTGTCCGTAGAGAAGTTTTAATAGAATTGAAATTTCTGCCCTAATAACGAATTTCTAATATTCCTAATTTTTGAATTTTCCCTTGTTTACTTAAAACTACAAGGACTAGAAAAAAACTTTTAACATGTCTCTAGCTCTCTCTCTTTTATAATAACTGAGTTTCCCATATTCAATACCATCAAAAATGGGACCCTGTATACTTAAATAAGTTTGACTGATTTTGTAGAGTTCCTTACGTAGAAGCAGTTCTATTTGAAGTTGAAAGATTTTGCCCAGTTGTGCCAATATCAGGACCTAGACGGGTACTTAAAACTACCACCGTAGATGGGTATAGTATACCAAAGGTCAGTGCCAAAAGATTTTACAATTAAAAGTTTTACAAATTTCTATCTTTTACAAAGCATGTTGAAAATTACTTTGCTCCATGAGTCAGGCACAAGTAAAATAATAGTTAGAGTAAACTTGTAGAAAAAAACTGCACAAAGGGTATGGGTAGAAATCTGGAAAGTGACAGATTTGGAGCAAAAATTGTGGACATACATGAAACTTGATATACAAATAAAAAAAATCAATGAAAATATCACCAAATAACATGTTGCCATGGAAAAACGTTCAAATTTTAAAATATTTTCTGTTGTTTTGGCCATTTTTTAATTTCATCATGTCAGGTTACTGATGCACTTCACAGGTAACTGATAACCACTAATAAACTTAATAAATGTTGGGATAAAATATAGAACTAACCTTTAATATTTGATTTCTTTTAAAAATAGGTATATTTTTTATTTTTTCTTTCAAAATTAATAGCTTTTGCAGTACAGGTAACTGACAACTATAACAGGTAACTGATTATAAGAACAAACAAAATTATTTAAAAAAATGTTTTAATTTAAAAAAATGCTAAAATTTGTATATAAAAGTCACAAACGCATTTTTTTATGGAAGAGGGTGGGGTGTAGGGGTGGTAGGATATTTTTTTATTATTGTTGTATTGTCATTGGACCACTATATGTATACCAAATTTCATCCAAATTGGATAATGGGAAGTGTGTCAAAAACACATTTTTCTATAGAAGTGGTGGGTATAGAGGTGGGAGGATATTTTTTTCTTAATGTTGTATTGTCATGTTTTATCCAAATCGGATAATGGGAAGTGTGTTAAAAACGCTTCACAAGATTTGATAGTTAGATAGTTAGACAACATGTGAAGCTAAATAAAAGCTTGTAAAAAACGAGTCAGTTACTTGTAGAGCAGGTCAGTAACCTGTAAGTATTCTAACAGGTAACTGATGCACAGGTAACTGACGGTTTTGTCACGTTTTGTGAGATATTATTAATACTACTAAAATTGAGTCTAATAAACAAGAAAACTCAAAAAGTGTGTCCTATTGTAATTATGTTTCACCATTTTTTAAATTGTTTTTTTGTTGTTCTACCTTTTAAAAACTTACCAGGTTACTGATCAAACTGAAGGTTACACACGCGAGTATGGATCGGTTAAAGGACACAGCCACTGTCTTAGACGTGTGACATCGAATTAAACCGTTCGCGCGTTTTCCGAATCACAGAGCTCTTTTTCACTTAGCAACTGAAGGTCAAGAATGATCCAGTGATGCCAAATGAATAAAAAATCTGAAGGCACAGGTAACTGATGCAATTTTTGGTGACAAAGTTGAAATTTGAATATTTAAAAACAAGTAACTTTAAAACAATTCTGGTTCTGACTATTTATATAGGTAAAGGTTGTTTTTTAATGTTTACTAAGAAATTACTCCAATAAATAATTATAAGAACATAATTTAATTAAAATATAGTAAAATTCTAATGGTGACACTCCAGGTGACTGACGATTGTGACATAAAACCTCTGTTATCTAAAGGAAATATTTTTTATAATCTTCCAAAAATGAACTTACTTGTTAGTTATTTAATAGAACTATAAAAATAAAATTAGTTTTGTATAAAAAAAATGTTTTAACATGTTTTTGTGTAGGTCACATCAAAATCCGTCACTTTCCAGATATTCACCCGTATATTATAATTTAGCTCACACGACTACTATACTATAGTAGTGTGAGAAAAAGTTGCTCCGATTTCAAAAAATTTTATATATCTTTGCGTTTCAGATGATTTTGAAATTTTTTTGCCGCGCCGTCTGTCTGTATGTCTGTCTGTAATTTGGTACCAAAGCTGGCTCTTGGGTCGAGATGGTCCCATTTAAAAATGAACAAATAATATAAAATTATAAACAACATTTTTTACTAAGAAATGTAATTTTATATTACTCTAAGTTAGTTTTAATCTAAAGTGGCGGCTTAACAAGTAATGAAAAAGCTTTTCTTTTCGGAAGTATACTTATATTTTGATTGTCAAAAAAATTAATTCTTTTAGGACACAACAGTGCTGATTAGTCTCCACTCAGTGCACAGTGATAAAGAATATTGGGGAGATCCTGAAGTATTCAGACCCGAAAGATTTTTAGATGAAAATGGAAAATTGTTGACAAATGAACATCTTATTCCTTTTGGAGTGGGTAAGAAACTACAGACAGTAGGCAGATTTGACCTTAAGTATATAGTTTTATTGAGGAAGGCTTCCAGATTAATCTCAAAAATACCTAGTGATATTTTGAAAGCTAGCTATGAGATATACCATTTACATAGGCACATCTCTGTTAATAAAGACATGGGCGCACCCAGGGAGAGGGGGGGGGGATGTTTTACCTATCAAAACGAATTTTATACTTCACACAAAGGTATGTGTGCCTTGTGTAGGTTCTCCTTCGGACACTCTCAAGTTAGGCACACATACCCACAGATTAGGTAAATAAGTATAAAAAAGATGGGACACTCATTCTATGCCTCTTTTTTTAGTTCCTGACCTATCGAGCGCGGCGCTGCAATCGCCCAGCTGGCGCGGCGGCGGCAGCCGCCAATTTTAAAAATTAAATTTTGATTGCACCAAAATGTTTGCATTGTTTCATATCAAAAATGAAACAATGCAAATATTTTGGCAGTAAATTCAGAAAATAAAACTACATTATGTATGTGGGTAGCTATTTATTATAAATAACTTATTTAAAACTTAAAAGAAAATTAATTAATTTTTTATTGTATAATTCAACACACTAAATATGTAATACCAGTATTATAATTAATCTCTCTTAATAATAATCATGTGAGTTCCTTACATATATTAGGGGGCTAGCTCAGTCACAATATATCATATTTTATATAACACTTTTGTCCAGAGGTGGTTCGGTTGCTAATTTTAGTACACCATATTTGCCCAGGTAGAATATCCTAGGTCACGTAGTGAGTGCTGCTCTCTTGATCAGTTACCTACCTTAGCATACACACCAAATTACCCTAAATGATCTATCCCGCTGTTATAATTGGTCTCGTTTTTGAAAATGTGAATTGTGAACACGAGCCCCACTCTATGTGCATGTCAGTCATGTCTCCTTTGGAGCAGCTGGAAAAACATTACCTGAAACAATATAAAATTGTAATATACAAACAATATTCTTTCTTCGGAATGTTATAATTCCTATTTACCAAAAGTGCTAGATAAGCAAACCGAACCCAGCCCAAGGTTTGAAATTTATAACCCACAATCAGAGGATAGACATCAGCGTAGCTAAGGGGGGCCTGGCCCCCTCTGTTGGATCTCAGGCTGCCCTTATGTATTGCAGGGGTCCCCTGGATCACTACTATTAAAAAAATACCGATACAATATATGTGTATCACAGAAAGCATAGACGTAGGCCGCAGCCCTCTTCAGACTGGCCACGCCGATGAAATTGGGCTTTTTGTTAAAATAAACCATGCAAATTTATTTTATAGGTTATGTTATATACTTACTTGAGATTATTAACAAATTCTTTAATTTTTGGCTGGCCGGTAAAATTTGGTTTCCTAAATACCAAAAATGTTGGTAAAAGCCGTAAAAATTGCAGTAAAAAACGAAAAAATGGAATTCCAGAAAATTCGAGACCGATCAGCTGGTTTCTACCGAAAAGATGTGCAGTAGCGGGTTGGGTGAGGATGAGCGGGGCTACGGTGGCGCCTGATCCTTTGTGTGAAGTATATAAAATTCGTTTTGATTTTTATCGATCCACACACAGCACGTTTTCCATCTTTCTTCTTTGCTTTTACCTAATTTTCCATCTCTTCTCCACTTTACATTTTCTGCAAGTATTTTAAGAACTCACTGAGATGAAATTACTGATTAGGTATCCTGATTTTAGGAAAAAGAAAATGTCCTGGAGACATCTTAGCCAAAACATGTATATTCCTATTTTGTGTAGAAGTTTTAAGAAGATATAAGATTGAAGCAAAATCTGGAACAAAACTGACTGGAAAAACTGTTTCTGGAATAATTATAACTCCTGAAAAGTACTGGGCTAAGTTTTTAAGGAGATAACTAAAACATGACACTCATTTGTGTGTGATATTAAATATATTTAAAATAAAAATCATTATTATTATTTTTCATTAAAACTTTATTAAATTCCCCTTCCTCCAACAATCATTATACCCTCCACCCAGTGGCGGTTCGTGACGTTATAAATTGGGGGGGCAGAAATTTATATTGCATGAAAAATGAGATAAAAAAACTTACCGAAACAATTTTATTTTAGTATTTTTCAAACAAGCAGCTACTTGGTGTCGTTTTTAGTTTATTTTTTTATAGATAAAGTTCCTTTCTTTTTTATGGATCCGTAGAGCCGGAATGGGACAACTGGGCCCACCAACTGGGCGCCGGGCCAACTTGGCGCCGGGCCAACTTGGCGCCGGACTAAATTTTTTTTTTTTGATGAGATGTGTAGAAGAAAAATAAAATATATTATTTATATAAAAACATAAAAAGCCTTTACGCAATTTTTTTGAAATTTGTTTTTGTTAAGTAAAGTTAAATCCATTCAAGGCCAACACAAAAATAGAGGCCACGACCCTGAAAAAATCAGCTGTTCTCCCGGGGCTGAATTTTACATTGGGTCTTATGGGAGGTCAGACGTTTTTTTATGATATTTTCAAAATGGCACTACAGATTTCGGCAAAATTTCACTGAAATATTCTCACACACCATCCCGATATTCCACCAAAGGTTTGTAAGGAAGCAACATGATTAAAAGGTTAAAATCTTCAAGATTTAGCCAAGGCCAACACAAAAATAGAGGCCACGACCCTGAAAAAATCAGCTGTTCTCCCGGGGCTGAATTTTACATTGGGTCTTATGGGAGGTCAGAGGTTTTTTTATGATATTTTCAAAATGGCACTACAGATTTCCGCAAAATTTCAGTGAAATATTCTCAGACACCATCCCGATATTCCACCAAAGGTTCGTAAGGAAGCAACATGATTAAAAGGTTAAAATCTTCAAGATTTAGCATTCCTTATTTTGAATTCAAATTACCCGCCATGTACCACATGCCAACTGTTATATTTGACATGTATTTGAATTTGTCATATGTGATTGTCACATTCGCTTCTGCTTTAAACTTAATTTTTGTGTGAGCTAATGAAGCGGCTATGAAAAATTAGGGCTTACTATACATTTAAAAAAAATTGTTCTGCCAGAATAAAGTAAAAACAATCTCAAAAACGGCTTTATTTAAAAAAAAATCAAATATCCATGAACCGTCATTCCAACTTCAATATTTTAAAGACAATCAGCTGTGTCGTAACGTGACCATCAAAAAAAAATCAGCCCCGGATGTGACGTCAACAAAGTGGAGGATCGTGGCCCGTCCATTTTGATAGCCCTGATCCATTAAGTCGACTGTTGAATCTTGGTAGTTGTAGTGTTTGGTAACCTGGTAACACTACAATTTACGTTTTTTATTACAACAATGGCGGATCCAAAAATCAAAATGCCGGATCCAAAATGGCGGATTTTCTTATTTACCAACCGATTTGTCTCAAACTTGAAATATTACATTGCTTGAGGCATAAACTAATATAATTAGTTTATGCTTGAGGTCATTTAACAAAATTTTTTACTCAAACTTAAAAAAATCAAAATGGCGGATTTTCTTATTTACTAGCCGATTTGTCTCAAACTTGAAATATTACATTGCTTGAGGTCATTTAACACAATTTTTAACTCAAACTTAAAAAAAAACAAAATGGCGGATTTTCTTATTTACTAACCGATTTGTCTCAAACTTAAATTATTACATTGCTTTAGGTCATTTGAATAAATAGTAGTTTATTCATTAATTTAATTAAAAGGTGAATATACAAATAGATATTTTTTTCTTTTACTTAACTGTTTGGTAGGTACAAAAATAAAATGACTTTAATGTCATTGTTTACAAAATTTCATATTTGTGTGTTCAACATGTACTTACATAGGTACAACCACAAAGTAAACCTATATATTCTGTGGTACAACTAATGTTAGGTATATAATTATGAATTTGAAATTGTGTAAACAACAACTCTTTAAATTATACTCTTCAATGTTCACTGGCAAGGTTGCTTAAAAAATTGTTTATTGTTTATTAAACAACTGCCAACTGAATTGCAAAGTGCAGTATTTAAAATGATATTTATTAAAATAAAAAAAAAACATGTTATTATGTACCATTTCACATTTTATTTAAATGAGTTAAAAACTTTACAAAAGTAACACAAATATGACTAAGTTATTTTATAATTTTTCTTGCATATTGAACAATAGGAATCTATAAATATATCACATAAAAAATCCAGTATCTATGAGATATCTAAACTTCTAAAACTAAGAACTATATTCTAAATAAATAATAAAAGTAAATAAAAATAATATTTAGTCAACTTCTTCAATTGTTGGTCCACCTTGGCCAAATGAACCTGCTCCTCCAGGCATACCTCCCATACCTCCTGGCATACCACCCATACCTCCTGGCATACCACCCATTCCTCCTGGCATACCACCCATTCCACCTGGCATTCCTCCAGGCATACCATTGGCAGCACCTTGACCTTGTTGGTAGAGCTTGGCCATAATAGGGCTACAAACTGACTGCAGCCTTTTCTCTTTGTCTTCAAATTCTTCTTTTTCTGCTAGTGTGTTGTTGTCAAGCCAAGCCAAAGCTTCTTTGCACTCTCGTTCAATGGTTGCTTTATCTTCAGGGCTCATTTTACCACCACAGTCGTCTGCTGCCTGTTTTACTTGGAAAATGTAAGATTCCAGCTTGTTACGTGCTGTCACCTTCAGTCTCTGTTTCTCATCTTCATCTTTGTATCTTTCTGCTTCAGAAAGCATCCTGTCAATATCAGCTTGCGACAGGCGTCCTTTGTCATTCCTGATGGTAATATTTTTGGATTTGCCTGAACTGTTGTCTTTGGCAGAAACATTAAGAATGCCATTGGCATCCATGTCAAATGTGACTTCGATCTTTGGTACACCTCTTGGTGCTGGTGGTATTCCTGTCAGATCGAAAGTTCCCAGGAGGTTATTGTCTTTGGTCATGGCTCTTTCTCCTTCAAACACTTGGATGGTTACTGCAGGTTGGTTATCAGAATATGTGGTAAATGTTTGAGTCTGTTTGCAAGGTATTCTTGAGTTTCTTTCAATTATTTTAGTCATAACTCCACCAGCTGTCTCAATACCAAGTGACAAAGGAGCTACATCAACCAATAAGACATCTTGGATCTTGGAATCTGTATCTCCACTAAGCACAGCTGCCTGGACAGCTGCACCATAAGCTACAGCTTCATCTGGATTAATGGAAAGATTCAAAGTTTTTCCATTAAAGAAGTTTTGGAGTAGTTGTTGGATTTTTGGAATTCTTGTAGATCCACCAACTAGAACAATATCATGAATTGCTCCTTTGTCTAACTTGGCATCTTGGAGGGCTTTTTCTACTGGTTGCAGTGTACCTCTGAAAAGATCTGAGCAAAGTTCTTCAAATCTGGCTCTAGTAATTTTGGTGTAGAAATCAATACCATCAAACAAAGCATCAATTTCTAGGGTGGCTTCTGTGCTTGATGATAAGGTTCTTTTGGCTCTTTCTGCAGCTGTTCTTAGCCTTCTGAGTGCCCTTGGATTAGAGCTTAGATCTTTTTTAAACTTTCTTTTGAATTCTTCAACAAAATGGTTGACTAACCTGTTGTCAAAATCTTCACCTCCAAGATGGGTGTCACCAGCAGTAGCTTTGACTTCAAACAAGGAACCTTCATCAATGGTTAGGATGGAGACATCAAAGGTACCACCTCCAAGGTCAAATATAAGCACATTCTTCTCACCTTTGAGGTTCTTGTCAAGTCCATAAGCCAAAGCAGCAGCTGTGGGTTCGTTGATGATTCTCAAGACATTCAAGCCTGCAATAACGCCAGCATCTTTGGTGGCTTGTCTTTGGGAGTCATTGAAATAAGCTGGAACAGTAATAACAGCATCTCTTACTTGAGTTCCAAGGTATGCTTCAGCGATTTCTTTCATTTTGGTAAGGACCATGGAACTGACTTCTTCAGGAGCAAAGGTTTTGGTTTCTCCCTTGTATTCAACTTGGATCTTGGGTTTTCCACCATCGCTGACAACTCTGAAAGGCCAGTGTTTGATGTCAGCCTGGATTTTTGGATCGTCGAATCTTCTTCCAATCAATCTTTTAGCATCGAAGACAGTGTTGGCAGGGTTAAGAGCCACTTGGTTCTTTGCAGCATCGCCCAAAAGACGTTCCGTGTCGGTGAACGCAACGTAACTTGGAGTGGTTCTGTTTCCTTGGTCGTTCGCGATGATTTCCACTTTTCCATGCTGCCACACACCCACACAGGAGTATGTGGTGCCCAAATCGATACCAACTGCTGGAGATTTCACCATTTTTTCACGCACTTTACTGTTTTTTTCACTATAAAACTCGAAAAATTCACTTTTTGTTTTTGTTTACTTGCACTTGGCTTCTTTTTCGTTCCTCTGTTTTATTCAAACTGTTGCAGTTGGCGCGCAGCCGATCGCTTTTATACAAACGGCAAAATCGACCCGAAAATAGGCGAAGCGTTCCGAATACTCTAGAAAGGATGGGAATCGTCACAATCTCGAAGTGTGTAGAAGGGTCGAGAAACGCACCACATAGTGGGCGAAATTAGGGATCTGAGCGAACAAAAATTGTGAGTAAAGAAAAAAAGCAGTGTGAGACTTTTGAAAATTTTATTAAAAGTCTTGTACAACCAGAGATTTATGTCATGCCAAAAAGCTTTGAGAAAATATTTCGGCCTGAGACAAAAAATTTGTAGCTCGAAAAGCTAAATCTTTCAATTTGAAAAAACGTTTGAGGTTTGCTTTGGTCGCCCGCGCTTTTAAAAAGCTTTGTTAGTAATAAATAAAAAAAAATCCCTTCGAAAATTAAAGCTTTATGCAAAACACCTTAACTTTGGGGATGGGACAGAAAAGACAAACGAACAGTTTAACGGATGTAAGTCAATTAGGCATAAATAGTTATATCATAGATGAAAGTATCTTCATGGGACTGTTTATATATTACAACATTCAACATATTCTCCACCTAAATGCCCCTTGAGCTTTTCTAGATATAAGTTTTTGCGATTTTCTCGAAACTTAATAACTTTTAAGAAAAGTAAAGACCTTTAAGAAAAGTAAAGACCGAAAAAATACGCAAATTCATTTGTTCTATATTATAAAATTAGGAAAAAACATAAACTAACGTTTTAAAATATATATTTTACCCTGTAGCTAACTTGTTCTAAGATGTTGATACTTTATAATATTAGATCCCCACTTGTACAAAACACAGTGCACTATATTAATTAATTAAATTTCATAGTAAAGGTTAGGACAATGGACAATAATAAGCCGGCCTCCAATGAGACGGGGAAAAAAGTGTATAAAAAAAATTGATTTTTGGGTAGAAATAGCTTTAATAAATGCGTAAATGGGCACGCTTTTATTTATATTTAAATTTTTAGCCAAACTGATAATATTGTAATGGGACAAAGGGGTCCAAACCATATACGTGAGGCGTGTTGATCAGCGTTCATGGGCTAGCCATTTTCGTCTACGTGTAAAGGACACAGTTATGCAATTTTCGTATTGTCATCCTTTAATGTGATAATCAAAAACCACTTATTGCGTAAATAGCTAACCGGGCGTATTGAAATATTACGTATATGGTCCAAACACAATAAATGGAACATATGGTAATTTTTTAACGGTTTGTTTAAAATTATTAGTCTCATTGGCGGTACGGCTAACCACCAAAATTTGATTACATGGTGTTTTGTACAATAGAGCAACAGGATAAAAAAAAATAAATTATTAACATTTTAAAATAAGTTACCTACAGGGTGGGAGAAAAATAAAATAATAAAAAAATTGTTTTTTTAAAATATATTTTTTTAACTGTTAGGTTAAATATTCTCTTCATTTTATTTATAGTCTAGATCGGATAATTTTTCGTATTTTTTCCTTCTCAACTTTTTTTGAAAAAGCTATTCGTTTTCGAAAAAATCGCAAAAAATTGATTTACTTAGGACATTTGGGATCAAGGAGGACTTTGGCGGAAAATATCTGGGGATGTATCCCAGATGATAAGGAATAAGTATACCAAAATTCAGCTTGCACCTAATTTTTTCGAAGTGATTTGACTGGACTATTAAAAAAATTTTGGTTATTACAGAGTGTGATGCAAAAAACTATTTCGGTAGTTTGTGGTATCTTTTTCAATACTTAAAAAGTAGCTTTGTGTAAATAGATTTTGAACACCTTATAATAAAATAGACATTAATGTTTTTCCGCGAGATTCTTAAAACCCCTTTCATGGACTTATTTTTTTCCAGCACAAAAATAAAATCAATTTTTTTGAGGGATATATTGTATGAGTCATATTAAGGGGATGGAAGAATTTTGAATCATCACCCTGTATAATTTAACAACCGGGGCTTCTTCCAGAGGACTAGACTTCTATAAAAACTGCTTTTTTGAAGTGTAATAAAAAAGTAAAAGTTAATAATTTTGTCCTATGACTTTGCTAATTCATCCACTGTGCGGAAAACACTCGCCGAATGTTCCGGATTTTCTTGCTTGGCGTGGGATGTTACCACGTTGCCACGTTTGAATATTATTCTTTAATATACAATACTTGTTTCGACGAGAGTTTCGACGAAAACTTTTTCAAACGTTAGAAATGTAATATATGTGTGTTTTTTGGTCATGTAGGTAGTTCCGTGCTATAAAAGCTTCCGTTCTGGCAATATTTTTAAAAATTTTGGTGAAATTGGTTATTAGTTGCTTTTTGGTACCTATGTTATGTATATATCTCAGCATTTTTGACTGCTATATAAAAATAATAGAATTATAAATTATACTATATATAAATGTCTAGTTAAGTTAGACCCATATGGAAAACTTTTTTATTATTAATTTTAGGAAAAATAGTTATTTTTTGTAATAACTGCATGTGTTAAAACCTAAAATACAAACGTCAGATATCAAATTTTTTTAGTCGTTTGTTAAAAAATATGAATTTCGCCCAAGACGCCACTATGACCATATTTTCGATAATTATTAATAAATATCAATGCGGACCTGTGTTCATAAATAAGCCAACCACTAACTTATCTTGCTTTGTACAGGTGATTTAAAAAAAAAGACTCTTTAAAGTACTTTTTCCAAAATTTGAGCTTTATCAAAACCTCAGTATTTTAACAACCTGAAAGCGGTAAATGCCAAGTCAAAAAATAATAATATTGTCATCAATTAACGAATATTAAATACATAAACCACATAAACATTACATTCGACCAAAGTGCTAAATTTGTTACTAAGTTGGAAAATCGTTGGTCCTTTCCATTGATAGCCCAACATTTTAACATAAGCCGAACAACAGTTTATTCTATAAATAGAAGAACAACACAGTATTAGAATAATCACTTGAAATGAGACAAGGATGATCTGGCAGACCAAAAGTAACTCAAATTCACGAAGATCAGGTTGTACTTCTTGTACTCTAAAATGACCCCTTCGAGAGAGCGAAGATTGCCAGAATTTGTTCACAATTTCCAGGTAGTCAAGCACCCATTTGCCGTAGAATTAAATCATCAAACTTCAGGTGCCGAACTCAGATATCAAATTTTTTTAGTCGTTTGTTAAAAAATATGAATTTCGCCCAAGACGTCACTATGACCATATTTTCGATAATTATAAATAAGCCAACCACTCACTTATCTTGCTTTATACAGGTGATTTTTAAAAAAAGACTCTTTAAAGTACTTTTTCCAAACTTTGAGCAGTGTATGCTAAGCCACCATGTCAGCTTTATCAAAACCTCAGTATTTTAACAACCTGAAAGCTGTAAATGCCAAGTCAAAAAATAATAATATTGTCATCAATTAACGAATATTAAATACATAAACCACATAAACATTACATTCGACCAAAGTGCTAAATTTGTTACTAAGTTGGAAAATCGTTGGTCCTTTCCATTGATAGCCCAACATTTTAACATAAGCCGAACAACAGTTTATTCTATAAATAGAAGAACAACACAGTATTAGAATAATCACTTGAAATGAGACAAGGATGATCTGGCAGACCAAAAGTAACTCAAATTCACGAAGATCAGGTTGTACTTCTTGTACTCTAAAATGACCCCTTCGAGAGAGCGAAGATTGCCAGAATTTGTTCACAATTTCCAGGTAGTCAAGCACCCATTTGCCGTAGAATTAAATCATCAAACTTCAGGTGCCGAACTCAGATATCAAATTTTTTTAGTCGTTTGTTAAAAAATATGAATTTCGCCCAAGACGTCACTATGACCATATTTTCGATAATTATAAATAAGCCAACCACTCACTTATCTTGCTTTATACAGGTGATTTTTAAAAAAAGACTCTTTAAAGTACTTTTTCCAAACTTTGAGCAGTGTATGCTAAGCCACCATGTCAGCTTTATCAAAACCTCAGTATTTTAACAACCTGAAAGCTGTAAATGCCATGTCAAAAAATAATAATATTGTCATCAATTAACGAATATTAAATACATAAACCACATAAACATTACATTCGACCAAAGTGCTAAATTTTTACTAAGATAGCCCAACATTTTAACATAAGCCGAACAACAGTTTATTCTATAAATAGAAGAACAACACAGTATTAGAATAATCACTTGAAATAAGACAAGGATGATCTGGCAGACCAAAAGTTCACGAAGATCAGGTTGTACTTCTCGTACTCTAAAATGACCCCTTCGAGAGAGCGAAGATTGCCAGAATTTGTTCACAATTTGCAGGTAGTCAAGCACCCATTTGCCGTAGAATTAAATCATCAAACTTCAGGTGCCGAACTGCAGCAAAAAAAGTCCGAACTTACTTTTTAAATGTTTTATTTAGCAAAGGTAATAACGATATTCAATTCAAAATTAAATTTAGTTTAACAGAAAAACGACCAAAAATATATTCTTAGCTGGTTTTCATCAAGTTTTATTTTATTTTTCTCGTGAACATACAAAAGGAAATAAACAGTCCTTTTATTGGACGTCATAACACTACTGTAAAATGTAAATGTCAACCCGATATAATTTAAATATACTGCTTAAGATAAAAAAACAAGTGATTCCAGTCGTATCAGATTTTTTCGAAATTAGCTGTACATTAAATTTAGGAACACCATTTATGTTCAAAAAATTCGTAGATACTCTTAAATTTGGCAACATTGAGTTTTTGGTATTCAACGAAAACGAAAGTCAGAAAATTGTTGTAGGTCGGTCCTTTACAGGGTGGTATCAATCTAGAAAGAAGCCCATAAACCGGCTTAAGTACAGTACCGTGTAGTGGATAAAGGGGCGGGGGGGGGGCGGCACCATTTGTTTTTGCGTTAAATTTAGTTTTTCTATTTTCTTCTCAAAGGACGCCAGGGGCGCCAATCGCAAAGGAGCAAGGGCGTTCACCTCCCCGTGGCCCCCTATACGATACGCCACTGCTCAAGTATACAGTGAGAACGAGCCGGTTGGCATAAATTCAACGTCCATAAAGTTAGCAGTGCAAGGTCAGCAGTGCAAGGATTTTTCCATGCCACAATTTAAGGCTCATTTCAGGCTAATTAAATGCTCTATTCCCAAATTTAATGCTCTTGTAGTTTTAGAGATATTGCTTGCACTGCCAGCTCCCCATAGGAGTTAGCAGTGCAGCATGTTCAGAGCGATGAACTGATGAATTCTACGATACTATAATGATCTATGAATTAAAGGCTAATTAAATGCTCTATTCCCATATTTATTGCGCAAGTAGTTTTGGAGATATTGCTTGCACTGCTAGCTCCCTAAGGGACTTAGCAGTGCAGGATGTCCGGAGTGCCAAATCCATACAATCTATAATACAATGTTGATCTACGAATTAAAGGCTAATTAAATGCTCCATTCCGGAATTACATTCTCCCCCCCCTTTCTTATTAAAAAAAAAAATCAAAATCTGTACTGCTAACTTTACGCATGGCAATTTAGGGCCACTAATGGCGAAACATATGAATTGAAGGTGGAACCAACCTCTTCATATTAAAGGCTAATTAAATGCTCCATTCCGGAATTAAATGCTCCCCCTCCTTTTCTGATTTTATAAAAAACTAAAATCTGCACTGCTAACTTTACGCATTGCGGTTTAGGGCCCCTGATGGCAAGACATATGAATTTGAGGCGGAACCAACCTCTTCATATTAAAGGCTAATTAAATGCTCCATTCTGGAATTAAATGCTTGCCCTCCTTTTTTGAATTTTAAAAAAATTAAAATCTGCACTGCTAAATTTACGCATGGCGATTTAGGGCCCCTGATGGCGAAACATATAAATTGAAGGTGGAACCAACCTCTTAATATTAAAGGCTAATTAAATGCTCCATTCCGGAACTAAATGCTCCCCCTCCTTTTTTGATTTTTTAAAAAACTAAAATCTGCACTGCTAACTTTACGCATTGCGGTTTAGGGCCCCTGATGGCGAAACATATGAATTTGAGGTGGAACCAACCTCTTCATATTAAAGGCTAATTAAATGCTCCATTCCGGAATTAAATGCTCCCCGTCTTTTTTTTATTTAAAAAAAAAAATCTGCACTGCTAACTTTACGCATTGCGGTTTAGGGCCCCTGATGGCGAAATATATTAATTTGAGGTGGAACCAACTTCTTCATATTAAAGGCTAATTAAATGCTCCATTCCGGAATTAAATGCTCCCCAACCTTTTTTGATTTTTTAAAAAACTAAAATCTGCACTGCTAACTTTACGCATTACGGTTTAGGGCCCCTGATGGCGAAACATATGAATTTGAGGTGGAACCAACCTCTTCA
This sequence comes from Aspidapion aeneum, assembly GCA_963576565.1. NCBI lineage: Eukaryota > Metazoa > Arthropoda > Insecta > Coleoptera > Brentidae > Aspidapion > Aspidapion aeneum. The sequence goes on from OY755043.1 coordinate 9,410,656, forward strand.
TACTAAAGGCTAATTAAACGCTCCATTCCGGAATTAAATGCTCCCCGTCTTTTTTTGATTTCTTAAAAAACTAAAATCTGCACTGCTAACTTTACGCATTGCGGTTTAGGGCCCCTGATGATGAAACATATGAATTTGAGGTGAAACCAACCTCTTCATATTAAAGGCTAATTAAATGCTCCATTCCGGAATTAAATGCTCTCCCTCCTTTTTTGATTTTTAAAAAAACTAAAATCTGCACTGCTAACTTTACGCATTACGGTTTAGGGCCCCTGATGGCGAAACATATGAATTGGAGGTGGAACCAATCTCTTCATATTAAAGGCTAATTAAATGCTCCATTCCGGAATTAAATGCTCCCCGTCTTTTTTTGATTTTTTAAAAAACTAAAATCTGCACTGCTAACTTTACGCATTGCGATTTAGGGTCCCTGATGATGAAACATATGAATTTGAGGTGAAACCAACCTCTTCATATTAAAGGCTAATTAAATGCTCCATTCCGGAATTAAATGCTCCCCCTCCTTTTTTGATTTTAAAAAAAACTAAAATCTGCACTGCTAACTTTACGCATTACGGTTTAGAGCCCCTGATAGCGAAACATATGAATTTGAGGTGGAACCAATCTCTTCATATTAAAGGCTAATTAAATGCTCCATTCCGGAATTAAATGCTCCCCGTCTTTTTTTGATTTTTTAAAAAACTAAAATCTGCACTGATAACTTTACGCATTGCGATTTAGGGTCCCTGATGATGAAACATATGAATTTGAGGTGAAACCAACCTCTTCATATTAAAGGCTAATTAAATGCTCCATTCCGGAATTAAATGCTCCCCGTTTTTTTTTTGATTTTTTAAAAAACTAAAATCTGCACTGCTAACTTTACGCATTACGGTTTAGGGCCCCTGATGGCGAAACATATGAATTTGAGGTGGAACCAATCTCTTCATATTAAAGGCTAATTAAATGCTCCATTCCGGAATTAAATGCTCCCCGTCTTTTTTTGATTTAAAAAAAAACTAAAATCTGCACTGCTAACTTTACGCATTGCGATTTAGGGTCCCTGATGATGAAACATATGAATTTGAGGTGAAACCAACCTCTTCATATTAAAGGCTAATTAAATGCTCCATTCCGGAATTAAATGCTCCCCCTCCTTTTTTGATTTTTAAAAAAACTAAAATCTGCACTGCTAACTTTACGCATTACGGTTTAGGGCCCCTGATGGCGAAACATATGAATTTGAGGTGGAACCAATCTCTTCATATTAAAGGCTAATTAAATGCTCCATTCCGGAATTAAATGCTCCCCGTCTTTTTTCGATTTTTTAAAAAACTAAAATCTGCACTGCTAACTTTACGCATTGCGATTTAGGGTCCCTGATGATGAAACATATGAATTTGAGGTGAAACCAACCTCTTCATATTAAAGGCTAATTAAATGCTCCATTCCGGAATTAAATGCTCCCCCTCCTTTTTTGATTTTAAAAAAAACTAAAATCTGCACTGCTAACTTTACGCATTACGGTTTAGAGCCCCTGATAGCGAAACATAAGAATTTGAGGTGGAACCAACCTCTTCATATTAAAGGCTAATTAAGTGCTCCATTCCGGAATTAAATGCTCCCCCTCCTTTTTTGATTTTTAAAAAAACTAAAATCTGCACTGCTAACTTTACGCATTACGGTTTAGGGCCCCTGATGGCGAAACATATGAATTTGAGGTGGCACCAACCTCTTCATACTAAAGGCTAATTAAATGCTCCATTCCGGAATTAAATGCTCCCCGTCTTTTTTTGATTTTTTAAAAAACTAAAATCTGCACTGCTAACTTTACGCATTGCGGTTTAGGGCCCCTGATGATGAAACATATGAATTTGAGGTGAAACCAACCTCTTCATATTAAAGGCTAATTAAATGCTCCATTCCGGAATTAAATGCTCCCCCTCCTTTTTTGATTTTTTAAAAAACTAAAATCTGCACTGCTAACTTTACGCATTACGGTTTAGGGCCCCTGATGGCGAAACATATGAATTTGAGGTGGAACCAACCTCTTCATATTAAAGGCTAATTAAATGCTCCATTCCGGAATTAAATGCTTTCCCTCCTTTTTTGAATTTTTAAAAAACTAAAATCTGCACTGCTAACTTTACGCATTGCGGTTTAGGGCCCCTGATGATGAAACATATTAATTTGAGGTGAAACCAACCTCTTCATATTAAAGGCTAATTAAATGCTCCATTCCGGAATGAAATGCTCCCCCTCCTTTTTTGATTTTTAAAAAAACTAAAATCTGCACTGCTAACTTTACGCATTACGGTTTAGGGCCCCTGATGGCGAAACATATGAATTTGAGGTGGAACCAATCTCTTCATTTAAAGGCTAATTAAATGCTCCATTCCGGAATTAAATGCTCCCCCTCCTTTTTTGATTTTTAAAAAAACTAAAATCTGCACTGCTAACTTTACGCATTACGGTTTAGAGCCCCTGATAGCGAAACATAAGAATTTGAGGTGGAACCAACCTCTTCATATTAAAGGCTAATTAAATGCTCCATTCCGGAATTAAATGCTCCCCAACCTTTTTTGATTTTTTAAAAAACTAAAATCTGCACTGCTAACTTTACGCATTACGGTTTAGGGCCCCTGATGGCGAAACATATGAATTTGAGGTGGAACCAACCTCTTCATACTAAAGGCTAATTAAATGCTCCATTCCGGAATTAAATGCTCCCCGTCTTTTTTTGATTTTTTAAAAAACTAAAATCTGCACTGCTAACTTTACGCATTGCGGTTTAGGGCCCCTGATGATGAAACATATTAATTTGAGGTGAAACCAACCTCTTCATATTAAAGGCTAATTAAATGCTCCATTCCGGAATTAAATGCTCCCCAACCTTTTTTGATTTTTTAAAAAACTAAAATCTGCACTGCTAACTTTACGCATTACGGTTTAGGGCCCCTGATGGCGAAACATATGAATTTGAGGTGGAACCAACCTCTTCATACTAAAGGCTAATTAAATGCTCCATTCCGGAATTAAATGTTCCCCGTCTTTTTTTGATTTTTTAAAAAACTAAAATCTGCACTGCTAACTTTACGCATTGCGGTTTAGGGCCCCTGATGATGAAACATATGAATTTGAGGTGAAACCAACCTCTTCATATTAAAGGCTAATTAAATGCTCCATTCCGGAATTAAATGCTCCCCCTCCTTTTTGGATTTTTAAAAAAACTAAAATCTGCACTGCTAACTTTACGCATTACGGTTTAGGGCCCCTGATAGCGAAACATAAGAATTTGAGGTGGAACCAACCTCTTCATATTAAAGGCTAATTAAATGCTCCATTCATTAAATGCTCCCCGTCTTTTTTTGATTTTTTAAAAAACTAAAATCTGCACTGCTAACTTTACGCATTGCGGTTTAGGGCCCCTGATGGCGAAACATATGAATTTGAGGTGAAACCAACCTCTTCATATTAAAGGCTAATTAAATGCTCCATTCTGGAATTAAATGTTTTCCCTCCTTTTTTTAATTTTAAAAAAATCAAAATCTGCACTGCTAACTTTACGCATGGCGATTTAGGGCCCCTGATGGCGAAAACAAAGCCCTTGCGGAATCGGTTATCGTTTCCTTTGGAACAGGAGCTCCCGATCTTTGCCATTGATTTAACCAATATTGTATCGTTGCTGTATCGTGAGCTTCGGACAACATTTGAGCGACTGGGAATTGTCCAGCTGGTGTATTGACAACAGCCAAATAGATAAATATATGGGTCCCAAATGTCCCATCTTCTCTTAGAATTTTTGAGATAGTTTTACCTGAAGCATCTACAATTAATGTTGAATTTTCCGCCGTGGCATATCTTTTATAAATTGTGGTTTGATAATTGGTCCAATAAAACACGTAAAATGGATCATGACCCAAATATCTTATTGTCAACCTCTCATCCGGACTTCCGCATTTTTTAATTTTTTCCAATGCAATCAAATGTAAAACTTATTAAGCCGCGTCCAGACTATATAACAATAAATACATATAGTTAAAAAAACTAAAAAACAGGCTTTTAAAGCACATCAGACTTAAAAGTAAAAAATAATTCTTAAAATTAGTTGAAAACAATAATGAAAAAAGGGCGCTGAATATACAAAAAAAATATGGCACAAAGCGCCCCACGCGCCCAAAATCAAAAAAGGACGGGGGAGCATTTAATTCCGGAATGAAGCATTTAATTAGCCTTTAATATGAAGAGGTTGGTTCCACCTCAAATTCATAGGTTTCGCCATCAGGGGCCCTAAACCGCAATGCGTAAAGCAGTGCAGATTTTAGTTTTTTTAAAAATCAAAAAAAGAGGGGTAGCATTTAATTCCGGAATGGAGCATTTAATTAGCCTTTAATATGAAGAGGTTGGTTTCACCTCAAATTCATATGTTTTATCATCAGGGACCCTAAACCCCAATGTGTAAAGTAAGCAGTGAAGATTTTAGTTTTTTAAAAAATCAAAAAAAGACGGGGAGCATTTAATTCCGGAATGGAGCATTTAATTAGCCTTTAATATGAAGAGATTGGTTCCACCTCAAATTCATATGTTTCGCCATCAGGGGCCCTAAACCGCAATGCGTAAAGTTAGCAGTGCAGATTTTAGTTTTTTTAAAAATCATAAAAGGAGGGGGAGCATTTAGTTCCGGAATGGAGCATTTAATTAGCCTTTAATATTAGGAGGTTGGTTCCACCTTCAATTTATATGTTTCGCCATCAGGGGCCCTAAATCGCCATGCGTAAAGTTAGCAGTGCAGATTTTAATTTTTTTAAAATTCCAAAAAGGAGGGCAAGCATTTAATTCCAGAATGGAGCATTTAATTAGCCTTTAATATGAAGAGGTTGGTTCCGCCTCAAATTCATATGTCTTGCCATCAGGGGCCCTATATAAACCCCAATGTGTAAAGTAAGTAGTGAAGATTTTAGTTTTTTAAAAAATCAAAAAAAGACGGGGAGCATTTAATTCCGGAATGGAGCATTTAATTAGCCTTTAATATGAAGAGGTTGGTTCCACCTCAAATTCATATGTTTCGCCATCAGGGGCCCTAAACCGCAATGCGTAAAGTTAGCAGTGCAGATTTTAGTTTTTTATAAAATCAGAAAAGGAGGGGGAGCATTTAATTCCGGAATGGAGCATTTAATTAGCCTTTAATATGAAGAGGTTGGTTTGACCTCAAATTAATATGTTTCATCATCAGGGGCCCTAAACCGCAATGCGTAAAGTTAGCAGTGCAGATTTTAGTTTTTTAAAAAGTCAAAAAAGGAGGGAAAGCATTTAATTCCGGAATGGAGCATTTAATTAGCCTTTAATATGAAGAGGTTGGTTCCACCTCAAATTCATATGTTTCGCCATCAGGGGCCCTAAACCGTAATGCGTAAAGTTAGCAGTGCAGATTTTAGTTTTTTTAAAAATCAAAAAAGGAGGGGGAGCATTTAATTCCGGAATGGAGCATTTAATTAGCCTTTAATATGAAGAGGTTGGTTCCACCTCAAATTCTTATGTTTCGCTATCAGGGGCTCTAAACCGTAATGCGTAAAGTTAGCAGTGCAGATTTTAGTTTTTTTTAAAATCAAAAAAGGAGGGGGAGCATTTAATTCCGGAATGGAGCATTTAATTAGCCTTTAATATGAAGAGGTTGGTTTCACCTCAAATTCATATGTTTCATCATCAGGGACCCTAAATCGCAATGCGTAAAGTTAGCAGTGCAGATTTTAGTTTTTTAAAAAATCGAAAAAAGACGGGGAGCATTTAATTCCGGAATGGAGCATTTAATTAGCCTTTAATATGAAGAGATTGGTTCCACCTCAAATTCATATGTTTCGCCATCAGGGACCCTAAATCGCAATGCGTAAAGTTAGCAGTGCAGATTTTAGTTCTTTTAAAAATCAAAAAAAGACGGGGAGCATTTAATTCCGGAATGGAGCATATAATTAGCCTTTAATATGAAGAGATTGGTTCCACCTGAAATTCATATGTTTCGCCATCAGGGGGCCTAAACCGTAATGCGTAAAGTTAGCAGTGCAGATTTTAGTTTTTTTAAAAATCAAAAAAAGAAGGGGAGCATTTAATTCCGGAATGGAGCATTTAATTAGCCTTTAATATGAAGAGGTTGGTTTCACCTCAAATTCATATGTTTCATCATCAGGGACCCTAAATCGCAATGCGTAAAGTTAGCAGTGCAGATTTTAGTTTTTTAAAAAATCAAAAAAAGACGGGGAGCATTTAATTCCGGAATGGAGCATTTAATTAGCCTTTAATATGAAGAGATTGGTTCCACCTCAAATTCATATGTTTCGCTAACAGGGGCTCTAAACCGTAATGCGTAAAGTTAGCAGTGCAGATTTTAGTTTTTTAAAAAATCAAAAAAGAGGGGGAGCATTTAATTCCGGAATGGAGCATTTAATTAGCCTTTAATATGAAGAGGTTGGTTTCACCTCAAATTCATATGTTTCATCATCAGGGACCCTAAACCGCAATGCGTAAAGTTAGCAGTGCAGATTTTAGTTTTTTAAAAAATCAAAAAAAGACGGGGAGCATTTAATTCCGGAATGGAGCATTTAATTAGCCTTTAATATGAAGAGGTTGGTTCCACCTCAAACTCATATGTTTCGCCATCAGGGGCCCTAAACCGCAATGCGTAAAGTTAGCAGTGCAGATTTTAGTTTGTTAAAAAATCAAAAAAAGACGGGGAGCATTTAATTCCGGAATGGAGCATTTAATTAGCCTTTAATATGAAGAGGTTGGTTCTACCTCAAATTCATATGTTTCGCCATCAGGGGCCCTAAACCGTAGCGTAAAGTTAGCAGTGCAGATTTTAGTTTTTTTAAAAATCAAAAAAAGACGGGGGAGCATTTAATTCCGGAATGGAGCATTTAATTAGCCTTTAATATGAAGAGGTTGGTTCCACCTCAAATTCATATGTTTCGCCATCAGGGGCCCTAAACCGCAATGCGTAAAGTTAGCAGTGCAGATTTTAGTTTTTTAAAAAATCAAAAAAGGAGGGGGAGCATTTAGTTCCGGAATGGAGCATTTAATTAGCCTTTAATATGAAGAGGTTGGTTCCACCTTCAATTCATATGTTTCGCCATCAGGGGCCCTAAATCGCCATGCGTAAAGTTAGCAGTGCAGATTTTAATTTTTTTTAAATTCAAAAAAGGGCAAGCATTTAATTCCAGAATGGAGCATTTAATTAGCCTTTAATATGAAGAGGTTGGTTCCGCCTCAAATTCATATGTCTTGCCATCAGGGGCCCTAAACCGCAATGCGTAAAGTTAGCAGTGCAGATTTTAGTTTTTTATAAAATCAGAAAAGGAGGGGGAGCATTTAATTCCGGAATGGAGCAGTTAATTAGCCTTTAATATGAAGAGTTTGGTTCCACCTTCAATTCATATGTTTCGCCATTAGTGGCCCTAAATCGCCATGCGTAAAGTTAGCAGTACAGATTTTGATTTTTTTTAAATAAGAAAGGGGGGGGGGAGAATGTAATTCCGGAATGGAGCATTTAATTAGCCTTTAATTCGTAGATCAACATTGTATTATAGATTGTATGGATTTGGCGCTCCGGACATCCTGCACTGCTAAGTCCCTTAGGAAGCTAGCAGTGCAAGCAATATCTCCAAAACTACTTGCGCAATAAATATGGAAATAGAGCATTTAATTAGCCTTTAATTCATAGATCATTATAGTATCGTAGAATTTATCAGTTCATCGCTCTGAACATACTGCACTGCTAACTCCTATGGGGAGCTGGCAGTGCAAGCAATATCTCTAAAACTACAAGAGCATTAAATTTGGGAATAGAGCATTTAATTAGCCTGAAATGAGCCTTAAATTGTGGCATGGAAAAATCCTTGCACTGCTGACCTTGCACTGCTAACTTTATGGACGTATAAATTCACTAGTGGGTTAAATAAAAATATTTTGGAAAAATCCAAAAACATGTCAAGTGAGATTTTTAAAGGGCAATATTAATCTCGTAATTCTTTTTTGATCGGACCCCCGAAAAAGTGTCTAGTCACATACAGCTTTTTTTTCGGATGGGATACCCCCTCTGGCCGTACTTCGCTCGATAGCTTATGAAAAAAGAAAAACATCAAAATAATTTTTTTTCACATACGGCAAACTAATTGTTTTTTTGAGTTTTTATTCGCTTGTGGTACTACTGCTTTATTCAAAAGCTTATGGAAAAAAAGAAAAACAACGGTTTTTTTTTTGACATAGTCAAAAGTGTCAAAAAATAAAAATGTGTTTTTGCTTTAAAAAAAACCAAAAATTTTAATTACATTTTTTGACATTTTCATTGACGTATGTCAAAAAGAATTATACCATTCTTTTTCCATAAGCTTTCGAATAAGGTATGTAGGTACCACAAATAAAAAGTTGAAAAAATCATTTTTTGACATTTGATTTTGACATCTGCCAATTTAAACAACAAGGTTTGAAAACGACTCTTTGCACACGATCGAGACAGTTTGGTAGACCGAGCCGAAGGCGAGGGAGTGTGCAAAGGGGTTTTCAAACGAGTTTTTTACAATATTTTTTATACGACTGCTAATAAAGAAAGAAAAATCAAATTTTAATTTAACTTGTTTTTATTTCCGACATTTTTACAACAAAACTTCAAAAATTCAACAATTTTTTGACGTATCTAATCAACAAAACATACGAGCAGTGACGGTTGCTACGGAACTAAGCCAACTTATATTGATGGGTGACAAAAACAAAAATCACAATGACGGGAGACCCGTATGCAGAAATGACATAGGCGTGCGCAAAAATGACATAAGCGTGTGCTAAACGTTTTGCACACAGCGTGCGCAAAATGCCATTTTCAGATCGTGTTCTCCGTGCGCAAAACCCCCTTTTACAAGACAGTCGTATAAAAAAAATATTTTGTTGTTTTTCTTTTTTAACAAACTTTCGAACGAGGTATTACAAGTGGGATCTGAAACAAAAAGCTGTATGCTAGACCCCTTGCCGGAGGTCCGGTGAAATTAAAAAACGAAATATTATAAAAAAAGGTTCCTGTGCTTTAGCCGGGACTCGAACCCGGAACCTTTGGCTTTATATACGTCCACATCCCAAGTAACACAAATTGCTGAAAAACAGCTACCAAAACCCTTTAAGAGCAAAACTGAATGTAAAATAGCTATTACAGCTGTATGCCGTTTCACAGCTAAGCAGCTTCTAAAGTGTTGTCGTTGCTGATTAGGCAATCTTTGTTTAGCTCTCAAGGTGTCCATAAGAGCTCCAAAATATAGCACGTTAACATTAAAGTAATTTTGTCTAGAAATAAACATTTGGTGGCTGTAATGGACAGAGACTTTACTAAAATGGCTGAAGAAAAACTTGTTATGTTCTACACTACTGTAATATAATCGCGCAAAAAAGGCGGTTTTCATCGTCAAAATGTTTGCCAGGTTAACTTTTCTGATGAAACAGGTCAAGATGGCTCGTCAAAACGCAAGCGCCTCGAAAATTCAGAATAATAAACGTTTTTTTTCGGTGTTTGTTTTTAGGTTAGAAATTATTTTATTACAATTATCCTCTAAATACCTGATAAATCAATTCTTAGTCATATTTTATTGAATTTAGCACTTTCTAGAATTTATTTAGGCCCGGGATCCCCTGCAAATTAATATTTTTTAGTCCATAAATTTAAAGAAAAATAAATTGGAAAACCATCATGGCCGCCTCGGCCGTCTTATTGGTTTCAGCAGTTTACCTCTAGACAAACTATTTTTTAATATTTAAGCCTAAATAATGTTGATTTCTAGCTAACTTGCCTTCTAACAATTGGCCCAATAGGTAATACGAAAAAAAAAGAAGAGTCACAGATGTTATCTTTCATCTTGGGCGGTGTCACAACAACAAAAAAAACAAATATTTCAATTAAAAATAGTGCGAACGTTAGAAGATAAAGTTATTACGTGCCCTACCACAGTACCCCACCAGTGGGGAGCAAAAAACATTGTATTGGCCATCGCCATCAGAAACCCTAAAGCTGGGTTTATACAGAAACATAGCATATCATAAGACATAGCATGACATAAGATATCATTACAGAAGGAAACTGTAAGGCTGTTTATACAAAAAATATAATAACATGACAACATACAAGCTTGGTCCAAGTTCTTTAAATGAGGCCCCACACACTCTCAGTAATTGGTAATTGCAAGGGGAGAATTCCCACAGTGCTTGGTACTGGCAATTGACTCTGGTGCACTCTGCTTGGAATCAGGTAAGTCTAAATAAACAGACTACTAAAGCCGCTTGACTTGAAGTAAAAAAAAACAGAGTGTCATTCAAACCAATGAGATTAAAAAAATATTTTTTGATCTGATGGATTCAAACATTGTGTCATGACATAATTTGTCATTAAGAAACACTATTTTTTTTTTGAACATTCTGATTTGACTGTTTTTTACTAAACACCAAGGGGTGAACAGCTCTCACAATCGGTGTACACATTTCTCACAATCTGTTCACAATCTTTACACAATCCCTCCCAATCAGTCACAATCTCACCACAATCCCTCACAATCTGTACACAATCCCTCACAATCTTAGCAAAAGATTGTGGATTTTCACATTTTGGGTTAGCTGTTCACCCCTCGCTAAACACACTCTTGACTACTAATTTTCACTTGTCCCAAGTAAGAAAAAATGAAAAAAGCATGGCACATTGATTGCCTTGTTTTTTTTAATTTTTAGGTAAAAAAGTTTTATTTACATTTTTTAATTTTAGAAGCAGTTAAAAGAAATGAAGTACAAACTCCAGAAAGCAAACCAGAATGGGGCCCATTTGCCCAGCCCTTGGGAATGTCAGCAAGGAAGCCAAAAAGGGGTCTGCTTGCAATTGACTCCTACTCATTTTACACATTTTTTTTTAATAATTATTAAAATTAAATTATATAATGTACAGGGAATTAAACATCTTTGCTTTATTACCATGAATGTACGGTAGTGGCGGTTAGCACCCTTAAAGGATCTAACCTGGCACGTAGGCATGCCTTTCTGGGTATGTTGTGCTGTGTACTTACTGTGTATGACTCGGATAACAGTTTAAATTCTATCTAGTAAATAGAACCCAGTAGACTTCAAAATATATTTTAGACCAGAAACTTAGTCATGATATACCACATAATGCCATAATTATAGCCTTAGAGCACTGGTGTACCTTTTGACATAATCAACAGGGTACAGAGAGCCACAATGTGCCTGCACTAGCTGTTAGTTCAAAATAGGCACTCCATATACCATACCTTTTGACAATCAACAGGGTACGGAGAGCCACAATGTGCCTGCACTAGCTGTTCTGTATTTTTTTACCTACTGGTCAAAGCTTGTCCGTTACCAGACTACCCATGGGTCAAGGTTTCTTTAGTTAGCTCTTACGACAGGCCTGGGGGTTACCTTGGTGCTATTATGCATATTCATAATCTAAAAAAATCTAATAAGAAAGGGGCCCCTCTTGCCTCCCCAACCCCCATGAATGTAAAATAATAAGTTTGGAATTATTGTTATAGAAATAGCGGTGAATCTATTAACATTAACATTTAAATCTATGTTTTTATATTAATGTTTGTAATTTGAAATAGCATGATTGGCTAATAAAGATTTATTCAATTCAATTCAATACACCATTGTATCAAATGTGTATTACATTGGTGAGTGGTCCAACAGAAGGATTCCAGAGATACAACAAAAAGGACAATTTAGATTTTTTGAACATACATTGTATAGACTTAAAAAATTAATTAGGCAGTATATGGTTTTCTTTTACAAAAAAATGTTTTTTTTTCTAACATGCCAAAATAAAAGTTATTTGTACCTCTAAGGATTTTTCGAAATACATTCTTTAAAATAAATGGAAATTCTTGACAAACCATATTTATTACACAATTACCAAAATAGTTTTTTACTTAGTTATGTAATACACTAGAATGTGCCCTTTGTATTTGAAGTCTCTCTCTCTAGAAAAAGGGGGAGAGGTGATCGCCTCCATCCTCTCTGGGATCACCACTGGTAAGGCAGGCCTTAGTAGGAATAGGTAGAGGAAATTTTTGTTATTAAGGTAACTAGGTAAATAAAAACAAGAAATTTATTTATTTAGTTATTCAACTAATAAACTGGCTTCTTAATGTCCAGGGTGCAGCACCTTAGAGGGCCCAATACAATGGGTTACACAAGTGGGTCCATACCTTTTTGAGAGCCTGGCCTGATTATGTGCTAAGTTAAACCAATTCTACAGTACTTAGTAAAAAATTTGTACACTTGCTGTCGGCAGCTCACATAGTGCATAATGATGACAAAGTTAGTGCTTAATTATATATCATCTATTAATGCTAAGCAGGCAGAAAAATGGAGGACCAATGTACCAAAATCAAGCATTATGTTTGTCCATGGTGCATTATGTTGTTATATACACCAGCCCTTGAGTTACAACAAAAAACAGACAGACTGATGAAAAAATTTTGACAGCACTTTTAAGGTTCACTCAGGACTGATAAGTACCAGGCAGGAACCCCTTGTAATGGCTTCATTGTGTGCCCCCTGACAAGGCATCGCACCAGGGTTTCAAGGAACCAGTCACTGTTTACCCAACTTTAGTTCCCTGTCAAAGATAAAGGGATACTCTAAAAGATGGGCAAATAACTATCTTTTATGGCTGTGAGTGGACATTTGTTTAAACAAACATCAAATTGCTTGTTTAAATAAAAAACACAACACACAACCAGAGATTAGATTAGAAAAGAAAACAACAAACAGAAGACACGGTCCGTAAAGAAACCGGTTGCGTAACTCGGTGTTTAGGCGGCCGGGCCGTGACGTCAGGGCTACGTCACAGTTTTGCTAGAAATCAGCAGTCAAACGCTGTTTATATCGAAATTTCGTCTTTTGCGAGGAAATTTTGTACATTTTGGGTCTTTTCGTCGTGTAAGTGTTTAAATACCTATTACGTTCTTACTATAAATATATTAAAAACTAACTAAAAGAGTTGGTGAGTTTTTAAATATAATTAAAAATTTTAACAAACACAAATTTTCCTGTGTCGGTTGTTTTCTACCCATACAATGTGGGTCATACAAGGTTACAAGGGGAGCTGGGACATAGACCTTGGGGGTATGGGTTTTCTCTCTATACTGCATCTGATATCTGCAACCAACACATAATTTTTAAGATAACTTTTTGATAGTTATCATCACAATCAGTATAGGCCAGGACAAAGATTATGAAATGAACTTTATATACACATAGAAAATTACTAATAGTTTAAAAAATACTCAATGTTGTTGGCTGTTTTTAAGGCGCCTGATGCTAAAAATAGTTCTTAAATGATGTACCTATTACACAGTGTTCACGCACAAGCGTTTTCCATTAATTTTAAATTTTATACCTATTTTGTTCCCTCCCGCGTATTTCCTTCTTACCCGCAACTGTCTAAATATATTTGGGCACATTGAACGCAATGCGCAGGATCAAGAGAGATTCCAACATGTCCGCTCTCTAAAAAGGTCATCTTTTCCGTTCTTCCTTACTTTTCAACGAAGTGACAACATTTTCCGGGTTTTAAACTAAAGCTAATGACTATTTGGTGCTACCTTCAATCAACTTGGTAAGGATGATGCTGTAAGCAGGGCCCTGCAGAAGAATAACAAGAAAATCGACTCGGTAAGTGCCCTAGCAATAAGCAGTTGTAGATTTCCTTAAACGAACCTATGGCATAACTTTCACCCTTCCTTTCCGATCAATGTTACGCAGGTAATTCCTTCCATACAGTCCACTCTTCCTACCCGCTGCGTGAACACACAGCATACCTACCTCTTCATGAAAAAAATTAAACTTAAAAAAAAATAATTTAAAAATTTCGTAAAAATTGAGGAAAATAATATTGCTGTTAATTTATTTTAAATTTTTGATTTATTTTCTCAAAGTTAAAAATATCGAAAATATTCCAAATTAAAAATTACGCTTAGACTACATGCTACCAACTAAAATTAAAATACTTACATAATTTTGAATTAAAAATTTCTTCGTTATTATTTTAAACTTTAGGCAAATTTTTTTTATATAAAATTGTTTAGAATTAAAAGGCCTATCAGAAAAAAATATAAAATACAGGATATATAAATTTTTTAAAATGTTTTTTGAAAAAAACCAAAAACCGATGCTCTATTTTTTAAAAATTTAAGTATCTTAAACAGCATTAAAAATTCTACTAGTTTGCCATTTTAAACTTTTTTCTATCTTTATAATAAAAAAGTTAGCAATGGTGGACACTTAACTTGAAACACTGTATAACGCTCAAGCAGGAGGGAAGGCATATTAGCCTTGCGTTACAGTCGATGTATTTTTTATGATAATTCTTGAAAATGCGTTTTGTAGGGGTGATCAAAAAAAATCCCTTACTGCCTTATTGACTTTTAGTCATTTTAACTTCCTTTTTTTTAAATTTTTTTGTATAAATTTTACACAAAAAAATCTAGTTTTAGTTATTTCCTACCCACCAAAAAAAACCAATAATATGTCATTTCATTCATTTAATTGAACAAGAGAGTAGGAAAAGTATTTATAATCGTGTCCTGAATCTGATATTTATAAAACTATTGGAATTTTTATCATAAAATTTTAAATGATTTAATTTTGTAATAAATTTTGGTATTTTTTCGGCTTTTAAATAGACCTATCTCTCTTTCTCTCATAATGTAACGTATAGGTCTTTCTTTATTGACCGTGGAACAGGCAAAATGCCGCGTCATTGGCTGGGAGTTACCACACAACCGGTTTCTTTACGAACCTTGGATCAGGCATGACAATAAATCTCCTTTTTTCAAGAGTCATAATCGCACTGCTCTTTTGGCCAAGCATTTTTGGGGGCTGTTCAAAAGTTTTGTAATAAACAGCTTGATATACAAAATTGCTAAATTGTTGCTTTTTCTAGCTAAATAATAGGAATAAGAGCTTAAAATTTATGTTATTTAGCTAGCTAAATTTTAGCATGCTTATAAGCAATTATTTAACTTTAAAAGAGCAAGTCCTGTATAATATTACATCAAAAGCCATTTCACCCATAATCACCTGCTATCAGAGAGGTTCTATAACTAAAATAATTTCTAAACCACAACTAGCTGTTTTACAGCAAAAACTAAGCTCTGACAACACTTTCACAGCAAAGTTTTTGCTTTTAAACTATATTGTCCACTTTGTGTTACTTGGGATCCTACCACCATCGGCGTAGCGTGCCTGAAACGGCGGGGGGGCTGATAGCGACCAAGGGCGCCCATCAAAAAATGTTGCGACCAAAAAAAAAAAACAAGGTCATCATGTCTTTTAGGGCGCTTCGGGCACCCATGGGGCGCCAGTACACTCAAGGCGTCGTCCCCCCACGCTACGCCAGCGAAACCATGATTATAAAAATTTAGAGGGGGGCATTTAGGGCGAGGCATTGCTTAAACTTTAATACTATTAATGCTTCTATGGACATTGCTGTGCCCATTGTTGTACAAAAATTTTCAACCGAAAATTCACCCTGTGAGTATCCAGGCAAAAATGCATTTTTTTCGCGAATAATCTACTTTTGACCTATACAATACAATACAATACTCCAGTCAATTTAGCAAAGAAAATAATAGTAGGTTATACTAGAATCCCTGTATGTTGACATATTTGGATATATTAAATAAATATATATCCAAATATGTCAACATACAGGGACTCTAGGTTATACCAGCGACATGGGAGTGCCAACGTACGTCTTAAATATACAGGGTGTCCCAAATAAAAGCAACTACATGGGGATTTCGGAAATGGTAAGTAAGAGTTTGTTTAAATAAGAAAAAAGTTGCGCTATTCTAAGCCCAACACCCTGTATAGTATAGTTTGTATAGTTGGTCCAATTTGTGAAAAACATTTTTATAAGGCTAGATATTATAAAATATAAATCAGTAAGTATCATTATACTATTGACTGGAGTACAATTTGATGGTGATAATGAAATTCACAACTATGATTGTCTATTTTTAGTTATTATGAATTTTTCCATTTATCGAAGGTCATTTTTAACACAAGTAATTGATGATAGGTAAAAGTACACTATTTACATAAAGAAATAAAAACAAACCAAACATATAACAAAAACTCCTTATTAAAAAGATCTCTTAGAGTAATTTTTTGTTACTCTAAGAAATATTCAAATATTTTTAAAAATTAAAAACTGAAACTTAATTAATGCTTGCGTGTAATTGTACTATCAATTGTCTAACTCTAAAAATAAAAAGACGAAAACTAATAAAAACATAGATTTATTTACATAAATAAATAAAAACAACCAACCTATACCAAAAACTTCTTAGTAAGCGTAGTGAGCATAGCCAGAGTCATAGGAGATGTGGGACACAGCTGGTGCGGCAGAGTAGGCAACTCCCAAGAGTGGGCCATGAGCGACTGGAGCACTGTGAGCGTAAACTTGAGCAGGGGCATTGTAAGCGAAAGCTTGGGCTGGAGCACTGTAAGCTAGGGCCGGAGCAGCACCGTACGCATAAGCTGGGGCTGAGGAGATTTTCAATCCGGGGTTGGAGACCCTGACGTCAGACTTGCTCACGCTGGAGAATGGAGTGTTGATGGTTTTGATAGGTGGATATTTAAGCGAAGTTTAAATTTGTAAAAAACGATCAAAACAAATTTAAAAAGTCTAAAAAAATTTCCAATTTTCTAAAAATCAATTAAATATTCAAATTTTCAAAAATTAAATAAAAACAAATATTAAAATATTTTCAAAAATTAAAAACTGAAACTTAATTAATTCTTGCGTGTAATTCTACTATCAATTGTCTAACTCTCAAAATAAAAAGACGAAAACTAATAAAAAAATAGATTTATTTACATAAATAAATAAAAACAACCAACCTATACCAAAAACTTCTTAGTAAGCGTAGTGAGCATACCCAGAGTCATAGGAGATGTGGGACACAGCTGGGGCGGCAGAGTAGGCAACACCCAAGAGTGGGCCATAAGCGACTGGAGCACTGTGAGCGTAAACTTGAGCAGGGGCGTTGTAAGCGAAAGCTTGGGCTGGAGCACTGTAAGCTAGGGCCGGAGCAGCACCGTACGCATAAGCTGGGGCTGAGGAGATTTTCAATCCGGGGTTGGAGACCCTGACGTCAGACTTGCTCACGCTGGAGAATGGAGTGTTGATGGTTTTGATAGGTGGATATTTAAGCGAAGTTTAAATTTGTAAAAAACGATCAAAACAAATTTAAAAAGTCTAAAAAAATTTCCAATTTTCTAAAAATCATTTAAATATTCAAATTTTCAAAAATTAAATAAAAATAAATATTCAAATATTTTCAAAAATTAAAAACTGAAACTTAATTAATTCTTGCGTGTAATGCTACTATCAATAATTATCTAACTCTCAAAATAAAAAGACGAAAACTAATAAAAAAATAGATTTATTTACATAAATAAATAAAAACAACCAACCTATACCAAAAACTTCTTAGTAAGCGTAGTGAGCATAGCCAGAGTCATAGGAGATGTGGGACACAGCTGGGGCGGCAGAGTAGGCAACTCCCAAGAGTGGGCCATGAGCGACTGGAGCACTGTGAGCGTAAACTTGAGCAGGGGCGTTGTAAGCGAAAGCTTGGGCTGGAGCACTGTAAGCTAGGGCCGGAGCAGCACCGTACGCATACGCTGGGGCGGAGGAGATTTTCAATCCGGGGTTGGAGACCCTGACGTCAGACTTGCTTACGCTGGAGAATGGAGTGTCAATGGTTTTGGAGTAGGTGGAGATTTGACCAAGGTTTCCAGCGGTCCTGTAGATGTTTTGTTGTTGGGAGGTGATTGCTGGAGCTGAGTAGGAGAGAGGTGCGCCGTAACTGACCGCTGGGGCGCTGTAGGCGAGAGGGGCGGATTCCAAGAAGCCGGCGTTGACGTAGGCCAGAGTGGCGCAGAGGACGAAAAACTAAAAATTAATAGTATACATTTATTAAAGGAAACATAACAGTGTATTATTTTTTGAAGGATTATACGAGATGTGACAAATTAATTTTAAGACTGGCCCCCGTACTAACAGGTTTTAAATCTCCACGCCTCGGGCGGTTGGAGTTATTCACCTTGATGGGCGTTCTACTACCGCGTGCAATCTTGTCGCCTTTCCTCTACTAGTTTGGCTTACGCAGTGGTTTGAAGCGGATCGTGCATAGCTCATTTGCCGAAATTATGACCAAAAAAAATTGAGCAACGTATTAATTTAAAGTAAAATTTAAAAAAACGGCTACTGAATACTTTCAATTGCTAAAAGATGTCTACGGAAAGCAGTGTATGTCTCGTGCAATGATTTTTATGTGGCATAAAAGCTTTTTCGAGGGTTGTGAAGAAGTTAAAGATGATGAACGAGAAGGGCGCTCCAGCACATCCATAACAGCGATGCTCATTGGTTTTTTTTTTCGATATTAGGGATGTTATTCTTATTGCATGGGCGCGTGAGGGTCAAACAGTGAACCAACATTTATATTTGGAAGTATTTATGTAGCTAAGGCAACGTGTAAGGAAAAAACGTCCAGATTTGTGGAAGAACAACGCGTGGCTGCTCTACCAGGACAATGCACCGGCTCACAATGCCCTATCCATTAAACAGTTTTAAGAACCGAACCGAACCACCCACCATATTCAGCAGACTTGGCCCCTTACGACAACCTGTTTGCGAAAGTGAAAAAATCGTTAAAAGGAACCAGTTTTGAAATATTAGAACATGTCAAGGAGAAAACGAAGAAGAAGACTTCCTAAAAGCCTCTCTTCTGATGATTTCTAAAATTGCTTCCAACATTGGAAAAAAACGCATGCAACACTGCGTCGATAAAGAAGGGGACTATATTGATGGGGAACATCATTAAGTTGTATTAGTATTCAAATAAATGAGAGTTTTTACACAGTCTTATAATTTTATTGTCACACCTCCTATATCACCAAAAATTTCGATTTAATCGAAACAAAATATCAAAAATTATCTTGAAAATAACTATTTTTACTTTTGAAAATTTTGTTTACATTGAACAATTAGTGGGTTTATATATTATTAATAATTAAACGAGTTGCCCTTAAAATTAGCCTTTTTACTGTGAATGATTTTTATTTGAATTTAACTAATTGGGTACCTTGTTATACCTAGTAATTTATGGGTACCCAAAAAAATATTTAAAATTTTTTTGGGTACAATCACTAAAAGTTATATTTTTTGTTCACTTTACAAAAAATGGACACACATTTTGACATCGATGACTAGGTTTCTGTAATTCTTTATAAATTTTGTAAATACTAAATTCATTTATCACAAAGGTATTTTTTATTACAACTTTTTATTTTAAAAATAAGTATTTAATTAATCTTAGTATTTTAATAAATAAAACTTGTCTTACAAAAATATTGACTCTAAATTACACAACCGCCTCGCCTGTTTTGCCACATATACCCCATTTTACCCAGTATTCAAAATGGGGTAAAGTCAACTTTTTACAAAAATAAAAATAAAAGTATGATGGAGTTCTAAATCGCTAAAAGTGAAATTAAAACATAAAGATAACATACACTGTGTCTAATTTAAAACTTTCCACCCAGGATTTCTCTAGAACTGCTAAAAATTTTTAAAAATGCCGAGACACGTCGATTTTGTTTGCGAAGGTGACACTTTTTGGCTATCTTAAAATTTTTGTAGCACGCACCATCTTCGAAGGGTATACTTTACCCCTATATTTTAAATAGGGAGAGTGGGTCTAGTGATATCTTGTTTTGAAGGCCTTTTATTAAATGTCCTTACAACCATGTAAAAATTTCAAAAATTATTTCATTAGTTTTTGAGATATATAATTGCCTTCAAACTTTTAAATTTAACATGGACTGATAAAATAAAAATTTAATTAGAATTTTATTATTTTTCGGATTTAATTTTTATTTTAACAATTCCACGTTAAATTTGAAAATTTGAAAGCAAATATCTCAAAAACTAATCGATGGATTTTCGAAATTTATACACGGTTGTAAAGATATTCAATAAAGCTTCAAAATAAGGTATCACTAGACCCACTTTCCCTATTCAAAATATAGGGGTAAAGTATACCCCTTGAAGGGGGTTCGTGCTACAAAAATTTCAAGATAGCAAAAAGGTGTCCCTCTCACAAACAAAATCGACCTGTCTCGGCATTTTTTAAAATTTTCAGCAGTTCTCGAGAAATCCCGGGTGGAAACTTTTAAATTAGACGCAGTGTATATCTAGCTAACTTAAGTATTGTTCATACTCGTCTTAGTCTTTTGTTTTTGATTAGTCTTTGTCCTTTGATTAGTCTTAGCTGTCTTAAACAAAATCGGCTGTTCATACTTTTTGATTAGTCTTAGTCATAACCCACTGAAAAAAAAATCAATTTCAATAAAAAGGACCCTTTTCAAAAGTCATTTTCTACACAAAACAATCTTATTTAACCTAATCTGTGCACGAAACACAGACACGAAAGAACAAAACCGAAAAAGAAATTAAAAACAAATAAAATTTTGAGGATAGGTTGAGATTTTCTGTTAAAAACATGTTTAATGGCGGTAAATTCAAAATTTCGGCCGCGCGCTTGCGCTCTTCGGACGCCCTGTAAAAAAAAAACAACAAATATCAGCTGATGTCTGTCACTCGTCTTAGTCGTTGTCCTAAGGATTGAAAGTTGGCAACTCTTAAGACAAAGACTAATCAAAAACAAAAGCAAAAACATTGTATGAACACTCCCATAAGAAACAGTGGTTTTAACTTTCTTATGACAAGACATATGACTAAACCAAGACAAAAGACGAGTATGAACGATCCATTAATTCCAAAAGACGAACGCAGTGGTGAGCATTTAATAGGAAAAAGCCTATAAAATTAAGTATCCCATATTGCCCCTCTTTCCCCTAAGTTATACTTACTCTGAAAGCCATTTTGGATCACTGAAAAAAAAACCTTGACTTTTCGAAAAAGCTAATGAAATGATTTGTTCTTGGTAGTCGTTGATTGACTGTTGATTTTTGTTTGCGCCCTGCCCGTTTTTATAACTCGCTCTAAAACCACCATTGTAAATTTATTGGGGAGTTTTATTGCTCCAAATAAAGAACCGATTATAAACCAGTTTCATTGAAACAAATGTTGTAATAAATTCTGACATCTCTTGGGTGTACGAATTATGTGTGTATTCAATATTTGGTGTCCCTTGAATGGGTTACATACGCAAAGATAAATGGTGTGTGTAAAAGATTTGGTGAAATTGCATGCAAGTCAGTGATAAATCAGTTAAATTTTAATATTAAGAAATTATTTAAAAAAATTTTTAACACCCTCATACTCACTAAGCACAAAATCGTTAAATAAATGTTTGTTTTTTTTTTCTAGCACAAATTTGTGTTAAAATTAAGTCAACTTTTGACATTAAAAAAACATGTAGAAAATCCTAACGAAAATTTCATGTAAAACCATTAAAATATATTTCTTAATAACGTTAAGAAACCAATATTTAAAAAACCATAATTTTAATAACATTAAAAATAATACCATTATTATATGGTTATTTTGATAATTTAGCTCACACTACTACTATACTATAGTAGTGTGAGCTATAGTGATCCTAATTTTTTCGAGAAAAAAAAAGTTGCTCCGATTTCAAAAATTTTTATATATCTTTGCGTTTCAGATGATTTTGAAACTTTTTTGTTTCGCCGTCTGTCTGTCTGTCTGTCTGTCTGTATGTCTGTCTGTCTGTAACGACCAACGCGCATAACTCAAAAACCGCTTGCCCGATTTTAATGAAATTTGGTACCTACGCTGGGTTTTGGGTCGAGATGGTCCCGTTTAAAAATGAACAAAATCCACCTAACACAAGCCAAATAAAAGGGTGGGGGTATATTTCAAAAATTAGAGTTTATGTAAAAATATGGCGTGTGTGATATCAAACGAAAGGTAATTGAATCTGGAGTTAAATAAAATACATTTTACTTTTAATAAAAGGGTGGGGGTAAATTAAAAAAATTAGTGTTTATGTGGAAATATGGCGTGTGTGATATCAAACGAAAGGTAATTGAGCCTGGAGTTAAACAAAATACATTTTAGTTAAAAAAAAAAGGTGGGGGTAGATTTGAAAAATTACAGTTTAAGTCAAAACATGGCTTGTGTGGTATCAAACGAACGGTAATTGAGTCTGGAGTTCAATAAAATATATTTCAGTTTTTAGTTATATTAGCTCACACGTACACTATAACTATAGTACCTAGTGTGAGCTTAGGTGCCCATAGATTGGCAGAGTATTTTTCCTACATCTCATTTCTAACGTTGAATTTAAGACAGACGATTAGCCGCCGGACCTTAAGCCGCGTATTCATTTGAGGCAGAATTCGCAAGCCTCGCAGTGGGACCAAACGAATGCTTCGTTTGATTCATGCTAAGGTGAATACGTGCCTTGAAATTGTTTGCCTTGTATTCACTTGAGCATGAATTGTTTGGCCTCGTAGCGAGGCACTTACTCTAAAATTATTGTTTACATAGAATTTTAAATTTTATTTTCAGAAGCTACGGATCCGAATTTCCTTTACTGAGTGTCGAGTTCACGAAAACCTCAACAGACTGTTTGTTCCTGCCCTGCGTTTCCAAAATAAAAGAATTTTATTTATAATATTTATGTTACTTTATCTTTAGAGATATTTGAAAAAAATATATTTTTTCATTGTTAAAAAACATTAATTTTTCAATATTAGAGAAACATTTTTTCCACTGTTAAAAATCAATATTTTTTTAACGTTCGAAAAACACTTTAAAAAAACGTTATAAAAACATAAGATTATTTTTCTAACGTAATTATTTTACTAGAAAACAACGTCATACCATGTAATATTTGTTTTGTTAAATCAAAATGCTTAAAAATAACTTAAATACAAGAATGAATCAATTTATAAAAAATTTAATTTTTGCTGAAGTTTTTGGTGTAGAGTAGTGAATCCCATAAGACCAAAATGGCGCAATTTCGAAAATTCATATTTTAAAAACTATACAATTTATCAACAAAAGCATCGAGTTGCAGTATGGTGGGGCCAACAAACCATACACTGAGCTAAGATTCTATAAAACGTGTTTTAGCGAATTTTAGGGTAGGGAATCCCATAAGACCAAAATGACCAAACTTTGAAAATCCATATTTCAAAAACTATACAGTTTATCAACAAAAGCATCGAGTTGCAGTATGGTGGGACTACAGAGATGCGAAAAAACCATACACTGAGCTAAGATTCGAAAAAACGTCATTTAGGGAATTTTAGGGTAGGGAGTCCCATAAGACCAAATTTTGAAAATTCATATTTTGAAAACTATACAGTTTATTAATAAAAGCGCCAAGTTGCAGTATGGTGGAATCATAGAGATGCGAAAAAATCACACCCTTAGTTAGGATTCAAAAAAACGTCATTTAACGAATTTTAGGGTAGGGAATCCCATAAGACCAATATGGCCAAACTTTGAAAATTCATATTTCAAAAACTATACAGTTTATCAAAAATAGCACCGACTCGCAGTATGGTGGAGCCGTAGTGATGCGAAAAACACCACACCCTAAGTTACGATTCGGAAAAATAAGACGAAAACTTGAAAATTCATATTTTAAAAACTATACAGTTTATGAACAAAAGCAACGAGTTGCAGTATAGTGGGGTCCAAGCGCCAGCGGCGTAGCGTGGGGGGGCGCGGGGGGTTCGTCGCCCCCCCCCCCGCCCCGAGGGTAGTGGCGCCCCATAGGTGGCCCAAGCGCCCTCAGCTTTATTAAGTCGGGCCGGTAATGGCCAATTGATACGACCTGAAGACTTTTGTTTTTTTTTTTTTTATGGTCGCAAGATTCGTGAGAGGCGCCCTTGTGACTTATCGGCCGCCCCCTCACACATTATGACCTTTTTTTTTGTTTTTTGGTAGCAAGATTTGTGAGAGGCGCCTTTTTGACCTTTTTGTTTTTTTTTGCCACAAGATTTTTCATCAGTTTTCAGAGGCGCCCTTTTTAGCTGTCGCCCCCCCCCCCCCCCGCCCTTTCGGGCACGCTACGCCGCTGCCAAGCGCAGATTAGAGAGTTAGTAACATGGCAATTAACCCCCCCCTAAAAAATATATATATGCACTTTTAGTTAATAAATAAAGGGCTTAACGGATAGTCCCCCCCTAGAAAAAAAATAAATGCACAAATATTTTTTTCGTCGACAATTCCCCCCCCCCCCCTAGATGTATACCCTGATTCGCGCTTGGTCTGGATTAAAGTACTGTAAGAGACATAACTGTCCTCCTGAACTAAAAGAATTTGTTAAAAGTTTGTTCCAGTCCTTGTAGTTTTGGAGCTACGAGGAAAAATTAAAAAAATCGATAATTTAATTTTCTACAATAAAGTGCAAAAAATTTTTTTCCCAAAAAGCTTAGTTTTTGAGAAAATTGGACAAAACTTCTAAAAAAATTGGTTTTCAAGAAAATCGGGTAAATCATGTTTCTTTTTTAAATTTTTTTACATCACCTCTATAAATGAACGCCGCTGAAGAGTTTGTCATTGGTCGTACCTGACTGACTGATAAACCGTTGAAAAGCAAATTTTATTGTCTAGAATAAAGGTAATTACATATTTTTCCCTAAGAAGCTTAGTTTTTGAGAAAATTTGAAGAAAACCTCAAAATCTCAGGTTTTGGGAGTTTTTGCAGCTAACATTTAGCAAACTAATAAAATTTTATATTTAGGTTGGATTTTACCAAAGAAATTCAAGTTGAATGTTTTTGGATTTTACACAGTTTTGATCACAGTATATTAATTTCTCTGTCATTGTGGCTTTAAGACGTCAACTTAGTTAAATTTTCAGAAATTCGAACACGCTATAAGAGAAGGGGGGGGGGGGTAAAAAAAAATTTGACCAAAACCTGGCTTGGCAACATCCAGATTGTTAATCTGTGACCTTTTGTCAGCTATAGAATCCATTGTCAAACTGTTGTCCTCATATTTTGCATGCTCAACTACCTACAGCGCCTGCACTAGTATGATTGCAACACATTTTCGACGATTGCATTATCGGTACTTCACATGCACATTACGGTACTTATCGTCGAGGACGCCTTGGTCCCTTCATTAGCTCAATAAACGAGTTCTTCAAAGTGCAAGGAGAGACCGTGCAGAAATTGGCACACCAAAGTCATTGTTTCTTGTGGTTGAAAGGCCGTTAATTTTTTTTTAATTCACTTAATGAAAGGGTGATTATGCCGGAGATAATTATATGATTTCAAAATATTTCAAGTGTGTTAAGGTAATCATATTATATTTTTTTTAATTTTATAAAAAAAAGAACGTTTAAAAAAGAGAAATACACGGTAAAAAAATTGTCTTAGATCAAACCAAATTGCTTTGAAGTAAAATAATTTGTGCTTTTCTATTCACCAAGAGAATATTTTCTTGATATAGTACAAAAAATGTCTTCTCTTTTATTTTAATGTGAAACAGAAATTGTTTTATTATAAGTTGGAACTGAATTAAACTAAGGAAGGCACCGTTTTCTCTGGAAGCAAAATATTACTTATATGAAGACAATTTGCTTTGTTACAAAATGGAGTATACTGAATCAAAACAATTAAAGAAGAAAAATAAAGTCTCATTTCAAGATTAAACCCTGTGTTGAACTCAAAAGAAATATTTTAATTCAAAACAAATTGTTTTAAAGTAAAACAATTTATCAAAGAAAAGAACGTGTAGGCACCTAACGGAAAAAATTAATTATAGAAATCAAACAAGTTTCGTGGCTAATCGGGCAAAAAGGAGTTTTTGTTTCTCTCATATTTTTCCATGGGTAGCCTAAAAATATGAAAGCTTAACCTCACGGGGGTCCAAGATCTAATGGAAACCTAATAAGTGTTGACAGTTAACTGTTTCGTCCTTATGGGACTCCTCAGAACACTGCTGGTCAATGTGACAAATCTTGCGAAGTTAATTAGACGGTTTTGTCTCTTATAAAATGTAAATAGTGAGAAAACTATCGCAAGAAGCGCCATCTACCGAGATACGAGAGAATCAAAAAACAAACGTAGGCGAAAAACTGCTATACAATATCGATTAATGAAAAACAAACTATAGTCCGTGACCTACGACAGCTCTTTGTCTTTCAGGCCGGATCAACGCATATTGCATTTTTACCCGTAATCAAGACAGTGAGTGTCAATCAACGGAATTTTTTAAGCCAAATAATACTAACAAACGTGGAATTTCGTACCCGTGAATTTAAATTAATTATAGACTCATCTGAGTTTTTAGGGTGAAATTGGGGTGACTTTTAAGGGTGGATAATGGCTTTTCACTATGACCAGCGACATCAGACCTTTTAGCAAAAAAAGTTAAATGTTTTAGGGTCACATACCCAAAAAAAAAATTTGCGGCGCAGGTTAAATTTTTGTTTTGAGTGCCACACTTAACTTTTTGGACCGTCGAGTAACTACGAAATCGTTAAAATCAAAACAATACGACCCGACCGATAACGCCAAGTTTATATATATATATATATATATATATATATATATATATATATATATATATATATATATATATATATATATATATATATATATATATATATATATTTATCGGTTTCACAACGTTCTACGTCTTCCGATACCCAATCTTCACTCGTTTCTGTTTGCCCATAATTCATCATCTAGGCCTCTTATTCTTATTTCACTGTCTATTCCTTTTCTCCAGCTTCTCCTTGGTCGTCCTCGTTTTCTTCGGCCAGTTGGTTTCCATTGTAGTATTTGTTTAGGTTGTCTTTCATCATTCATTCTTTGTACATGTCCGTACCACATCAGTTGTTTTGTTCTTATATCATCCACTAAAGTGCGTTCACCCACTGTCATAATTTCTCTTATTCTTTGATTTGTAACTCTTTCTCTTTTTGATTTCCCTACTGCTTTTCTCCAATAGTCCATCTCCGTAGCGGAAAGCATTTTTTCTGTTCTATCCTTGATTGGCCATACTTCTGAGCCGTATGTAATAATACTTTTTACAATGGTGTTATATATAAGCTTTTTGTTATGTTTTGATATACTTTGGTCCCAAATTATTCCATTTAATAAAGTTATTGTTTTTCTTCCTTGTACGTTTCGATCTTTTATAGCTTTGTCTAGTGTTCCGTCAGCTGTAATTTTTAGACCTAAGTATTTATACTCATCACAGGACTGAATTCGCTGCCCGGTATTTAAGATTAGATCCTGTTTCATTCCACCGATACACATATACTCTGTCTTATTAAGATTAACCTCTAGTCCCCACTTATTGTACTCTTCTATTAGTTTTCGTGTCATATATTCGAGGTCGTCATAATCCTGAGCCACTACTATCTGATCATCGGCGAAACATAAAGTATACAAGTTATCTCAGTGCACTAATTTAAGCCAACGGTAACCGTTGACGCAGGTGGCATCACGGGTGTCGATCGTCGCAATTGATAAAATGCCCATCATCATGATGATTCTAACTTCAATGCTGGCATAAAGCATTTTTGTTAATTTTTTATAATAATGTTTTTGTTTTAAATGTCAAGTGCCATTTCACCAAAACTTAATAATAAGAATAATTTACATAACGATAACCAGTCCTTAAGAAAGAATTTGCAATAAAAATTATAACAATTAATATGTGGGCCAGTCAAATATCAACGAGTTTTGATTTAGTTACCACGATCTCATAAACCGACACCGATACACGGTTTTTAAATATTGTTGAAAAAGTCCCAAAAAACCAACAAAAAAAAATCCACAAAGGGAAAATCAGGGCTATCAAGATGGACGGGCCACGATCCTCCAATTCGTTGACGTCACATCCGGGGCTGATTTTTTTTTGATGGTCACGTTACGACACAGCTGATTGTCTTTAAAATATTGAAGTTGGAATGACGGTTCATGGATATTTGATTTTTTTTTTAAATAAAGCCTTTTTTGAGATTGTTTTTACTTTATTCTGGCAGAACAATTTTTTTTTAATGTCTAGTAAGCCCTAATTTTTTATAGCCGCTTCAATAGCTCACACAAAAATTAAGTTTAAAGCAGAAGCCAATGTGACAATCACATATGACAAAGTCAAATACATGTCAAATATAACAGTTGGCATGTGGTACCAGGGCTATCAAAATGGACGGGCCACGATCCTCCACTTTGTTGACGTCACATCCGGGGCTGATTTTTTTTTGATGGTCACTTTACGACACAGCTGATTGTCTTTAAAATATTGAAGTTGGAATGACGGTTCATGGATATTTGATTTTTTTTAAAATAAAGCCGTTTTTGAGATTGTTTTTACTTTATTCTGGCAGAACAATTTTTTTTAAATGTATAGTAAGCCCTAATATTTCATAGCCGCTTCATTAGCTCACACAAAAATTAAGTTTAAAGCAGAAGCGAATGTGACAATCACATATGACAAAGTCAAATACATGTCAAATAAAACAGTTGACATGTGGTACATGGCGGGTAATTTGAATTCAAAATAAGGAATACTAAATCTTGAAGATTTCAACCTTTTAATCATGTTGCTTCCTTACAAACCTTTGGTGGAATATCGGGATGGTGTCTGAGAATATTTCACTGAAATTTTGAGGAAATCTGTAGTGCCATTTTGAAAATATCATAAAAAAACGTCTGACCTCCCATAAGACCCAATGTAAAATTCAGCCCCGGAAGAACAGCTGATTTTTTCAGGGTCGTGGCCTCTATTTTTGTGTTGGCCTTGGGAAAATATGCTGTATAGAGATTTTTAGATTTCATTTTTCTTTTTTAGAATATTTAAGGCTGTGGATGATAAAAAGAAATATTAATTTATTTAGATCATCAATTAAGTTATAATAACTTTCGGGAAAAATATGATAGCCCACAGTACATCGGTCTATTTTTTAAGGGATGAGTATAGTTTTTGCAAAGTCACTTGAATAACTCCTAATACGAGGTTCTATCGATTTCATGAAATTTTGTTTCATTCTACCCTTCAAAAGTTACCCAAATTCATATAAAATCTTCCTGGTATAATTTCAACCCTACCGACAGAGAAAAGGCTCTTTGCGGTCCGAGCACAAAGTATTTGTTTTCCGACCGACCGAGCACAGGTGGCTAGACGGCACCTGATTGGCAGATTTTTTTGAGATGCAATTTTAACTACTTTCGGGTGTGCTTTTCGGGACCCCTTTAGTTGGCAGTATGCCGAGTTAGAAAATAAATTAGTGTCGTTTCTGTAGGTGTAGGAATAGAAAGTTTTATTATCTATTTTTATTTCTTTAGTTTACGCCGTAATTAAATGAAATAATTTTCATGAGTATATCTACCGCCGCTCATGTCACTTTCTTTAAAGGATATGCCGATGGTCGGCTTTTATCTTTGTTCAACTGACTTTGCAAAAACTATAACAGTGTGAATTTTTGTATTTAACTTTATTGTGCCGAGACGACAAACTTTTTCCTGTGCGAAATTCTTGAAAATGACTGCGCGGACGCAGAAACTTTTGGAGATTTGCACTGGGTATATCAGCATGTGATTTTGGACACCATGTTCCCATTTACTTTCGTACCTTACAGTAACTTTTTTTTTCTTATTCTAAGTTTCAAACACATTTTTTAAGCCCCAGTTATATCGAGTTTTAAAAAAGTTGCTGTATGGTGGGACCATCCCAACAAACAATTAAAGTTGTAACGACGAAACCCCAACTAGAAAGAATTTCTTAAAAGTAACCGCAACGTACTCCCGCTACGTCTCAGTATACCATACAGCGACGTTATAATTCCCTAAGTGGGGAACCAATTTCTGGTTATAACTACTTGGCCAAGTGTTTAAAGTCACTGTAGTAACAACTACACTACTACGTCGTAGCCAGGTATCTACAACGTCGTAGAGGCTGTTTTTTTTTCCGTAATGGCATAAAAGTTGCGATGTAGTTGCAAATAATATAATCGTTTCTTTATGGTAGAATTGTTACACAATATGGTGGACACAACAGTAAACAGACTCGCTTAGTTTTTTTGTTTGGTTATGGTTATAATATGAACTATGTTATCCAAAAGTGTGAGAATTTACGAGCAGAGGATCAAAATTCGAGTGCGACGCAAAGTTTTTTGTATAACATGCATTATATATATTGCAAAAAACCGGTGCGCCCGTAAAATTAAACCGTTTTCTGGTAGCTGATGGAATTTTTGTGTTGTGATTTTAGAGGTTATGTTTTCATAATCGACAGTTAACTCCAACAAATGGTGCTTAAGAAGAGCATTTTTGGTAAGCTTCAACTAATTTGTTTATAAAATAGTATGGCTCTTTAATATGAGCTCATAAATCGACAACAAAAATATTAAATTTTCTTTCTTACAAAAAACATGGCGTCCCAAACTATATTCCCTGATAGTCGAAAAGGTTACTTGAAAGTAGTTGCGGCTTTAAAGTTGATCCAAAAAGTTATTTTGTCTACATTGTTACATCAGATGTTACTATGATGACACAAACTTTTGTAGTAAAAATTAAAGTTATAATGTAGTTGTCGGATACACTTGTTTGGGACTCCAATGAAGCTTAACTTTCTAGTGGTAATTAAGTAGGATATAAAAGTCAGGGCGACTACGAAATAACGACTAAAAACAAAGTAAAACTTTAGCAACGTCCTATTGTGGTAGAGAAGACTATCAGAATCGACTATCAAGAAACAATCCTATGAAGTAGTTTAGAGGGTCGTTTTTACGAAACATCTACTATTTCCTAATACTAAATAGTAGTTAGAACTAAAAAGTAACAAATTTTGGTTGGGATCACCACATTTCTACTATAAGAAAGTAGCAAAGCCTTTAGAACATGTAGCCGCTACTATAAATGTTAGTTGGGATATAGATGAGAAAAAAATCACATCTTGAATGGAATTTATAGATAATAAGTTGAGGAAGGTTTCAAAAAAACTATTAATAAACTTGATAATTACCCACATTTTAATAACAAATTCGTACAAAAATATTAAAATAATTTTTGAAGCATAACAAATATGTAAACCAAATTTTTAGTACTTAGCCATTGTGAATTATTGAAATAAAGCCAGGCTATAATAGTGCCAGGCACAATTTTGACACATTCATATTGTAATATCAGCTATGTTCTTTCAACACACGGCCTTTGTTTACTATACAGGGTGTCCCAGAACTAATGGTACATAGTTAAACTGCAGATTCTCTGGGACAAAATATTACGATTTAGCCATACTTAGCTTTGTCCAAAAGTTTGTACTAACCGAGATACAGGGTGTTAAACTTAATTTTTTCAATTCGATTTTCTTTAATAACTTTTTTACTAATTAATATTTTTGCAAAAAATAGCCAGCGTGTAAGTTTTTTTGAAATTGGCAAGACGATTCCGTTGAAAATTTTGATGTACAGTGTACAGGGTGTTCCTTGGACCACTGGCATTGCATTAAAATCAGTGCATTTTTTTTTGTGCCTCGGTGAATACCAGTTTTTATGTAAAATAATGGTTTTCCCATCTTTTTTATGTAAAAAAGTTATACTGTTTTAAAGTCGCTCAGAGCAACGGTTTTTGAAATTTTTGCATTTAAAATTTTTATTCCATGTGAGTGACATGCCTAATTTATGTATGATACTGTCTTCAATTCATTCTACTAATTAATATTTTTGCAAAAACTAACCAGCATGTAGGTTTTTCTGAAATTTGCAAGATGATTCCGTTGAAAAATTTCATGTACAATGTACAGGGTGTTCTTTGGACCAGCAACATTGCATTAAAATCATCAGTGTATTTTTTGTGCCTCGGTGTATACTTAAGCAGGTTTTTAAACAGAATATTATTTTAATTATTAATTAATTATAAATAACAAAAAAAAATAAATACCAATTATAAAAATTATACATATTTTATTGCAACAACAAATTTTTAGAGAGAAAAACAAAAAAAATCTACAATAAATGTTCAAAATGGTCACCGTTAACCTGAATACATTTGTTTATTCGCTTATTATACGAAGGTCTGATTTTAAAATAAAGATTTGTATTTCTGAACGTCTCTCCAGCATTTTGAATTTTTTGAAATAGTTCTTCTCGGGTATTTAACTAGACTATAATAATAAACAATTTTAAGTTTGATTTACTATTTGTCAATTTTGAAAATTTTAACTTAGTTGCTGAGAGCAATTAATAAATAATAAAATATTAATTTTATTAATAAATGTATTAATAAACTATACGTACCTACCATTTAAAAAAAAACTAATACGAAGAGGTTTTTGTTCCTCATTAAAAACAAAGCCCTACACAGTTGCAATAACGAACAATGAAAACACACTTATGATAATTCAAGAACCACCCTGTATATTTTTCAACTTAATATTTCTTAAGAAAACATCCAATCTTAGAATGCTATAAAAAAGTATTGATTATAGCTAATATGTATGAAGTAGGTAAGAGTTTAATCCAAAACCTGTTACGCATACAATAAAAACTTCTAATTTAAATATCTTGAAAACCGTTGCTCCAAGCGACATTAAAACGCTATAACTTTTTTACTTAAATAAAATTAAGAAATTAATGTTCTTAATAGAATCTTGTATACACGGAGGAACAAAAAGTTAGACCTATTTTAATGTAACGGTACCGACCCAGAGAACACCTTGTATATTATTTATTTTTTTTACCAAAATTAAGTGCCCAAAAACCACCAAACCCAATTTTTTGTGCAAAATTATTAATTAGTAGAAAGAATTGAACAAAGTATCATACATAAATAAGGCATATCACTCACATGCAATAAAAAATTTTAATGCAAAAATCTTAAAAACCGTTGCTCTGAGCGGCTTTAAAACAGTATAACTTTTTTACATAGAAAGGATGAGAAAACCATTATTTAACATAAAAACTGGTATTCACCGGGGCACAAGAAAAATACACTGATTTTTATGCAATGGTAGTGGTCCAAGGAACACCCTGTACATTGTACATCAAATTTTTCAACGGAATCGTCTTGCCAATTTTAAAAAAATTTATACGCTGGTTAGTTTTTGCAAAAATATTAATTATTAAAAAAGTTATTAAAGAATATCGAATTGAAAATATAAAGTTTAACACCCTGTATCTCGGTTAATACGAACTTTTGGACTAAGGTAAGTATGGCTAAATCGTAATATTTTGACCCAAGGAATCTACAGTTTAACCATGTACCATTAGTTCTGGGACACCCTGTATAAACCGGAATAAATAGTGCCTTCTTTTATTAATTGAAAATAAACGACGAAAGTTTTAAATTCGACTTTGGTATGCCAATTTTGAAGGACTAACTGTCAGTTTTCAATGTGAATGTGTCAAAATAGTGCCTGGCACAATTATAGCCTGGCTGTATTTCAATAATTCTCTATTATCTACTACCATCATTGTAACGGGCTAAACACAAATAATGTCACAAGACTTTTTGCCTTTAGTGACATCCACCCTTAGAGTAATAATAATATATACACTGAGCATCCACCTATCCTCATGTCACAATTTGTCACTGAGCTTGTCACGTTTTATAGTACAATGAATAAAGGCCAAAATAGGGGGCGTTACCCTACAAAAGGTCCGGTAGTTCTGAATTTTGGATATGTTGTTAAGCTCAGGAGGGTAGTTAAAAATCTGAGTTTTCGTCACCCCCACCCCTGTGCTCCCTCCGCCATCTTGAAAAAAACCATCAAAAATTGGCACTTTTTTTAGTTTTTTGCCTTTAATTTCGTTCCAGTATACTAAATCGCAAAAAGAGTTATATGAAATTTT
Source organism: Aspidapion aeneum (assembly GCA_963576565.1). Lineage (NCBI taxonomy): Eukaryota > Metazoa > Arthropoda > Insecta > Coleoptera > Brentidae > Aspidapion > Aspidapion aeneum. The sequence continues at coordinate 9,444,521 of OY755043.1, forward strand.
TTAGAGGATATAATTATCTACAATTCGGTTGTACTATGGTTGTTCTGCGAGCAGTAGTAACGGAGCTAGGTAATTTGCAAAAATGACTAAAATCACGTGCTTGGGCAAATTTTCAGATTTTTTCTACTTTAGACGGCATAAGCTCTACATATCTTGTAGAGAATTTTATCAGCTACAAAATCCATTCTTTAAATGTATTTTAAGTATTGTAATGGAGTGGAGTAACTTTTAACTAAGTAAGTATGTTATAAAATAATCATTTTTAAAATTTAGTGCTTTAAACGGCACGTTTTTTATTTATTTTAATTTTTTTGTGTAAATTTAGTGACGTACAAAAAGGTAAGAGAGCTTAGGGGTCAAACACCTCCTTAAACTAACCACCTCTTTAAAAACCCCCCCAGATCCCCCAAAATTTAACATATTTAGGTTTTCTCAAATTTTCTCAAAAAATACGCTTCTAAGAGAAAAATGTGTAATATACTTTATTGTAGACAATGAAATTTTCTTTTGAAAAAGATACAACTCAATGGGGGTCAACTATTTATAAACTCTTCAGCGGCGTCCGTTAATTGAAGTAATTTAAAAAAGTAAAAAAATATCCATGTTTTTTCCATGATTTATTCGATTTTTTTTTAAACAAAGGTTTATAGAACAAAATGTGTTATTCATTATTGTAGCAAATAAAATTTCCTTTAAACTGCTGTACAAGAAAGTTGGATTGGTCTCATGGTTATAAATTCAGAGGCGTCCGTAAATTTAACCAATTTTAAAAAATCACAAATTAAAATATTTTTGTTACAAGTTTTATCTAATTTTTTCAAAAACTAAGCCTAATTTAAAAAAATGCTATGATGCACTTTATTGACAGTAAAATTCTCTTTTCAACGGTGTATAACTCGATGGGGTTTGACTTATAACAAACCCGCCAGCGACGTCCGTAAATGGGGGCCATTTACTTAAGATTTTTTTAAATTATGTTTTGCACAGGTTTTATTTGATTTTCTGAAAACCATACCCTTTATCAAAAAAATTGTTTTTTACTTCATTGTAGATAATGAAATTTCCTTTTAAACGTTGTGTAACATGGTAAAAAATATTTCATATTTACCGCTCCAGTGGTGAAATATTTTTTACCATGTTACACAACGTTTAAAAGGAAATTTTATTATCTACAATGAAGTAAAAACTATTTTTTTGATAAAGGGCATGGTTTTCAGAAAATCAAATAAAACCTGTGCAAAACATAATTTTAAAAAAATTTTATTAAATGGCCCCCATTTACGGACGTCGCTGGCGGGTTTGTTGTAAGTCAAACCCCATCGAGTTATACACCGTTGAAAAGAGAATTTTATTGTCAATAAAGTGCATCATAGCATATTTTTAAATTAGGCTTAGTTTTTGAAAAAATTTGATAAAACTTGTAACAAAAATATTTTAATTTGTGATTTTTTAAAATTGGTTAAATTTACGGACGCCTCTGAATTTATAACCATGAGACCAATCCGACTTTCTTGTAGAGCATTTTAAAAGAAATTTTATTTGCTACAATAATGTATAACACATTTTGTTCTATAAACCTTGGTTTAAAAAAAAATCGAATAAATCATGGAAAAAACATGGATATTTTTTTACTTTTTTAAATTACTTCAATTAACGGACGCCGCTGAAGAGTTTATAATTAGTTGACCCCCATCGAGTTGAACCTTTTTCAAAAGGAAATTTCATTGTCTACAATAAAGTATATTACACATTTTTCTCTTAGAAGCGTCTTTTTTGAGAAAATTTGAGAAAACCTAAATATATTAGATTTGGGGGGTCTGGGGGGGTTTTTAAAGAGGTGGTTAGTTTAAGGAGGTGTTTGACCCCTAAGCTCTCTTACCTTTTTGTACGTCACTAAATTTACACACAAAAATAAAAATAAATAAAAAACGTGCCGTTTAAAGCATTAAATTTTAAAAAATTATTATTTTCTAACTTACTTACTTTAAGTTAAAAGTTACTCCCACTCCATTACAATATTTAAAAATACATTTAAAGAATGGACTTTGTAGCTGATAAAATTCTCTACAAGATATGTTCTTAGAACTTTTACCCTAGAACAAAGTATTTCGGAGCTTATGCCGTCTAAAGTAGAAAAAATCTGAAAATTTGCACAAGCACGTGATTTTAGTCATTTTTGGAAATTACCTAGCTCCGTTACTACTGCTCGCAGAACAACCATAGTACCACCCAATTGTAGATAATTATATCCTCTAAAAAATTTCATATAACTTTTTGCGATTTAGTGTACTGAAACGAAGTTACAGGCAAAAAACTACAAAAAGTGCCAATTTTTGATGGTTTTTTCAAGATGGTGGAGGAAGCACAGGGGTGGGGGTGACGAAAACTCAGATTTTTAACTACCCTTTCGACCTTAATAACATATCGAAAATTCAGAACTACCAGACCTTTTGTAGGGTAAAACTCCTCTATTCATTGTACTATTAATTCACCCCTTAACTAAACTTAAATTCGGCATTTTTATTAAATTTTGCAACGTCGAATTTTTTTAAATTTGACTTTGAAGCCTACCCCATTGCGTTTCCCTTGTTAGATGTTACGTTAAATTAAACTCTTTCCCCCTCCTCTTGAGTGACATCATTTGCTTCTTATTTTCTTACATAATTTGAGCTGAGCTCCCTTTTTAAACTGTCAAAGTATTTTAAATCTTCTTCGCTAATCGACGGTTTGACATTTTTGATCGCCTCTGCGAAATCTTCAAATGCGACGACCACGTTTTTGTGTGTGACGTCATCCTTTGACACTTCACCTGCAGAAAAAATACAAACAGGTCACATATTTATCTGTACGCAGCCCACGTGACAGACCGGCCCGGGCGCGGAAATATCACGTGACCGTAGGAGGGTCACAAAAGAACGCGTCACGGCCAGCTGTCATTATAAAACATGTGTGTTTTCAGTTTTGGTATGTTTGTTTACGTCGATTTCTTTTTAATTCGGGCACGAATTTTATGTGAATTTTATCAAAGTTATTAAAATAACGCAGCCCACGAAAAAGACTGTCGTGATCTGCTTTAAAATAATTAATGGCTAATCAGTAAATTAAAAAGAAAATACCTATATGATAAACAATGTCGCGAACGTGTAGTGTTGTTGGTTGTCGGTCCAACTATAAAACTGAAACCGAATATGTGTCAACTTTTAATTTGCCAGTGGATAAACAAATGCGTCCACAAGTTTGCATCAAACATTTTCCTAACGAGCAGGTTATTTGGTTTGATAAGTGTGTTGTAAATGGAGAGCTAAAAAATGTTAAAAGAAAAAGACCCAAATTAACAGAAAATGATATACCTACGATTTTTAAAAATGTTCCGAAATACCTAAGTGGACAACCTGTATCTACTGTTCGATTAGCTGATGTCGAGAGGCAACAAATGGAAACTGCAATACAAGAAAGTCTTGAAACACTTCAAGCTCATAAGAAATCAAAAGTTTTATCAAATATTGAGGACATTTCAAAATTTTATTATTCTAACTAATACTAAAATAAACAAAAATTGGATTTTAACCGAAGAACGTGACACACAGTCTGTCTGTGCCTGATGACATTTTTGAACAACAATCCATCACTGTTAGTATCTCTAGTTGTTGAGGGAGATCTGTCATTTTTTGTAAATGTTAACAATGTGCCAAAAAAAGTAGGAGTTTTATTTTTGGACAGCCCCGATACCCTTGAAAGGTAATGCAGTTTATTGAAATGAAATTTGCAAATGGGAAAGAAGTGGTAAAAGATAAGATTGATCGAGTATTAGACATCCTTAGTGACATTTTCGATAGTGAGAGTGAAAAATGTGTTCAATTGTCATTTCTTATTGAACAATTAGGTCTCTTGAAAAGGTCACCTGAGAATCGAAGATATTGTGGATACACTTTAATGTTGGCTATATCTTTGTTTATCCAGTCATCCAGTGCATACATGTCAATTTACAAAACTAAGGTAATATGTCTTCTGCACCCTCGCAATATTAAAAAACTGATTTGTAAAATATCGTTAACAGATAGTAATCTCTCCGATAGTGTGCAATATTTAAAAAGTAAGATACAGCTTTTAAAAGAACATAAGTTGGTAGTTAACTTACACATTGATGAAATATATATTAAATTTTGTGACAAGACAAAGAAAAATTAAAAAACTTAAAGATTAGGTTTGTTATGTCCAATTTTAAAAGACTTGTATAGATTTGAAGTAACTAACGATGTTATGTACCTAATATATGTAACTGAAGATATTAGAGTAAAAATTTTATACAATTTTTTATTTTATAAATTCAGTTCTTTTATCCATAATAAACACATACATCAGCAAAATATAACTAACAAAACTAGACAACACACAGTATTTTTAATTGATTTATTTAAAAAAAGTTAAATCTTCCCTTACGACATGATTATCTAGTTCTTTTTATTATCTGTGGTTAACAACGAGCGATTAATTGGGTGGATTTTTTTAACGGAAATATTTAGAAGCTGGCAGCGCCGCGCGGGGCATTGTTTCAATTTCAACCGTTTTTCAGCGGTGTATGGGTGACTGTTCTCGCGCGGGGGCGGGCGCAGGTTATATACGCTATGGTGGGCGAGGCCTATATCAGAGCTTGTCGGTGATTGGTCACTTTCCCGAGATTCAGTTTTGTTATTATAAGCGAGCCGTTTAGTGTTTTTAAGAACCGGTACCCATGTTCTGTTAATTTTAAGAGTTTCTTCAGATCTGTTGAAGTTCTGCTGGTGTTTATGAATTTCGATTGCTTCTCTATAGAGTCTTGGATAGTATGAAGAGGAGGCGCAGAGAACTTGTGTGTCTTCGAATTTTATTCGGTGGTCTTCATTGTTTAGTTAGGCGTTGAATAATGCCCCTCATAAACACAAAGTCTGGTTTCGATATGTAGATGACACTTTTGTCGTTTGGCGTTATGGTAGAGACAGCCTTAATGAATTTCTCAACCACATTAACAGCATACACCCCAGTATACAATTTACAATGGAAACAGAGAACAACAGAGAATTAGCATTCCTTGACGTACTAGTAACGAGGAAAGAGGGACGACTAGGACATACCGTATACAGAAAACCTACTCACACAGACCGCTACCTAAACAATACATCTAACCACCACCCGTGCCAACGAAAAGGGGTAATAAGAACATTGGTAGAGAGGGCGAAAAGAATCTGCGAACCAGAACATCTAGACAAAGAATTAAACCATCTTAAAAACTTCCTCGTAGCAAATGGATACACTCAAAGCGACATAAAAGCCGAGCACTAGAAGTAACAGTAGCGGTGGACTGAGCAGCCGCGAAGCTAATTCAAGAGCCTTTCTGCCCTACATCCCTAGAGTGACGGATAGGATCGGACGTATTCTGGGAAAACACAACATAAAAACGATCTTCAAGCCATCTAAGAAGATCGAGAACCACCTCAGATCTGCGAAGGATATAAGGAACCCACTAAGTTCTTCGGGGGTATACCGCATTCCCTGTACCTGTGGAAGTGTCTACATCGGAACAACCAAACGGTCCACAAGAATTAAAGAACACAAAGCCAACTGTCGACTCGGACATACGGAAAAATCCGCAGTTGCAGACCACACACTAAAGAATGAAGACCACCGAATAAAATTCGAAGACACACAAGTTCTCTGCGCCTCCTCTTCATACTATCCAAGACTCTATAGAGAAGCAATTGAAATTCATAAACACCAGCAGAACTTCAACAGATCTGAAGAAACTCTTAAAATTAACAGAACATGGGTACCGGTTCTTAAAAACACTAAACGGCTCGCTTATAACAACAAAACTGAATCTCGGGAAAGTGACCAATCACCGACTAACCACCAGTCTTCGAGAAGCCGACAAACAGTCAACATCTCCTGAAGATGCCATCCACTCGAGATGGCGAAACGTCGAGAACGAATTTCCAACGACGACGGCCGAACAGCCCGAAAGCACACCCACCATAGAAAACAAACAGTATTTTTAATTGATTTATTTAAAAAAAGTTAAATCTTCCCTTATGACATGATTGTCTAGTTCTTTTTATTATCTGTGGTTAACAACGAGTGATTAATTGGGTGGATTTTTTTAACGTAAATATTTACAAGCTTGCAGCGCCGCGCGAGGCAAGGTTTCAATTTCACCCGTTTTTTAACGGTGTATGGGTGGCTGTTTTTGCGCGGGGGCGGGAGGAATGTTTGTTTTAGTTGACGTCGGCCATCATCATCGTGCAGAAACGTTCGTTGCCCTTTCTAGTGTTGCCGGTTTCATCCTTAGTAAAGACGTAAGAGTTTGTTTTGATTTGGGGTTTGTTAGTAATAAAAAGTCTTGCCGGTCACGTGTCATTGTTTGTTTTCGTTATCGTTTGTTTATAAAATGGAAATAAAGATCGTCGATTACATAATTAACTGTGCAAGTTTAAATACGTTGACATATGAACTTCGATTACAAATAAAATCTTTAGGGCCACATAGAACGGACCTAAAAATCCTAAAAATTAACCAAAATTTCAGTGCAAGTAATAAAAAATTATACGATGCTGAAAACTGGTTGTGCGGTTGTGAAAAACGAAATGCTTTTTTTTGGTTTATTTGTCTTGTTATGAACAATCCACGAAGTGATCTGAAACAGTACCCTCCCAAAACTAGAAAACAAACAGTATTTTTAATTGATTTATTTAAAAAAAGTTAAATCTTCCCTTACGACATGATTATCTAGTTCTTTTTATTATCTGTGGTTAACAACGAGTGATTAATTGGGTGGATTTTTTTAACGTAAATATTTAGAAGCTGGCAGAGCCGCGCGGGGCAATGTTTCAATTTCAACCGTTTTTCAGCGGTGTATGGGTGACTGTTCTCGCGCGGGGGCGGGAGGAATGTTTGTTTTAGTTGACGTCGGCCATCATCATCGTGCAGAAACGTTCGTTGCCCTTTCTAGTGTTGCCGGTTTCATCCTTAGTAAAGACGTAAGAGTTTGTTTTGATTTGGGGTTTGTTAGTAATAAAAAGTCTTGCCGGTAGCGTGTCATTGTTTGTTTTCGTTATCGTTTGTTTATAAAATGGAAATAAAGATCGTCGATTACATAATTAACTGTGCAAGTTTAAATAAGTTGACATATGAACTTCGATTACAAATAAAATCTTAAGGGCCACATAGAATGGACCTAAAAATCCTAAAAATTAACCAAAATTTCAGTGCAAGTAATAAAAAATTATACGATGCTGAAAACTGGTTGTGCGGTTGTGAAAAACGAAATGCTTTTTTTTGGTTTATTTGTCTTCTTATGAACAATCCACGAAGTGATCTGAAACAGTACCCTCCCAAAACTAGACAACAAACAGTATTTTTAATTGATTTATTTAAAAAAATTAAATCTTCCTTTACGACATGATTGTCTAGTTCTTTTTAATATCTGTGGTTAACAACGAGCGATTAATTGGGTGGATTTTTTTAACGTAAATATTTACAAGCTTGCAGCGCCGTGCGAGGCAAGGTTTCAATTTCACCCGTTTTTTAACGGTGTATGGGTGGCTGTTCTCGCGCGAGGGCGGGAGGAATGTTTGTTTTAGTTGACGTCGGCCATCATCATCGTGCAGAAACGTTCGTTGCCCTTTCTAGTGTTGCCGGTTTCATCCTTAGTAAAGACGTAAGAGTTTGTTTTGATTTGGGGTTTGTTAGTAATAAAAAGTCTTGCTGGTCGCGTGTCATTGTTTGTTTTTGTTATCGTTTGTTTATAAAATGGAAATAAAGATCGTCGATTACATAATTAACTGTGCAAGTTTAAATACGTTGACATATCAACTTCGATTACAAATAAAATCTTTAGGGCCACATAGAACGGACCTAAAAATCCTAAAAATTAACCAAAATTTCAGTGCAAGTAATAAAAAATTATACGATGCTGAAAACTGGTTGTGCGGTTGTGAAAAATGAAATTGGTTTATTTGTCTTCTTATGAACAATCCACGAAGTGATCCTGCGTGGGTGGTAAAAGGAATGTGTGAGATCTATTAAGCACTTTAGTGAAAAGTTAAGGACACAAAGTAAGTGCTACTTATTTAAATAACCACATATAATATTCTATACAAGGCAACACGGATATTAGGTGCCAATTGAATAGTGGCTATAGGCAAAACATTACCGAACATAATGAAAATGTGGCAAAAAATAGACATACACTTAGTAGGTTAATAGACTGTTTAAAATTCTGTGGGGTTTTTGAGGTTGCTCTACGGGGCCATGATGAGTCTGAAAAAGAAGGGCGAAAAAAACTAAAAACTACAACAAGTAGCTGCTTGTTTGTTTGTTTGTAAAATGCTAAAATAAAAATGTTTAGGTAAGGTTTTTTATCTCATTTTTCATGCAATATAAATTGCATGAAAAATGAGATGCCCCCCTCCAATTTATCACGCCACCAGCCACCTCTGGTAAAAGGCCAAACCAAACCTTTCCTCAAAAATCAGCATTTATATTTTTTCCGCAATTTTTTACCTCTTTCTATTTTTTTAATCAGTCTTTTTGCGGCTGTTGTCCAGGCATTTGAGCAAATTCCATAAAAATCAGCACCCGTAATGTTGTCTGGACATGATTTAACTACCTCGGATAGGTTCAGTGTTTTTTCAAGATTAAATCTACAAAAAAAACATTAGGTTATGTTGCATCCTTATGCCTCGTTCCATTAAGCCGAGTATTAATTTGAGGGAGTATGTGTACGTGCTCTGAAGGCGTGGCCAATGACAACACCTTGCGACGCCATCCGATCAGAGTGGGAACTTTAAACGAGCATTCAGTTGAATATAGTTCGTCTCCAGGCGCGTATTCACTTCGGCTGCCCGAAATTAAAACAAAGTAACTGACATTTTTGTAAAAATGTATGTAAATTTACATAATCGTAATCTTACGCACAATTTAGTATAAAAATTTTCTAAATCGGTTAAGAACTACCGAAGTTATTACACGATTTAGATCACGTTACCCCATTTATTCCTATGCTTTTTAAAAACTTTAAATAGATTTTTCTCGGTTTTAATAAATCTGCAATTACTTTGTTTTAATGTCGGGCAGCCGACTTGAGCATGAATGCGAACGAGGCATTCGTTTGGCCTCGCAGCGAGCCATGCGAATTCTGCCTCAAATGAATAAGCGACTTTATAGTGAGCATGACCAAACGAATCTCTTTCTTGTGCTTTGCCTATGCAGTTTTCCCAACTTTCCGAGAATTTTTTTTATAATGTGTTAAAACTTTCCTGTTTTGGCAATTTTGAACAAAACATTACCCCTTCCTGTCGTGAAAATTTTGTCCAAAATTGTCAAAAAAGAGAATTTTCAACACAAAATGTACTTTTTCTATTAGCGTGTGAAAAGTTTCACTTTTCCGAACGCATTTTATTTTTGAAAGTAAAATTTTTTGCGTGCTGTGACGCTGTTCACATTTTTAAATAAAATACTAAAAGAAAAAATAATCCCAAACAACTGAAAATAATCCATAATCATTATTCTATACAAGAAAGGCGATAGAGCAGACCTAAAAAACTATTGACCTTAACAATTAAAGGCAGTCAATATTAATTTACCTAAAAACCTCTTTTAGTTTTTATTTTGCAATTTTTTTACATTTATTGGCCAGCTACTACTACGGGGAGTGGAGAGTTAAAATATAGCATAAACCATAAAGGGCAGTCAGTATTATTTTTCTGAATTATATTTTCAGAGAAACCTCTTTTAGTTTTTATTTTGCAATTTTTTTACATTTTTCGGCCAACTCTTCCGGACTACTACGGGGACTGCAGAGTTAAGATATAGCATAAACCATTAAGGGCAGTCAGTATTATTTTTCTGAATTGTATTTTCGGTGAAACCTCTTTTAGTTTTTATTTTGCAATTTTTTTACATTTTTCGGCCAACTCTCCCGGACTACTACGGGGAGTGGAGAGTTAAGATATAGCATAAACCATAAAGGTCAGTCAGTATTATTTTTCTGAATTGTATTTTCGGTGAAACCTCTTTTAGTTTTTATTTTGCAATTTTTTTACATTTTTCGGCCAACTCTCCCGGACTACTACGGGGAGTGGAGAGTTAAGATATAGCATAAACCATAAAGGGCAGTCAGTATTATTTTTTTGAATTGTATTTTCGGTAAAACCTCTTTTAGTTTTTATTTTGCAATTTTTTTACATTTTTCGGCCAGCTCTCCCGTACTACTACGGGGAGTGGAGAGTTAACATATAGCATAAACAATAAAGGGCAGTCAGTATTATTTTTCTGAATTGTATTTTTGGTGAAACCTCTTTTAGTTTTTATTTTGCAATTTTTTTACATTTTTCGGCCAACTCTCCCGGACTACTACGGGAAGTGGAGAGTTAAGATATGGCATAAACCATAAAGGGCAGTCAGTATTATTTTTCTGAATTGTATTTTCGGTGAAACCTCTTTAAGTTTTTATTTTGCAATTTTTTTACATTTTTCGGCCAACTCTGCCGGACTACTACGGGAAGTGGAGAGTTAACATATAGCATAAACCATAAAGGGCAGTCAGTATTATTTTTTTGAATTGTATTTTCGGTGAAACCTCTTTTAGTTTTTATTTTGCAATTTTTTCACATTTTTCGGCCAACTCTCCCGGACTACTACGGGAAGTGGAGAGTTAACATATAGCATAAACCATAAAGGGCAGTCAGTATTATTTTTTTGAATTGTATTTTCGGTGAAACCTCTTTTAGTTTTTATTTTGCAATTTTTTCACATTTTTCGGCCAACTCTCCCGGACTACTACGGGAAGTGGAGAGTTAACATATAGCATAAACCATAAAGGGCAGTCAGTATTATTTTTTTGAATTGTATTTTCGGTGAAACCTCTTTTAGTTTTTATTTTGCAATTTTTTCACATTTTTCGGCCAACTCTCCCGGACTACTACGGGAAGTGGAGAGTTAACATATAGCATAAACCATAAAGGGCAGTCAGTATTATTTTTCTGAATTGTATTTTCGGTGAAACCTCTTTTAGTTTTTATTTTGCAATTTTTTTACATTTTTCGGCCAACTCTCCCGGACTACTACGGGAAGTGGAGAGTTAAAATATAGCATAAACCATAAAGGGCAGTCAGTATTATTTTTTTGAATTGTATTTTCGGTGAAACCTCTTTTAGTTTTTATTTTGCAATTTTTTCACATTTTTCGGCCAACTCTCCCGGACTACTACGGGAAGTGGAGAGTTAACATATAGCATAAACCATAAAGGGCAGTCAGTATTATTTTTTTGAATTGTATTTTCGGTGAAACCTCTTTTAGTTTTTATTTTGCAATTTTTTTACATTTTTCGGCCAACTCTCCCGGACTACTACGGGGAGTGGAGAGTTAAAATATAGCATAAACCATAAAAGGCAGTCAGTATTATTTTTTTGAATTGTATTTTCGGTGAAACCTCTTTTAGTTTTTATTTTGCAATTTTTTCACATTTTTCGGCCAACTCTCCCGGACTACTACGGGAAGTGGAGAGTTAACATATAGCATAAACCATAAAGGGCAGTCAGTATTATTTTTTTGAATTGTATTTTCGGTGAAACCTCTTTTAGTTTTTATTTTGCAATTTTTTTACATTTTTCGGCCAACTCTCCCGGACTACTACGGGAAGTGGAGAGTTAACATATAGCATAAACCATAAAGGGCAGTCAGTATTATTTTTTTGAATTGTATTTTCGGTGAAACCTCTTTTAGTTTTTATTTTGCAATTTTTTTACATTTTTCGGCCAACTCTCCCGGACTACTACGGGAAGTGGAGAGTTAACATATAGCATAAACCATAAAGGGCAGTCAGTATTATTTTTCTGAATTGTATTTTCGGTGAAACCTCTTTTAGTTTTTATTTTACAATTTTTTAACATTTTTCGACCAACTCTCCCGGACTATTACGGGGAGTGGAGAGTTAACATATAGCCTAAACCATAAAAGGCAGTCAGTATTATTCTTCTGAATTGTATTTTCGGTGAAAACTCTATTAGTTTTTATTTTGCAATTTTTTTACATTTTTCGGCCAACTCTCACGGACTACTACGGGGAGTGGAGAGTTAAGATATAGCATAAACAATAAAGGGCAGTCAGTATTATTTTTCTGAATTGTATTTTTGGTGAAACCTCTTTTAGTTTTTATTTTGCAATTTTTTTACATTTTTCGGCCAACTCTCCCGGACTACTACGGGAAGTGGAGAGTTAAGATATGGCATAAACCATAAAGGGCAGTCAGTATTATTTTTCTGAATTGTATTTTCGGTGAAACCTCTTTTAGTTTTTATTTTGCAATTTTTTTACATTTTTCGGCCAACTCTCCCGGACTACTACGGGGAGTGGAGAGTTAAAATATAGCATAAACCATAAAGGGCAGTCAGTATTATTTTTTTGAATTGTATTTTCGGTGAAACCTCTTTTAGTTTTTATTTTGCAATTTTTTCACATTTTTCGGCCAACTCTCCCGGACTACTACGGGAAGTGGAGAGTTAACATATAGCATAAACCATAAAGGGCAGTCAGTATTATTTTTTTGAATTGTATTTTCGGTGAAACCTCTTTTAGTTTTTATTTTGCAATTTTTTTACATTTTTCGGCCAACTCTCCCGGACTACTACGGGAAGTGGAGAGTTAACATATAGCATAAACCATAAAGGGCAGTCAGTATTATTTTTCTGAATTGTATTTTCGGTGAAACCTCTTTTAGTTTTTATTTTGCAATTTTTTTACATTTTTCGGCCAACTCTCCCGGACTACTACGGGAAGTGGAGAGTTAAGATATGGCATAAACCATAAAGGGCAGTTAGTATTATTTTTCTGAATTGTATTTTCGGTGAAACCTCTTTAAGTTTTTATTTTGCAATTTTTTTACATTTTTCGGCCAACTCTGCCGGACTACTACGGGAAGTGGAGAGTTAACATATAGCATAAACCATAAAGGGCAGTCAGTATTATTTTTTTGAATTGTATTTTCGGTGAAACCTCTTTTAGTTTTTATTTTGCAATTTTTTTACATTTTTCGGCCAACTCTCCCGGACTACTACGGGAAGTGGAGAGTTAACATATAGCATAAACCATAAAGGGCAGTCAGTATTATTTTTTTGAATTGTATTTTCGGTGAAACCTCTTTTAGTTTTTATTTTGCAATTTTTTTACATTTTTCGGCCAACTCTCCCGGACTACTACGGGAAGTGGAGAGTTAAGATATGGCATAAACCATAAAGGGCAGTTAGTATTATTTTTCTGAATTGTATTTTCGGTGAAACCTCTTTAAGTTTTTATTTTGCAATTTTTTTACATTTTTCGGCCAACTCTGCCGGACTACTACGGGAAGTGGAGAGTTAACATATAGCATAAACCATAAAGGGCAGTCAGTATTATTTTTTTGAATTGTATTTTCGGTGAAACCTCTTTTAGTTTTTATTTTGCAATTTTTTTACATTTTTCGGCCAACTCTCCCGGACTACTACGGGAAGTGGAGAGTTAACATATAGCATAAACCATAAAGGGCAGTCAGTATTATTTTTTTGAATTGTATTTTCGGTGAAACCTCTTTTAGTTTTTATTTTGCAATTTTTTCACATTTTTCGGCCAACTCTCCCGGACTACTACGGGAAGTGGAGAGTTAACATATAGCATAAACCATAAAGGGCAGTCAGTATTATTTTTTTGAATTGTATTTTCGGTGAAACCTCTTTTAGTTTTTATTTTGCAATTTTTTTACATTTTTCGGCCAACTCTCCCGGACTACTACGGGAAGTGGAGAGTTAACATATAGCATAAACCATAAAGGGCAGTCAGTATTATTTTTCTGAATTGTATTTTCGGTGAAACCTCTTTTAGTTTTTATTTTGCAATTTTTTCACATTTTTCGGCCAACTCTCCCGGACTACTACGGGAAGTGGAGAGTTAACATATAGCATAAACCATAAAGGGCAGTCAGTATTATTTTTTTGAATTGTATTTTCGGTGAAACCTCTTTTAGTTTTTATTTTGCAATTTTTTTACATTTTTCGGCCAACTCTCCCGGACTACTACGGGAAGTGGAGAGTTAACATATGGCATAAACCATAAAGGGCAGTCAGTATTATTTTTCTGAATTGTATTTTCGGTGAAACCTCTTTAAGTTTTTATTTTGCAATTTTTTTACATTTTTCGGCCAACTCTGCCGGACTACTACGGGAAGTGGAGAGTTAACATATAGCATAAACCATAAAGGGCAGTCAGTATTATTTTTTTGAATTGTATTTTCGGTGAAACCTCTTTTAGTTTTTATTTTGCAATTTTTTTACATTTTTCGGCCAACTCTCCCGGACTACTACGGGAAGTGGAGAGTTAACATATAGCATAAACCATAAAGGGCAGTCAGTATTATTTTTTTGAATTGTATTTTCGGTGAAACCTCTTTTAGTTTTTATTTTGCAATTTTTTTACATTTTTCGGCCAACTCTCCCGGACTACTACGGGAAGTGGAGAGTTAACATATAGCATAAACCATAAAGGGCAGTCAGTATTATTTTTCTGAATTGTATTTTCGGTGAAACCTCTTTTAGTTTTTATTTTACAATTTTTTAACATTTTTCGACCAACTCTCCCGGACTATTACGGGGAGTGGAGAGTTAACATATAGCATAAACCATAAAAGGCAGTCAGTATTATTCTTCTGAATTGTATTTTCGGTGAAAACTCTTTTAGTTTTTATTTTGCAATTTTTTTACATTTTTCGGCCAACTCTCACGGACTACTACGGGGAGTGGAGAGTTAAGATATAGCATAAACAATAAAGGGCAGTCAGTATTATTTTTCTGAATTGTATTTTCGGTGAAACCTCTTTAAGTTTTTATTTTGCAATTTTTTTACATTTTTCGGCCAACTCTGCCGGACTACTACGGGAAGTGGAGAGTTAACATATAGCATAAACCATAAAGGGCAGTCAGTATTATTTTTTTGAATTGTATTTTCGGTGAAACCTCTTTTAGTTTTTATTTTGCAATTTTTTTACATTTTTCGGCCAACTCTCCCGGACTACTACGGGAAGTGGAGAGTTAACATATAGCATAAACCATAAAGGGCAGTCAGTATTATTTTTCTGAATTGTATTTTCGGTGAAACCTCTTTTAGTTTTTATTTTACAGATTTTTAACATTTTTCGACCAACTCTCCCGGACTACTACGGAGAGCGGATAGCTAAGATATAGCATAAACAATAAAGGGCAGTCAGTATTATTTTTCTGAATTGTATTTTCTGTGAAACCTCTTTTAGTTTTTATTTTGCATTTTTTTACATTTTTCGGCCAACTCTCACGGACTACTACGGGGAGTGGAGAGTTAAAATATAGCATAAACCATAAAGGGCAGTCAGTATTATTTTTCTGAATTGTATTTTCGGTGAAACCTCTTTTAGTTTTTATTTTGCGATTTTTTTACATTTATTGGCCAGCTCTCCCGTACTACTACGGAGAGCGGATAGCTAAGATATAGCATAAACAATAAAGGGCAGTCAGTATTATTTTTCTGAATTGTATTTTCGGTGAAACCTCTTTTAGTTTTTATTTTGCAATTTTTTTACATTTTTCGGCCAACTCTGCCGGACTACTACGGGAAGTGGAGAGTTAACATATAGCATAAACCATAAAGGGCAGTCAGTATTATTTTTTTGAATTGTATTTTCGGTGAAACCTCTTTTAGTTTTTATTTTGCAATTTTTTTACATTTTTCGGCCAACTCTCCCGGACTACTACGGGAAGTGGAGAGTTAACATATAGCATAAACCATAAAGGGCAGTCAGTATTATTTTTCTGAATTGTATTTTCGGTGAAACCTCTTTTAGTTTTTATTTTACAGATTTTTAACATTTTTCGACCAACTCTCCCGGACTACTACGGAGAGCGGATAGCTAAGATATAGCATAAACAATAAAGGGCAGTCAGTATTATTTTTCTGAATTGTATTTTCTGTGAAACCTCTTTTAGTTTTTATTTTGCATTTTTTTACATTTTTCGGCCAACTCTCACGGACTACTACGGGGAGTGGAGAGTTAAAATATAGCATAAACCATAAAGGGCAGTCAGTATTATTTTTCTGAATTGTATTTTCGGTGAAACCTCTTTTAGTTTTTATTTTGCGATTTTTTTACATTTATTGGCCAGCTCTCCCGTACTACTACGGAGAGCGGATAGCTAAGATATAGCATAAACAATAAAGGGCAGTCAGTATTATTTTTCTGAATTGTATTTTCTGTGAAACCTCTTTAAGTTTTTATTTTGCAATTTTTTTACATTTTTCGGCCAACTCTGCCGGACTACTACGGGAAGTGGAGAGTTAACATATAGCATAAACCATAAAGGGCAGTCAGTATTATTTTTTTGAATTGTATTTTCGGTGAAACCTCTTTTAGTTTTTATTTTGCAATTTTTTTACATTTTTCGGCCAACTCTCCCGGACTACTACGGGAAGTGGAGAGTTAACATATAGCATAAACCATAAAGGGCAGTCAGTATTATTTTTCTGAATTGTATTTTCGGTGAAACCTCTTTTAGTTTTTATTTTACAGATTTTTAACATTTTTCGACCAACTCTCCCGGACTACTACGGAGAGCGGATAGCTAAGATATAGCATAAACAATAAAGGGCAGTCAGTATTATTTTTCTGAATTGTATTTTCTGTGAAACCTCTTTTAGTTTTTATTTTGCATTTTTTTACATTTTTCGGCCAACTCTCACGGACTACTACGGGGAGTGGAGAGTTAAAATATAGCATAAACCATAAAGGGCAGTCAGTATTATTTTTCTGAATTGTATTTTCGGTGAAACCTCTTTTAGTTTTTATTTTGCGATTTTTTTACATTTATTGGCCAGCTCTCCCGTACTACTACGGAGAGCGGATAGCTAAGATATAGCATAAACAATAAAGGGCAGTCAGTATTATTTTTCTGAATTGTATTTTCGGTGAAACCTCTTTTAGTTTTTATTTTGCAATTTTTTTACATTTTTCGGCCAACTCTCACGGACTACTACGGGGAGTGGAGAGTTAAAATATAGCATAAACCATAAAGGGCAGTCAGTATTATTTTTCTGAATTGTATTTTCGGTGAAACCTCTTTTAGTTTTTATTTTGCAATTTTTTTACATTTTTCGGCCAACTCTCCCGGACTACTACGGGGAGTGGAGAGTTAAAATATAGCATAAATCATAAAGGGCAGTCAGTATTATTTTTCTGAATTGTATTTTCGGTGAAACCTCTTTTAGTTTTTATTTTACAGATTTTTAACATTTTTCGACCAACTCTCCCGGACTACTACGGAGAGCGGATAGCTAAGATATAGCATAAACAATAAAGGGCAGTCAGTATTATTTTTCTGAATTGTATTTTCTGTGAAACCTCTTTTAGTTTTTATTTTGCATTTTTTTACATTTTTCGGCCAACTCTCACGGACTACTACGGGGAGTGGAGAGTTAAAATATAGCATAAACCATAAAGGGCAGTCAGTATTATTTTTCTGAATTGTATTTTCGGTGAAACCTCTTTTAGTTCTTATTTTGCAATTTTTTTACATTTTTCGGCCAACTCTCCCGGACTACTACGGGGAGTGGAGAGTTAAAATATAGCATAAATCATAAAGGGCAGTCAGTATTATTTTTCTGAATTGTATTTTCGGTGAAACCTCTTTTAGTTTTTATTTTACAGATTTTTAACATTTTTCGACCAACTCTCCCGGACTACTACGGAGAGCGGATAGCTAAGATATAGCATAAACAATAAAGGGCAGTCAGTATTATTTTTCTGAATTGTATTTTCTGTGAAACCTCTTTTAGTTTTTATTTTGCATTTTTTTACATTTTTCGGCCAACTCTCACGGACTACTACGGGGAGTGGAGAGTTAAAATATAGCATAAACCATAAAGGGCAGTCAGTATTATTTTTCTGAATTGTATTTTCGGTGAAACCTCTTTTAGTTTTTATTTTGCGATTTTTTTACATTTATTGGCCAGCTCTCCCGTACTACTACGGAGAGCGGATAGCTAAGATATAGCATAAACAATAAAGGGCAGTCAGTATTATTTTTCTGAATTGTATTTTCTGTGAAACCTCTTTAAGTTTTTATTTTGCAATTTTTTTACATTTTTCGGCCAACTCTGCCGGACTACTACGGGAAGTGGAGAGTTAACATATAGCATAAACCATAAAGGGCAGTCAGTATTATTTTTTTGAATTGTATTTTCGGTGAAACCTCTTTTAGTTTTTATTTTGCAATTTTTTTACATTTTTCGGCCAACTCTCCCGGACTACTACGGGAAGTGGAGAGTTAACATATAGCATAAACCATAAAGGGCAGTCAGTATTATTTTTCTGAATTGTATTTTCGGTGAAACCTCTTTTAGTTTTTATTTTACAGATTTTTAACATTTTTCGACCAACTCTCCCGGACTACTACGGAGAGCGGATAGCTAAGATATAGCATAAACAATAAAGGGCAGTCAGTATTATTTTTCTGAATTGTATTTTCTGTGAAACCTCTTTTAGTTTTTATTTTGCATTTTTTTACATTTTTCGGCCAACTCTCACGGACTACTACGGGGAGTGGAGAGTTAAAATATAGCATAAACCATAAAGGGCAGTCAGTATTATTTTTCTGAATTGTATTTTCGGTGAAACCTCTTTTAGTTTTTATTTTGCGATTTTTTTACATTTATTGGCCAGCTCTCCCGTACTACTACGGAGAGCGGATAGCTAAGATATAGCATAAACAATAAAGGGCAGTCAGTATTATTTTTCTGAATTGTATTTTCGGTGAAACCTCTTTTAGTTTTTATTTTGCAATTTTTTTACATTTTTCGGCCAACTCTCACGGACTACTACGGGGAGTGGAGAGTTAAAATATAGCATAAACCATAAAGGGCAGTCAGTATTATTTTTCTGAATTGTATTTTCGGTGAAACCTCTTTTAGTTTTTATTTTGCAATTTTTTTACATTTTTCGGCCAACTCTTCCGGACTACTACGGGGAGTGGAGAGTTAAAATATAGCATAAATCATAAAGGGCAGTCAGTATTATTTTTCTGAATTGTATTTTCGGTGAAACCTCTTTTAGTTTTAATTTTGCAATTTTTTTACATTTTTCGGCCAACTCTCACGGACTACTACGGGGAGTGGAGAGTTAAAATATAGCATAAACCATAAAGGGCAGTCAGTATTATTTTTCTGAATTGTATTTTCTGTGAAACCTCTTTTAGTTTTTATTTTGCATTTTTTTTACATTTTTCGGCCAGCTCTCCCGTACTACTACGGGGAGTGGAGAGTTAAAATATAGCATAAACCATAAAGGGCAGTCAGTATTATTTTTCTGAATTGTATTTTCTGTGAAACCTCTTTTAGTTTTTATTTTGCAATTTTATACATTTTTCGGCCAGCCTCCCGTACTACGACGGGGAATGGAGAGTTAACATATAGCATAAACAATACAGGGCAGTCAGTATTATTTTTCTAAATTGTATTTTCGGTGAAACCTCTTTTAGTTTTTATTTTGCGATTTTTTTACATTTATTGGCCAGCTCTCCCGTACTACTACGGAGAGCGGATAGCTAAGATATAGCATAAACAATAAAGGGCAGTCAGTATTATTTTTCTGAATTGTATTTTCTGTGAAACCTCTTTTAGTTTTTATTTTGCAATTTTTTTACATTTTTTGGCCAGCTCTCCCGTACTACTACGGGGAGTGGAGAGTTAACATATAGCATAAACCATAAAGGGCAGTCAGTATTATTTTTCTGAATTGTATTTTCGGTGAAACCTTTTAGTTTTTATTTTGCGATTTTTTTACATTTATTGGCCAGCTCTCCCGTACTACTACGGAGAGCGGATAGCTAAGATATAGCATAAACAATAAAGGGCAGTCATTATTATTTTTCTGAATTGTATTTTCTGTGAAACCTCTTTTAGTTTTTATTTTGCATTTTTTTTACATTTTTCGGCCAGCTCTCCCGTACTACTACGGGGAGTGGAGAGTTAAAATATAGCATAAACCATAAAGGGCAGTCAGTATTATTTTTATGAATTGTATTTTCGGTGAAACCTCTTTTAGTTTTTATTTTGCGATTTTTTTACATTTATTGGCCAGCTCTCCCGTACTACTACGGAGAGCGGATAGCTAAGATATAGCATAAACAATAAAGGGCAGTCAGTATTATTTTTCTGAATTGTATTTTCGGTGAAACCTCTTTAAGTTTTTATTTTGCAATTTTTTTACATTTTTCGGCCAACTCTCACGGACTACTACGGGGAGTGGAGAGTTAAAATATAGCATAAACCATAAAGGGCAGTCAGTATTATTTTTCTGAATTGTATTTTCGGTGAAACCTCTTTTAGTTTTTATTTTGCAATTTTTTTACATTTTTCGGCCAACTCTCCCGGACTACTACGGGGAGTGGAGAGTTAAGATATAGCATAAACCATAAAGGGCAGTTAGTATTATTTTTCTGAATTGTATTTTCGGTGAAACCTCTTTTAGTTTTTATTTTGCAATTTTTTTACATTTTTCGGCCAACTCTCCCGGACTACTACGGGGAGTGGAGAGTTATGATATAGCATAAACCATAAAGGGCAGTCAGTATTATTTTTCTGAATTGTATTTTTGGTGAAACCTCTTTTAGTTTTTATTTTGCAATTTTTTTACATTTTTCGGCCAACTCTCCCGGACTACTACGGGGAGTGAAGAGTTAAGATATAGCATAAACCATAAAGGGCAGTCAGTATTATTTTTCTGAATTGTATTTTCGGTGAAACCTCTTTTAGTTTTTATTTTGCAATTTTTTTACATTTTTCGGCCAACTCTCCCGGACTACTACGGGGAGTGGAGAGTTAAGATATAGCATAAACCATAAAGGGCAGTCAGTATTATTTTTCTGAATTGTATTTTCGGTGAAACCTCTTTTAGTTTTTATTTTGCATTTTTGTTACATTTATTGGCCAGCTCTCTCGTACTACTACGGGGAGCGGAGAGTTAAGATATAGCATAAACAATAAAGGGCAGTCAGTATTATTTTTCTGAATTGTATTTTTGGTGAAACCTCTTTAAGTTTTTATTTTGCAATTTTTTACATTTTTTGGCCAACTTTCCCGGACTACTACGGGGAGTGGAGGGTCAAATATAGCATAAACCATAAAGGGTAGTCAGTATTATTTTTCTGAATTGTATTTTTGGTGAAACCTCTTTTAGTTTTTATTTTGCAATTTTTTTACATTTTTCGGCCAACTCTCCCGGACTACTACGGGGAGTGAAGAGTTAAGATATAGCATAAACCATAAAGGGCAGTTAGTATTATTTTTCTGAATTGTATTTTCGGTGAAACCTCTTTTAGTTTTTATTTTGCAATTTTTTTTAATTTTTCGGCCTACTTTCCCGGACTACTACGGGAAGTGGAGAGTTAAGATATAGCATAAACCATAAAGGGCAGTCAGTATTATTTTTCTGAATTGTATTTTCGGTAAAACCTCTTTTAGTTTTTATTTTGCAATTTTTTTACATTTATTGGCTGATTCGCCCGGACTACTATCGGAAAAATACAATTTTCAGCACAAAAATAAGTCCGGTAAAGTAAAAACTTACTTTCTAGTCAGAGCTTTCGAAACAGAAGTTTTAGACTCAAAGTCTGTACAGGGTCCGACGTACAGTAATTTGTCAAATCGTCCTGGTCTCAACAGGGCTGGATCTATCAAATCGGGTCTATTGGTAGCACCTATAAATAAGTAGTATAGATTAAAAACTTATTCAATTAAAAATACGCAAGACCCACAAAATATATAGCTCAGTAGCTCTAAAAAACTGGAACCGTAAAGTGCACGGCATGGGAATACAACTTAACGACCGATTTACCAAATACACACTAAAGTTTGCTGACGACCAACTAATTGTAGCTAATGATAAAGAAGATATGATGAGAACATTAACGGAGAATACAAAAAGTGGGGATTAACAGTGAACGTGGACAAGACACAGTACTTATGTATTGGAAACGAATCCAGTGAGTTAGAACTAGATAATAGACAAACAATATCCCCATGCAATGAGTATGTATACTTGGGTATCACATTTGATAAGACAGGAACAGACTGTAAAGAACTTGAAAAAAAGTAGTAAAAGCAAAAAAGGTTATTGGATGTCTTAACAGTATTTTGTAGAGCAGAGAGATAAAACAGAATGTAAAATTTAACATATGTGAAACAATGGTGAATACAGACCTGTTGCGTAACAGAAAAATACAAAACGAAAATGGTAAGTGTCGAAATGGATGCAATAAGAAGATCAATAAGAATATCTAGAATAGATCACATAGGAAATGAAATCATAAAAGAAAATGGGAATCGAGGGAAGCATAACGGATGACATCACTTAAAGACAACTGATATGGTACGGTCATGTACAACGGATGAACGACGAAAGATTACCAAAGCAGGTCCTAGAATGGCAACCAATAGGGCGCAGAGAAAGAGGTTGTCCTAAACTAGAATGTCAACAGTCAATTCAAAGATGATGATCGTCAGGATCGAAGAAGGTGGAGAAGAGGCATCGGACAACGTAGAAAAACGTTCCAAACCGACATAGAAGTAGTAGTAGCCCCGACTTTTACCTATGATAAATATTTTTCCAGTTTGGTCCAGCCCGTCCATCTCAGCCAACAATTGGGATACAACGCGGTCCATGACGCCTCCAGAATCACCAGAAATGCCTCGATTTGGTGCTAGTGAATCCAGTTCGTCGAAAAAGATTATACAAGGTGACGCTTGGCGGGCCCGTTCGAAAACTGGAAACAAAATGGTGAGTGTAAAACATGATTCCCTATTTTGAGTTCTTTATCAAAGACAGTAGAGCATTTGCTTTAAAAACTTTTTGAAGTGTAAACTTCTTTAGGCGCGTTTAGCAGTTTTTGTGGGTACTGAATTGAACTGAGCCGTCAGACTCGGCTATGTAATGCTCATTCGGGTGAAGTCGGCTCGAGTCGACTAACTGTGAGAGGAACATTCAGCGAGCGATATGATGATGCAGATAAAGGCCAGTATTATTAATTTGCCTTGTTGAAGTTTACACTTCTGCCGTGTGGTCTTAAACACACACAATTTTTTTTAAAATTTAAGATGACTTTAGTTATTCAACTGGTTTCTGCAATTTTAATAAGCTAACAGCTTTAAATTTTTTATATGACTTTTTATAAATTTGCACGATTTTTCTCATCACAATTACTTTTGTTGTCCTATCACATTTTGTTGGTTTATTTATGGAGGATTCTACCAAAAGTGGGCTATATGGATATCATTTTTGGTCATTGCCTTTAAATAACAGTACAGCACAGTAAATAATTTTGTTTTTTTTAAATTTATGTAACTAATTAGCTGTAAGCTAAGAAACATTTATTTTCCCGAATTTTAGGAATTATTGCATAAAAGTTCCAGAGGGATGAGTACCAGAGGAATGAGTTTTTTAATGGTTTCCCAATTTAAATCAAAATCTATTTAGACTACTTAACTTAAGTTTTATATAAACAAACTTCCTATACTTATAATTTTAAAACAATCAACAAAAGAATTATACTATTGATATCACTCGAATATTTACTTACCAGAGGAATGATAATTGCAGCGTTCCTTTTTGATTTCTCCGAAAAAAACTAATTTTCTGCCGAAAATAAAAAGATCTATAACTTAAACCAAACTAAAGGTGACATTATCTGTCACAACTTGTCACCCTCATAAGTAAATTAGGTATCCAGGGCCGTCTCTTTCTCTAGAAATTAACCGGTTGTATTCACAAATATTGTGTTATTAAAAATGGAGCACGTTTAAAATTGTAAAATTTTCCGGAGAAGATGTAAATTCGGATTTTCAAAAATATGACCGCAAACTTAAGTTTTATCAATTTTATGATAAATAGTTAAGACTTGGTTAAATATTATTTATTAGAATATTTTTTCAATTTGAGTTTTTAATATTTGGTTTGGGACTACACCAGAGGAATGAGGTATTTGCTTTGTAAAAAATTTTTTTATAAACTTCCAATTTTTTTTATACATTAAACTCAAATGCTCCGTAAAGAAAACATTTCGTTTTAAATCTTATAACTAAAACTATGCTTCATTTGCAGTCTGTGTTTGAAAAATATGCATTCCCACTCCACAGCACCATTTTTGTAGAATCATCCTTATAAAAGATGATAAAACCAGAGACTGAGAATGACTTTAGAAAAACACTTTAACAAAGTAATGTTATTTTGTTTTACAAGTTTGTATGTGTGACGGAAACCCTAAAATATAAGACATATATATATATATATATATATATATATATATATATATATAAATGTTTATAATAAATGTGTGAACATTTTTGATAACCAATAAAAATGATAATTTTAAACTAATATCTGTAAGTCGGATTTTCAAATATAGTGTATAAGTTTAAATTAAAATGAAATTATAATATGTTCTTACCCTCTCGAACATTCTGTTCGGATTGTCCTACGTACATGTTTAGCAATTCTGGCCCTTTTACTGTTAAAAAACACAAACTGCATTCGGTAGCCACTGCTTTTGCCATTAGTGTTTTACCCGTGCCAGGCGGTCCAAACAGCAAAATTCCTAAAAATAACCAATAAAAAAATACTAAGGGTCATATTAAATAAACCAAAAAAGACTGATTTTTAGTTTTTACTGGTATTTTTTGTGGATTTTTTTAAATTTAAATTTCAGTCAAAGATATTAGGAAGAATTAGTTTAAAAAATTTAGCTAAATATAAATATGTAGAAAAGTCCTCGAACCACTCCATGTAGATGTTTGCTACCAGTGGCGAAAGAGAGGAAGTCTATCATTTTGGGCGTAAAACTTATATTTCACTTGAAAGTCTCCGTAACTCTTACTTTCAAGTGAAAGATAAGTTTTACGCGCAAAATGATGGACTTCCAATGGGTTCGTCTCTTTCGCCAGTGGTAGCAAACATCTACATGGAGGGGTTCGAGGACCATGCGACCAACACAGCAAGAGTCAAACCAAAACTATAACTACGATACATGGACACATTTATTATATGGCTGGAAAATGATGATTGAACTACAGAATTTTCTACACCATCTGAACGGTATTCGACCAACAATCAAATGCACCAGGGAAATTGAAAAAGATTCGGCCTTACCTTTTTTGGATGTTCTTGTCAAACGATTAGACAGAAACATTCAAACCACTGTATATAGGAAACCGACACACACAGTACCTATATTTTAAGGCAAACAACAACAAAACAAGGAGTTATATAATGAAGAATTAACCACAGATATTAACAGCATTAAACAGGACTTACAACAGAATGGTTAGGTAAAAATGCAATCTGTGTTGATCCGGCCTGAAAGACAAAGAGCTGTCGTAGGTCACGGACTATAGTTGTTTTCTTTTATTTGCATTCGATCTTTTCATTGATCGATATTGTATAGCAGTGTTTTCGCCTGCTTTTAGTTTTTTGTTTCTCTCGTATCTCGGTAGATGGCGCCTCTTGCTATAGTTCGCTCACTAATTACATTTAATTAGAGAAAAAACCGTCTGATTAACTTCGCAAGATTTGTCACATTAACCAGCAGTGTTCTGAGGAGTCCCATAAGGACGACAAGGTTAACCGTCAAGACTTATTAGGTGTCCATTAGATCTTGGACCCCCGTGAGGTTAAGCTTTCAGGCTACCCACGGAAAAATATAAGGAAAACAAAAAACTCCTTTTTGCCCGATTAGCCACGAAACTTGTTTGATTTTTAAATTAACGGGTACGAAATTCCACGTTTGTTGGTTATTAATAAGCTTAACGATCTCTCAAATTAAAACCAAACCAAATGTAGCAAATTCTCAAAATGAAGAGTACAACTTCTAAAGGGTCTAAGGGCCATATTCAAAAGTTTAGATTTTGCTTGAAAACGGTCGTGCCAACCCCAATGCGTCTGAAAAGGGTCTATATGCATTGGAAACTGCAGAGGCTTTTGCGATGCGTTGATAGATGGCTCCACGTGTAAGTGCCACATCATGTTTTAAAGTGTTTTTGTTGATTTTCTCAACTTTAGGATTTTGGCACTTAGACCCTTTAGAAGTTATACTCTTCAAATAATAATCTGTTGGGTGATGAGACGAATAGGCAAGCACTATAATATAAAAACAGTATTTTCTTCGGGAAATACGATAAGAAGTTTTGTAACTAAAACAAAACCAGACAATCCCTCAAATAATAAGGAATGTATTTACCAAATCCCGTGTGAGTGTGGTAAATCATATGTAGGTGAAACGAAACGCCCTCTTCAGGTTAGAATAAATGAACATCTAAAAAGTACCCATGCATGGTCAAATGATCACAGGATTCAGTGGTCAGAAGCTAAAATTTTGCATAAGGAGTCGCATTGGCGAAAACGAAAGTTGATTGAAGCTGCGTTTATAATGCAGGATAAAGAAGTTTCAACAGTCAATCAAGCACGGACATACCAAATATATAGAAACCACTCCTTAAGGAAAACGGGCATCTTAGGTTTAAAAAAGGGGACGGTCCGTCACACCTAACTACACACAAAGTAGTATAAGTAGTAGCCTAGAGACTAGATTGTTTAGTTTACACTTGAAAACGGTTAGAGATACTTACTAACCGAAATGTCGTGTTTAAAATAAATAAAGACAATGGAAGTCCGAAATTTTATTTCTTGTTTAAAAGCAATCTACTGATTTATTCCAGTTGTACATGGAAAAATTAAAAGACAAAATTCGTACCTAATTTGTAATATACGAACCTGATCTACTTAACCCAGTTTTTGCCAGCAATTCTGGGTGTCTCAGTGGCAAATTAATACTTTTAATAATCTCATCTTTGACGTCACTTAGCCCGCCTACGTCTGACCACTGCACTTTAGGAACTGTTGGGGCGCCTAAGCTTTGGTTATAGGTTGACTGCATATAGTCTAAAATTAAAAAGCAGGTTTTTTTGTAGGGTGTCCCAAAAAGGAATTTACACACGTCTATCATAGATTATTTAGATCAAAATAAGTCGATTAAGGTCAACGTACTTTACGGCTTTCATCTGTTAACTCTTCTTGGAATTTCAGATGTGGGTCAGTCTTTCTCTATCCCCGTCCAAATTCTTGAAATGCCCCAAATTGTACCCTGTAGTTATCTCTTGCTGGCGCACTTACACTTTCTACTATAAAGTATTGAAATATTACAAACCTGGCATTTTTAATTTAATTTGTTACCTATTGCTTTTTCAAAATCATCACTGGTCACAATAATATCTTGGTCGTCATCTTTAATATACCAAGGACAATATTGATCCTCTTTAGTTTCTTCAGTGTTATTAAGAGCATTTTGTCTTTGTGTTTCTTTTGAATTCGATTGCGCGTGTTGGACCAGTGCTTTAAGATCTTCGTAAAAGAATCCGTGAGTTTTGTTTGCTAAATCTCTCAGGTTCGCCTCTAAAACAAAAGTGGTTACCTGCTGGGACGATAGCGGTGTTAGATAGATGCAAATCTAACATGTCGCAGGACTACTTTTCGGAAGGGGTGTAAAAGCGTGTGTATACTTGCTACGCAGTATACAGATCCCTGCCCTCGACAAAGAGGTGTGTTAAGTCCTCTTAGAGAAAGAAAACTTGCATCCTAAGGGGCACGTGCATCAGTTTAACCAAAAATGGTCTACCCACCACTACTACTACTAAAACAAAAGTTGAGATGAGATGGGAAAAATATCTTTGACAAAACAATGGCTTTTGACATTGACAAGGCTTCAGGACTTCACGGTATTTTCCTCTTTACAGATAAAAATATTTTCGCCTCTAGAGAGAAAAAAACCGAGTACGAAACTCACACGAATATAAGGAAGTCACTTTCTAAGGCTATTTTTCCGACTACAAGATATTAACCCGAATTTTTTCAATTAGTTCATCATCAAAATGCAGAACAATCGAATTGTAATTACAAAACAATACAAAAGATTCATTTGAAAAAACATTTTATGCAGCACCAATGCAGACAAAATAAATTGGTTTAACTGCAACCAATGTTATTACAAAACACGGAAGGTTCACTTGAAGAAACATTTAGTGCACCATCAAAGTGCATACCAAATCGATTGGTTTGAATGCAACAACTGTCATTTCAAGACCAAGAAAAAGTCCTGTTTAGAAATGCATTTGCTGCGTTATAAACAAACAGAGGCAATTAATTGGTTTAAATACCATCACTGTGATTACAAAACAATGCAAAAGATTCAGTTGAAAAAACATTTTGTGCAGCACCAATGCAGACAAAATAAATTGGTTTAAATGCCACCAATGTTATTACAAAACATGGAAGGTTCACTTGAAGAAACATTTGGTGCATCATCAAAGTGCAGACCAAATCGATTGGTTTGAATGCAACCAATGTTATTTCAAGACCAAACGGAAGTCTTGTTTAGAAATGCATTTGCTGCATCATAAAGGAGCAGATGCAATCGATTGGTTTCTATGCGATCAATGTGATTACAAAACAATACAAAAGATTCAGTTGAAAAAACATTTTGTGCAGCACCAATGCAGACAAAATAAATTGGTTTAAATGCCACCAATGTTATTACAAAACAT
This sequence comes from Aspidapion aeneum, assembly GCA_963576565.1. Lineage (NCBI taxonomy): Eukaryota > Metazoa > Arthropoda > Insecta > Coleoptera > Brentidae > Aspidapion > Aspidapion aeneum. The sequence continues at coordinate 9,473,189 of OY755043.1, forward strand.
GGAAGGTTCACTTGAAGAAACATTTGGTGCATCATCAAAGTGCAGACCAAATCGATTGGTTTGAATGCAACCAATGTTATTTCAAGACCAAACGGAAGTCTTGTTTAGAAATGCATTTGCTGCATCATAAAGGAGCAGATGCAATCGATTGGTTTCTATGCGATCAATGTGATTACAAAACAATACAAAAGATTCAGTTGAAAACACATTTTGTGCAGCACCAATGCAGACAAAATAAATTGATTTAAATGCCACCAATGTTTTTACAAAACACCATGGAAGGTTCACTTGAAGAAATATTTAGTGCATCATCAAAGTGCAGACCAAATCGATTGGTTTGAATGCAACCACTGTTACTTCAAGACCAAACGGAAGTCTGGTTTAGAAATGCATTTGCTGCATCATAAAGGAGCAGATGCAATCGATTGGTTTGGATGCGACCACTGTGATTACAAAACAATACAAAAGATTTAGTTGAAAAACATTTTGTGCAGCACCATTACAGACAAAATAAATTGGTTTACCTGCAACCAGTGTTATTTCTCTTTAATACGGTAATGCATTCACAGATATAGTTTTAACCATTGACTTCTATACCCTACGGGTAGACCCGGCATGGGTTTAAATTGCCATTATATCAAGCTTTTATCGCAATTGACCACATACAAGTAAGAATTTATTGAGCAAGACAGGGATGAAAATAGAATTACGGTTTGGTAAGTCCGGACACATGCAACATCGCAAAAATATTCTATTGGCTTGTCTCGGATAAAAAAGGTCAGTGGCGGCGAAAAATAAAAATTTTGAATTCCACTAGCATTTTTTTATCAACAATTTTCTGTTTGAATAATAAATAATTCATGAATACTTGTGTATACTGTGTTTACAAATTCTCTTTAGTAAAAAAAAAAGAGTAAAAAAGACTTTGTTAGCATGCTAAGTGCAGTGGATGTAAAATTATCTATCGTGACGCTACTGAACTTTCTCGTGTTTTATCAAAAACTATCCGTCAAGACGACTTACCCATGAAATGTGGTTTTTTCATCGATTTTTTTCTTCTTTTGCACAAAAACAATTTCGCACCATGGTTGAACTCAAATAGTTACTTCTAAACTTGTTTTTAAACGTTTTTAAGATTTCTTTTTGTAATATTCCCGCACGAAATTCATTTTCGTACTTAGACAACATTGTCTATTAGTATTCCCTGTATAAAACGACAAACAGGTTGAATCACTCAAAATACGGCAGGTGGATTAAAATTAGCCAACTGCTTTTCTGTCGCACTTATGCCGTCAGTGTGACAGAGATAAAAGTACCCATATATTATCGAGGGTATTATTAGCATGCAAAATCAGCCTATCTTTGTCCGTTTCACATGTTCAATAACGTCTATCTCTGTTTTTATTGTAAAAGAAATACCCGCCCATACAAACCAAATTGGATAGGGTTAACAAAAAATGCCTTGTCTTTCCGTCTAAAGGCCCTTTCAGGGCCTTATACAACTCAATGGTTTTAACTTATTTATGTATTATTTCGATTGGTTTGAATACAACCACTGTTATTTCAAGGTTAATCGGAAGTTCTGTTTAGAAATGCATTTGTGTTATAAAGAAGGTGTTATTTTTTGTTAAAATCAACTTTAATTATTTTCGTCACTAGACGAATGTATATTCTTCCACAGCGAAAAAAATACGTTTGAAAAAACATTGGTTTTTGACATTGACTATTTATTTCTTCCTATCTAGAGATGAAAATATTTTCCTCTCTAGAGACGAAAATAAAAAAATAACATGAGTGTAAAATATGTACCTATTTAAAAGAGAATATATCAGTTTAGAAATCCATCATGGCAAAGTATTTTGTTTTTACCTGTTTCTATGCCATTATATTCCACCAACCATTGCAGAATCCCCTCCCTTTCAGCATCTGTGGGCGCATCGATAATAAAACATTCTAAGAAAATTCTTTTTAACTGCGGCGCCATTTTCGATTTATTACTACAGCAGAACACAATCACGGGAAAATCGTTATTCTCCAGCAAGACATTGAGTTGTGCTGTAAAAGAATTAATGAGACGGTCATCGTATTGGCCTTCGTTGTTTTTTCCAAAATTCTAAAACAACAATAAAACTTTAAGAAGACTAAAGTGCTAATCCAAGTGTATGTAGTAACAGTTTATGTTATAATCAAAAACTTGGTAGGAGCTTTAGTTTCTGATGTATTTACAAAAAAAACTGTTTGCAATATACGAGGTGTGACAATTATATTTTAAGACTGGCCCCCGTATTAACAGGTTTTAAATCTTCACGCCTAGGGCGGTTAGAGTTATTCACCTTGATGTGCGTTCTACTACCGCGCGCAATCTTGTCGTCTTTCCTCTGCTAGTTTAGCTTACCCAGTGGTTTGAAGCGGATTGTGCATAGTTCATTTGCCGGAATTACGACAAATGAAAAAATTGAGCAACATATTAATTTAAAGTAAAACTCAAACAAACGGCTACTGAATGCTTTCAAATGCTAAAGGATGTCTCCAAGGAGCAGGGTATGTCTCGTGCAATGATTTTTATGTGGCATAAAAGCTTTTTCGAGGGTCGTGAAGAAGTTAAAGATGATAAACGAGAAGGGCGCTCCAACACATCCAAAACAGCGATGCCCATTGTTTTTCTTTTCGATATTAGGGGTGTTATTCTTATTGAATTGGCGCATGAGGGTCAAACAGTTAGTTAACCGAACCGAACCGAAGTGAAGAAATCGTTAAAAGGAACCGGTTAGAACATGTCAAGGAAAAAACGGCAAGACGTCCTAACAGCCTCTCTTCTGATGATTTCCAAAATTGCTTCCAACATTGGAAAAAAACGCATGCAAGGCTGCGTCGATAGAAAAGGGGAATACGAGGTCTTGCTATTAAATAACGAGACTGCGCGCCTAGATGGGGCCCTAGACGGGTGGGGTAAAAAACGAATAGTGCGTTGGGTATCTAGATATCTTGTCTATGCACGTCCCAAAACACGTTTCCGTCACTATTATAGTATTTGTGCAGTAGCGGTTTGAAACGAACGTGTTTTTTTCTCGTGCCGAAAACCATGTGTGACGAAAAACAGGAGCAACGTATCAATCTCAAATTTCTCGTTAAATTGAAAAAAAAACTCCGACTGAGTGCTATAAATAGCTGCAAGAGGCCTATGGGGACAATTCTCTATCTCGTGCGCGTATTTTTTGAGTGGTGTAAGCGCTTTAGTGAGAGCCGAAGGACCACTGAAGATGACCAGCGCCCAGGTCGCCCTGTGACTGTTTCAACACCGGAAACAGTGACCAAAATCAACCAAATTGTGCATGCAGATGACTGAATGGGTTCCAGAGGGTCAGACTGTCAACCAGACTTACTATTTGTCAGTTTTGGCAACACTGCGAGAACGAGTTTGTAAAAAACGGCCCGACTTGTGGAAGAACAACTCGTGTATTTTGCACCAGGACAACGCACCTGCCCATAACGCACTATCTGTGAAGCAGTATTTGGCCAGTAAGTGCACTCCAGTGCTCGAACACCCGCCGTACTCACCAGATTTGGCACCGTGCGACTTTTTTTTGTTTCCGAAGATAAAATCTGCTTTGAAAGGGACCCGATTTGAGTCGATGGAAGCGGTAAAGCAAAAAACGGCAGAGCTCATAAAGGTCCTCACCAAAAGAAGACTGCTTCGATCAATGGAAAAAACGTATGGAAAGGTGTGTGGCGAGGGGAGAAGAGTATATTGAAGGGGAGCATTCTAATGAAGAATAATTTTTAATATAAAACACTTTTTCGTAACCAGTAGGGATGGCGGGAGCAGTAAATTTGCCGGAACAGGTCTGACCTGTTCCGATTTTTATTATGACCTGTTCCGAAACATCTGCTCCTGCTCCAAACTGTTCCGGACTTTTCAAGGGAAATAAATTGCAACTGTTTCGCATTTTATGAAAGGAACAATTTGTTCCTGCAGGAACAGATGTGCTGCATGAAATCTAACTATGCGTGTGCTCTGTTATTGGTGTTACAAGGAATATAAATGAGGTACAGGGTGTTAACCGCTATATCTGGTTGTCGCTTATAACAATTTTATTTTTTTAAATAGAAAAAGAAATTTTAATTTTTACAAAACGCTTCACTTTTTGCTGTTTTCCTTATTTCACGTAAATTTTATTGGATTAAAGGTTTTTTATATTCAATTTCAAACATTTTTATTGTTTCCTACTTCCTTGCTTTGAACGAAAGAAAACCCGGCAAGAAACGCCACTGTTAAAGATAATCTGCCGTACGTCACACCGCACCCCGCCAACCCAAGCACCATGCGTGTTGTCTATCTATCAGCAATTTCTACGAGTTGCCCCAGTGCGCACTAAGTGTATCTCTGTCGTTTTTCAAAACAATAATTTAGAAAAGGACGAAGATACACCCAGTGTGTGTCTCATAAAGGTGACGTAGCGAGCCTGAGAAAGATGCAGCTAGCTGAAGTGAAGCCTCGGAACAGGCTTAAAAGCAGGGAGCAAGTTGCTTCTGTTATGTTCTGGCTCTCTCGAAGTTTCCTTGTCACTTCTGCTCCGGCGGAACAACTTGTTCCGGAAATTCATACCTGTTCCGACTTGCTCCGGGCACAGACCTGTTCCGAAAAGAACAGGTACTGCTCCGGAGTGCCATCCCTAGTAACCAGTCTCGTTATTTAATAGCCAGACCTGTGTGCTAGTGGGCTAGAAATGTTTCAGATCCATCATGGATCCATTTAATTTATTTTTATGGTTTTACCTGAAACTTTGTGATAACTACCAAACAGGGTGCAGATAATTTTGCTGTGAAGAACGCGTTGTGCAATTTTGATTCGTTCTGAGCATAGACATTTGCAGACAGATCTGAGTTTGGTATTGTAAACAGGTGAATTCCATTCCTGCAAAGTAAAAATTAAAAGAAAAACAGCCAAAAATGTTAGGGCAAATAGTTTTTAACAAAAATTTTAACTATTGAAGGTCTTTATCTGAATTTGAAGGATTTTGACTATTTTGTGGCAAAATTATTGTGCTATGTGGGTATTTTGCAAATATTTCAATAATTTTAGTAAACTTAACTTTTGTAGAGAAATTTAAAGACTTTATTTTATATTGAAGGAAAGTCATCAGAAAAGTCTGGGAACACTGATACTTGTGTGTCTCAGATTTTCCAAGCCTTTTTCAAAAGTTTTTTTTGGGACATTTTAAAAATGTACTTTTTAGATAAGGGAATATTGTGGACCTAAAAAGACATAAAAAGTATGTTTCAAAAACGTCCAGAGTGGACATTTTTTTTATACATTTCATTTTGAACATTTTAAAAACATACTTTTTAGGTACGGAGATATTGGGACTCAAAGGGACCTAAAAAGTATGTCCCTGGGATGTCCAGTATTACTAGGAAAATTGGACAATCAAATTAATTTTTGTGCTTTTAATTAACATTTAAAAAACTAAAGCCCTGTAAACATTTTTTACACAAAAACATTATCTCGCTTCTATTAGCTGTAAATCCGAGGGGTGAACAGCTAACCAAAATGTGTACACCGATTGTGAAAATCCACAATCTTTTGCTAAGATTGTGAGGGAGTGTGGAAAGATTGTGAGGGATTGTGAGGGATTGTGGAGGACTGTGCAGCGGCGTAGCGTACCTGCGTACCTGAAGGGGGGGGCCGTAGAATCAAAAATTCTGGCAACAAAAAAAAAAAAAAAAAAGTCTTCATGCTTATAGTTTCCTTGGCCGCCCTCTTAATTTACCGTTACCGGCCCTGCTACTTATTAACCGAGGGGTGACCAGCTAACCCCAAAATGTGTACGCCGATTGTGAAAATCCACAATTTTTTGCTAAGATTGTGAAGGATTGTGATAAGATTGTGAGGGATTGTGAAGGATTGTGGTAAGATTATGAAGGATTGTGAGAGATTGTGGGTGATTGGGAGGGATTGTGTAAAGATTATGAAGGATTGTGAGAGATTCTGGGTGATTGGGAGGGATTGTGTAAAGATTGTGAAGGATTGTGAGAAATGTGTACACCGATTGTGAGAGCTGTTCACCCCTCGTGTAAATCCAACAACCCCCCTCCCCCCCAATTCACCTTCTTGCTAATGATTCCAATAAAATTTCTGTTCCACATCCTTCTTCTCCTTGTAAAAGAAATATTGGTTGAAATTCTAGTTTTTCTAAAAAAAAAACAGAATATTAGGGCCACTCCCCTCCTAGTTATAATACTCTATAAAAATCTCCAACCACAAAATATTAGATAACTTACTTCTTCTTAAAAAAGGCTTGACAGAAGATTCCAAGTTTTCTAAATAATTTTTTAACCCATATGGACAATTTTCAACTTCCGTATATCTCTCTAGGTTTCTAATTGGCATTTTTAATGCCCTTGGAATATAACTTGGTTTGTTCATGGATTGTTTAAATGTGGTTTTTCCCATCACACAGAAGTAATCTTCCGTTACTTCCACATTGTCAACAACTATTTTGTTACATTTTAAATAAACATTTCCTACTCTGCTCATTTTCATGTCACCATAAAAAAATTCTGGAGTATAATACTTGACATTTATCTTTATTATGTCATTCTTTCTAACAAGTTTTGCATTCTTAAAATAATTTTCTATTAGCTTATCAATAAATGCATTGTTTGAAATGTCATTGGGACTACTCACTAAAGAAATATCCAGTTCTTCTGCTATTTTGACATTTTTACTTAACATTAACTGTACAGTACATTCTTGAGTTAATTCTGGGTTATTATGTAGAAATGTATTAGATACTAATATTTCGTTTAAATCACAATCTTGACATTGAAATACAAACACTTTGCGACTAAATTTTTGGTCTTTACATACTAAACTTAAAATTATGTCTCCATGGTACACATTCTTAGTATTAACCATAACGATGTTACTGGGGTCATATGAATATTTTTTGTTTTGTTTGACATACTGAAGGATAATCGAGTCTGAAATAGGTCTTATGGTATATTGCTTTTTATGTTTAAAAACACTGTAAAATTGGAGGTACATATAAAATAAAAACCAAAACGGATGGTATTTTGGATATATTATTTTGGAAATATAACTCACTAATTTTGTATCATTCATTTTTTGTAAAGGTTAATTAATTTTTTAAACCTAGGTTATTTAGTTCACATTTAAAGTTGACAGCCATTAATACAGATAGCCCTTGACCATAAATTTCGGTTTCATTACAAAGTTTAATAAATTTTCTTTCAAAAATGGATTTAAAAATTTAAAATATAAACAAAAAAGTGCGGTTATATTATATCACACAGCCAGCTGTTTGACCAGCTGATTCGCAGGGGTTTTCTCGCGAGCATACGAAAATCCGAAGTTAAAAACCCGGTATGGGAAATTAAGGGGCTATTCACGAATTCTGTAAGAAATAAACTTAATTACTTCCTTTTGTGATCAAAAATTAATCTTTTACCCAATTTTGGTTGCAGGCTAATTTTTTCTAAATAGTACCATAGACTTCCGCGACGCGTTTTCTTCCAAAAAGTTTTTAATTTTTTGAAAATTTTGACCTCCGGTGAAATTGCTTAAAATTTTCTAGTAGGTAGTTTCCTTATATTGAACAAATTTTTGTTAGGCGGCGCCATTTTTCCAAAAGTACCCATTTTTTAAAAATTTTGCCGGCGGCACCGTTTCTCCAGTATATTTATTTTAAAAAAATGTCCATGACCTTCTTGACTAGCCTATTAGCACCAAGTGAACTCCATGATATATCAGCCTTGAAAACAGTTTTTTGTAAATATCTCAGAAACGAAAGCTCCTACGAAATTTTTGGTTATAACACAAATTATTGAGCAAAATGTTAAAAAGTTTTTAAAAATTTTTAATAGACAAAAAGCTGTTATTAGCAATAATGGATTTTGACCAAAATTATATTTTAGATTTACCTTTAATTTTATGGAAATCGGTTTAGCGGTTTAGGAGCTATTGTGTTACGGACAGACATACACACACACACACACACACAGACAGACATCACGAGGATATTGGGAAGATATGTCAAGATATTGGGTGTATAACAAATTTTTGGCGTTATCTCAAAAAATTTTTTTTCGTCGAAAATAATACCTTTTCCATCCATTGCGTCGCGGGCTAGGAAGGTGAAAATTCCGGCCCGATTTTTCCGAAAAAAAAATATTTAAATTAGAAAATAGAGTGAGAGAAACGGAACCAGTATTAGAGAAAAGAAAAGAGAGATTTGGGCATGCGAGAGGGCCCCTTTTAATCATTTTGTCCTTTTTGATTTTGTCCAGTTTTAATAGAAAACGTTTTACTAAATTTCAGTTTTGCTTTTGTCTTGTTCTGATGAATGACGTTATTGATAATGTCCGGTTATTAAATGATTCCGTATTTGACATTAGACTGTTATACGATTGATTATCCTTTATGATCTAGGAAGATTTTTTTTTCATCTATGACGATGCATAGGGATTCCATAAACATAAAACGTACTCTTTATTTTAAAATTGGGACACAATAAAATCTACAAAACTTCAAACGCGTTTTTCTTATAAAACGTCAAATTTCCACATGTGGCTTTCTTCTTTATAGGGACGGCAGCAGTGGCAGATCCAGGATTTCAGAGGAGGGGCAAAATGGCATCCAGCATCAAAATATTTTTCCTTGCAACTTTTGATAGGTTTGAGTTGTGAAATTTATCATCGAAAAATGAATTGCGATTATTAGATTTTGTGAATAAATTTAAATAATAGTTCAGGCCCTACATCCGAGATTCAAGTGATATGTTGCGTTTAATGATAAAAGCAACACACTTGGTATGGATAGACATAAGACTTGCCTGAACATTTTACGAGAGGGAACCCCCCCCCCCAACCCTGGCAGGGGGGTTGTTCCTCCCCCTTAAAGGTGCTTCTTATAGTTTTTTGCGAATAACTCGAAAACAAAAATCTTCTGGAGATCATTTTTCAAGCGGATACAATTTCCTTTTTAACGATGTACCTTAGTACCCTCTGGCGGCAGTGGTGCACATTCCATTAGCATACGAAAAAAAGGGAAAAATTTTTAAAAGATTTTTTTTTATATTTTTTTGTGATATTTTTCATCCTTAACACTATTTTTTTTCATTATAACAGTTAAATACTTATTAAGTTACCCATATGTTTTTCAAATAGCCATCTTGAAATAAAAATAAATGTGTTTGTAGAAAGCCTTAAATCAAACAAAAATCTTGAATATTCATTTTGCAACTCAAACAAGTAAATAATAATGAGGGCAAGTAAACAATTTTTTTTGGTTAATAATAACTTAAAACTGACTTTTTCTAGTTAACCTTTTTTAAATTGGGGGTGGGGGTTACAACTACGTAACAATTATTGAGCCTGATCAAAGTCCTCCCCCCAATTTAAATGAATTCAACTCGAAAAATGAAGTTTTAAGTTAACACTATAAACTAATTTTAGTTCATGGTTAATACTAATCAAAAATATTTTTTTACTCAACTTGAGTATTATTTACTGAGTTATAAAAATGAATGTTCAAAAGTTTTGTTTGATTTGAGGATTTCTACAAACACATTTTTAGCTCACACATATACTATACTATAGTAGTGTGAGCTATGGTGATCCTAATTTTTTCGAGAAAAAAAAGTTGCTCCGAGTTCAAAATTTTTTATATATCTTTGCGTTTCAGATGATTTTGAAACTTTTTTGTTGCGCCGTCTGTCTGTCTGTCTGTCTGTATGTCTGTCTGTCTGTATGTCTGTAACGACCAACGCGCATAACTCAAAAACCGCTTGGCCGATTTTAATGAAATTTGGTACCTAGGCTGGGTCTTGGGTCGAGATGGTCCCATTTAAAAATGAACAAAATCCACCGAACAGAAACCAAATAAAAGGGTGGGGGTGGATTTCAAAAATTAGAGTTTATGTGAAAATATGGCGTGTGTGATATCAAACGAAAGGTAATTGAGTCTGCAGTTAAACAAAATACATTTTAATTTATTTAAAAAAAAAGGGTGGGGTATATTTTAAAAATTAGAGTGTAAGTGAAAATATGGCGTGTGTGATATCAAACGAAAGGTAATTGAGTCCGGAGTTTAACAAAATACATTTTAGTTTTTTGTTTTTTTTAAGGGTGGGGGTAGATTTCAAAAATTTGAGTTTAAGTCAAAACATGGCTTGTGTGGTATCAAACAAAAGGTAATTTAGTCTGGAGTTAAATAAAATATATTTCAGTTTTTAGTTATATTAGCTCACACGTACACTATAACTATAGTACCTAGTGTGAGCTTAGGGGCCCATATATTGGCAGAGTATTTATTTTCAGGCGGCTACTTTTAAAAGGTATGTTTAACTTATTAAATATCTAACTGTATACAATGGGTTCTTGAACAAAAATACCTTAAAAAAAAAACAATGTTTTAAGGATACAAAATGCCACAAGAAAAATAAAAAAAATATATTTTAAATATTTTCCCCTTTTTTCGTAGGCCTAGGAACGTGCACCACTGCCGTTAGAGGGTACTAAGGTAGATGGTTAAAAAGGAAATTTTATTCGCTTGCAAAATGATTTTTAGAATATTTTTAGAAAAGTTGACCGTTTTCGAGTTATTAGCAAAAAACCGTCAAAAAGCACGTTTAAGGGGTTCTGTCGTAAAAGTATCCATACCAAGTGTGTTGCCCCCCTTGATCCGCCACTGGCAGTATTATTCTTTTAAGTCCTGTATACGTGTGAAGGATGGAGCAAGGCCAACACAAAAATAGAGGCCACGACCCTGAAAAAATCAGCTGTACTCCCGGGGCTGAATTTTACATTGGGTGTTATGGGAGGTGAGACGTTTTCTTATGATATTTTCAAAATGGCACTACAGATTTCCGCAAAATTTCAGTGAAATATTCTCAGACACCATCCCGATATTCCACCAAAGGTTTGTAAGGAAGCAACATGATTAAAAGGTTAAAATCTTCAAGATTTAGCATTCCTTATTTTGAATTCAAATTACCCGCCATGTACCACATGCCAACTGTTATATTTGACATGTATTTGACTTTGTCATATATGATTGTCACATTCGCTTCTGCTTTAAACTTAATTTTTGGGTGAGCTAATGAAGCGGCTATGAAAAATTAGGGCTTACTATACATTTAAAAAAAATTGTTCTGCCAGAATAAAGTAAAAACAATCTCAAAAACGGCTTTATTTAACAAAAAATCAAATATCCATGAACCGTCATTCCAACTTCAAAATTTTAAAGACAATCAGCTGTGTCGTAACGTGACCATCAAAAAAAAAATCAGCCCCGGATGTGACGTCAACAAAGTGGAGGATCGTGGCCCGTCCATTTTGATAGCCCTGGATGGAGGTGCACGTGCTCATATCCTTCTATAAAGCAAACTTTCCCGACTGTGCGACCGTGGAAAAAGACGCGCAAGTCTATTCCACAGGGCGGGTAATTTCAAATGGAAATAAATGGATGGATGCCACCCTTGTTCACAATAACGCGCGCTTCGTGAAGGGTTCAAAGCAACAAGAAGGGGTGCGTGCACGGTATATTGTCCATTATATTATTCGCCGTCGTGGAGAGATTGGATAGAGTGGAAAGATACGTTCGTATAGCGTCCCTGTCGTGGATATTTAAACGAGATAGCGCGAGTGAAAGTGTGCGTGTGTGTGGGATATTTTGAAGTTTAGAGTATTTTTGGGTTTTTCCAGTTTTCCTAAACGAGAGGTAGGTATCTGGATGTTTTATGTAGAAATCAATGAACCGGATTTGATAATTGGTCAAACAAAAAATTAATTGTGCTAGGCGTCGCGGAGGCTTTATTTTTGTTGAAAATAATATTGTAAATTCCTTTTGAATGAACATCTTTATGCAATAATTTAAGATATTCTAGAAAGATACATATGATGTATTATGGGGGGGCTGAGGGGGTTCGGTTCGATTCGGGCCCCCTCCGAAGCTAAGATTTTGTTGATATTTTACACATATTTCATGAATAGAAACATAAAATAGCATAAAATCTCGCCCCCCCTAAAACTGTCTCGGACCCACCTCAAAACTATTTTTATATACGTAACTATATATATATATATATATATATATATATATATATATATATATATCCATAACTCGAACTAATTTGGTTGTCCCTTGAAGTTCGAGTTATAGAGGTTCGACTGTATAATATAATATATAATAATATAATATAATATAATATAATATAATATAATATAATATAATATAATATAATATAATATAATATAATATAATATAATATAATATAATATAATATAATATAATATAATATAATATAATATAATATAATATAATATAATATAATATAATATAATATAATATAATATAATATAATATAATATAATATAATATAATATAATATAATATACTATAATATAATATAATATAATATAATATAATATAATATAATATAATATAATATAATATAATATAATATAATATAATATAATATAATATAATATAATATAATATAATATAATATAATATAATATAATATAATATAATATAATATAATATAATATAATATAATATAATATAATATAATATAATATAATATAATATAATATAATATAATATAATATAATATAATATAATATAATATAATATAATATAATATAATATAATATAATATAATATAATATAATATAATATAATATAATATAATATAATATAATATAATATAATATAATATAATATAATATAATATAATATAATATAATATAATATAATATAATATAATATAATATAATATAATATAATATAATATAATATAATATAATATAATATAATATAATATAATATAATATAATATATTATAATATAATATAATATAATATAATATAATATAATATAATATAACATAATATAATATAATATACGTTTATTTTGCAGGACTAGAGGTCAGGTGATAACGTCAAACAGCTGCGCACAAAAAACGACCTAAACGCAACCGATTGTGATAAAATAAACACAAAAAAACACAATTTAAACAAATTTAAACTAAGAAGTGCACAAATAAAGATAAACAAAAGCGCAATGGGTTGTAATACTAGCAAAGACTCAGTTCCTCAAGAAGAAAAAGAGAACAAGGAAAATCAGGAGAACGGAGACCTGAGTGGAGACGGAGACAAACATGGAGACGAGGAGAATAAACAAAATGGTGAGTTTTTTTAATGTACTGTTTTATTTATAACATTTTGTTGTGAATTGTTCTTTTACAGTTTTTTTTAAAGAATCCAATTGTCAAATTGAATTTATCTAACACTTAACACAAAATGTGTGTGCTTAAGACACGGGAGAAGTGTAAACTTCAACAAGGCGAAATTAATAATCTTGGCCTTCATTTGCATCATCATATCTCTCGCTGAATGTTCCTCTCGTCGACTCGAGCCGACTTCACCCGAAGGAGCGTTACACAGCCGAGCCTGACGGCTCAGTTCAATTCACTACCCACAAAACCTGCTAAACGCGCCTAAAGAAGTTTACACTTCAATAATTAATCACTTATTCTTTGATTTAAATAATCAGTATAAATTTTTTATTAAAATGATTTCCCTCACTTAATAGTTTATTTTATAAATTTTAATGTTTAATATGTTTTTCATTTTGATAATTTTTAGCTCACACATATACTATACTATAGTAGTGTGAGCTATGGTGATCCTAATTTTTTCGAGAAAAAAAAAGTTGCTCCGATTTCAAAATTTTTTATATATCTTTGCGTTTCAGATGATTTTGAAACTTTTTTGTTGCGCCGTCTGTCTGTCTGTCTGTCTGTCTGTCTGTATGTCTGTCTGTATGTCTGTCTGTAACGACCAACGCGCATAGCTCAAAAACCGCTTGGCCGATTTTAATGAAATTTGGTACCTAGGCTGGGTTTTGGGCCGAGATGGTCCCATTTAAAAATGAACAAAATCCACCGAACACAAACCAAATAAAAGGGTGGGGGTAGATTTCAAAAATTTGAGTTTAAGTGAAAATATGGCGTGTGTGATATCAAACGAAAGGTAATTGAGTCTGGAGTTAAACAAAATACATTTTAATTTATTTAAAAAAAAGGGTGGGGGTATATTTCAAAAATTAGAGTTTAAGTGAAAATATGGCGTGTGTGATATCAAACGAAAGGTAATTGAGTCCGGAGTTTAACAAAATACATTTTAGTTTTTGTTTTTTTAAGGGTGGACCCCCAAAAAATTTGAGTTTAAGTCAAAACATGGCTTGTGTGGTATCAAACAAAAGGTAATTTAGTCTGGAGTTGAATAAAATATATTTTAGTTTTTAGTTATATTAGCTCACACGTACACTATAACTATAGTACCTAGTGTGAGCTTAGGGGCCCATATATTGGCAGAGTATTTTAATTTTGTGTGTTAAAAGGGTTTTAAAGTATCTAAAAAATTAAAAATAAAAAAAAATAAAAAGTATGAAAACACAAATACAAACAAATAATAACAACAAAATATTGAGTGTAATGAATATTTTTTACGTTGAAATCAAAAATCGAATAAAAAAGATTTTATAAAAAATACAAAAGTGCTAGATGAAATTCAGTTTTACAGTGGCAAAGTGTTGAAAAACAACAGTTACACGAAATTGGCTTTCAAGGTTTTCACACGGATCACCGTTTTGTTGGGTCATCCGTGATTTTCAGCTATTAATTTCTTTTGAAATTCAAGTGCCCAATTCGGAACACCCCGTACATTTTTGTATAGAAGGTGTTACTTTACAAAAAACGGCGTATTATCAAAAAAGTGGATCCATGACGGATCTGATACCTTCCTAGCTAGCTTATTAGCACACTTGAAGTGAAGCCATAATACAGGGTGTTTATTTTATTAAGTTCCAAGGTTGAAAAGGTAGCAAATGACCCCAACAATATCCCAAAAAATTTTGACGGTCCATGTGCCGAACACCCTGTATATCAGCCATGAAACAGTTTTTTGTAAATATCTCAGAAACTACCGAAAAAAAAATGAAAACCGCATATTAATACGACGCTCCATTAAAAAGTTAAGCATATTTTAATTGTCAAAAAACTGTCATTAGCATTAATGGATTTTGAACAATCAGCTCGTTAGTGTCGAACACTATTTTACTTGAAAATTTTATGAAAATCGGTTCAGCAGTTTAGGAGCTATCGTGTGACGGACAGAAATAATATACACACACACACACAGACAGACATCACGACGATATTGCTAAGATACGTCAAAATACATCCAAATAAAATATTTTGGCGTTATCTCAAAAACATTTTTTCGTCAAAAATGATACCTACCTTCTCTTTGCCATTGCTACGCGTGCTAGGAAGGTAAAAAACTAAAAAACTTGTTAAGAGGATTAAATTTGTTAAATTTCATTGAATTTAAAATAATCTTTATATAGATATAATCCTAAAACAAGAAACTAAAATTAAGGTAATTTCTAAAACTCTCCAAGCTCATTGTTACCACCAAACTCCATTAAATTTGCAGCACAATGCAATGCAGGAAAATCATGAAAACAGCTTACGGCGTCGAAAAGTCTACTTTAAGTCCGGAGCTTATCTCTGCTACTACTACAAAGTAGCGCATTATTATAGTTGCTTTTCTATGCTTTCCTTGTGTATAAGTATTCGCAATTTTTGAATTTTAGAATTTTTTTTTCGAGATTTTTTGGATATATTCATAAGCACATAATATACTGACCATGCGACATTTAGGTACTCCACTAAAATTGAAATGAGCAGCACATGATTGATAAACATTTAAATTGTTTTTTACTTTTTCTGCTAATAGTTAATGCATGGTTTCGAAAAATCCACTTTCTAGAAGCATTTTATATTACTTTGTGGCAAATGATCTGTTTCGACCCCATTGAATTCGAATATCCCTGTTGCCACCTCGAAAGGTTGACAAAGGCAATTCATAGCCCTGACAGAGGCTGAGATTTTCAAAATGGCGGCCAACATGGCGGCGAAATTTTAAACTGCCACTTTAAATCCCAAATTGACACAGGTGTACATTCAGAATATATACTTATATAACTAAAAAATAATATCTTATAAACTTTTTTTTTAAATGTCAGTTTCAGGTTTTTTTAAAAACTAAGCTTCTAAGAGAAAAATGTATACTTTATTGTGGACTATAAAATTCCCTTTTTAACAAGATATAACTTAATAGAGTAGACTGATAACAAACAAAACAGTGGCGTCCGTTTACTGAAGTAATTTAAAAAAGATGAAAAAACACCCATGTTTTTCCCAAGATTTATTCGATTTTTTAAAAACTAATGTCTACAGAAAAACATGTGTTATGTTTTGTTATAGTCAATAAGATTTCCTTTAAAATCAGGTATAACATGATCGGATTGCTTTCATCATTTCAAATAAAACTTTAGGGGCATCCGTTAATTAAAGCAATTTTTAAAAAACAGGAAATAAATAATTTTTGTTACACGTTTTTCTAATTTTTTCAGAAACTAAGATTAGTATACAAAAATTAGTACCATACTTTATTGTAGAAAGTAAAATTCCCTTTTCACCAATGTGAAACACGATCGGGGTAGACTTATAAAAAACTCTCCAGCGACGTCCCTAAATAAAGGTGATTAAAAAATTCATTAAAAAAAACATGTTTTTCATACGTTTTTAAATCAATTTTTTAAAACTTTTCGGTGGATAATGAAATTTCCTTTTAAACGGTGTATCACAGATTGTGTTAGAAAATATGGCTAACTCTCCAGGGACGTCCGTATATTAGGGTCACTCTCAAAAATTACCAAAAAAACATTTTTGTAAAATATTCTTACCAACGAAGGTCTATAGGATATAATAAGTTAATATTTTTAAGTAAACATTTTTTCGTCGAAAATGATACCTACCTTCTCTTTGCCATTGCTTCGCGGGCTAGAAAGGTAAAAAACTAAAAAAATTGTTAAGAGAATTAGATTTGTTAAATTGCATTGAATTTAAAATAATCTTTATATAGATATAATCCTATAACAAGAAACTAAAGTTAAGGTAATTTCTAAAACTCTCCAAGCTCATTGTTACCACCAAACTCCATTAAATTTGCAGCACAATGCAATGCAGGAAAATCATGAAAACAGCTTACGGCGTCGAAAAGTCTACTTTAAGTCCTGAGCTTATCTCTGCTACTACTACAAAGTAGCTCATTATTATAGTTGCTTTTCTATGCTATCCTTGTGTATAACTATTCGCAATTTTTGAATTTTTGAATTTTTTTTCCGAGCGTTTTTGGATATATTCATAAGCACATAATATACTGACTATGCGACATTCAGGTACTCCACTAAAATTGAAATGAGCAGCACATGATTGATAAACATTTAAATTGTTTTTTACTTTTTCTGCTAATAGTTAATGCATGGTTTCGAAAAATCCACTTTCTAGAAGCATTTTATATTACTTTGTGGCAAATGATCTGTTTCGACCCCACTGAATTCGAATATCCCTGTTGCCACCTCGAAAGGTTGACAGAGGCAATTCATAGCCCTGACAGAGGCTGAGATATTCTAAATGGCGGCTAACATGGCGGCGAAACTGCCACTTTAAATCCCAAATTGACACAGGTGTACATTCAGAATATATACTTATATAACTAAAAAATAATATCTTATAAACTTTTTTTTTAAATGTCAGTTTCAGGTTTTTTTTAAAAACTAAGCTTCTAAGAGAAAAATGTATACTTTATTGTGGAATATAAAATTCCCTTTTTAACAAGATATAACTTAATGGAGTAGACTGATAACAAACATGACAGTGGCGTCCGTTTACTGATACTGAAAAGATGAAAAAACACCCATGTTTTTCCCAAGATTTATTCGATTTTTTAAAAACTAATGTCTACAGAAAAACATGTGTTATGTTTTGTTATAGTCAATAAGATTTCCTTTAAAATCAGGTATAACATGATCGGATTGCTTTCATCATTTCAAATAAAACTTTAGGGGCATCCGTTAATTAAAGCAATTTTTAAAAAACAGAAAATAAATAATTTTTGTTACACGTTTTTGTAATTTTTTCAGAAACTAAGATTAGTATACAAAAATTAGTACCATACTTTATTGTAGAAAGTAAAATTCCCTTTTCACCAATGTGAAACACGATCGGGGTAGACTTATAAAAAACTCTCCAGCGACGTCCCTAAATAAAGGTGATTAAAAAATTCATTAAAAAAAAACATGTTTTTCATACGTTTTTAAATCAATTTTTTTAAACTTTTCGGTGGATAATGAAATTTCCTTTAAAACGGTGTATCACAGATTGTGATAGAAAATATGGCTAACTCTCCAGGGACGTCCGTATAATAGGGTCACTCTCAAAAATTACCAAAAAACATTTTTGTAAAATATTCTTACCAACGAAGGTCTATAGGATATAATAAGTTAATATTTTTAAGTAAACATTTTTTCGTCGAAAATGATACCTACCTTCTCTTTGCCATTGCTACGCGGGCTAGGAAGGTAAAAAACTACAAAAATTGTTAAGAGGATTAGATTTGTTAAATTTCATTGAATTTAAAATAATCTTTATATAGATATAATCCTAAAAGAAGAAACTAAAATTAAGGTAATTTCTAAAACTCTCCAAGCTCATTGTTACCACCAAACTCCATTAAATTTGCAGCACAATGCAATGCAGGAACATCATACAAAGAGCTTACGGCGTCGAAAAGTCTACTTTAAGTTACGAGCTTATCTCTCCTACTACTACAAAGTAGCGCATTATTATAGTTGCTTTTCTATGCTATTCTTGTGTGTAAGTATTCGCAATTTTTGAATTTTTTGATTTTTTTTGAAGCATTTTCTCATATAGCCATAGCCATAAAATTGGAAAAACCAGCACTTGATTGATAAACATTTAAATTGTTTTTTACTTTTACTCCCAATGGCGGCGAAAGTTTAAATATCCGCTTTAAAACCCAAATTGACACAGGTGTTCATTCAGAATATATATTTATATAACTAAAAAATTATATCTTATTATATTTTTTTGAAATGGCTGCTAAAACCTCCAAAAACCCCCCAGACCCCCTAAAATCTGAAAGTCTGAGGTTTTTTCAAATTTTCTTAAAAACTAAGCTTCTAAAAGAAAAATTTATAATACTTTATTGTAGGCAATAAAATTCCCTTTTTCAACGAGATATAACTCAATGGAGTTAGACTGATAACAAACTCTCCAGCGGCGTCCGTTTATTGAAGTAATTTAAAAAAGATGAAAAAATACCCATGTTTTTCCCAAGATTTATTCGAATTTTTTTAAGCTAATGTCTACAGGAATACATTACATTTATTATAGTCAATAAAACTTCCTTTAAAATGAGGTATAACATGATCGGATTGCTTTCATCATTTCAAATAAAACTTTAGGGGCATCCGTAAATTAAAGCAATTTTTAAAAAACAGGAAAAAAATAATTTTTGTTGCACGTTTTTCTAATTTTTTCAGAAACTCAGCTTAGTATAAAAAAATTAGTACCATACTTTATTGTAGAAAATAAAATTCCCTTTTCACTAATGTGAAACCCGATGGGGTTAGAATTATAAAAAACTCTCCAGCGACGTCCCTAAATAAAGGTGATTAAAAAAATCATTAACAAAAAAAATTGTTTTTCATACGTTTGTAAGTTAATTTTTTTTCAGGTTTTATCCAATTTTCTTAAAAACTAAGCTTCTTACGACAAAATATATTTGAACTTTTCGGTGGATAATGAAATTTCCTTTTAAACGGAGTATCACAGAAATGAACAGAGTGTGTGTCACTCTCAAAAATTGCCAAAAAACATTTTTGTAAAATATTCTTACCAACGAAGCTCTGTAGGATATAATAAGTTAAAAAGTAAGTAAAAACACAAGTTAAAAAGTATTTTTCTTTAAAAATACATATAACATCTCTCGTCTCGCGTAGGGTAGGGCAAAAGAGCAAAAAAATGTACAATCAAATAACCTAAACTTAATTTAATATTAACTTGCCAGGATTCCGAATAAACCTTGATAAAACGTCTTACTAAATGAGCTAAAGCCAAGATGGAGCAGGTGACAAGCCAGGGTGGGGCAAGTGCCCCACCCTGCCCTACCCTGACTACGCCCATGACATAAAATATGTAACAAAAGTTGATTATTTTGGTTATTTTGAAAATTTAATTTTTTTGAGTACGCCCCTGGAGACTTTCCCGTGCCATAAACCCCACATTATATTACAGGTTTTAAAAAGAAATTATATTTTTTATAATAAAGTATACTACATATTGTTTCCCAAGAAGTGAAGTTTTTGAGAAAGTTTTATAAATAAACATGTTTTTTCGAAATAATCCCAATTTACGGACGCCACTGAAGAGCTACATGCTTTTCCTAACCTTATCGGCTCATACACTGTTGGAAAGGTAATTCTTTTCTCCACAAAAAACTGTTCTTTACAATTTTTAATAAAAGGGTTAGTTTTCAAGATAAATTAATAAAACTGAATAAAAATAGGTGTTTGAGGGTTCGGGGAGGATTTTCACCATCCCTGTCGATATTTAGAGTTGGTAACAGAGATAGTCGAATTAGAAATACAATTTGCTTCTGGACCGAAAACGGAGAGCTTTTTCAAATTTTTTACTCTAATTATAAGATTGCGCTGGAGCAGATATCTTTCGATCTTCGGACTGATGACACAAGCATACGATTTTGGGGCAATGTTGTCATTTACTTTTAAAGACAATTTTTAAGCCTCACGAAAAAAATAGGCGTTAAGTAATTCTTTATTGTTACCTTTAAAAAATTAGTAGGTACTCGGCAACTTTTTTTCTGTGGCTTAAAAAATGAGTTTTTTTGTAAACGTAATAGTTGGGCGTCTTATAGTCTAAATTATACGCATTTGTAATGACGTTACCAGGTGAGAAAAAAACGTATGACGTAGATATTTTTGTCAATCAGGGCTATCAAAACGGACGGGCCACGATCCTCCACTTTGTTGACGTCACATCCGGGGCTGATTTTTTTTTTGATGGTCACGTTACGACTCAGCTGATTGTCTTTAAAATATTGAAGTTAGAATGACGGTTCATGAATATTTAATTTTTTTTTAAATAACGCCGTTTTTGAGATTGTTTTTACTTTATTCTACAATAATTCAGTATAAAGCAGAATCAAATGTGACAATCACAGATGACAAAGTCAAATACATGTCAAATATAACAGTTGGCATGTGGTACATGGCGGGTAATTTGAATTCAAAATAAGAAATGCTAAATCTTGAAGATTTTAACCTTTTAATCATGTTGCTTCCTTACAAACCTTTGGTGGAATATCGGGATGGTGTCTGAGAATATTTCACTGAAATTTTGCGAAAATCTGTAGTGCCATTTTGAAAATATCATAAAAAAACGTCTGACCTCCCATAAGACCCAATGTAAAATTCAGCCCCGGGAGAACAGCTGATTTTTTCAGGGTCGTGGCCTCTATTTTTGTGTTGGCCTTGTGTCAATCAAAGTTTTTTGATTGACAGTGACGGATGCTTCACATAACCAATTACCTACCTATTTAAATCATAGACACTACTTTTTAAAAAAAGTTTATTGTCACCGCTGTTTATAATATACTAAACAAAGCAGGGCTATCAAAACGGACGGGCCACGATCCTCCACTTTGTTGACGTCACATCCGGGGCTGATTTTTTTTTGATGGTCACGTTACGACACAGCTGATTGTCTTTAAAATATTGAAGTTGGAATGACGGTTCATGAATATTTCTTTTTTTTTTAATAAGGCCGTTTTTGAGATTATTTTTACTTTATTCTGGAAGAACAATTTTTTTTGATGTATAGTAATCCTTCATTTTTCATAGCCGCTTCATTAGCTCACACAAAAATTTAGTTTAAAGCAGAAGCAAATGTGACAATCACAGATGACAAAGTCAAATACATGTCAAATATAACAGTTGGCATGTGGTACATGGCGGGTAATTTGAATTCAAAATAAGAAATGCTAAATCTTGAAGATTTTAACCTTTTAATCATGTTGCTTCCTTACAAACCTTTGGTGGAATATCGGGATGGTGTCTGAGAATATTTCACTGAAATTTTGCGAAAATCTGTAGTGCCATTTTGAAAATATCATAAAAAAACGTCTGACCTTCCATAAGACCCAATGTAAAATTCAGCCCCGGGAGAACAGCTGATTTTTTCAGGGTCGTGGCCTCTATTTTTGTGTTGGCGTTGAACAAAGATAAACAAAAGTGACGTCATTACAAATGGGTATAATTTGAACTATAGCAAAATAATGCCTTTTAAAATTCAGCCTGTTACTCATCACCTAAAAAATAGCCCTGTATACTGTGGATTATTATTACATTATGTATTTTGCCAAAGTAGAAAAGTTTCCACATGGTTTCCACAAATTTCTTAAACCTCTACCCATAGACGAATGACAGAGATAGACCAGACTACATGGTGGGAGTTTTATTACTCAATTGGCGCAGTATACCGGGGTGCCGTGGAAAAACCAGCGCCTCTCTAACTTCGTATTCCGTACTAAACATTTACAGGGGGATTTGAAACAATATAACGCTTGCGCAGATTGTCTCTAAGCTACAGGGTGGCTTTTCAATTTATTGTATACCGGATGCTCATAGCCATCAATGCAATCGTTCTCCAATCAAGCTACATCTTATAATATGGTGTTTTGAAAAGTTTTTATCAAATTGAATTTTAACACCAAAAAATCCATTCTACTCGTCAATTAAATACATAGTGTTAAATTTAAACTTTGCGCGCTGATAAGAATGAGTTATTTTGTGTCAACGCTCAATGTGCCTAAAAACACTCTATAAACACCAATTAGTAAGGATGCTCAATCAAAGAATTTTTTTTATTAATGGCTACTAGCAACAATAAAAAGGAAGGTTGAATTTTTTAAAATTAAATCTAAGCTTTAGAAGTTTGTTTTCCATTGATATAGGTACATAAATTTCCTTGAGAGAATAATTTTCTAGTAAAAAAAGGCTCTTTGACGAATATTCTGCAGAAAATTCCTTTTTATTAGTGCATAGAATACATTAACTTAATTATTACAATGCTTTACACATAATATAATGCAAATATAGTATTTTTCTATCAACGGAAACTTTTTTAATTGTTTTTTAATGAAAAATATAAACTTATGCAATGCACTTATGATTTCCGTACTCCGTCAAACTTCACGAAATTTTGGTTTGTTGTAGACTGAACCTTTCTTATCAAAAGTTCTCAGGGGCCCAACTCAAATTAATGACCAGTTTTTGAAATACAGGGTGTTGAAAGTGATAATGTCCAAGAAGCATAATGGCTCTTTAGACGGCTTTGCCAAACATATGCGCAATGTTACTATTTCATGTATTTACGATTTATTAATTTCTTTTAATGTATATCTTTAAAACCGTATAGGGTGTTTAAGTAAATATTATTCGAAAGTGTTAATGAGAAACAAGCTTTATTGTGTTTTAGGTTGAACCTTTTGTATCAAAAGTTCTTATGGGCCCAACCTAAATTAATTACCAGTTTTTAAAATACAAGGTGTTGAAAGTGATAATGTCCAAGAAGCATTATAGCTTTTTAGAAGTGTTTTGCAAATATATACGCAATGTTACTATTACACACATTTACGATTTATTCTTTATTTTTATCTGTACCCGTAAAACATTATATACAGGGTGTTTAAGTAAATATTACTCGAAGGTTTTATTGAGAAACAAGCTTTAGTATGTTGTAGACTGAAACTTGATGGTCAGATGTTCTTATGATGGGCCCACGTAAATTAAAAAATTTCCAGTTTTTGAAATACAGAGTGTTGAGTAATAATGTTCAAAAAGCATAATAGCTCTTTAGACGGAGTTTCCAAACATATACGAAATGTTACTATTACATATAGAGATAGTAGTTATTAGTTTTTTAATGGTTGACTTATTATGTATTTAATACAGAGTGTTTCGGCAAATGTAATTTAAATAATATTAAAAAATATTTAAGCGTTTTGTACATCTGTACCGTGCCCTGTAAAAAGCTATAATGCTTGTTTCTCAGTAAAAATTTTGACTAATATTTATTAAAACACCCTGTGGATAATGTTTTATTGGTACAGATTAAAAATAATAAATAAATCGTAAATATATGAAACAGTAAAATTGCATAAGTGTTTGGAAAATCCGTCTAAAGATAATTAATTCGTCTTGGACATTATTACTTTTAACACCCTCTATTTTATAAACTGGACACTAATTTAAGTTGGGCCCATAAAACTTTTTATACGAAAGATTCAATCTAAAACACACTAACGCTTGTTTCTCATTATCACTTTCGAATAATATTTACTTAAACACCCTGTAGAGAATGTTTTAAAGGTACAGATTAAAAATAATAAATAAATCGTAAATACATGTAATAGTAACATTGCGCATATGTTTGGAAAAGCCGTCTAAAGAGCCATTATGCTTCTTGGACATTATCACTTTTAACACCCTGTATTTCAAAAACTGGTCATTAATTTGAGTTGGGCCCCTGAGAACTTTTTATAAGAAAGGTACAATCTACAACATACCAAAACTTCATGGAGTTTGACGGATTACAGAAATCCCATTAGAGGTGTGCCTGATTCTTTTAGCTATGTGATGTACAAACAGTGGCGTATATAGGAACAAGTTTCGGCGGGGCCCGAGACAGTTTCTAGGGGGGCCGAGACCTCATAAGGTCGTATTTTATGCTATTTTATGTTTGTATTCATGAAATAGGTGGAAAATATCTAAAAAAAATCTTAGCTTCGTGGGGGGCCCGGGTCCCCCGCCCCCACCCCGTATATACGCCACTGTGTACAAATGTATTTAAATTAAACATTATTATATTATATTTGGGTGTTAAAAAAATGTTACGTAAGCTTTTTAAATTAAAGTAAAGTATATCGCTTTTAAGCTACTGTACGAGTGAAACTTTCAGAAATCAGCTTTAAATGTGTATCGAAAAAAATGGCCGCCACACATGGACTCTGTAAATTTCAAAACTTAATAAAAACCAATGGTATAGAATAGAGTTTCAGTAGAAAAAAAAATCTAAATAGCATTTACAATGGCGTTTTAAATGTGGGAGATCATTATGCCGGACCTGTATATAAAAATATGTGAAATAAACTATGTTTTTCCAAGCGCGGATTCGAGGTGGGGTAACGTGGTA
Organism: Aspidapion aeneum; assembly: GCA_963576565.1. NCBI lineage: Eukaryota > Metazoa > Arthropoda > Insecta > Coleoptera > Brentidae > Aspidapion > Aspidapion aeneum. The sequence goes on from OY755043.1 coordinate 9,498,421, forward strand.
ATTACTCCCCTAGAATAAAAAATATGCACTTTTTGTTAATAATTAAAGGGAAAACAGGAAAATTACCGCCTCCTCCCTTGAAAAAAAGTTTAATAAAAAAATATCGTCGATTTTAACCCTTCCCCCCCTTGATTTTGACCTAGATCCGCGCTTGTTTTCTAAATATTAAAATTTAAAACTACACATTTTAAACTCTGTCCTGGTTAAAATCACACACTATATATTTAACTTAAATTTCGTCTTTCTTCAAAGTTAGCCAGTTTTTAGGGCGAAATATTTTTAGCCACTCATCCAATTGCTTCGTTTGGGAAGGCAATGGCGCTTGCTAACATAGTCTTCGCACCCACCAACACAACATTGTTTTCTTTTCAATTTCTTAAGCGATGGATCGCCCCCATCAAAACGCACAAAATACCGATTGGTCATAATTTAGCAAAACACACCATAAAAATTAAGGTAAAAAGTCGAAAAATAACGAAAAATTGCATCCACAAACGAAAAATGTAAAATGAAATTACATATTTTTATCTATTTTGCTAAAGTCAATGTCAGTCATAATCAAAAACAAATTGTCAAAATATACCAAGAGTAGCGGTTAATATATATTGCGACAGCGGAGAACTCTGTCCATAATATTTTTATACAAGGGGTGACGCTCTGTAATCAGCGCCTCTCGAACTTCGTATTCCCAACTAATGTATACAGGGGGGTATGTATAACACTATTATGAAAATACCGGGGTGCTTTCCTTACTATAAATAATTAGTTTACTGTGCCTCTACCTAACAGCCTGCCTCCCTGCTCGAGAAAGAAACGAACTCTTTTCATTTACGATTCAACACGATGAACTTTAATTTTCTGCTCGTCAGATGTGAATATAAATGCGTTCATTACTTGACTATTCAGAGGTTTTTCTGTGGCGAAAACCCCCTTTGTCAGCATCCTTCTTTAGGTAGGTATTCACACTCCGAATGCACTACTAGTTCAGGCCCTACATCAGAGATTCTAGCGATATGCTGCGTTTAATGACAGAAGCAACACACTTCGTATGGATAGGTAACGAATTACCTTATGGATAGACAAAAGACTCGCCCGAACATTTTACGAAAGGAAACCCCCCTCCCCCAACCCTGACAGGGGGGGTGGTTCCCGCCCTTTAAACTTGCTTTTTAATAGTTTTTTACTAATAACTCGAAAACAGTCAACTTTTCCAAAAATCTTCTGGAGATCATTTTTCAAGCGGATACAATTTCCTTTTTAACGATGTACCTGACGGCAGTGGTGCACGTTCCATTAGCGTATGAAAAAAGAGGAAAATGTTTAAAATATTATTTTTATATTTTTTTGTCGTATTTTTTATCCGTAACACTATTTTTTTTAGCTGCCTTGAAATAAAAATAAATGTGTATGTAAATAGTTATTTAAACAACAAGGTTTGAAAACGACTCTTTGCACACGATTGAGATAGTTTGGTACAAACTACAAGTCGAGAGAGTGTGCAAAGAGTCGTTTTCAAACGAGTATTTTACAATATTTTTTATACGACTGCTAATAAAGAAAGAAAAATCAAATTTTAATTTAACTTGTTTTTATTTCCGACATTTTTACAACAAAACTTTAAAAATTTAACAATTTTTTGACGTATCTAATCAACAAAACATACGAGCAGTGACGGTTGCTACGGAACTAAGCCAACTTATATTGATGGGTGACAACAAAAATCACAATGACGGGAGACCCATATGGAGAAATGACATAGGCGTGCGCAAAAATGACAAGCGTGTGCAAAACGTTTTGCATACAGCGTGCGCAAAATGCCATTTTCAGATCGTGTTCTCCGTGCGCAAAACCCCCTTTTACAAGACAGTCGTATAAAAAATCCTTAAATCAAACAAAAATGTTGAACATTCATTTTTGTAATTCAGTAAATAAAAATGAGAGTGAGTAATAAATTATTTTTGTTTAGTAATAACTTAAAACTGACTTTTTCTAGTTGACCTTCTTTAAAGTGGCGGTGGGGGGCATCCCCCTTCTCGCCCCCTTCAAAAGTGATATTTTACAGTATTTTTCTAATTATTTGCAAACTTGGCCAAATACAACAAGTAATAGTTATTGAGGCTGACCAAAAATCCTCTCTAACGATGTATAACACGCCCCCTTACATCAGTGGTGCACCTTTTATAGGCATTTAAATAAATGAGAGGTGTGGAAAAAACAATATTTTTTAATTTTCTTGAATTTTATTGTCCTACATGTCTGGTTTCAAAATGTGTTGGACGGTTAAGGGTGAAATATCATAGCCCACATCATTTGAAATTGCTTTACTGGAACAGGGAGGCAAAGTTTCTGCTGCCATGGGTCACTATTTTTTTGACAGTGCGACGGCTCCCTTCGCTCAAACGTGACAAAAAATAAATTTGCCACATCTTGACAGATATCTCGCCCGAAATACCATTGAATCATCTGTATTTTTTCCTGAACGCTAAATGTAGTGAATTGTAGATTTCTCCAGGGTGAAGTCCTTGAACCATTGTTAAAGTCCTGCTTACTTCACAAAAATGAATATTTGTGAAGTAAGCTGGACTTTTCGTTTCTTCTCCTTTAACAATGGCTAAATGTAATATTGCGACATGACTTGAGCTAGAATTTGCGTGAAAAACAAATACCAATTTCTCACCTGTTACGCTGCACACGACTGAATGACGAAAAACTTCATTAAAACGAGAGTTCACGATGTATTGCCCTACTTTCCCACTACTAGACCGAAGATGAGTGTCTAAAACAGCGAAAAATATTTCAAGAAACCACCCAAAATATATTTTTCTCTCTTTTACCTCTCTCTTACACACATTAAGCACAGCAAGCAGTCTATAATCCATATAGCATTATTTTATTCTACCTGTACAGACCCCCATCCAACTAGCAGAATTTTTGAACTCCTGTATAACTCTTTTATGTCATGGGGTTTTTTTGTTAAGTGTTTGGTTTGCCGTTCTTTTTTTTTCTGATTTCATCATATCATCTCAGGCGTCAGAATTCTCATAAAATTTATTATTGCTTATAGTCGAGTCGCTCATAATTTGACGATTACGACTCTGGGGTACGATAAAAAGATATGGGAGGGGTTTTAAGTTCGTTTAAATATCTCCTAATAACTCTTTTTAAAATATATATCGCAGTACCTCTAAAAAACTGGAAACGTAAAGTGCACGGCATGGGAATATAACTTAAAGACCGATTTACCATATACATATTACAGTTTGCTGACGACCAAGTAATTGTAGCTAATGATAAAGAAGTCATGGAGTATATGATGAGAAAGTTAACGGAAGAATACCAAACGTTGGGGTTCATAGTGCACGTGGACAAGACACAGTATGTATGTATTGGAAACGAATCAAGTGATAACAAGGCTATGGACAAACAATATCTCCATGCAATGAGTATGTATACTTAGGTGACACATTTGATAAGCCAAGAAGGGACGGTAAAGAACTGGAAAAAAAATAGTATTAAGCAAAAAAGGTTATTGGATGTCTTGACAGCATTTTATGGAGCAGAGAGATTAAAAAGAATGTAAAATTTAACATATATGAAACAATTGTGAAAAGCACGCTGTTGTATAAAATAGAGACCTGTCGCCTAACAAAAAAGTACAAAACAAAAATGGAAAGTGTGGATGCAGTAATAAGATCAATGCGAATATCTAGAAGATCATATAAGACATGAGATCATAAAAGAAAGAATGGGAATCGAGGAGAGCATAATTGATGACATCACTAAAACACAATTGATCTGGTACGGCCATGTACAACGGATGTCAACAAAGCAAGTCCTAGAATGGCAACCAATAGGGCGCAGAAAACGAGGGCGTCCTAAACTGGAATGGCAACAGTCGATCCAAAGATCAATGAGTCAAAAAAACCTGACAGAAGATGATTGTCTGGATCGAAGGAGGTGGAGAATAGGCGGCGGACAACGTAGAAAAAATTTCTAAACCGACATAGTAGATAGTATTTTCCATAATTTTTGACGAAATTTTTTTAAATCAAAATATTTCTATTTAATATTTTTTTATTTCAAACCTAAAAATCAAAACGTGGCTTTCAATTTTATACTTGTCTGCTCGTCACTTTTTTTTAGCCTGGCTTGGTATTGAATTAAAAAAAATATGTCTAAAAATATCTCACAGGCTCTCCCATACTATTGCGTGTCTTCCATTCGTATATATATTTTTGAAAATTCAATCTATCGAACGCATCGGAAAGGGAAAATGCCACATGCTTTCGAAAAATATATGCCCATCGAACACGAAAGATTTGATAAATTGAATGCTATTTTCAAGGGTGTCTTAAACCAAGAAACATCTTAAGTAGGTGTGTATTCATACGGTAAAAATTCGTTTATATCTGTACAGGGTAGGGTTGCCAACTCGTCCTGATTTCTGGCAACCCTAGTACAAGGTGTCCTAAATTCGATGTTTTTGCTGAGATAGAAAAATCTCACTTGGTAGAGCAAAAGGTCGCGTTTGAGGAGAAGGCCCACAAGTTTTATCTATAAAATTTTATTTTGGTGTAAAATATTTTTTTATAGTTTTTTTGGCAAATTGAACTTTACTACTACTATGTCGATTTAAAACGTTTTTATACGTTGTCCGACGCATATTCTCCACCTCCTCCGATCCTGATCATCTTCTGTCAAGTTTTTTTGAGTCATCGATCCTTGAATTGACGGTTGCCATTCCAGTTTAGGACGCCCTCTTTTTCTGCGCCCTATTGGTTGCCATTCTAGGACCTTCTTTGGTAATCTTTCGTCGTTCATCCGTTGTACATGACCGCACTATATTGTCTTTTAGTGATGCCTTTCTCTCTTTATCTAATTTCTTATATGTTCGTCACTTTCCATTTTTGCTTTGTATTTTTCTGTTAAGCGACAAGTCTCTATTCCATATTGAATTTTACCTGACACATTTAGTTTTTGATTTGCGGTCAGTCCAATAATAGGGACTTATTTGAATATAGCCATGCAATAATAGTGTCAGGCCGTATTTTGACAGTTTTGCATTGGAATATGACAGTTAATCCTTCAACAAAAGGATTTTGTTTACTATACGAACCGAAATAAATACTGTCGACTTTAATTATAGATAAACAAACGACTTAGATTTAAATTCGACTTTGGTATGTCAATTTCGAAAGATTAACAGTCAGCCAGCAATGTAAATCTGTCTAAATATTCCCTAATGTTAGCAAGCACTGCAGCAGCTAATGCACGCATCAACGCGCTAACTCGGTTCGGTTTGGTTCAAATCGGTTCGGTTAGGTTAGGTTAAATTCTTTTCGATTCAGTTTGGTTGATTGGTTCCCACAATTTATTTGTTTTGATGAACATTTTGATATAAATAATAATAATATAAGTAAAGACAAAAATATATAAGAAAATATTATTTGATTGGTTTTTACAAAAAAATATTTTTTTCGATTTTTTGGCTAGAATTTATCATGTTATTTAAAAAAACAAAAATGTTTCAAAAATTTTCTGATTGTGCAGTTCACAAAAATGTACTAACGCGAAAATCGTCTTTATCATTAATAAGTTGGCAAAAAATTTTTTTTAAGCCACAAGCTTTTATAAAATGCACTAAAAATTAAAAAAAATTCTAACATTCTAATATTATCATAATAAGAAAAGCGATGGCCGACTGATGGAAATTTTGACGATGTTAGCACGATAAGATATCCGTATCAATTAAATATCACTATTTGCAAGAATCAATCTTGCAGAAAAATGCAGAGGTACCAGACCCACCCAACCCGACCCAAGATACCCCAGCATTTCTTTGACATAAGTATGGCAATGGCATAGCATTGCGGCACATCAAACATATCTTTGATGAACTGCTATGTTGAATATTCTTTAAGTGTTTAGATCACAAATTTAGATTAACTTAATGCTTTGATTTGCGGCCATCGCTTTTATTATTATGATAATATTAGAATGTCAGAAAATTATTTTTTAATTTTTAGTGCATTTTATAAAAGCTTGTGACTTACGAATTTTTTTTAAACTAATTTATTTTGTACTTTTTAGTCTCAGCTATTTACTCTATTAAATGAAAATATTTGTTCAATAACAGAAGAGAAGAGTTTATTCTAGATTATAATGAAATCGCTGATCGTGAGTTGTTTGGAAACTCATTTTTCTATTGGGGGAAAGAGAGGGTGGGGGTAGAGGTAGAAATATATTTTTTGTTTAGGCTGTATTGCCATCGGACCTTTATGCATATACCAAATTTTATAAAAGTCATTTGAAGTGAAGTGTGTCAAAAACGCATTTTTTATGGAAGGGGGTGGGGGGTAGGTTGAGAGGACAATTTTTCATTATTGTTGTATTGTCATCGGACCACTATATGTATACCAAATTTCATCCAAATCGGATAATGGGAAGTGTGTCAAAAACGCATTTTTCTATAGATGGGGGTGGGAGTAGGAGTGGTAGGATTTTTTTTTCAATGTTGTATTGTCATCGGACCACTATATGTATACCAAATTTCATCCAAATTGGATAATGGGAAGGGTGTCAAAAACGCATTTTCTATGGAAGGGGGTGGGGGTAGGGGTGGGAGGATATATTTTTTTAAATGTTGTATTGTCATCGGACCACTATGTGAATACCAAATTTCATCCAAATCGGATAATGGGAAGTGTGTCAAAAACGCTTCACAAGATTTGATAGATAGTTAGATAGTTAGACAGAACATCTGAAGCTAAATAAAAGCTTGTAAAAATAAACGAGATAACACAAACAAATCCTTTATTTTTAAATTCAGCAAAAGTGTTGAAACTAGGATCCCTTGTGCATATTATCCGTATTTCAAAAATATCTTCGGCATAGCTAGAGTTTGACCCTCGGTTCACTTTTTTATCTTGGTTTTTTTTCTATTTCGTTATTCCCTCATTCCTTCTTTGTTCCCAAAGGCACGCCACTCCGCCACGTCGTCGGAGATCGGGTCGGGATATTTTCGACTCCGTTATGTCTGGCTTTGTGTGTTTTTTTGCTTTTCTTGGTCATAGCACGAGGAAAGTAGTGTACTTAGTTGATTAGAAAGATAAGGAACGATATCGGTAACAGAAATGAAAAATAATATTTGCGATAGTGTATGCTTTTCACACAAGTTGTGACATCTACCAAACATAATAGGAAAATTAGCCAATAAATTTAAACACATTGCAAAATAAAAACTAAGAGGTTTAATCGAAAATAGAATTTAGAAAAATAATATTGACTACCCTTTATTGTTTATGCTATATTTTAACTCCCCAGTCCCCGTAGTAGTCCGGGAGAATAAACCAATAAATGTAAAAAAGTTGCAAAAAAAAACTAAGAGAGGTTTCACCGAAAATACAATTTAGAAAAATAACATTGATTACCCTTTATTGTCTGTCTGTCTTTCTAAATTGTAGTTTTAGTGAAACCTCTTTTAGTTTTTATTTTACGGCTAAATTTTATTTTGCATTTTTTTTACATTTATTGGCTAATTCTCCCGGACTACTACGGGGACTGGAGAGTTAAAATATTACATAAACAATAAAGGACAGTCAATATTATTTTTCTAAATTGTATTTTCGGTAAAATCTCTTTTAGTTTTTATTTTGAAATTTTTTTACATTTATTGACGGATTCTCCTGGACTCCTACGGGGACTGGCGAGTTACGACATAGCATAAACAATAAAGGACAGTCAATAATATTTTAATAGTTTTTAGTTTGCAATGTTTTTACTTTTATTGGCTAATTCCCCCGGACTACTACGGGACTATAGAGTTAAGATATAGCATAAACAATAAAGGGGAGTCAATATTATTTTCCTAAATTGTATTTTCGGTGAAACCTCTTTTAGTTTTTATTTTGAATTTTTTTTATATTTATTGGCTAATTTTCCCGGACTACTACAGGGACTGGAGAGTTAAGATATAGCGTAAACGATAAAGGGCAGCCAATACTATTTTTCTAAATTGTATTTTGGGTAAAACCTCTTTTAGTTTTTATTTTGCAATTTTTTTTTATTTATTGTCTAATTCCCCCGGAGGACTACGGGGATTGGAGAGTTAATATATAGCATAAACAATAAAAGCCAGTCAATATTATTTTTCTAAATTGTATTTTCGGTGAAACCCCTTTTAGTTTTTATTTTGAACTTTTTTACATTTATTGGCTAATTCTCCCGGACTACTACGGGGATTGGAGAGTTCAGATATAGCATAAACAATAACGGGCAGTCAATATTATTTTTCTAAATTGTATTTTCGGTAAAACCTCTTTTAGTTTTTATTTTGCAATGTTTTTACTTTTATTGGCTAATTCTCAGGGACTACTACGGGGACTGGAGAGTTATGATATAGCATAAACAAAAAAGGACAGCCAATATTATTTTCCTAAATTATATTTTCGGTAAAACCTCTCTTAGTTTTTATTTTGCAATTTTTTTACATTTATTGGCGGATTCTGCTGGACTCCTACGGGGACTGGAGAGTTACGACATAGCATAAACAATAAAGGGCAGTCAGAATTATTTTTCTAAATTGTATTTTCGGTGAAACCTCTTTTAGTTTTTATTTTGCAATTTTCTTACATTTATTGGCTAATTCTTCCGGACTAACACGAGGATTGGAGAGTAAAGATATAGCATAAACAATAAATGGCAGTCAATATTATTTTTCTAAATTGTATTTTCGGTGAAACCTCTTTTAGTTTTTATTTTCCAATTTTTTACATTTATTGGCTAATTCTCCTGGACTACTATGGGGACTGGAGAGTTAAAATATAGCATAAACAATAAAGGGCAGTCAATATTACTTTTCTAAATTATATTTTCGGTAAACCCTTTCTTAGTTTTTATTTTGCAATTTTCTTACATTTATTGGCAAATTCTCCCGGACTAACACGGGGACTGGAGAGTAAAGATATAGCATAAACAATAAAGGGCAGTCAATATTATTTTTCTAAATTGTACTTTCGGTGAAACCTTTTTTAGTTTTTATTTTCCAATTTTTTACATTTATTGGCTAATTCTCCTGGACTACTATGGGGACTGGAGAGATAAAATATAGCATAAACAATAAAGGGCAGTCAATATTACTTTTCTAAATTGTATTTTCGGTGAACCATCTCTTAGTTTTTATTTTGCAATTTTTTTACATTTATTGGCTGATTCTCCCGGACTACTACGGGGACTGGAGAGTTAAGATATAACATAAAGTCCCAGTATAAAAAAATATACAGTTCGCCCTGATAAATTATGCTTATTTCCTTTCGAGAGGCTAATTTTAAGCTTGGGGAAGGGGAGTAATCCGCCCTTAATTGCAACGCTGAAACTTTTTAATAAAATGTAAAGAGGAAAGTTTAAACAAATAAAGCTTTGTATCCCTTTACTAAGTGGGTTTAAAAATATGCCATAAAAGATACTGGATACGAGATAAAACGTATTTTAGAAAATAGGAATCCCCAATAAAGTTTGGCAATACTTTAAAAATCGAATCTCTTTTCACAAAAAGGGTATTTGACATCAGTGGCTTTCCGACAAAGATTTAAACTTCTTTTCCTCATTTTTTGAGAACACTGATTCGATAAACAGAAAAATTAATATTGTCTTTAAATGTTCATTATACATATTAATGTTCGTGTACATTAAATCAATGAATTGGCTGAAAATTAATGTACGCCGTACATCCATATACGTAATATTCCAATACTTTCTGTTACCTATTTACACAGTGGTTGGCGTTTGATGCAAACATTCAGAAATAAACATACGAAAAATGCACAGATACCAAATTTACATAGATAGAGTTTTTGTCAACTGTACGCCGATGATTTGACGTAACGAATACAAGAATAAAATAATATTCATGCGTAAAAGTATAACCAATCAGGACATTTTATCTTAAGGACCGCAAAGAGGATAGACTTATACCCATTGATATTGCTATTTCAAATATGTTTGCATTCTGCATCGTAAGGTACCGTAGGTATTGCAATAATACGTACAATATGGAAATAATATGCATATGTCATTGAAAGCAACCAATCAAGTCTTTTTTGCTTAAAGACCCCAAGGCCCTCATGTTTACATCATGAACGGAAAGTTACCGTGGGTATTGGAATATTATGTATATGCGTACATCTCGTGTCTTCTGTGTAAGTAGCTATACACACGGCTATGAAAACGTAGAGTGACGTATGTGACAGATATTGGATTAATATTTGTCATATACAGGGACTATCAAAACGGACTCAAGGCCAACACAAAAATAGAGGCCACGACCCTGAAAAAATCAGCTGTTCTCCCGGGGCTGAATTTTACATTGGGTCTTATGGGAGGTCAGAGGTTTTTTTATGATATTTTCAAAATGGCACTACAGATTTCCGCAAAATTTCAGTGAAATATTCTCAGACACCATCCCGATATTCCACCAAAGGTTCGTAAGGAAGCAACATGATTAAAAGGTTAAAATCTTCAAGATTTAGCATTCCTTATTTTGAATTCAAATTACCCGCCATGTACCACATGCCAACTGTTATATTTGACATGTATTTGTCATATGTGATTGTCACATTCGCTTCTGCTTTAAACTGAATTTTTGTGTGAGCCAGGGCTATCAAAATGGACGGGCCACGATCCTCCACTTGACGTCACATCCGGGGCTGATTTTTTTTTTGATGGTCACGTTACGACACAGCTGATTGTCTTTAAAATATTGAAGTTGGAATGACGTTTCATGGATATTTGATTTTTTTTTAATGAAGCCGTTTTTGAGATTGTTTTTACTTTATTCTGGCAGAACAATTTTTTTTAAATGTATAGTAAGCCCTAATTTTTCTTAGCCGCTTCATTAGCTCACACAAAAATTAAGTTTAAAGCAGAAGCGAATGTGACAATCACATATGACAAAGCCAAGTACATGTCAAATATAACAGTTGGCATGTGGTACATGGCGGGTAATTTGAATTCAAAATAAGGAATGCTAAATCTTGAAAATTTTAACTTTTTAATCATCTTGCATCTTTACAAAACTTTGGCAGAATATCGGGATGGTGTCTGAAAATATTTGACTGAAATTTTGCGGAAATCTGTAGTGCCATTTTGAAAATATCATAAAAAAACGTCTGACCTCCCATAAGACCCATTGTAAAATTCAGCCCCGGGAGAACAGCTGATTTTTTCAGGGTCGTGGCCTCTATTTTTGTGTTGGCCTTGTGTGAGCTAATGAAGCGGCTATGAAAAATTAGGGCTTACTATACATTTAAAAAAAATTGTTCTGCCAGAATAAAGTAAAAACAATCTCAAAAACGGCTTTATTTAAAATAAAATCAAATATCTATGAACCGTCATTCCAACTTCAATATTTGAAAGACAATCAGCTGTGTCGTAACGTGACCATCAAAAAAAAATCAGCCCCGGATGTGACGTCAACAAAGTGGAGGATCGTGGCCCGTCGATTTTGATAGCCCTGATCCACTTTGTGGACGTCACAAGCCGCGACCCGATTTTTTGGTCACCTTATGCATGTTACGGCAATTTTTGACAAATCGTATAAAAAAAATTACTATTTTTGTTGTCCAATTTTATTTTAAAATTAATAACTCTAGTGCTTTTAAATTTTAAATTAGTTTTATTGTAACAAATAGGAAATGCTAAATTTTAAACAGTTTAATCATCTTTAACTTTACAAAAGTTTGGTGATATTTCGGGTATGAAAATTTGATAAAAAATCATGAGGCTGTTTTAAAAATATCGCGAAAAAACCTATATCCTTCCATAATACCCAATGTAGAAATGGCCTCTGGATATAAGCTGAATTTTTCAGGGTCGTGAACAGTATTTTTTTTTGATTGCTTTTAGTTTACCAAAAACGGACATATTGCTAAGCAAAATAGTAGCTAGCCAAAGTCATATTAGGGACTTATTGCAATAGCGCCAGGCAGTAATAGTGCCGGGCACTACTTTGACAGTTTTCCATTGAAAACTGACAGTTGATCTTTCAAAATTGACATACCAAAGTCGAATTTATAAATCCAGTCGTTTATTTTCCATTAATAATGGCGGCACTATTAATTCCGGCTCTTATAATACACAAAGGCCTAATTTTGAAAGAAGACAGCTGTTCTTATAATGCCAAAATGTCAGAATAGTGCCCGGCACAATTAGTGTCTGGCTTTATTGCAATAAGTCCCTATTATCCCTAAATCAAACAAACGACTTTTTAAAATTGGTTCTTTTTTCCATTTGGCCTATAGTTCTATTTTTCTTTTCACTTTTCACTCTATAGGTAAATACCAATTTTTCCTTTAATGATGTAAAAAATCTATTACCTAGTTTTGTTGGTATTTTTACTTATGTGTTGTATTGCTTTATTTTTTATGAAATTATCGATTAGTTTGGTCCACACGTCATTTATTATAAATTATGTGGTAAATGTCATTAAAAATTAAAGAATTATACAGGGCCATCTTATAACAGTCCACCTAGAAACAAATTTTGGACTTCCATTGATTCTTCCACTAGTTGATTGGGTGAAAACTTATCAAATTGTGGATTAAAATTGTAGTTTTTCTAAAATTAATTATTTAGATTTATTGGGGACACCATGAAGAGTGTTTAATGGCATCTAGAAACGACTCTTTACATTGAACAAATTATAAAGAAAAATACAAGTACTAGCCTATGGAATGGCACTCTTTTCCTTTTTCCGGACATCTTTCCACAAACCGCACATATTTTACGTGAATTATTTATCATTTTTCACAGAAAAAAAACATTATTTTACACGACAGATATAAAAAACCGCAAAATCTAAATAAACAACAAATATGGCGTCTATCCAACCAGCAGCTGTGTGTCTATGTGACGAAATACACGCATGCGCACTTGAAAATTCGCGTCTGCGAATATAAATTTGCCATTGTTTCCAAAGCAAGCTATGAGTGCTTCACTTTTCGATTTTTTGACAGTGGTACTGTCAACTCAAGTGGCCAAGGCTTAAATGTTGTGAGCTACCAACGTAGGCTACAACTTATATATATTATAAAAAACATTAAATGTTACTACTAGTTTGTTCGCAAAAGGGAATTTGACGGTTCTTGGAAGATATCTATGATCTATATCTAGATCTATGCTATAAACGTTTTTATCAAATAAATAGACAATGTAGGAAAAATCATACATACCGTTTCAATTTTCTTCCCAAAACTTCACATTATCACTTCTTATTATTTATTTGATTTTTGTTGCTATTAAACTATTTTGCTTTTCTGCAAGTATTCAAAATCTTTAAACTTTTAGGTTTTAGGAACCTTTTTTTATGTTTCTTGTAAACATATTTATTTAGCAACATTTTAAACGTTGATTGAATAGGCGAAGCTATTCAATCAACTGTTTAATTTCCTTAATATTACTGTTTAGGTTTGGGTTGTTATATACTGATTAAAAACGCCGATTTTAGGGCAACAAATGGTTTGTATTTTGATGTTCAAAAAAAACTAGAAATATATAAAAACAGTATTTCAAAACACTGGAAACAGTAATAAAATTAAAAGCTTTAAAGTTAAAGTTAAAATAAACACTAAAAGAAAAGATCAAAATAATTATGGATAATAAAGTTAACAGTTTTATACAAAGTTAAAATAATTGATAAATTTCTAAAGAATGTTTGCTCCAACGACTTTCGAAAGTTTCCTGTCTCAGTCAAAGCAACCCTACGCTTGCAAGCACAAAAAGCTTGTCGTTGATTGGCTAGAACTATACTCATCGTCGCTTTGGCGAGAAAGAGATAGCCTGCGCTTTAAACGCTCCACTAAGAGACAAAATACCAACGCAAGCCAAGATGCATGGACTTAAGACTGGAGAAAATCGACAGTAGTTAAAATTACACAGTGTGTTTTTAAAAGTTGAAAATAGTTTAGCAAATTTGTTTCCAGTTACAAAATATGAATTATTTTGATGTTAGTGGCTCAAAGGACATATTAGCCGAATATAACTTTTATTAAAATACAGCGGACCTGAAAATATGCCAAAAAACAAGTCGCTGGAGTGGCCATAAATTTTACTTATTCTTAACCTAGTCTTGCATATAATTAATGCTTGTTGATGTCAAAAACAATATTTAATTAAAAATATTAAAAAACTTGTTACAATGTATTTATGCTCTAACCTATTTGGTTATTCCTTATATCCTTTTATTTACTATGCAAACCTCGCTTTTAAAAATTTCACACACATTATTATATAATCGGAAAAATCAATTAAAGACTATGATAAATTGTATAAAACATATTCAAACAATCATGACCTAAGAACAAGGTTACGTTTTGTTTAAACGCTTTTGATGGAAAAATCGATGTTGCATGATTTGCTGAGTTTAACTCCGTAAATAAGCAAGTTCAACGATGAGTCCTATATAATTTTAGAAAATTAACATTATGGAAATTTAAAAAAAATCTACATTAACTTATATTTAGTCGGGAATTACTGCATTGTGTGATGCACGAAAACACTACGCTCTTTTGCGTGCTTACTATACACAGAAAAAAATATACAGTTGAACTTCGATTACTCGAACAACCATGTGTCACATGAAAATTTCGACTTATTGACACTTCTACTTCTCAAATAATAAACAAAAATTTATACGGCGTTTTCGTGTTTTTTGTGAATCAAAATTTACGTGTTTTTTTAAGGAAAAATGGATATACTTGCAATAATTTTGATACAGCCAAGTCTAAACGTTCCCCTCTAATAAATGTGTAGGAATATACATACATATTTATGTTACCGAAAAAAAGTCGTTTTTTGTGACATAGTAACGTACACACAACCCCTAAACCCCGAAAGTTACACTGAATTGCGTCTTTAAAAAATTCCAATGCAAACAAACAAGTTAAAACAATTCGTAATTAGGAGATTTCCCCAGAAAATTCGACTTATAGAAGTTGGCCACATGCAGTGTATTAATTAAGATATTCAACTAATCGAAGTTTAAGTTATCAAGACCAAATTACATATATTTCTTACCCTTGACGCTATTGCCAACAGTTTCGGTTCAAAGATTTTGAGTTATCGAAGTTCGACTATATATCAAATTTAGAAAACATATTTTCTTAAAAATATTATCCTCACTCAAAGTATGTTTACTTTAAGGAGAGTTTACACATGCATGGATTTGCTGGCGCCAATAAAAACTGGCGCGCCAGTAAGTTAAATTTGCAAGTGTAAACACCGACTTGCACACAAGTTATTTTTTTGCATGCATGTATCAAAAAAGTCTGCAGCTGACAGAATTTGCTGGCGCCAGTGGTGACGCATGCGCGCAGAAAAGGAAAATTTTCATGTGTAAACAAGTGCTTGCACGTCGGCTCGCCAGTTTTAAGTTCATTATTTTACATTATTTTTTATTTTCATTGTGTTTGAGCTTAAAAATTTTGTTTATTTTTGTTTTTATAACTTAATATGGCTAAAAAAAGTGGTCAGCAGAACTGACCATACAGTTTCTTGAAGGCTATGAATGTTTTCTTTGTTTATGGGATGTACACAGTAGTTCGCATAAAAACAAAGATAGTCGAGATAATGCTTCCCAAAAAATTAGTAAAATAATGACTATTGAAGGCTTTGAAGTTGCAGAAGTAAAAGCAAAAATATGATCCATAAGAAACACATATGCTTTGGAATTGACAAAAATTAAAAAAAGCCAACGTTCCGGAGCCGGTGCAAATGAAGTATACACCCCAAAAGTACTATGGTTTAAAGTAGCAGACCGAATTTTAAAGAATGTTGTTTAAATAAGAGAAACTCTAGAAGAATATCAATATGTTGCTTTGTCATTCGAAGATGGTTTTTATAGCTCGCAGGATCTTCTGCTGCAAGTTCTCCTAAAAGTTTTTCGGAAGCACCCAAAGTAGATCGACTAGCAATCCATGTTTTAACCCATGCAGATACAGCCTTTTCGTTGTTCCTTTTCCTGAATCTCTTTTAATTTTTTTTTCAATAAAAGTTTTGCGACTATTTTGCAGGCTTGCGAGAGTTCAGCCGACATATCGCGTATCGTGTACACTTTAAAAATGAAACTGGCGTGCCAGTCTTTTTAATTTTCGCACAATAGTGTAAACCTTTACTGGCGTGCAAATAGAACTGGCGCGAACACTGGCGCCACTAAATTCATGCATGTGTAAACCCACTATTACTTAACAGCGACGCTTCTAATTTTGAAATGAGACTGTATTTCAAAACAAAAAACTGTATTTCAAATCGAGTGTGGACTTTTCTTGAATATATTAATTTAGTTGAGGAAAAGCCATTCTTAAAATTAATTAAAGAAAACTATATTGAAGAAATACTAATTTTCTTGAGCGGGTAACATAAAATTTTTCAAATCGAGATAATGATAACCGACAAACTCATTATTTCCTCAATTAAAGAGCTATATTTTTTTGAGCCAAGAGAAGAAAACTGATAATCATTTTCTCAAATCAAGTATTTTTCTTGACTTGAAACAAGCATTATCTCAATTGGAAATATTTTATATTATTAAAAGCACCCGCTGTCTTCTCTTTACTATGCTTTTGGTTATGTTGCCATTGGTAATCGATAAAAACAATTACTAAATATAACCAAAATTCAACTATGTAACTAAAATTTACGTTAGTTAGTAGTATTTGGCCTAAAAATTTCGCTGATTGACACTCACGTCTGAAGGTGGGTAAAAACGTTTATCAGCGTTGATCTGGCCTGAAAGTTGATCTGGCCTGAAAGACAGACGTGCTGTCGTAGGTCACGGATGGTTTCTTTTTCTTTTCAATCGATCTTTTTATCGATATATATATATATATATATATTTTATTTTTATTTTTTTTATTTTTATTTTTATTTTTATTTTTATTTTTATTTTTATTTTTATTTTTATTTTTATTTTTATTTTTATTTTTATTTTTATTTTTATTTTTATTTTTATTTTTATTTTTATTTTTATTTTTATTTTTATTTTTATTTTTATTTTTATTTTTATTTTTATTTTTATTTTTATTTTTATTTTTATTTTTATTTTTATTTTTATTTTTATTTTTATTTTTATTTTTATTTTTATTTTTATTTTTATTTTTATTTTTATTTTTATTTTTATTTTTATTTTTATTTTTATTTTTATTTTTATTTTTATTTTTATTTTTATTTTTATTTTTATTTTTATTTTTATTTTTATTTTTATTTTTATTTTTATTTTTATTTTTATTTTTATTTTTATTTTTATTTTTATTTTTATTTTTATTTTTATTTTTATTTTTATTTTTATTTTTATTTTTATTTTTATTTTTATTTTTATTTTTATTTTTATTTTTATTTTTATTTTTATTTTTATTTTTATTTTTATTTTTATTTTTATTTTTATTTTTATTTTTATTTTTATTTTTATTTTTATTTTTATTTTTATTTTTATTTTTATTTTTATTTTTATTTTTATTTTTATTTTTATTTTTATTTTTATTTTTATTTTTATTTTTATTTTTATTTTTATTTTTATTTTTATTTTTATTTTTATTTTTATTTTTATTTTTATTTTTATTTTTATTTTTATTTTTATTTTTATTTTTATTTTTATTTTTATTTTTATTTTTATTTTTATTTTTATTTTTATTTTTATTTTTATTTTTATTTTTATTTTTATTTTTATTTTTATTTTTATTTTTATTTTTATTTTTATTTTTATTTTTATTTTTATTTTTATTTTTATTTTTATTTTTATTTTTATTTTTATTTTTATTTTTATTTTTATTTTTATTTTTATTTTTATTTTTATTTTTATTTTTATTTTTATTTTTATTTTTATTTTTATTTTTATTTTTATTTTTATTTTTATTTTTATTTTTATTTTTATTTTTATTTTTATTTTTATTTTTATTTTTATTTTTATTTTTATTTTTATTTTTATTTTTATTTTTATTTTTATTTTTATTTTTATTTTTATTTTTATTTTTATTTTTATTTTTATTTTTATTTTTATTTTTATTTTTATTTTTATTTTTATTTTTATTTTTATTTTTATTTTTATTTTTATTTTTATTTTTATTTTTATTTTTATTTTTATTTTTATTTTTATTTTTATTTTTATTTTTATTTTTATTTTTATTTTTATTTTTATTTTTATTTTTATTTTTATTTTTATTTTTATTTTTATTTTTATTTTTATTTTTATTTTTATTTTTATTTTTATTTTTATTTTTATTTTTATTTTTATTTTTATTTTTATTTTTATTTTTATTTTTATTTTTATTTTTATTTTTATTTTTATTTTTATTTTTATTTTTATTTTTATTTTTATTTTTATTTTTATTTTTATTTTTATTTTTATTTTTATTTTTATTTTTATTTTTATTTTTATTTTTATTTTTATTTTTATTTTTATTTTTATTTTTATTTTTTTTTTTAATTCACACATACGTGGTTTTGGCTAACAGTGTCCGGGCGCTCATTGTCGCCAAGGACACTGCTAGTGTCAATACGGCGAGACAGTCCGTCGAATAATTCCAACGGTCCCAAGTACAACGGCTTTCTGCATCCATGTGATAGCACTATTTGGAATGCTAAGCTCTGTTATATGTTGCATGGTTTTTCTGTGTACCAAGCCGTTGGCGCTGATGACTATTGGCATTATTGTCACCTTTTTGTAAGTTCCAGATGGTTTTTGCTTCCTGAGCCAATGCTTGATGTTTCGTTATTTTTTCTCCATAGGCTTTAGCCAAGTTATAATCTTGCGGAACAGTAAAATCAAATATAATTGCCGTTTTTCCCGTTTTGTTCCACACAACCATATCCGGTCGGTTGTGCTCCACTGCTCTATCTGTTTCTACGGTAACGTCCCAGTAGATCTTTGTGGTATTATTTTCAAGCAGTGGCTGTGGACTGTACATATGGTGAGGAGTGAATTTCTCCAGCAAACCCTTACTTAGACTGACCATCTGATGAACCACTTTACCCATGTTATTGTGTCTTTCCAGATATTTGGTGTTAGCAATGGCAGAGCAACCCGATGCCAAGTGTTGTACGGTTTCCTCAGCTATATTACAAAGTCTGAACTTGGTTGTTTCTACCTCCTGCTTGAGGATATGTCGGGTATATGTTCTCGTTTTAACGACCTGATCTTGGATCGCGAGGAGAGCTCCTTCGGTCTCTGGGAAAAGGTACCCTGTTGTTAGGTAGGAGTTAGATGCGGCAATATCTACTTCAGGTTGATGCAGACTTGTGTAGAACCTCCCGTGCAACACTTTTCTTTGCCAGTTGGATTTAAGCTGCTCAGAAAGATTATCTTCCTCTGGCTCCTCCGGATTTGCCAGGTTCAGTGGAGTGATCTTTTTATCCTTGTTTCGTATACTTCTGTGTACTGGCTGATTGTGAGGCTTGCAGACTGCTCAGTCCACGCCCTCCTTCCCTACGAGATAGGTACAGTCGTTCGATTGCTGAGTTAGGGTGCAGTAATCCGTTCTTAGTGAGGAGTTTTCTGATCCTCTGATCTAATCTTTCCAGATCTCTGACCGAAACGTCTATAAATATTTAAACTGAAAGTTGCTATTTAATTTATGGACCACATTCCCAAGAAACCAACTAAATTAAAAATATAAAATATATGGTTCAAGAAAAAAGAAAAACCAAATATATATATATATATATATATATATATATATATATATATATATATATATATAGCAGTTTATACGCGCCTGCTCATCTTCTAGTTCTAGAAAAACCAAATATATATATATATATATATATATATATATATATAGCAGTTTATACTCACCTGCTCATCTTCTAGTTTCTCTCGTATCTCGGTAGATGGCTCTTCTTGCCAGGAGTTTCTCACTATAGACGTAGGATGGAAGATAAAACGGTCTGATTATTATCTTCGCAAGGCTGTCAAACTGACTCAGCAGTGTTCTGAGGAGTGTCATAAGGACGAAACAATTAACTGTCAACACTTATGAGGGTATATTAGATCTTGGACCACTGTGAGGTTAAGCTTTCGAGCTAACCTCAGCAAAATATGAGAGAAACAAAAACTTCGTTTTTCCCGATTAGCTACAAAAACTTATGAGTAACTGACTAATTATTAAAAAAAGGTTTTGAAAATATCGAGCTTCTCTTTTTTAGCATGTGAGTGGCAAAATGGTGTCTCGGCTTAATTAAAAGGAAAAAGGGGATGGAAACTGGGCTAAACGCAAACAAACATCGGTGTTAATGATCCAATTAGACGGAGTGCTTTTCTCTCCTTAATAAACACCTGTGAGCGGTGATAAAACCTGTCTAAGAGTAAAAGGGTGTATGTGCACTTCATCCATCAAATAGTTCACCGTACATCGGACTATTTTTAAAAATTACTTTCAAGAATTTCCGCAGCAAAAAAAAGTTGGATTCTGAGCAAAATAAAGAGGTTTCACATATCTTTATTGTAAAAGCACCGAGTTGCAGTATCGTGGCGTCATACAGATACGAAAAAACCACTGAGTGAGTTGAGATTCCAAAAAACGTCATTTAGCGATTTTTAGTATAGGGAAACCCATAAGACCAAAATGGCAAAATTTTGAAAATTCATATTTCACAAACTATACAGTTTATCAAAAAAAGCACCGAGTTGTAGTATTGTGGCGTCCTACAGATACGAAGAAACCACTAATATAGTTTGTTGTGCTACACGAAACTACAAAGTACCAATATATCTATATACTTTGTGACGAAATCCCCTTGAATATTAATATTAGTTGAAATAAAATATGTAGATTCGTCCCTTTAGGTTGCTTCAAAAGCCTTTTGTTGTTGTGTTTATCCTTACCTGGTAAAATTATTGGTTTCCTGCGGATTTATGGCCTATAATAAACATTCTCGAAGGAAGGTCGGGAGTCAAGGATAACCTATAAATTTCAGGATAAACAGAGAATTAGGACACGTTTTCCAGTTTAAGCATGCAGTGCAAAAATATTTACAGCTTTCTTTAAAAATGCTAAAAAACATTCAAAACAAACTATTAGGTACCTAGTGATTCACTATGTTTTACTAAATAGGGAACGTCCTTAAATTACCCCCTCCCCTTCCCCCTTCCCCCTTCCCCCTTCCCCCCTCGCCCTCCCCCCAAAATTGGGCTTCTAAATATGATGAGACATCTGTCATTTAATGTCGTCTTTATAAAAGATAAAGTTAACTAAGGATAGAGACCCTGTATGTATGACATATTTTTACTAAATATATATCATTAAAATATGTCATACATACAGGGTCTCTAGCTAAGGAAAGGCGTGTAAAAGGTCCCTAATATCTATTTCCGGTCTTATTGATCTGACGGTTATGTTTAGTAAAGTTGTCAAACATGTGTCAAATTTTTGTTATATGGTTACTAAAACACCCTGTATTTTAATTAATAGGGTTCCTTTTTCTAATTTCAAAAATATGTAATATGTTGACATTTAGTCCAGCCGTGGTTAAAATATTTGCATTTTAAAAACCTAATTTAACTAATTACCAAAATAACACTTGTGAAAAATTAACGGCTGATGGCAACATCCTTATTGTTGAATTCAGGTTTTTAAAATCCAAATTTATCAAAAACAGCTAGGCCATATGTCGAGATATTATATAATTTTGAAATAAAAAAAGGAGCCCTATCGATTAAGGAATTGAATGCAGAGAGTGTTTTATTTCATAAAATAAACCAAGAATTTGACAAATGTTCGAGATATGCCATTTTTGACATCAAAATCAAAATCCTTTAAATTTATTGAAACGTTGCTGTCCGATCAATATTAGGGACTTATTGCAATAAAGCCAAGCTATAATAGTACCAGGCAGTATTCTGACAGACACATGAAAACTGACAGTTGATATTTCAAAATTGACATACCGAACTCGAATCCAGTCGTTTATTTTCCATTAATAAAGGAATGCAGTATCTGGAAACGTAAAGTGCACGGCATGGGAATACAACTTGACGACCGATTTACCATATACACACTACAGTTTGCTGACGACCAAGTAATTGTAGCTAATGATAGAATACATAGGGTATATTATGAGAAATTTATCGGAAGAATACCAAAAGTGGGGATTAACAGTGAACGTGGACAAGACACAGTACTTGTGAATTGAAAACGAATCCAGTGAATCTTTATGCCATGAGTATGTATACTTGGGTGTCACATTTGATAAGACAGGAACAGACTGTAAAGAACTGGAAAAAAGAATAGTAAAAGCAAACAGGTATTTTATGGAGCAGAGAGATAAAAAAGAATGTAAAATTTAACATATATGAAACAATGGTGAAAAGCACGCTGTTGTATGGAATAGAGACTTGTCGCGTAACAGAAAAATACAAAACAAAAAAGGAAAGTGTCGAAATGGATGCAATAAAAAGATCATTGAGAATCACATGAGAAAAGAAAGAATGGAAATCGAGGCAAGCATAACGGATGACATCACTAAAAGACAACTGATATGGTACGGCCATTTAAAACGGATGAACGACGGAAGATTACCAAAGCAGGTCCTAGAATGGCAACCAATAGGTCGCAGAAAAAGAGGGCGTCCTAAACTAGAATGGCAACAGACAATCCAAAGATCACTGAGTCAAAAAACCTGACAGAAGATGATTGTCAGTAGGGTATCCAGTAACGGGACTTGGTCCCGGGACGGTCCCGGGACTTTTCCTTAAAAAGTGGTCGCGGGACTCAGTGAAGGTCCCGGGACCTCAACTTGGTCCCGAAACCACTAAATTATACCAAACACATGCATAATAATAAATGCACTCGTGGCACTTAAATCTCACTTTGGACAAAAGTAATGTTTCCCTATACTTACCTTTTTCTTTGCTACGTTTGTCAATTTGTTTTTATGTTAACCATTTACCAATATCAATAAACCTGTGTTCTGTTCTGTGTTAAATTAATTTAATTAATTTTATTTTAATTTCGAGACCAGTCCCGGGACCTGACATTTGGTCCCGAAGTCCCGAAAACATATTTGGTCCCGGGACTTGGAAACCCTAATTGTCAGGATCGAAGGAGGTGGAGAATAAGCGTCGGACAACGGCTCTGGAACGAAATAGCGATGTACAAAATAGCGACTATTAAAATAGCGGTATCGAAATAGCGACAATCAAAATAGCGATGTAATGAAAAGGCGACTATCAAAATAGCGATGTAACAAAATAGCGATGTAACAAAATAGCGATTGTAACGAAATAGCGATGTAACAAAAAAGCGATGTAACAAAATAGCGACTATCAAAATAGCGATGTAACAAAATAGCGACTATCAAAATAGCGATGTAACAAAATAGCGACTATCAAAACAGCGATGTAACAAAATAGCGACTATCAAAATAGCGATATTTCGGTTCCGTTTTGGCATATGGCTCGAAGGGTTTCTTTCTAAGAAATGTTTTCAAAACAAAAAACTTTCCTGACTTCTTTCCCGGGATCCTAAAGGGTGTGAATCCGAACCGAACCGAACCGAACCGATGCAAACTGAACCGAACCGAACCGAACCAGCATATTTAAAAAAAAAACTCTCCAGACTTCTTTTCCGGAATCCTAGAGAGTATGAATCCGAACCGAACCGAATTCGGTTCAGATCGGTTCGGTTCGGTTCGGTTCGGATTCACACCGTCTAGGATCCCGGAAAAGAATCAGGAAAGTTTTTTTTTAATAAGCGCATTTCGGTTCTTTTCGGTTAGGATTGATTTGATTCGATTCGGTTTGGTTTGATTCGGTATTTTGATACATCGCTATTTTGATACATCGCTATTTTGATACATCGCTATTTCGATACATCGCTATTTTGATTGTCGCTATTTTGATTGTCGCTATTTTGATATATCGCTATTTTGATTGTCGCTATTTTGATACATCGCTATTTTGATATGTCGCTGTTTTGTTACAAACGCTATTTTGATACATCGCTATTTTGATAGTCGCTCTTTCATTACATCGCTATTTTGATAGTCGCTATTTCATTACTCGCTATTTTGAACGTCGCTATTTTGTACATCGCTATTTCGTTCCAGAGCCTCGGACAACGTAGAAAAATTTATTACGGTTCATAAAAAAGGCTATATATTAAAAGATCAAAGTTATACAAAGATTCTTGAAGAGACGTCTTTAGTCATGGTCCCACCTGAGATGGCTCTAAACCCCGTTCTTCTTGGCGAATACTGTTTTAAAAGTTTTTAATTTAATATTTAATTTTCCTGTATTTCAGAAAGTCACGAAACTTTTATAAATAAATTACTGAATACGTAAGTAATCGCTCTTTGAAGTTCCTGTTTTCCTAAGAAGATAAAAACTTTTTCATTTCCAACGGAGCAAAGATTGATATAGCAACGAAAAGCATAAAATGTTTTATGTCTAGGAATAACGAAAAGTAAAATGACGTGTTTACCGTGTTTTCCTTTTTGTTTGCAATTTCCCTTGCGGTATGTCAAGGAACGGTAACCATTTCTTTTATTATGCTTTTCCATTTGTCTACTTTCCATTCCAATCTATATGCTATGTACACATTTTCAAACCGTTTTTCTCTCTTTTAATGCAAAAAAGATAAAAAAATCAACTGAACTTAATCTGTCAAGATAAAAAAAGTTATCATAACAAAAACCTTGCATGTAAAAAAAAGCCAAGTACGCGAAAGTTGTATTGCTTAAAAAGAATTGAGATAAAAGTAAGGCCAAGTTCTCCAATACAAATGTCAAAATAAAAGGTTCTTACTAGTTCGGAATTGTTTTTTTAAACTTTGCTATTTCAGCCAAACTTCTTTATGTTTAATTTAGCATGGGCGCACCCAGGGGGGAGGCCCCGGGGCCCGGGCCCCCCCCAAGCCTTAGATTTTTTAATATATTTTCTACATATTTGATGATAAAACACGAAAAATACCTTAAAATTTGACATCAGGAGGCTTCGGGCCCCCCAACCCGAAGCAGTGGCGTAGTTGCGAAAAGACATGATAACCTTTTTTTTTTTGTTTTTTTTTTTTTTGGTCGCAAGTTTTTTGAGGGCGCCCTTTGTAGCTGTCGGCCTCCCCCACACATGATGACCTTTGTTTTTTGGTCGCAGGATTTTTAAGGGCGCCCTTTGTACCTGTCGGCCTCCCCCACACATGATGACCTTTTTTTTTTTTTTTTTTTTTCTGTCGGGCCCCCCCAAGACACTTTTTTTTTCTGTCGGGCCCCCCCCCAAGACACATTCCTGGGTGCGCCACTGAATTTAGCACTGTGCCTAAGAGTCATTTGCCGCAGTAATAATAGCCAAGTAAACTAGTAAGAACCTTTAATTTTGAAATTTTGTATTGGAGAACTTGACTTTACTTTTATCTGAATTATTTTTACGGAATAACACTTTCTCGTTTTTTTGGATAATATTTAAGTTTTAAAGTGATTATTATTATTAAGAATATTGTTCAAAAGTTTTGCAATGTCTTATTAAAAATATCGAGGATTTTTTTATATTTTCCTATGGTTTTATCATAGTTCCTATCAGCCTTCTAAAGCTCAGCTCTCTAGTGTTCCCGGAAGTAGGCAATGTTAATTTTACATAAATTTACATTTATAGGGGAGATAAGTAAATTAAAATTTTGGTGTTTTTAAATTTTCTTTCATAGTTTTATCATAGTTGCTATCGGTCTTCCAAGGTCCAGCTCTCTAGCGTTTCTGGAAGTGGGCAATGTTACTTTTACATAACTTTACACGTATGGGGAAGGGGGCTGAATTAGAATTTTGGGGGTTTTGATTTTTTCCAAAGGTTTGGCCCCAATTTTTTTCAGTCTGCCAAATTTTAGCTTTGTAGCATGTCTGGAACCAGCGGCGTAGTGAGGGTTTCATGCGCCCGGGGCAAGGTTAAAGTTTGACGCCCCCCCCATATAAAATCTTACTTACAAAAATTTTAAAGATATTAAAAAGTCAATTTTATTTTTTTGCAAATTTTTTACAAACATGTTTTAAAATCAATGTAAGAGGCGCCTTTCGGCGCCCCCTGAAATGGGCGCCCGGGGCAGGTGCCCCGGTCGCCTTGCTCTCACTACGCCGCTGCTGGAACTACAGTAGAATTTTGATGAGTGAGTAGATAAGTGAGTAAGTATTACTACTTTATGGAAGCCCATAAAACTGGGGATTGATAACTCTATAAAGATCTTGACTGTGCAAAGTCTTAGATAGGTCAAATATGGGCTGAATTTCAAGAAAGGAGGGTACAGCAGTTTCCACGCGAACTTGGCGGGGGACTGCTGTGCCCCCAGATATTGATTGTAAATATTTTTATTTCTTGCATTGCGCGAATTTATAAATACATGCATTTATAAATACTACTCTACGATAACATACGGAAAGTGTCACTTTTCTGCACATATTTTAGCATTAAAAGTGCCACTTTTTCGCAATACTTTCCGCATTCTCCGAAAACCTAAGAATAAATCTTTATTTGTTTTTGCAGGGCTATCAAAACGGACGGGCCACGATCCTCCACTTTGTTGACGTCACATCCGGGGCTGATTTTTTTTTGATGGTCACGTTACGACACTGCTGTTTGTCTTTAAAATATTGAAGTTGGAATGACGGTTCATGAATATTTAATTTTTTCTAAAAATAAAGCCGGTTTTGAGATTGTTTTACTATATTCTTTCAGAACAATTTTTTTAAAATTTATAGTAATCCTTAATTTTTCAGAGCCGCTTCATTAACTCACACAAAAATTAAGTTTAAAGCAGCCGGTGTGTGTGACAGACACAGATGACAAAGTCCAATACATGTCAAATAAAACAGTTGGCATGTGGTACATGGCGGGTAATTTGAATTCAAAATAAGGAACGCCAATTCTTGAAGATTTTAACCTTTTAATCATGTTGCTTTCTTACAAAAGTTTGGTGGAATATCGAGATGGTGTCTGAGAATATTTCACTGAAATTTCGCGGAAATCTGTAGTGCCATTTTGAAAATATCATAAAAAAAACGTTGGACCTCCCGTAAGACCCAATGTAAAATTCAGCCCCCGGAGAACAACTGATTTTTTCAGGGTCGTGGCCTCTATTTTTGCGTTGGCCTTGGTTTTTGTGTCATGCACAACCCAACTTTCAAATAGTTGTCAAAAACCACCCATATTAAGGCATTGTCAAGGTTTTAATTCTACAATCTGACAAGTAGTCATAAAACCTACGAATTTAATAAACGTTTTTTTATTTTCTTGATTGCGGCCAACTGCAATAGCATGCGGAAAAGTCACACTTTCCGCACTTATTAGGAAATTTACTATGTATTTTAGCTCACACATATACTATACTATAATAGTGTGAGCTATGGTGATCCTAATTTTTTCGAGAAAAAAAAAGTTGCTCCTATTTCAAAAATGTTTATATATCTTTGCGTTTCAGATGATTTTAAAACTTTTTTGTTGTGCTGTCTGTCTGTCTGTCTGTCTGTCTGTCTGTCTGTCTGTCTGTCTGTAACGACCAACGCGCATAACTCAAAAACCGCTAGCCCGATTTTAATGAAATTTGGTACCTAAGCTGGGTTTTTGCATGATGGTCCCATTTAAAAATGAACAAAATCCACCAAACACAAGCCAAATAAAAGGGTGATGGTAGATTTCAAAAATTAAGTTTATGTAAAAATAAGGCGTGTGTGCTATAAAACGAAAGGTAATTGAGTCTGGAGTTAAACAAAATACATTTTAGTTTATTTAACAAAAAAAAAGGGTGGGGGTAAATTTCAAAAATTAGAATTTATGTGAAAATATGGCGTGTGTGATATCAAACGAAAGGTAATTGAGTCTGGAGTTAAACAAAATACATTTTAGTTTTTTTTTTTAAGTGGGGGTAGATTTCACAAATTTGAGTTCAAGTAATAACATGGCTTGTGTGGTATCAAACGACAGGTAATTGAGTCTAGAGTTGAATAAAATATAATTCAGTTTTTAGTTATATTAGCTCACACGTACACTATAACTATAGTATCTAGTGTGAGCTTAAGTGCCCATAAATTGGCAGAGTATTTTTCTATACATTATCACTTTAAATATATTTGTCACTAACAGTTTTCGTTTGGATCACACTGTATGAGATCATCTTTTGTGCCGGTGTTTTATAACAAAAAAAATTGCCTAACCTTTATTGAAATAAAGGCACTCCTAAAATAACATAAATATTTTTTATGTCCAAAAGCTTTTATCTAGAAATATGTCCTTACGTAAAAAATAGTGTGCCCCAGATTCGTAGAGAGTATCGTGCATGATAATTAGCTAAACAATTTTCCCTGTCCTGCCTACTATCTTTTTTATTTTTAAATTTTTACCTATCCTAGCAATATCGTCGCGATGTCTGTCTGTGTGTGTGTGTATATTATTTTTGTCCGTTACACGATAACTTCTAAACCGCTGAACCGATTTTCATAAAATTTTCAGGTAAAATACTGCTCGACACGCTTACGAGCTGATTAGATTTTTGTCAAAATCTAATATTGCTAATGACAGTTTTTTGACATCGTATCAATACACTGTGTTTGGAATATAGTAGACTATATTTTGCTCAATAATTCGTGTAATAACAAAAAACTTCGTAGCAACTTTAGTTTCTGAGATATGAAGGTGTCAGATTCGTCATGGATCTATTTATAATATTTTTAGAATATTTTTATTTTTTTTTCCTTTTTATAGGGCATGGTGTATTTATGACATAATAATCTGCCCATGTTGATATAAAAGTTCAATAATACATCGCAAATAAATTTTGTTATTAAACCAAAAACTGATGAATCCTAGTTAAACTTAAAAACGCTTGAAATAAAAATATGTTTTTTTACTAAATGTAAAGAACCAAGTTAAACCTAAAAACAATAAAGTGAGGTAAAAATTTGTATAAAATAGTAAAACATAAAAACTAATAAAAATATACATAGTAGTAGTAGTAGTAGTAGTGTGGGGTAGGCTCTAGGCCTGGCGACTAGGCACATGAAGCGCCCTTTTCGCCAACCCCCGGGCATCCCCCCTACTGCGTCCTTCCCTCGCTAAGGAATCTGCCCGTCTTCTGTACAAAGGCCAGAATATCGGGCCACCTCAGATTCAGAAGGTCCTCCGTCTCAAAGGCCTCCTCTTCGAATACCTCTCTTCTTGCCTCCTTGTATGCTTCACATGATGAGAGAAAATGCGCCGAGGTCTCGTCCTCGGCCCAACATCGCTCGCACGTCGCGTCCTCCTTCACTTTCATCTTTGCCAGGTGTCCTTGTAGGACGCAGTGTCCGGTCAGGACTCCCACTATGGCTCCCACCTCTCTTCGTGTTCTACGGAGCAGCCAGTCCCTACGGGATTTGCTGTAGCCTGTCACATACTCCTTCGCCTGTCTGGCGTTTCCTGTGTTGGTCCACTCCCTTTGTATCTCTTTCTGGGTCCACTCTGTTAGGGCCGACTTCATTTGCCCTCTTGTGAGCCCCAGGAACGGTTCTGGCCCGACGCATTTCTGCTGGGATCCTCCCCTGGCGAGTCTGTCCGCTTTCTCGTTTCCGGGGACTCCCACGTGACCTGGGACCCATACGAGCTCTACCTCTCTTACGCCGGCCAATTCCTGAAGTGCATCCGCACACTCCTGCACCAAACCTGCGGACATGGTTGGTTTACACAGTGCTTTCAGCGCAGCTTGACTGTCTGAACAGATGCAGAGGCGTTTTCCTGTTTCGTTCCTAATTTCTTCCTCCCATGTTAACGCCAGTATAGCGTAAACCTCTGCCTGGAAGACTGTTGCATTGGATCCCAGCGGGTAGCTTTTTCCAATGCTCTTGCTTTCCACGTACACTCCTGCACCGGTTGAATTCCGGTCTGTTAGCCTTGATCCGTCTGTATAGCAGACCGTGGCGTCGCTAAGGAGTTCAACTCCATCCTCCTTCCATGCATCCCTTGGTGGTATGGTTACACGGTATCTCCTTTTCTCCCTTAACCGCTTTTCTGGCATCACTAGCCTGTACGTCGATAAAGGAATCTCCTTTTCCGTCACAGTCGCGATCTCCGAATGTCCTTTTTGTCCACCGCTCCTTCTCCACACGCCCGCGTCCCTTATCCTAAGGTATAAAAAAAATAAATATAAGAAAAGTAAAATAATAATAATAACAAAAAAATAATAAGAACAATAATACACTATAAATAAAAAAATTCTTCCAGACCAGACTCAGGCTTAATTGTTCCTAAAATTGAAGCGGCATTACCCCTTTGAATTGCAAGGCCTATCCGTTGGGAGATGAAGCTACGAACTTTTTGATGTTTAATTTTTTTACTGATGTCATTAATCAAGTTCTTAGCTTCCTCTCCCCACGGGCCCAATGTCTCAACAATAAAGGGTACAAATAAGAAACGATCTTCTAATTCTTGATATTTCTCCCTCTTGAACTTCTCCAAGGTGAGCTGCTTCCTCAGATTTTACTGAAGTTTTGTTTATGTAGGAATCTGCAAGGGTGTCCCTGCATGAAGCATCCCACATTAAAGCCTTACTCCTCTTCCGTGGCACCAAAATCATCCCGTCCGACCGCTTACCGTCGCCACGACAAATACCTGGAGGCTTCAGTACCAAGGGCGGATCCAGAGGTGCTTCATGGGGGGGGGGGGGCCTTTAGGTGACATTCTCTGTTCGTAAAAAACGGCTACAAATTCAGGATAATTTAAAAGTGGTTGTAATTTCGATGATAATAACACTAAACACTTTCATGCTCCGCAAGCAAAAATTTTGAATTTTTATTAACAAAACCCTTACTTTTTACTCATTTTTTGTACATTCAAAAAATTCTCGGGGGGAGGGCAAGTGCCCCTAGTGCCCCCCTGGATTCGCCACTGTCCAGTACTGCAGGAAAATCTGCAGAACCAAGAGACCTCTTAATAATATCATTCATCAATCAATCAAAAACAGGTAATTTTTAATCTCCATTGACGTCTCTAACCTGACGTGTAAATGACCTTTAAATGACGTTCAAAAGACACACCCAAAATGACGTCATTTTTAGACGTTTTAAAGACGTCAGCAATATCACGTATTTGGGACCAAATCAGAACATCAGACACACACACAGACACAAACTTATATATGACTTTTTTTAAACTCGTCTGAATATATGAAATATTCCCTGCGGTTGAGAACACTAGGCAACTTAGACACAGAAGGTGACTCTTCTGTGACTTGGACCTGGAAGTACTGGAACAGGTACAGCGGTGTTCTGTGAGGTACAGATCAAAATAGACCTAAACCTAGACTTACACATCTCCACCTTGAAGCGAAAGAAGCCTCGAAGTCCGTCTTGATTTAATATTTAATTTATTTTACATATGTACCCCCACATTCCGTATAAATCCGGTCAAGTACTGACTGGGGCACCATCTATGTAAGTATGAGTGTATGTCCCTTGGACAAAGTGTGCAGTGTGGGTAGTGACCAATATATGACGTGTTTCAGACGTCAAAAACTACACTACGAAAAGACGTCAAATAACTGACGCCTTAAAGACAACATTTTTTGGTAGATGACCTGTTGGTCATCCAAATGACCACTTTTCGAGGAAAAAAAGACGTCATTTGACGACCCCTTGCTACCTAGGATGGGCGCACCCCCTCTAAAAACAAGATTTTTTAAAAAAAATTTCACATAATGCAAGAATAAAACGATAAAATAGCATAAAATATGACATCATAAGGTCTCGCCACCCGCCCAAGAGGCCTCAGGCCCCCCAAGACATATTCCTGGGTGCGCCACTGCTTATATACACGGGTTCTCATGTCTAAATCTTATACGTAATTAAACCAGATTCGCCCCATAATACTACTATGCCTAATTAATATTTAGAACACACCTTTTCTTTCGTGTTCTTTAGTTACTTTGCTTCGTTTTTTTATTATTCAAAGCGAAGCCTAATTAGTTTTCTAAATAAAACCAGATTAAAGCCAGTCTGGTTAGAAACCCGATGAGCCAAAGTTTTATTAGTTTTTCTTTTTCTAAATTAGCTGGAATGCTTTAAAACTAAATAAAGATTTATGCCAAAGTATGTAAATAACCATACATTTATCCAAGTGAACTCTACGCCAAAAAATGTTATAATACCTTTTTTAGTGAAAATAAAATGTTATTTTAAACAGCGTATCACAAAGTTGCTTTATTATTGATACTCCAGTTATTTTTTTCTAATTAATTTTTTAAAATTTTTTTATTTCTTTTACTTAGTTTTCTTGAAAAATAAGCTTACTGAAAAATTTTGTTTTACTCCATTTTGTTGAAAAAAAATTATCTTTAAAAGTTTTTGTTACACTCAAATAATATTCGCATATTTAGTGATTTTTTTTAATCAACCAAAAAAATATAGTCCTTATGTTGGTGTCTTAACGATTATCTAAATGTTATAATTATACATATCGTTCGAAAGAAAATTTAGACAGAGTAAACCGTTTTTCCCGGAAAGGCTTGGTTTAAAAAAAAAACTGGTAAAAACGTATTTTTATAATGTATATAAAAATACGTTTTTTCTGTGATTAAAAAAAAATCAATAAACATGCGTATTTTGAGTGTTCACCGTTAACAAAAGCACACTAGATACATATGGATGATTCTACCAAAAGTGGGCTATATGGGTATCATTTTTGGTCATTGCCTTTAAATAACAGTACAGCACAGTAAATAATCTTGTTTTGTTAAATTTATGTAACTAATTAGGTGTAAGCTAAGAAACATTTATTTTCCCGAATTTTAGGAATTACTGCGTAAAAATTCCAGAGTACCAGAGGAATGGAATCCAATTTAAATCAAAATCTATTTAGACTACCTAACTTAAGTTTTATATAAACAAAGTTCCTATACTTATAATTTTAAAACAATCAACAAAAAAATTATACTATTGATATCAGTCGAATATTTACTTACCAGAGGAATGATAATTGAAGCGTTCCTTTTTGATTTCTCCGAAAAAAACTAATTTTCTGCCGAAAATAAAAAGATCTATAACTTAAACCAAACTAAAGTTGACATTATCTGTCACAACTTGTCACACTCACAAGTTAATTAGATATACAGGGCCGTCTCTTTCTCTAGAAATTAACCGGTGGTATTCACAAATATTGTGTTATTAAAAATGGAGCACGTTTAAAATTATAAAATTTTCCGGGAAGATGTAAATTCGGATTTTCAAAAATATGACTACAAACTTAAGTTTTATCAATTTTCAATAGTTAAGACTTGGTTAAATATTATTTATTAGGATATTTTTTTCAATCCGAGTTTTTAATATTTGGTTTGGGACTACACCAGAGGAATGAGGTATTTGCTTTGTAATAAAAAAAATTATAAACTTGCAATTTTTTTTATACAATAAACTCAAATGCTCCATAAAGAAAACATTTCGTTTTAAATCTTATAACTAAAACTATGCTTCATTTGCAGTCTGTGTTTGAAAAATATGCATTCCCACTCCACAGCACTATTTTTGTAAAATCATCCATATTGGTTTAAAGATAATTTCATTTTCAACTAAATAGAGTTAAACAAGATTTTTTAGAAAGCTTAGATTTTAAGAAAATTAAATAAAACAAATAAAAATTCGAAAAAAAATTATTTAAAAAAAACCTCAATATGCCGACGCCCCTGGAGTGTCAATAGTAGCTTTAACACAATTTTGTGATACGCTGTTTAAAAGAACATTTTATGTTCTCGAAAAAAGGTATTTTAACATTTTTCCCTAAAATGCTTAGTTTTTTTGAAAACTGAATAAAACCTAAAAAAAACATGATTTTTTTCGTGATCCTAAAAAATAACCCTAATTTATGGACTTCAATTTAGTGCTAACCGTAGACTTGGCCCACTTATCTGATACATCATTTAAAAGATAATTTAATTTTCTACAATAAAGTTACCTACACACTTAAAATGCTTACCTTTTGAGAAAGTGACGTAAAACTGAAGAATTTCGGTCTATTTTGCATATATACCATGGAAATACATAGGAAACGGGTCTACTGCTAACACTTCAAGGTTCGTATCTCAGCAAGGGTACTACCCCGGGAACTCAGTGAGGCCTCGTTTTGTAGGCCATTAGTTGTTCTTTATTTTACGTTATTACAAATTTTCTCAAAAATAAGCTGTTTTGAAGTTAAAGTTAAAACCATTCGTCTGACAAAAAAACGTAAAAAAGCATTTTTTTACGAAATTGTCATCAACTTTTGTTTTAAACTCTTTTTTCTAAAGCGTACAGTAACCAAGTAATTAAAAAAAGTCTTTTTGTGCACACTTAATCCAAGATGACAGGGGTAGCCGCTCTCAAAATTTTCAAATTTGATTTTTGGACTCCAATATCAACAATATATCTCAAAATCGCGACTACAAGACCTTTCGCAAGCTAAAATTATATGATGACTGGATTAATTCTTATTGAGTGATGACCAATTTTTAATTTTATTTGTCAATCTGGCAATTCCCCTGCATTTAAAGTCTGACCTTAGTTAGAGCAAGATCCGATATATTCCATTTGATCGGGGATATCTTCTATCCGATCCGATAAAAGCATTATAAGAGACAATTTCCAGGATATATGGGAATAGAGCGTCTCACGTAATCAATTCCATTTTGTCATCATCTCGAAAACGTGAAAAAGCTTTAAACATTTCGGTTTGTTCAAAAGTTATAAAGGAAGGTAGTTTTCAACTTTTGAAAGTTTAACTTTGCGTTTCTATTGTTGAAGCAACTTAACAATTGAAGCAACGGATTTAGAGAGATAAAAGAAAGAATGGAAATCGCGGGAAGCATAACGGATGACATCACTAAAAGACAACTAATATAGTACAACCATGTACAATTGATAAACGAAAGATTACCAAAGGAGGTCCTAGAATAGCAACCAGTAGGGCGCAGAAAAAGAGGGCGTCCTAAACTGGAATGGCAACAGTCAATCTAAAAATCAATGAGTTAAATAAATGACAGAAGATATTTGTCAGGATCGAAGGAGGTGAAGAATAGGTATCGGACAACGTAGAAAAACGTTTTAAACCGACATAGTAGTAGTATTTTAAAATCTCTGTACAACTTGTTTGGTAAAGTAACTTGTTTTGAATAGTTAAATTGGACTTCCTTCCAATTGGCCAGTTCATTTTTGTATTCCTTGTTTTAAGTTCGTCTTTTTTTTCTTAACATGAGCTTTCCAGCGCAATTTTCCATCAAGTATCATACCGAGATATTTTTCCTGATTTAAATATAGTATGGAAATGTTGGTCATTGTGATTTGTTTGTGATTTACATTTTTGTTTGTAAAATCGACATGAATTGATTTCGTTTCATTTAATTTTGTTCGTCATTTTGTGGTCCAATTGTGAATTTGGATGACTGTATCCTGAAGTTTTTCTATTGATTCTTAAATATTTCTTTTTACCGTCAATAAACCAGTATCATCCAGAAATGTTGTTTAATGACAATTTTCTGGTTTTGGGATATCGCAAGTAAATAGTAAAAATAAATAGGGGTCCAGTACGCTCCCCTGGTGCACGCTTGCATGAATTTCTATTAAACTTGAGTATGAATCTTTCTGTTTTACTCTGAAGTATATCCCGAATATCAAAATATTCAAAATTAGTTTAAACTTAAGGCCTTTATGCCACACTTAGTCACATGTTTGTGCTACATTACAGAAAAAACTATTCTTCTAGTGCCATTTCTATTATGTTAGTAATTCTGTGCGTCTTTTATTTGTTTTCGTCTATGTCTATCAATGGATGCTTGTCTATGATTGGAGTCATATTATTTCATAGAGCTTAAATATAATGGGAAGCAAAGATAGATGACACGTCATGGGGAAACTTTCCCACAGTTTATAGTTTTTCTGGAAAGTTATTTGTTTTATTACTTCCCGGGTAATTAGATCATAGCCTGGGGATTTGTTCGAATTGATACTTTTGATTTCTATTATATCTTCTGGTGATATATGTCTTTCGAATTGATGAGGTTCATTCAAATGAAAGCCTTCATCTGGTGCGTCATGGGGCTAAATGGCTTTCGAAAAGTTCAACAGTTGTGACGTTTATATCCGGTGTTACCATACCAACCTTTTTTCTGTGAAAACCTTTCCATGCAAAGAAATTCAAGTTGAATGTTTTTGTTTCCATTTGTTTTAAATATTTAAATTTGCACTCAAGATGAACTACCGAAGTATACAAATACGAATATAGGACCTTTATGGAATAGCTAGCTCTTTTGTATAACCCAAGTTATTGAAAAGAAAATGGCATACGGACAAGAGCTCCATCTGCTTTACGTAGATTTGCAGAAGGCATATGATAGTATACCACTAAATCTACTTTGGAAAGCGTTGGAAAAGACAAACATAAGTGTACAACTAATTAAGGCCATCAAAGAGTTATACTGCAATAGTAAGGCAAAAGTTAAAATAAAAGCAAAACTAACCAAAGGCTTTCAAGTAAATAAAGGTCTTAAACAAGGTTGCTGTATCTCGCCTACGCTCTTCAAGATATATTTGGAACAGGTCCTTAAAGTCTGGAAGAGAAAATGCCAAAACATGGGAATTCCGTTGAATGAAACCACCTTGTATACTTTATGTTTCGCCGATGATCAGATAGTGGTGGCTCAGGATTATGACGACCTCGAATATATGACACGAAAACTAATAGAAGAGTACAATAAGTGGGGACTAGAGGTTAATATCAATAAGACAGAGTATATGTGTATTGGTGGAACGAAACAGGATCTAATCTTAAATACGGGGCAGCGAATTCAGTCCTGTGATGAGTATAAATACTTGGGTCTAAAAATTACAGCTGACGGAACACTAGACAAAGCTATAAAAGATAGAAACGTACAAGGAAGAAAAGCAATAACTTTATTAAATGGAATAATTTGGGACCAAAGTATATCAAAACATAACAAAAAGCTTATATATAACACCATTGTAAAAAGTATTATTACATACGGATCAGAAGTATGGCCAATCAAAGATAGAACAGAAAAAATGCTTTCCGCTACGGAGATGGACTATTGGGAAGAGCAGCAGGGAAATCAAAAAGAGAAAGAGTTACCAATCAAAGAATAAGAGAAATTATGACAGTGGGTGAACGTACTCTAGTGGATGATATAAGAACAAAACAACTGGTGTGGTACGGACATGTACAAAGAATGGATGATGGAAGACTACCTAAACAAATATTGCAATGGAAACCAACTGGCCGAAGAAAACGAGGAAGACCAAGGAGAAGCTGGAGAGAAGGAATAGATAGTGAAATAAGAATAAGAGGCCTAGATGATGAATTATGGGCAAACAGAAACGAGTGGAGATTGGGTATCGGAAGACGTAGAACGTTGTGAAACCGATAAATATATATGGAATAGCTGCTTCGGAGACAAGATGATGTTTATGGGCATTTTATTACTTATTTTTAGACGTCCAATATCTTTTTTATTTATTGAGCTGCCTCCTAATTTAAGTTTATGGGGAAAATCGATAGAATCTGCCAAAATGTCCAAACTTTTTATATTGTTCTTTATACAATGATTTGCGAAGCCAAGGGATTTGTTCAAATTGATATTTTTGATTTCTATTAATAGTTCTTTTGGTGATGTAAGGTTAATATGTCCTTCGAATTGATGAGGTTCATTCAAATAAAAGCCTTTATCTGGTGCGTCATGGGGCTAAATGGCTTTTGAAAAGTTCAAAAGTTGTCTCATTTATATCCGCTGTTACCATATCAACGTTTTTTCTGTGGAAACCTTTCTATGTTTTAAATGTTTCAATTTGCACTCAAGATGAGCTACCTAAGTATACAAATACGAATATAGGACCTTTATGGAATAGCTGCTTCGGAGACAAGATGATGTTTATGGGCATTTTATTACTTATTTTTAGACGTCCAATATCTTTTTTATTTTTTGAGGTGCCTCCTAATTTAAGTTTATGGGGAAAGTCGATAGAATCCGCCAAAATGTCCAAACTTTTTTTATTGTTCTTTATACAATGATTTGCGAAGCCTGGGGATTTGTTCAAATTGATATTTTTGATGTCTATTAATAGTTCTTCTGGTGATGTAAGTTTAATATGTCCTTTGAATTGATCAGGTTTATTCAAATGAAAGCCTTTATCTGGTGCGTCATGGGGCTAAATGGCTTTCGAAAAGTTCAACAATTGTTTATATCCGGTGTTACCATATCAACGTTTTTTTCTGTGGAAACCTTTCCATGTTTTAAATGTTTACATTTGCACTCAAGATGAGCTACCTAAGTATACAAAACCGAATATACGACCTTTATGGAATAGCTGCTTCGGAGATAAGATGATGTTTATGGGCATTTTATTACTTATTTTTAGACGTCCAATATCTTTTTTATTTATTGAGCTGCCTCCTAATTTAAGTCTATGGGGAAAGTCGATGGAACCTACCAAAATGTCCAAACTTTTTGTATTGTTCTTTATACAATGATTTGCGAAACCTGGGGCTATGTTCAAATTGATATTTTTGATTTCTATTAATCTTTCTTCTGGTGATGCAAGCTTAATATGTCCTTTGAATTGATCAGGTTTATTCAAATGAAAGCCTTTATCTGGTGCGTCATGGGGCTAAATGGCTTTCGAAAAGTTCAACAATTGTTACGTTTATATCCGGTGTTACCATATCAACGTTTTTTCTGTGGAAACCTTTCCATGTTTTAAATGTTTACATTTTCACTCAAGATGAGCTACCTAAGTATACAAAAACGAATGTATAGGACCTTTATGGAATAGCTGCTTCGGAGACAATATGATGTTTATAGGCATTTTATTACTTATTTTTAGACGTCCAATATCTTTTTTATTTATTGAGCCGCCTCTACTTTAAGTTTATGGGGAAGGTCGATAGAATCTGCCAAAAAGTTCAAACTTTTTATATTGTTCTTTACACAATTATTTGCGAAACCTGGGGATTTATTCACATTGATGATATCTATTAATAGTTCTTCTGAAGATGTAAGCTTAATATGTCCTTTGAATTGATGAGGTTCATTCAAATAAAAGCCTTTATCTGGTGCATCATGGGGCTAAATGGCTGGCGAAACATTCAAAAGTTGTCACGTTTATATCCGGTATTACTATACCAACTTTCTTTTCTGTTGAAACCTTTCCATGTTGTAAATGTAAACGAATATAGGACCTTTATGAAATAGCTGTATCGGAGACAAGGAGATGTTCATGGGTATTTTATTACTTATTTTTAGATGTCCAATATATTTTTTATTTATTGAGCTGCCTCCTAATTTAAGTTTATGGGGAAAATCGATAGAATCTGCCAAAATGTCCAAACTTTTTATATTGTTCTTTATACAATGATTTGCGAAGCCAAGGGATTTGTTCAAATTGATATTTTTGATTTCTATTAATAGTTCTTTTGGTGATGTAAGGTTAATATGTCCTTCGAATTGATGAGGTTCATTCAAATAAAAGCCTTTATCTGGTGCGTCATGGGGCTAAATGGCTTTTGAAAAGTTCAAAAGTTGTCTCATTTATATCCGGTGTTACCATATCAACGTTTTTTCTGTGGAAACCTTTCTATGTTTTAAATGTTTCAATTTGCACTCAAGATGAGCTACCTAAGTATACAAATACGAATATAGGACCTTTATGGAATAGCTGCTTCGGAGA
Organism: Aspidapion aeneum; assembly: GCA_963576565.1. Taxonomy (NCBI): domain Eukaryota; kingdom Metazoa; phylum Arthropoda; class Insecta; order Coleoptera; family Brentidae; genus Aspidapion; species Aspidapion aeneum. Next base: position 9,538,108 of record OY755043.1, read on the forward strand.
CAAGATGATGTTTATAGGCATTTTATTACTTATTTTTAGACGTTCAATATCTTTTTTATTTATTGAGCTGCCTCCTAATTTAAGTTTATGGGGAAAGTCGATAGAATCTGCCAAAATGTCGAAACTTTTTATATTGTTCTTTATACAAAGATTTGCGAAGTAGGCTGCGGGACCAGGCTGTGACCTTTCTTTTTCGGATAATGGAGTTTTTCGCAAAAAACTTGTTTTTATCATTTATCTCCTTTTATTTCTACTGACCAAGCGAGAATTAAAATGATGATAATGATATATTTTTTTAATCTAAAACAATGAATATATCTATTGAAATTTTGTAGTGATAAAATTTTTATTATTTTGCTTTTTTGCGAAAATTGCTTTTCATAAGTGTAATTCGTTCTTTATCTTGTTTTGGTTTTTGGCAACTTTTTGGCAAATATATCAGTTTTTTTTAATTAGGTGTACGTATGTATATATTTAATATAAACATTATTAAGAAACGCACATTTGAGTCCCATAAATTAAAAAAAAATCGTATCTCACCTGGTAAAAAAACGTTTTTTTTCTTAGAAAATTTTCCAGGGGGCAGCTTAAAAAATCTCAGGGGTCGGGGGTCCAAGATCTAATGGATACCAATCAAGTGTTGACATATACATTTAAATGTTTCGTTCTAGATGACAGTGTTCTGATGAGTTCCTTGGAGACAAAACAGTCAACATTTAATTGGTGAGTGCACAGCTTTCGAACTGCCCAAGGAAAAATGCAAGAGAAACAAAACAGTTTTTTACCCGATTCGCCACGAAACAATATTGAATAACAGTATGGTAGGTATACGTAAATTGTTTAAAAACTATTCTTAATAAGTTGCCGAAAAATTGTTTTTTTGCGCAAAATTTAAAACGTTATTGTGAAAAAAAGGTGCTACTGGGCGCCCAGGCAAGATTTAACAATAGTTATTTAAACAACAAGGTTTGAAAACGACTCTTTGCACACGATCGAGACAGTTTGCCTTCGGCTCGGTCTACAAGTCGAGGGAGTGTGCAAAGAGGTTTTCAAACGAGTTTTTTGCAATATTTTTTATACGACTGCTAATAAAGAAAGAAAAATCAAATTTTAATTTAACTTGTTTTTATTGATAAATGTATAATATTCTATTAACGCATTAAAAAATTAAACTAATTAATACTTTATATTTATGGTAACATTAGAACATTCTTTCAAGGTTACGCCGGGAAAAGCAGTTTTATTTTTCACCATGTTTTCAGTGATAGACATATATTTATATTTCCCAGACAGTTCTTCAAAATATACCATTAGTACGTTTTCTGAGAAAGTTTGGACATTTTTGGCTACTCTCCATTCCATGAATCGGCTAAATTCAGATTCATACCTGTTTTTGGATTTTGTGGGCAGCAGTCCTGAACATATTTCGCTTGCTTTCTGTAGAATTTCCTCGAATCCGACATTTTTACAACAAAACTTTAAAAATTCAACAATTTTTTGACGTATCTAATCAACAAAACATACGAGCAGTGACGGTTGCTACGGAACTAAGCCAACTTATATTGATGGGTGACAACAACAAAATGAAGAAAAATGATGATGAAAGAAATGACATAGACGTGCGCAAAAATGACATAAGCGTGTGCAAAACGTTTTGCACACAGCATGCGCAAAATGCCATTTTCAGATCGTGTTCTCCGTGCGCAAAACCCCCTTTTACAAGACAGTCGTATAAAAAGCACATTAAGACCTTATTGCTGCTGCGTCTATGTTGACACAGACGGCCCAGAACATGAAAGAACATTTCAGGTCACTGATACGATAAAATATGGGAAACGAATCAAGTGGGTTAGAACTAGACAATGTACAAACAATACCTCCATGCAATGAGTATGTATACTTGGGTGTCACATTTCATAAATAAGACAGGCACAGACTGTAAAGAACTGGAAAAAAGAACAGTTAAAGAAAAAAAGGTTATTGGATGTCTTAACAGTATTTTATGGAGCAGAGAGATAAAAAAGAATATAAAATTTAACATATATGAAACAATGGTAAAAAGCACGCTGTTCTATGGTAGAGACTTGTCGCGTAACATAAAAATACAAAAACAAAAATGGAAAGTGTCGAAATTGATGCAATAAGGAGACGAATGAGAATATCTAGAATAGATCACATAAAAAATAAGATCATAAAAGAAAGAATGGGAATCGAGGCAAGCATCACGGATGATATCACTAAAAAACAACTGATATGGTACGGCCATGTACAACGGATGAACGACGAAAGATTACCAAAGCAGGTTCTAGAATGGCAACCAAAAGGGCGCAGAAAAAGAGGGCGTCCTAAACTAGAATGGCAACAGTCAATCCAAAGATCAATGAGTCAAAAAACGGGGTAGAGTTTCTACGTTTCGATTGGATTTTAGATTTGGTGCCCTTAAAGTGGAACAACTCAGGTGCGGTCAAGCATGCAACTGGACAGTCGTTGCCACCTCTGTTTGTCTAACGGACAGTCCGTTTGGATCCCTCCTAAAGTTTATGCGTCTGGAATTTTGAACAAAGGACAACGGCCTTTGTGAACAAAGGCCACATTAAAAAATATTCTATATTAAGACGGGCACGCAATAAACAGGAGTGATATTAGTTTGACACTTTTCTCTATATAGATTGTTTGGCTTTTTACTGCGAATCTAGATAAAAATGTTACCCGTTTCTAATTTTCCATGTATGCATGAGTGGCGCACCCAGGAATATGTCTTGGGGGGGCCCGAGGCCTCTTGGGGGGGGGGGGGGCCCGAAGCCTCATGATGTCGAACATTAAGCTATTTTTTGTGTTTTTTTTTTCTGAAATATGTCGAAAATATGTAAAAAAATCTAAGGCTTGGGGGGGCCCAGGCCCCGCCCCCCCTCCTGGGTGCGCCCATGTATGCATACAAAAAGTTTTAAAATTTAAAGTTTCCTAAATTCTTGCGATTTAAAAAAATACTCTGCCAATATATGGGCCCCTAAGCTTACACTAGGTACTATAGTTATAGTGTACGTGCGAGCTAATAAAACTTAAAACTAAAATATAACTTATTCAACTCCAGACTAAATTACCTTTTGTTTGATACCACACAAGCCATGTTTTGACTTAAACTCAAATTTTTGAAATCTTCTCCCACTCTTAAAAAAACAAAAACTAAAATGTATTTTGTTTAACTCCATACTCAATTACCTTTCGTTTGATATCACACACGCCATATTTTCACATAAACTCTAATTTTTGAAATCCTCCCCCACCCTTTTATTTGGCTTGTGTTCGGTGGATTTTGTTCATTTTTAAATGGGACCATCTCGACCCAAGACCCAGCCCAGGTACCAAATTTCATTAAAATCGGCCAAGCGGTTTTTGAGTTATGCGCACCGAACCGAACCGAACCGACAGACATACAGACATACAGACAGACAGACAGACATACAGACAGACAGACAGACAAACAGACGGCGCGACAAAAAAGTTTCAAAATCATCTGAAACGCAAAGATATATAAAAAATTTTGAAATCGGAGCAACTTTTTTTTTCTCAAAAAAATTAGGATCACCATAGCTCACACTACTATAGTATAGTATGTGTGACCTAAAACTGTTTGTTATAGATATCAGGTCTCATTTGACGTCTTATTTTTTTAAAAATAAACCTACATTAGTCTCTAACCTACATACATAAGTTATTATGAAAATAAACTTCTATCCAGCGGCGTAGCGTGCCTGAAGGGGCGGGGGGCTGACAGCTAAAACGGGCGGCCATCAAAAATTGTTGCAACAAAAAAAAAAAAAACAAAAAGGTCATCATGTCTTTACTTTCCTTTGCCGCCCTCTCAATTTACCGTTACCGGCCTTGCTACTTGATAACGCTTAGGGCGCTTCGGGCACCAATGGGGCGCCAGTACCCTCGGGGCAGGGGGCGACGAACCCCCCGCGCCCCCCCCCCCACGCTACGCCACTGCTTCTATCTAACTATCTCTATCTATTTAGCCTTCTTCGATCCATCTTTGGACATAGGCCTTCCCCAATATCTTCCATTCTTCCCTGTCTGTTTATCCATCTAGTTCCCGCATGTTTCTTCAAATCGTCCGCTCATCTCATTTGTGGTCTTCCCCTCTATCTTTTATTTTCCCAAGGTCTCCAGTTTACAATACATTTGTTCCATCGATCGTCTGTCTGTCTAATATTATGACCGGCAAATTTTCATTTCAACTTTGCTACTTCTTCTCTGACGTCCCTTACTTTTGTTTTATTTCTTATCCATTCATTCCTTTTTCTATATGTTAGCTTTACATGTAACATTTATCTTTCCATTAATCTTTGGGCTTTTTTTTACCTTATTCATGTTTGATTTTGTAAGTGTCCAGGTCTGGGTTCCAGAGGTAAGTACAGGAAGAATACATTGGTTATACACTTTCGTTTTAAGGCACTGAGGATATTTTTAATTTTTTAAAATTTTTGTAGCTTAATTCACCGAATGCTGCCTAGGTCAATCTTACTCGTCTCTTGATTTCAGCTGTTTGGTTTTCTTTTTTCAGTTTAATAATTTGTCCCAGGTATATATATTCTTCTACTTGTTCCATTTTCTCTTGGTTTATTCTGATCGTGATATTTTCATCTGTATTTGTTATGAAAAAGGAAGTTTTTGTTTCTCTTATATTTTTCGGTTGGTAACTCGAAAGCTTAATCTCACGGGGGCCTAAGATCTAATGGACACCTAATAAGTGTTGACTGTTAACTGTTTCGTCCTTATGGGACTTCTCAGAACAATGCTTGGTCAATGTGACACCCTTGCGAAGTTAATCAGACCGTTTTGTCTCTCATCCTACGTCTATAGTGAGAAAACCCTTGCAAGAAGCGTCATCTACCGAGATTCGAGAGAAACTAGAACAAGAGCGGATTGCAAACAAAAAGAAATCATCCGTGACCTACGACAGCTCTTCTGTCTTTCAGGCCAGATCAACGCTGATTAGCGTTTTTACCCACCTTCAAACGTGAGCGTCAACTAGCAGAATTTTTGAGCCAAATGATACTATATATATATTTATCGGTTTCACAACGTTCTACGTCTACCGATACCCAATCTCCACTTGTTTCTGTTTGCCCATAATTCATCATCTGGGCCTCTTATTCTTATTTCACGGTCTATTCCTTCTCTCCAGCTTCTCCTTGGCCGTCCTCGTTTTCTTTGGCCAGTTGGTTTCCATTGTAGTATTTGTTTAGGTAGTCTTTCCTCATTCAGTCTTTGTACATGTCCGTACCATACCAGTTGAATTGTTCTTATATCATCCACTAAAGTACGTTCACCCACTATCATAATTTCTCTTATTCTTTCATTTGACACTCTTTCTCTTTGTGATTTCCCTGCTGCTCTTCTCCAATAGTCCATCTCCGTAGCGGAAAGCATTTTTTCTGTTCTATCCTTGATTTTTTACAATGGTGTTATATATAAGCTTTTTGTTATGTTTTGATATTCTTTGGTCCCAAATTATTCCATTTAATAAAGTTATTGCTTTTCTTCTTTGTACGTTTCGATCTTTTATAGCTTTGTCTAGTGTTCCGTAAGCTGTAATTTTTAGACCTAAGTATTTATACTCATCACAGGACTGAATTCGCTGCCCCGTATTTATTTAAGATTAGATCCTGTTTCATTCCACCGATACACATATACTCTGTCTTATTGAGATTAACCTCTAGTCCCCACTTATTGTACTCTTCTATTAGTTTTCGTGTCATATATTCGAGGTCGTCATAATCCTGAGCCACTACTATCTGATCATCGGCGAAACATACATACAAGGTGGTTTCGTCCAACGGAATTCCCATGTTTTGGCATTTTCTCTTCCATACTTTAAGAACTTGTTCCAAGTATATCTTGAAGAGCGTAGGCGAAATACAGCAACCTTGTTTCAGACCTTTATTTACTTGAAAGCCTTTGGTTAGTTTTGCTTTTATTTTAACTTTTGCCTTACTATTGCGGTATAACTCTTTGATGGCCTTAATTAGTTATACGCTTATGTTTGTGTTTTCCAACGCTTTCCAAAGTAGATTTAGTGGTATACTATCATATGCCTTCTGCAAATTGACGTAAAGCAGATGCAGCTCTTGTCCGTATGCCATTTTCTTTTCAATAACTTGGGTTATACAAAAGAGATGATCTGAAGTCGATCTACCCGCCCTGAAACCAGCTTGTTCTTCTGCCTCCATGTCTTTATATTCGTTCTCCACTTTATTTCTTATTATTTTACCGTATATTCTGCTTAGCGTACTAGTCACAGATATACCTCTATAATTGTCACATATATCTTTCCTTCCTTTTTTGTGTATTGTGGATATATATGACGTTTTCCACTCAGTTGGTACTACAATTCCATTTAAATATTTTTGGAAAAGATTCCGTAATCTCCAAAACAGTTCTTCAGTGCCATATTTAATAAGTTCGGCCGGGATATTTCCGGGCCCGGCAGATTTACCACTTTTTAAGGTTGTGTACACGTTTTTGACCTCCGAGATTGTGAGAGGTACTGGAGATCCGATCGTTCTAATTATATTGTCTCTTGTGTCTTCCTTGAATTCTGCTCTATCTTCAGTTAAAAGTTTTTTAAAATGCTCATCCCATTCTTTGTCTGGTATTGGTGAAATGATATCTCTGCATGTTTCTTTTTTAATCGATCTTATAGTTTTCCAGCTTTCGGTACTTCTCCTACCTCCCAAGTAAGAATCTATTTTCTGGCACTTTTGCGTCCACGAATGATACTAACATTTTAGTAGTCCTAAATTTAAAATCAAACAAGTTTTTGTGGATAATCGGGTAAAAAGAAATTTTTGCTCCTGTGTTCCTCTTATATATTTCCGTCCTTGTAAAGCTTTTTTTGTAACTTAAAATTTTTTATGTTGACGTCACATTTGATGCCTATTATATTAAAAAGGCCGTGAAGGGATATAATCGATATGGTTGTGCCCTTTGTACACATTGTTTAAAGTGTAAATATCAACGCAACGTCTGTCTAACCAGGCTTTTGTTTTTCGGTTTAACGGATTTACAGAGATTATTGTTTCGAATTTGTAGTTGTTTTAGGCAGCAAACATATAACTGAAAATGTTCGCTCTGTTAATTCAGGATTTTATTAGATATGTGGCCTACTGGGTGATTAGTTTAAATGGACAAAGTAGTAGTTTTTTTCCTATATATTTATCGGTTTCACAACGTTCTACGTCTTCCGATACCCAATCTCCAGTCGTTTCTGTTTGCCCATAATTCATCATCTAGGCCTGGTTATTCTTATTTCACTGTCTATTTCTTATCTCCAGCTTTTCCTTGGCCGTCCTCGTTTTCTTCGTCCTTGGTTTTCATTGTAGTATTTGTTTAGGTAGTCCTTCATCATTCATTCTTTGTACATGTCCGTACCACACCAGTTGTTTTGTTCTTATATCATCCACTAAAGTACGTTCACCCACTGTCATAATTTCTCTTATTCTTTGATTTGTAACTCTTTCTCTTTTTGATTTCCCTGCTGCTCCTCTCCAATAGTCCGTCTCCGTAGCGGAAAACATTTTTTCTGTTCTATCCTTGATTGGCCATACTTCTGAGCCGTATGTGATAATACTTTTTACAATGGTGTTATATATAAGCTTTTTTTATATTTTTATATACTTTGGTCCCATTATTCCATTTAATAAAGTTATTGCTTTTCTTCCTTGTACGTTTCGATCTTTTATAGCTTTGTCTAGTGTTCCGTCAGCTGTAATTTTTAGACCTAAGTACAGTCGAACCTCTCTAACTCGAACCTCTATAACTCGAATCTCTCTATAACTCGAACCTTTTAAGTGGTCCCTGCACTCTTTATATGTATTTTAACCTCTTTAGCTAGATTTTCTATAAGTCGAACTCTCCATAACTCGAACTGATTTGGTTGTCTCTTTGAGTTCGAGTTATAGAGGTTCGACTGTATTTATACTCATCACATGACTTTTTCCTAATGTCCAAAATGTGATGCCAAAAATTACATATGTTTTTATAGGGAACCGAATCGAATCTGTATTTTGTTACATTTTAAGATTCGTCGTTTCATTCTGATTTCAAATAATGTAATATATCCCAAATGCCGTGATAAACATTTTTTAAGATATAACACATTATTACTGAAACTTGTATAAGAGAAATATGCACCTTTTTTCTGCTCCCCCGAAAATTTAAATTAATATTAAAAAAAAAATACTTGAAACTTTTCTGAACTAGTAAACTTTTTATCGTAGATCACTATAGCCGTTATACCACAAAGAAATCTTTGTGGCTACCCAAGTAACATTATTACCACTCAAGGTTTTATTAATTTGGTTCCTAGGTTATTTAGAGGGTGCTGTTATGGGTTTTAGGATCAATTTGGCTACATAAAGGTAATTTATATTGCCAATTACCTAAAGGGGTGTTATACAACCAAAAAGTGATTTATAAAGGGAGTATAATAAAACTGATATTCCTTCTGTTCCTTTTAGATACTTTTGGTTTTATTGATTTCTGATTTATAAAGATGGTCTTATAAAACCATTTTACCTAAAGTTGTTAAAAAGAAATAAATATAAACTTTGGTCATTTAGTTTTTTTTATTACTTTAGGTCATCACAAAAGTGTTTTATAATAGAGCTAAAAGGTTATCTTATATCCTTTTGTTTTTATAGTTACCAGTAGTTTAAAAGTAAATATGATTAGATAGGCGGCGATATAGAACCTAGTTTCCTTAAGGTTTTTAACACTTTAAAAACAAATACAAAAAATTTAAGTGAGGTTATGTTGACTATGTTTACATTGTTCTTTTTTGTTGGTTTCATAAGGGCACTCAAAAATCCTTGTTGCGATACAGTAACAAATAAAACCAAGTGACCACTATAAAGCCATAATGGCGTATATAAATTTATTTAAAAAATATTGTATAAAGAGAAAATATTTATCTAGTCGTTTTAGCAGTGTTTTTTAACAATAATTTAACTTTAATTTTGATTTATGTAAACCAAACAGACTTTTTTAATGGTGAATAGTGTAAATGATTTTTTTTAAATTTTAAATATTTGTTATTTTGTTATCAAAAAACTATTAAAAAGCATTCTTGAGCTAGCGCGCTTGTTTTGAGAGCTTTTCAGATACGATTTTATCAGAAAAATAAATCTGGCAGGCAATTTGATCATCAACAAAACGACAAACTCGGTTTATTTTTATGTGATAAAATAATTTTGGGACTCTGACATTTTTGGCAATTTTGTGACCTAAATTATTTTATATAGCCATTGTAAATCTAAAATATCGCCATAGCTTTTTTTTATTATATTCAACAGAATCGCCAGGATACCAAATTACAAAATCTAGTTTTATAATAGGATAGAGGACGTTTATGAGTTAATTTTAGAACCTGGCATAATAGCTTTAGGGTCTAAAAGGTTCTCTACTGGTGGAACCGCTAGAGGGCGAAGCTGGAGTTTATTTCTTATGGTTTTATAGTGAGTTTAATACATAGGTTGCCACCACCAATTGGGGAGTCCCATTTAGGAGGTCTAAGGGGTATATAAGGGTAATGGGAACGTGCTAGCGACCAAACATTGAAACTAATGGTTTTAAGGAGAGGCGCTGGCAACCTTTTAGCTTCTGCTATAAATAAAGAAATGTTACTTGGGTATACAGGTGATAAACCTGAAAATTTTTGTTTTGATTTTTAATAGGAAGTCATCAAATTTCAACTTTTTGTTCTAGTGCATATATTAAAATGTTTTTTACAATAAAATTGAACAACAGTATTTTTTCCTGGCATTTCGTTATGCCGCACGCGAGGCATTTATCTGCTTCTTCCTGGAAAATATGAGTTAATAATCCAACTCTGTAAAAACTAAAAAGACCAATTTAATGAATACGAATTTTCAGAAAAATTAGGATCTGGGGCCCATTTAATTGAAAATTAAAGAAATTTATCTAAAATCCATTAAGTCATTCTTTATAAAAAGTTAAAATGGGGGGGATGTAAAAAGATCGAAAGACAAAATTTTGAATACAAAAATATCCAATTGATTTGCCCGAAATACAAAAGATCAAAACCAAAAAATCTCAAAAACAAAAGCTTGAACGACATAATCTCGAAAAACAAAAGCTCAAACAAAAAGGTCCTGAAAAGAAAAATATCAAAAGAAGAATTAAAAAAAAGGAAGAAATTTAAACATAAGCTTAGTTAGTACCTCAACTTGACCCGGTTGCGTATTTACGTTTCCGTGCTCATTTCACGTCGGCGCGGTTTTGAAATGTTACAATATATTTGGGTTCAAATACGTGTTGATTTTAAGAGTTTTGATCTCGAAATGAGCACGGATCTGTAAGAGAACATCGCTCATTAAACTATTACAAAAGCGTATTCAACTGTCATGTTACAACAATAACATATATATATATATATATTTATCGGTTTCACAACGTTCTACGTCTTCCGATACCCAATCTCCACTCGTTTCTGTTTGCCCATAATTCATCATCTAGGCCTCTTATTCTTATTTCACTGTCTATTCCTTCTCTCCAGCTTCTCCTTGGCCGTCCTCGTTTTCTTCGGCCAGTTGGTTTCCATTGTAGTATTTGTTTAGGTAGTCTTTCATCATTCATTCTTTGTACATGTCCGTACCACACCAGTTGTTTTGTTCTTATATCATCCACTAAAGTACGTTCACCCACTGTCATAATTTCTCTTATTCTTTGATTTGTAACTCTTTCTCTTTTTGATTTCCCTGCTGCTCTTCTCCAATAGTCCATCTCCGTAGCGGAAAGCATTTTTTCTGTTCTATCCTTGATTGGCCATACTTCTGAGCCGTATGTAATAATACTTTTTATAATGGTGTTATATATAAGCTTTTTGTTATGTTTTGATATACTTTGGTCCCAAATTATTCCATTTAATAAAGTTATTGCTTTTCTTCCTTGTACGTTTCGATCTTTTATAGCTTTGTCTAGTGTTCCGTCAGCTGTAATTTTTAGACCTAAGTATTTATACTCATCACAGGAGTGAATTCGCTGCCCGGTATTTAAGATTAGATCCTGTTTCATTCCACCGATACACATATACTCTGTCTTATTGAGATTAACCTCTAGTCCCCACTTATTGTACTCTTCTATTAGTTTTCGTGTCATATATTCGAGGTCGTCATAATCCTGAGCCACTACTATCTGATCATCGGCGAAACATAAAGTATACAAGGTGGTTTCGTCCAACGGAATTCCCATGTTTTGGCATTTTCTCTTCCATACTTTAAGGACTTGTTCCAAGTATATCTTGAAGAGTGTAGGCGAGATACAGCAACCTTGTTTAAGACCTTTATTTACTTGAAAGCCTTTGGTTAGTTTTGCTTTTATTTTAACTTTTGCCTTACTATTGCGGTATAACTCTTGGATGGCCTTAATTAGTTGTACGCTTATGTTTGTGTTTTCCAACGCTTTCCAAAGCAGATTTAGTGGTATACTATCATATGCCTTCTGCAGATCCACGTAAAGCAGATGCAGCTCTTGACCGTATGCCATTTTCTTTTCAATAACTTGGGTTATACAAAAGAGGTGATCTGAAGTCGATCTACCCGCCCTGAAAGCAGCTTGTTCTTCTGCCTCCATGTCTTTATATTCGCTCTCTACTTTATTTCTTATTATTTTACCGTATATTCTGCTTAGCGTACTAGTCACAGATATACCTCTATAATTGTCACATATATCTTTCCTTCCTTTTTTGTGTATTGTGGATATATATGACGTTTTCCACTCAGTTGGGACTACAGTTCCATTTAAATATTTTTGGAAAAGATTCCGTAATCTCCAAAACAGTTCTTCAGTGCCATATTTAATAAGTTCGGCTGGGATATTTCCGGGTCCGGCAGATTTACCGCTTTTTAAGGTTGTGCACACGTTTTTGACCTCAGAGATTGTGAGGGGTACTGGAGATCCCATCGTTCTAACTATATTGTCTCTTGCGTCTTCCTTGAATTCTGCTCTATCTTCAGTTAAAAGTTTTTTAAAATGCTCATCCCATTCTTTGTCTGGTATTGGTGAAATGATATCTCTGCATGTTTCTTTTTTAATCGATCTTATAGTTTTCCAGCTTTCGGTACTTCTCCTACCTCCTAAGTAAGAATCTATTTTCTGGCACTTTTGCGTCCACGAATGATTTTTCTTATCACTGATCATTCTTCTCACCTTTGATTGCGCGATTTTGTATTCTTGTCTGCTTCTATCTGTCTTTAGGGATAAGTAGGTGTGATATAATTTCCTTTTTTCCTCTATTTCTCTCTCAATCTCAGCATCCCACCAGTATGGTTTTCTTCTTTTAGAAGTTTCTTCCACTAATCCTAGTGCCTCTTTTGCAGCTTGGTGGATGCTTAATGTAATACATTCGTATTCCTCATCTGGGGTTTCACCTGAACTTGTATTAAGTTTTTCGTTCAGTCTCTTTTTGTATAAGTTTTTTACGCTGTCATGTTCTAGGCTTAGTAGATTATATTTACAGTGATCAATTTCTTCAATCACTGTATCATCAAGATGTTGTTGATGCAGGCTTCGGCCTTGACAATAACATAACGAAAGCTAATCAATCAAATCTAACCGAACCGAACCAAAGCAAACTGAACCAATAATTTTTTTCAAAAAAAACTTTCCTGACTTCCTACCCGGGATCCTAGAGAATGTGCATCCGAACCGAAACGAACCGAATTGAACCAAACCTAACCGAACCCAACCAAAGCAAACTGAACCAACAATTTAAAAAAAAACTTTCCTGACTTCTTTCCCGAGATCCTAGAGGATCTGAATAGTGTTGTAGTTTAGTATGGTTAGGTTAGGTTTGGTTCGGTTTAGTTAGGATCGGTTCGGTTCGGATTCACATCCTCTAGGATCCCGGGTAGGAACTCAGGAAGGTTTTTTTTTAAATTATTGGTTCAGTTTGCTTTGGTTCGGTTCGGTTAGATTTGATTGATTAGCTTTCGTTAGGTTAGGTTTTTGAAAATTTCTATTTTCATGTGGTTAGAAATCAAGTGAAAATCATTTAAATCATTAAAATTTATTAATAAAAGAACAACATCTGTCGTCGTAGTTGCCGGTGTAAGACAATGAACACTGAACTTTGCAGGTATAGTTAATAGAAGAGTGTTCTTCAAACTTCAAAAAATTTCAAAATCTTGAGTAATATTAGTACAAATAGTTTTAAACTGCTCCATAATTTTCATATTAACAAACATATAACCTCAAAATCAAACAAATAAACAACATGACTCCAATTTAAGTTTCAAATGTGCACTGATAAGTAAACCCTTGCGCTGCGTAATTCAATACAAATCCGTGCCTTGTTCGAGCCTCGGCGCCTTAAAATCAACACGCATTTGTAAAAAAGCGACCCGGTTTGGTTAAAATAACAAAAAAAAACTCTCCTTATCTTGTCAGATGGAGTTAGACACCCTGTGTATTTATTTATATCTACTCAAGGCCAACACAAAAATAGAGGCCACGACCCTGAAAAAATCAGCTGTTCTCCCGGGGCTGAATTTTACATTGGGTCTTATGGGAGGTCAGGCGTTTTTTTATGATATTTTCAAAATGGCACTACAGATTTCCGCAAAATTTCAGTGAAATATTCTCAGACACCATCCCGATATTCCACCAAAGGTTTGTAAGGAAGCAACATGAATAAAAGGTTAAAATCTTCAAGATTTAGCATTCCTTATTTTGAATTCAAATTACCCGCCATGTACCACATGCCAACTGTTATATTTAACATGTATTTGACTTTGTCATCTGTGATTGTCACATTCGCTTCTGCTTTAAACTTATTTTTTGTGTGAGCTAATGAAGCGGCTCTGAAAAATTAAGGATTAGTATAGATTTAAAAAAAATTGTTCTAAAAGAATATAGTAAAAAAAATCTAAAAACCGGACTTATTTTTTAAAAAAATCAAATATACATGAACCGTCATTCCAACTTCAATATTTTAATGACAATCAGCTGTGTCGTAACGTGGCCATCAAAAAAAAATCAGCCCCGGATGTGACGTCAACAAAGTGGAGGATCGTGGCCCGTCCGTTTTGATAGCCCTGATCTACTTTGTAAAGGATTTTCTCCTTGTACAAGATTGTATTGCTTGCTTCTATCAAAAATAATGGAAAAATAAATAGGTGTAAAAAAAATATGTTCGATATTTTCCGTGATTGGCGTAAAAAATTAAAATAGGGCGTTCAGAGAAATTATCCAGAGAGTTGTTTTATTTCAGCGTACAAGTTTGTTTGTTTTTAATTAAAATTTTACCTGTTTTTGTTGATCTTTTGGTTTTCTTTTTTGTTCCAAGAGTACTATTTCAGCAGTATTTTCCATATCAAAAGATTAAATTGAATTGGATAGCTCCAGGGAGTAATGATTTCCTTCTGTCCTTGTTACAGCTCAAAACTGATTGCGGTAAGTCAAGACTGGTTTTAATGCTTTTCTATCAACAATTCTTCGGTATTTCAGCTCAACTTTCTTTTTTTAAAACTTATGCTTACCAGCGTAATTTTATATTTAGCGCCTTATCAGGGGTATTTAACGGTATTTAATTTAATTGGAACAGTGTTGCCACCCTCGACCCTGAGGTCTTCGGTAGAAGGCTTCGAGAAAAATCTGTAGATTTTTTTTATTTTTTTTTTATTTGTCAAACACACTGTGTTTTTTTATTACAATCTAGTCAGTAAGACTAATTAGCAATTTTGTTTTAACTTAATTTACTAGAAAAGTCAGATTTAAACTTAGGGTTCACTCAACAGTTCTCCCCGCTTTGTTTAGTCTGTAACTCACAATTGTGTTGTGTTTATAGCATTATTTTGTTTTATGTGTAATTCACTTAGTTTACTAGCTCAAACGGCTTCACTCTTTTTAGTCGTCGAACTAGCATAGTATTGTCTAGAAGCTGAATTGCTTCCACATTCACATGCCGATGGAGTCTATCTTCATGGCTTTTTCCGTACTTTTTTATAGTCTCTGCTACAGTTTCGATTTTTAGATCTCGATGAAGGTCACTATTTCGAACGTACCAAGGTGCATTCACAATGTTTCTTAATACTTTATTTTGAAATCTCTGTACAACTAGAATGTTACTCTCTTTAGCACAACCCCATAGTTGAATACCATATGTCCATACTGGTTTCAGTATTTGTCTATAAAGCAGTAACTTATTATGAATTGTTAAATTGGACTTCCTTCCAATTAGCCAGTTCATTTTTCTATACCTTATCTCAAGTTTTTTTTTTTCTTAACATGTGCTTTCCAGCGCAATTTGGCATCAAGTGTCATACCTAGATATTTTGCCTGATTCGAATATGGTACTGGAATGTTGTTAATTGTTATTTGTATGTGATTTATATTTTTGTTTGTAAAATCAACATGAATTGATTTGGTTTCATTTAATTTTATTCGCCACTTTGTGGTCCAACTGTGAATTTGGGTGACTGCATCCTGAAGTTTTTCTATGCATTTTTCAATAGATTTTTCTACCGTCAATAAACCAGTATCATCGGCAAATGTTGCTAAGTGACAATTTTCTGGCTTTGGGATATCACAAGTGAATAATAAGTATAGATAAGGGCCTAGTACGCTATCCTGGGGCACGCCTGCTTGAATTTCTCTTAAATTTGAGTATGAGTCTTCCTGTTTTACTCTAAAATGTCTATCAGATATGTATGATTCCAAAATATCCGAATATTGTTTTGGCAGAAACCTTTTTAGTTTAAAATTAAGGCCTTGATGCCACACTTTGTCAAATGCTTGTGCTACATCTAGAAAAACTGCAGAACAAACTTTTCCCTCTTCTAGTGCTTTTTCTATTATATTAGAATGTAGTGTATGTAGATTTCGGTAGATTTTTTAATCATCTCAGCAAGCATTGCTGGAGAACCATCGATACTTTGGATTGATTTAGTAGGTAAATTGTATTTCTACGATTTGTTTTTACTGACAAAATACCAAAATTAAGAATTAAATAAAAAAATTAGGTATATACTAGGGACCTATTGCAATAAAGCCAGGCACAAATTGTGCCGGGCACTATATTGACAGTTTTGCATTAAAAACTGACAGTTGATCTTTCAAAATTGACATACCAAAGTCGAATTTAGAAATCCAGTCGTTCCAGTCCAGTTTATTTTCCATTAATTGTGGCGTCACTATTAATTCCGGCTCTTGTAATACACAATGGCCTTATTTTGAAAGAAGACAGCTGTTCTTATAATGTGAAACTGTCAATATAGTGCCCGGCACAATTTGTGCCTGGCTTTATTGCAATAGGTCCCTATTAGGTAGATAATATTATAAAAAAAACCTCAGGGTTTATAATAGCGTGATCTTTAATGCCGCTTGCGGCTGCCGGCTGAGTATATCGCAAAATCGCAAGAGATGGCGCCATAAATACACTTTTAAAAACAATGGCTTGAAATAAAAAAAAATTATTTTATTCTACAAAGGATCTTACATAAAAAGAATATTTTATTTATGGTGTTTTTTTTTAATCGCGATTACGAGGCGTATCAAAAAAAAAACAAGTTTATATTGAAAAAAAAATCGGTAGAAAACTATGGTAATTCGGTATATCGTAAAGTAAAAGGCTAAATCGGTAGATCTACCGAAAAATCGGTAGAGGTGGCAACGCTGAATTGGAAAGAAGTGTGGGCTTATTCAATGTGACACCCTTGCTAAATTAAGTATACGGTTTTGTCTCTCAGCTTAAATTTCTAGTGAGAAAACAAAACCATGTACCCCCACAAGAAGCGCCATCTACCAAAGTACTAGAGAAACTAAAAATGGGACTAAAACTCGGACTAAAATCGATGAAAATATCGATTGAAAGAAAGAATCCATCGCGTGACCTACGACACACATTGTCTTTCTAGATAAGATCAGCGCTAAATTGCGTTTGTTCCGCTATCAAGACGTCGGCATCGCGTCTGTCAATGGAGTTTAAAGCCAAATATTAAAAAATGTAAAATTTAATACTCGTAAATTAAAAATAAAAAAAGTTTTAGTGGCTACTCGGGTAAAAAAAAATATAGATTTTTTATTGATCTCTTATTTTTCCGTGGGTAGCTCGAAAGGTTAACCTCACGGGGGTCCTTCTTCGATCCATTTTTGGACATAGGCCTCCCACAATATCTTCCACTCTTCTCTTTCTGTCGCCGAGGTAACAAAAAGTTTTGCATGGTACAGCCGGGGACTTTTTAAATTGCCGCCCTCGACAATAAAAAAAATCCTATTTGAAATTCGGAAAAGTAGTTTGAACCAAAACAAAAAAAATTGTGAAACTTACCTCTGTCTGTATACATACATATCTAAAAAAAATGTTTTTTATTTAATTGATTAATTTTGACAGAAAAAAAATAAAACGGCAATTTAAAAAGTCCCCGATTGTACATTATGTTTTAATTAAAGGAGAGTTTACACATGTATGGATTTGCTGGCGCCAATAAAAACTGGCGCGCCAGTAAGTTAAATTTGCAAGTGTAAACACCGACTTGCACACAAGTTCAGTCTGCAGCTGACGCATGCGCGCAGAAAAGGAAAATTTTCATGTGTAAAAAAGTGCTTGCACGTCGGCTCGCCAGTTTTAAGTTCATTATTTTACAATATTTTTCATTTTCATTGTGTTTGAGCTTAAAAATTTTGTTTATTTTTGTTTATATAGCTTAATATGGCTAAAAAAAGTGGTCAGCAGAACTGACCATATAGTTTCTTGAAGGCTATGAATGTTTTCCTTGTTTATGGGATGTACACAGTAGTTCGTATAAAAACAAAGATAGTCGAGATAATGCTTCCCAAAAAATTAGTAAAATAATGACTATTGAAGGCTTTGAAGTTGCAGAAGTAAAAGCAAAAATATGATCCATAAGAAACACATATGCTTTGGAATTGACAAAAATTAAAAAAAGCCAACGTTCCGGAGCCGGTGCAAATGAAGTATACACCCCAAAAGTACCATGGTTTAAAGTAGCAGACCGAATTTTAAAGAATGTTGTTTAAATAAGAGAAACTCTAGAAGAATATCAAAATGTTGCTTTGTCATTCGAAGATGGTTTTTATAGCTCGCAGGATCTTCTGCTGCAAGTTCTCCTAAAAGTTTTTCGGAAGCACCCAAAGTAGATCGACTAGCACCATGCTTTAACCGATGCAGATACGGCCTTTTCGTTGTTCCTTTTCCTGAATCTCTTTTATTTTTTTTTTCAATAAAAGTTTAGCGACTATTTTGCAGGCTTCCGAGAGTTCAGCCGACATATCGCGTATCGTGTACACTTTAAAAATGAAACTGGCGTGCCAGTCTTTTTAATTTTCGCACAATAGTGTAAACCTTTACTGGCGCGCCAATAGAACTGGCGCATAAATTCATGCATGTGTAAACCCACTATAAATCAAAGTGCAGGTCCTATCTGTTATTAAACTGGTTTTGAGAAGTTTGTTTTCAAGGGAGCAGGCGTGGTGTTCACTCGAGAGATACTCTATCGAGAGCTGCTACAAATGGACACATTATGAAGAATAATTTACAGTAACTCTCTTGAGAAGCTCGGGATAGTATTTCCCTTAAATCGACACGCCGCCTTAGGTAGTTAGAGGTTCCAATATATAATTTAAAAAAAAAACTTCATCAACTATTTAATAAATAATCTATTTGCGTTTAATATATGACCTACTAAAAATAAATAAAGATTTTTTTTAATATATAAAATATTTGTTTCTAGTATTTTATCTATTTTTCTTAACTAGTTTTTCTATTTACACCCGTAAATTATTATCAAATATTTTAGGTGGATCGAAATCTTTGTCCTAAATGTATACTTTATTTGTCTTCTATTTTTTTTATTTTTTATTTTTTATTTTAGATTAAGGCGCATCGACCACATAGGGTCATTAGCGCAAATTAACGTTTGTTTAACATGATATAACCTTATTATTTTAAATACATTGCAAAATCTTACAGTCTTTTAAAAAGGCTAGGACACTGTTTGAATTCTTTGTTTCATTGTTTAATAGAACACCAATGTTTGCTATTAATTTATGTTTTTGTCTTTCGTTTCTGTAAGCTACACAATCAATTAAAATGTGTTTGACCGTAATAGGTTCTCGGCACTCTGTACATACGGGAGGATTTGTTTTGTTAAAAATATGTTCATGTGTAATTTTCGTATGACCTATTCTAAGCCTAGACAAGTAAACTTGCACTTTTCTTGAGTTGGATAAAAATGGCCACGATTTAACAGAGGTCTTAATTGTGCGTAATTTAGAGTTTGATGTATTCCACTGGTCTTGCCATAGGTTTAGCACTTTACATTTAATGAACACTTTAAAGTCACTATATACAGTTTTATTGATAGGTGTAGAGTCAATATAGTCACTGATTGCCAGTTTGGCCTGTTGATCAGCCGTTTCATTTCCCGCGATACCGACATGTGATGGAATCCACATAAAAGTTACTTTAAGTGAGAGTTCTTGCATCTTGTATAGTATGTCTTTAATCATATGAATTATGGGATGTTTTGAATAGACTGAGCAAATTGACTGGATAGAACTTAGGGAGTCTGATAAAATTAAAGTTGATTTTAGTCTTTTGTTAAGTGTATATTTTAGTCCTTCATAGATCGCATAAAGTTCTGCTGTGTACACACTGGTGTGCTTTGTCAGTTGAAACTTGAGTATTTCAGTATCTTTTATTACGACCGCTGCTCCAACCCCCTCTAAAGTTTTTGATGCATCAGTGTATATTTTGACATGGTTCTTCATAGTTTCTGTTATAGTTGCTAGTTCATTTCTAATTAGTTCTGGGTTATTGCTGGTCTTATCAAATTTTGTCATTGAAAAAATGCATTCTGGGGTCTCAACTAGCCATGGTGGATACTTTTCTTCGTATGTGAAGAAGTTAGGAAAAACACTTCCTACTTCGGCTTGATATCTTTTAATTCTTTCATAGAAAGATGGTGTTATGTTTGGTCTTTGTTGGTAGATACGACTAAAATCATGTTTTTGGAGATTTTGTTTGACTGGGTTTGAATTATTATTTAGGGCATTGGCTGCGTAAGAGAGACTAAGGTATATTCTTCTAAGGGATAAAGAGGGTTCTCCTGCTTCGCACAAAAGGCTTTCGACAGGACTCGTACGGTATGCTCCCAGGACAATACGGAGGCTGGAGTTTTGAATGGTATTTAGCATCTGTAATAACGAGGGCGACGTGGAAGCATATGCTACGCACCCGTATTCGATTTTAGATCTTATTAAACTTCTGTAGATGGCCATCAAGGTTGTTGTGTCTGCACCCCAGGATCTATGTGCTAGTATTTTTAGTAAGTTTATATTCTTTTGGCATTTTTTTACTATATATTTTATGTGTAGATTCCAACTGAGTTTTCTATCAAATATCATTCCCAAGAACTTTGTTGATTCTATACATTCAAGTACCGTTCCGTATAGCTGAAGATTGGGGTTTTCAAGTCTTATACGTTTTTTGGAAAATAGCATAACTTTGGTCTTTTCTGTTGAGAAGATGAACCCTGAATTGTTTGACCATTCCTCCAGTCTATGAATTTGGGTTTGTAAAATTGTCTCCATTGATTTGGTACATTTCCCTTTCAGTTTTAAGACAAGGTCGTCAGCAAAAAGTCGAGCCTTAACCGGTGCTTTAATTTTTTTAAGTATGTCATTTATGGATGCTAGGAATAAGGTTGCACTTATGACTGATCCTTGCGGCGTACCGTTTTCTTGAATGACTTCGTTTGAAAGGGTGTTATTTACCTTTACTTGAAATGTTCTGTTTTGCAGAAAATTTTGAATAAAAAATGCCATGTTGCCACCGATATTCCATTCTTTAATTTGTTGAAAAATTTTGTATCTCCATGCAGTATCATAAGCCTTTTTGATATCGAAAAAAATTGCAATCAGGTTTTGGTTATTGGCGAATGCATCATGTATTTCTGACTCCAATTCTACTATATTATCTTGTGTCGATCTGTTTTGACGAAAACCACTTTGATAAGAAGCCAGTAGGTTGTTGTTTTCGAGGAACCAGCACAAGCGTCGGTTTATAATTTTTTCCAAAAGTTTGCACATGACGCAAGTTAGAGAAATTGGTCTATAGGACTCTGGATCAGTTTCAGATTTGCCTTCTTTTAGAATAGGTATTATTAATGCTTTAGACCATAGGGTAGGAAATTTATGTTGGGTCCAGATGATATTGAAAAAGCGTAGCAGTACATCTTTAAAACTTTCTGGAAGGTTAATGATTAGTAGCGCTGGTATATTGTCTGGTCCTGGTGATGAATTTTTTAGTCCGTTTAGAGTTTCTGTAAATTCCATTTTCGTGATTGGAATGTTTAAAGAAACATTTCCTTCATTGATTACCAAGGGTTCCAGTTCTGTTTGTAGTTTGTAGTTTAGAAACTGTGGGTTTAAACTTTTGTTGGATGAAGCAAGCTGGTAGGTTTCTGCTAGTACATTACCAATACTTTTGCTGTCTGTGACCATTTGATTTCCAAGTGACAACTTTCTGACTTTTGAATCATAGCCTTTCCCTTCGATGTTCCTTACTTTATTCCATACTTCTGTACTAGGGGTGTTTGGATTTAGCAGTGTTAGATAGTTTTGGAAGGAATCCTTTTTGCTTTTTTTGACAATAAATCGGGACTTAGCTCTAAGTTTTTTAAAAATAATCAAATTTTGTTGACTTGGGTGGCGTTTAAATCTATTAAATGCATTTTTGCACTGCTGGATTGCAACAGCGCAATCTTTATTCCACCAAGGAACATGATTTCTATTCTTAGGATACGTTTTTTTGCCAACAGCTATCTCAGCACATTCATTGATTATTTTATTAATGTTTTCTACTGTTATATCTATGTTATTATCTAGAAGTGTTGGTTTAGATCTTTGTTCTATAAGTTGTGTATATAAGGTCCAGTTAGCATTTTTAAAGTTCCAATTTTCGTTCGAGTGTGACTCATAAGAGTCGCTAAGGTTGGTAATTTTTATTGGAAAGTGGTCACTCTGGTAGAGGTGTGGTAATACTTCCCATTTTAAGGATGTAGCTGTAGTCGGGTCACTAAGTGTAAGGTCAATAGCAGAGAAGTCACCATTGTATGCATTAAAACGAGTATAAGATCCATCATTCATAAGCACTAGATTTGAGTTTTCTAAGGCTTCTAAAAAAGTTTTTCCCCTAGGTTTATTGGATTTACAGCCCCAAGAAATATGATGACTGTTAAAATCTCCAGTAATAATTTGAGGACAGCTCACTTGCAAGAAAAGGTTGTTTAGTTCTTGTTGATTAAAATCCCTGTCAGGTGGTATGTATATATTGCATATAGTCGTTTTGTTCTTCAAATCCACAGATACTGACAAGGCTTCAAAATCTGTTCTTAGTACATTTTCTTTTGCTTTGATAGATTTATGGACGAGTATTGCTACTCCCCCGCTTGCTTTTTCTTGATTTTGGCGACTAAGATAAAAACCATTATATTTCTTTGGGCAGTATTCTTTGCCGGGCTTAAAATGGGTTTCTTGAAGGCAAATTATGGAGGGTTTTATTTCCTGTATTAAAATTTGGAGCATTTCTAGGTGAAGTGAATAACCGTTTAAATTCCACTGTAAGATTAAATGTTGATTTTTAACCATTTTTAATGCTATGATATTAATACTAGTTTATTACATTGTTAGTTTTAATCGGCCTTGGGGTCTTGCGACGCGTCGCTGGTAGCATCGTCACTAAAGTCAAAGTGCTTGGCAATCTTCCTTCTAAGTTTCGTTATTTTGGTTTTCGCGCTTCTTGCTGTAACATGTAAATAAACCTCTTTTATCATTTTATTTAATTCGAATAGATCCTTTGTGTATTCCAAGGCAATTGGGATGGGGTCTGATGATCCATGTATGTTTATAAATAGATCCTTGAGTTCGTCGTATTTAAGTGGAAATTCAGGCTTATGTGAGTCAATAAAGTTTTTTGCAGGTAAAAAAATATTTTCCGCAGATTCGGAGCTTAGAGAGTCGCTAGTTTTTCTAGGTTTTTTTGATTCCTTTTGCGGTGTTGGTTTTGTAAAAATATTATTGCCTTGTTGGGAAAATTCTATGGGTGGAGTCTCTATTTCTTCGAAATTTCTCTTCTGTTGGTTCCCTGTCGGTTCTTCTGATGTTAGAGTCTGATGGTTCCCTGCCGGTTCTTCTAATGAAAGAGTTTGTTGCGAGGCTTCAATTTGATTGGTCGATGCATTTTCTGATTCTTGTGGATTGTTGGGGCATTGTGCAGCAATGTGTCCTGGAGATTTGCATTTGAAACATGACATTCCATCTTGAGATAAAAATACTCGATAGGATTGGTTTTCGTGGTCAACTATGATAGAGCTGGTTAAAGTTATGTTTTCCGGAGGCATTATAAAAGCTTGACGACGAAAACTCAAAATATGATTATATTCGGCCTTGGTTACTCCTACTTTGAGGAAGGTTATTGGTGAAACCAGTTTAATACCGAGAGAAGTAAGTTTTTCTTCAAGTAACTTGTGAGGAATTGTAGGGCATACATTTGATAAAACTAGTCGCTGTGATGGTGTGATAAGTCTTCTTACTTGAATGGTCTCTTGATCGATTTTTATTGAACCATACTCTTGCATAACTTTGTCAACGAGCTCTTTGCTTGACAAGTAGATGCAGATTCTGTTGTTAGAGATGCGTGATGAAAATATTATATTTTTTGGTCCAATTTTGTCTCCGATTGCGAAAATGTATTCCTGCAAAGCAACATTATTTAGCGCTGGTAAAAGAATGGCTTGTTCTTTTGTGGGAAACAATTGCTGTGAGGCTACAGTTGAGTATGATTTAACGCTGGAAGTAGAAGCTGTGGTGTTGGTATTCAGATCGGTAGAGGGGGTGTTTGAGTCCATGTACTCATGAACTCCATCAGATGTTAAACTCATTTTGTGTTACTTTGGATGTTTCCGCTTCATTGAAATAATTTTAGTACGGTCCTGTTCGACGACGAGTGTTTTGCACGGGTGTCGCCTAGCTGTCTACCAAGATCAGACAACTGTGCGCGCGCAACCTTGATGTTGTGGATGCTAAAAACGATCGATTTAATCGTTTATGAGTTAAAATTGGTGTACTCACTGCGTTTTTAAATCACTTGTGTCTTGCTCTTTAATAAAACACCTTTTTTTTAAAAAATGTAAACGTTATTTTACTTTAAAAATCACTATAAAGTCGGACCTAACTTTCAGCACGTATTTAGTGTTGAGGGCAGGGCCGTAATCCTCTTCTATTTAATACATATTTTATTTCGTTTAATTTTTTTTTTTTTTCCAAGTAGATTTTTCTCTTAGTGTACAGGGTGTCTCATTATATTTTTTTCCACCATTTTAGACCATTAATAATTGATATAGGAATATACAAGAAATTGTGTTCGAATTCGCGAAATTTTTACTTTTAAATTGCATCTTGGCTTTATTCCTGATGCTTACCATATTTGAACAGGCGCTCAAATTTATAGTTTTTGTAAATTGGATGCTCCTTATATTATTTAACTAATAAATTAGGCTTGGAACATATTTTCCAAAAATACCCGATATGCCGTAGTTTAGAGCCATAGTTTCTGAGATATTAGCAATTATAACAGTACCGCTCTTGTGTTAATTTTAGTATCTTATTCCAAATTGTGTTAGTCCCCATGTATCAACGGTGACATTGACACAACTTTGTTGTCGTTACCGGTTGTCATTTTGAGCGTCATTTAAAAAAAATAGTTGTCATTGTCACTATTTATACATGGGAACTAAAATAGTTCAAAATAAGGACACTGAAATTAACACAAAAGTGGTAATGTTATTTTTTATCATTTTTAAAAATTTATCGCTAATTTCAGAAACTATTTATCAAAACTGCGACATAAGGAGTATTTTTGGAAAGTATATTCCTAGCCTAATCTATTAATTAAATAATATAAGGAGCATCCAATTAACAAAAACTATAAATTTGAGCGCCTGTCAAATATGGTAAGCATCAGGAATAAAGTCAAGATGCAATTTAAAAGTAAAAATTTCGCGAATTCGAACACAATTTCTTTTATATTCCTACATCACTTATTAATGGTCTAAAAGGGTGGGAAAAAATATAATGAGACACCCTGTACCTACTTATATAATCTTCGTTTGTACTGATAATTAAAACTTTAAATAATTTTGTGTTTCAAAAATATACCTACTAGGGTCACTGCATCCTGGAATCCGTTTTGCGTGATCCAGTGACCCTAATATCCACTCTTTCAGTGCGCCATGCCATCTAGAGTCTCTCTGCTAACACAAACTCTGGAAAATCAATATCGCTAAACAGGGCAGCTATGAAGCAGACTGTAAACCTATCCAGTTTATCCATTTTAGAAATAATGATTTCCATCACGGATACCCTCTTTAACAACTTATTTAGTTATGGATTATCTGGCTGAATTAATGTATATACATTTGAGTAGTTAAGTAGATGGCGCTACAATTAACTATCTTTTATGACATAGAGTTACTGATACAGATCGGATTTTTGCAAAAAATTCATCAGTTTAATTAAAAACCCGCCTTTTTCTCTTCTGGGACCAGTTGTCCGGAGCCTAAGCCACTTTTGTCTGCATTTTTGCGTACCGAACCCAGTGCAGAACAAATATACAGAGTGTTTTATTTTTAATTGCATCTTTCTCATTAAAATTTTGTATAAAATTTAAATGTGAAGCTAGAGCAATGAAACTTGGCACCGATTATAAGGACATATACATTTTTATTTTAAGCGATAAAAAATTATCTTGTTTAATTTTCTTCCAAGAAATAAAAAATAATATTTTTTTTTGTGAAAAATTTATGGTGTGGGCGGTTAGTTATACAAGAATACTTGCTAAAATTTACTGTGAGCATTAACAAATTGTTTCTATTTAAAACAAGTATTGCTACTGATGTGACTTATACAGGGTCGGAGTACAGGGGGGTTTTAATTAATAATTGTAAATTGAAAAAGATCTAGAAAGGTACGTGGATTACTTTGACGTAACGAAATTTTCAAAAAATATATACCAAATAAGAGATACTTAGCGTTTATTTATATTTTACGAAAGGAAAATGAAAATTTTGTTGAACTGTTAAAAATACAAGCTGTTTTTAAAAATAAGTTACATTTCTTTGATCGATTTAAGTAGTTTTTTTTATGACGACGTTACAAATCACTATGGAAAACTCAAAGTCAGTACGTTACAACAATACTAGTACAACTTTCATTTTCTTAAATAAAAACTTTTGTACAGAGTGTTAAAAAAAACATTACGTTTTTAAGCCAATTTATAAGAATAACAGTCCAGATCTACCTCCCCTAGATCTAGATGGAATTAACGAACGATTTCGATCAAAAAAATTAATCCGACTTAAATACCGAACGCAGCTTGTTTACTCTCTATTTAATGACGTATAAATTCTACTAAGTTAACTAATTGGCCGTCGTTGCCAATATAAAGCTATCGAATCTTAAATTAAAGATATTTAAATTTTTCAAAAAACAAAACTTTTAGGTTTTGCTCGACATTTTGAAAACCCTTGAAGGTATTTTAAATTTTGATACAGCATCATTGGGCTTGGAATAACGCAGTTTTTTTCTCATTTTACCAAAATTGTATGTTTCGGAAATCTCCATGTAGTTTATTTTATTTGGGAGATATATATATCTCTAGTATATAATTATTATCTACTGGCATGCATGAGGCCTTGGAGGAGCCTTGGGGCAAACCGCCCCTGATTTCCAACTATACTAAACCGCGAGGAAGCTTTAGATATTTAACAAAGGAGCTCAGCCTTATTATTTGCATTTAGTTGACGTCTTCAAGGGTACAGCTGGCCGAAAACAAAAAGAAACTCTAATTTTAGATTGATCTCAATGCCATACCAATCGAGAATTATTGGAACAAGGCCAGGCTATAATAGTACCAGGCAGTATTCTGATAGTTTAACATTGAACACTGACAGTTAATCCCTGAAAATTGACATACTAAAGTCAAACTTAAAACTAAGTGGTTTATTTTAGTCATATAGTAATCAAAGGCCGTATATTGAAAGATCACAGCTGATCTTATAATGTGAAGGTCTCAAAATACTTCCTGGCACTATTATAGATTGGCTTTATTGCAATAATTCTTTAGTGCCCCATGCGTGGTCCGCTGGCTTTCACTGTTTTGGTGCTGTCAAAAAATTGCCCTTAACTAAAAATGAGGAATCAATTCAGGTCAAAAATAAGTAACTCTAACTCAAGATCAACACTGTTTACAAGCTATGTTGTAAAAAGAACCTGAACGTAGTAATTAGACGAGTCGTTAAATACCGAGATGAATTCCATCAAAGGAGCATGCGCCAAAATTAACGTCAAAATGTCTAATTTAAATTATTGGCGCGAATACCGGGATTGGCGCGAGATCGAAGAGCTTAACGTATAATAAAAAATTCAAGGTATAAAATAATGGTCAATTCTAATTTTTAGGTATGATTTTATGTAGGTATCGGGTGGTTTTTTATAACCTGAGCACTCAGCAACTTTATCATTGAAAATAAAGGGCTATAATAAATTGTAGATTTTTTGGTTAATTATGACAACTTTAAAAGCCAATTTTCTATCCGTCACCATGTACAGGGTGTCCCAAATTCGATGTTTTTGGGAGGTTTCGGGTATTTCTAGAGGGTCTAAAAAAACCTGATCCCCCTTTGCGACACTCATATTTCAAAAGAAGCTTAAAGGTGAAAATCGCATTTTGATATAGCAAGCCGTTTTTAAACTACGGGGTGTTTCTAAAAAGTCTGCATTTTGGGAAGGGGTCTATAACTTGTTTATTTATTAATATTTTTTATTTCTGTGAAAACATTCCTAAGACACTTTTTTAAGAGGAATTAAACTGTTAAATTAAATTTCATTTGTCACGTTTAGTTTTTGAGATATCACATAAAATTATTTTTTTTTTATTTTTACCACATATTTTAGTTTGCTTAATGGGTTTAAAATATTTTAATATTATAAAATTATAAAAATAAAAAAATAATAAAGAGGTAATTAAAAAATTAAAATAAAGAAAACAATAAAAAAAATAAAAATTAAAATATTAAGTGTGATACATCATTTTAAAGGAAATTTTAAGCTGATTTTAAAAATCGAATAAAAAGAGAGTTCTTCTGTAAGAAAAATAACAACTTTATGCAATATTTTAAAAACCAAAACAGATAAATAAAAACCGTTTACATCTGTCAATTCTTCAAGAAAAGATCTATAAGAAAGCTATTTACACAAAAGCAAAATGCAGACAAAAACACTCCGTAGCTTAAAAACGGCTTGCTATATCTAAATGTGGTTTTCACCTTTAGGTTTCTCTTCAAATTTAAGCGTCGCAAAGGGGGCTCAGTTTTTTTCTATTTCCCCTAGAAATACCCGACACCACAAAAAAACAACGAATGTGGGATACCCGGTACAGGGTGTGAGAATGAAGTCGATTTTTTGAGAGGGAACACCCTGTATATTTTTGCATTTTAAGATTCGTCTTTTCTTTTTGATTTCAAAAATTTACAATATCTATGTGCTGCGATTAATATTTTTGAGGTATATGCAGTATTTCTTCTATATTGCATTTCACGTTTATTTTGTTTTGCCATGGGAGTATTGACAAATTTAAATGCGCTAAATCTTAAAAAATGTTTATCGTAGCATAGCCATACAGTAGAATTTTGGGCACTAAATAATTTGTCACACAACTTGCACGTCACGGCATTTTCACAGCACAAAAACGACGAATTTTCATCAAAAAGAACTGGGAACTATTAAAGTTTTGCTGTATAAAACCATACTGAAATATCTCTCAGTTGATTGGTTGGCAGAAGTGACAGATCAACGCTTGCGCACGTCTTGGAATTCATCTCGGTATTTAACGACTCGTGTAATTAGTATACTAGGTCAGGCTTAGCACAATAATATGTCTCCACACTTTGCCTTTATAGCTGAAACGAGTTAGACTTGAATATGAATGTATGGAAGTGGTGGTTAGCACCCTTAAAGGATCTGACCACACCTTTCTGGGCCCGTTGTGCACCAGGTACGTACTGTGATCGACTCAGATAATAATTTAACTACTATCTAGAAAATAGACCCACTAGATTTTAAATTATAGTTTTGGCCAGAAACTTAGTCATCATGATATACCACATAATGCCATGGTTGTAGCCTTAGATACTGGTGGGTCATAAACCTTTTGACATAATCAACAGAGTACAGAGAGCCACAATGTGCCCGCACTAGCTGCTAGCTCCAAATAGGCACTCCATATACCCTGTCCCATGTGGTGATTTCCTGAATGGCCAGGTCACCGAATCCATTTAGAGAATCACCATCAGATTAACCCACCCCCTTTACCATGTATGTTGTCTGATGTGATTCCAAAGGATACCAGTTTTAATTTTTTTTTGTTAACATACTGGTCAAAGCTTGTCCGTTACCACACTACCCATTTACCCATGGGTCAAGGCCCCTTTAGTCGCTTCTTACGACAGGCCCAGGGGTTACCTTGGTGCTAATCTCCGAACACCATTCGGACCACGAGACTTTCAAAAGGGAAAAAAATTTGAAAGTTTTTCCTAAAAGAATTCTTCAAAATTTCTTGTCTAGAAATAACGATTTCTTCGGTTATTTGTTCCAGTTTATGACATGTCCTACAAACCTTTTACTCCAAAGTAATTTTTTTAAGGAAAAAAGTAGAAGTTTTGACATATGATTGGAAATTTTAACCCTTCAGCTTGCCAGAATGCCCTAAAAAAAATTACCTCGAAGGGACATGACCTGATTAATTTTGTAATTGACTGTACATTCATGTTATTAAATTTACATTTCTAACCGACTCTATTTGAGACTTGACTTAAGGATAGAGCTTTGGTGGTTGCGGAAGGGGCCACGTTCAAAACGAATATTGCTGATTATATTATAACCATAAAATAACCTATTTACAATATTGTTACCTCGTTTTTATCGATAAAAATATTTTAACGAGTGCACTTAAAACATTTTATTTTTACCATTTTTCGTAGCGTTGGGGCTTTGTAACACGGTCGTCGCGATGTAGTGAGCATCCCCCCTCCAATGTGACGGGTAGTTGGGAAATGTGGCGGGCAGTTGGGAAATTTAGATTTAAGATGAGGACCTTTTGTTTTTGTCAGCCGCAAGCGCGGATTTACCCCCCCCCCCCTAGAACAAAAAATATGCACTTTTTTTACTGATTAATGGGAAAATAGGCGAATATCCCCCCCCCTAGAAAAAAATTATATTACCAATAATTTTTTCTTAGACTATTACCCCCCCCCCCCCCAGATTTTAACCCAGATCCGCGCTTGGTCAGCCGTTTTGTTTTTCAGAAGTTAGTTGGGACGAATGGTCTTTTCCCCTCCCCAATAAAAGGTCTTTGTAACGCTGGTGTCCTCAATAAAGAATATAAAAAAGCGGCGCTAAAAAATTTTACAGTATTGGCACGAAAACATAAAATTTTATTCTCCAATTTGTGTTTTAATTTTATGTAAAAATTTTGGCCATCAAATTATAGTTTGAGTTTTTCATTCGTTTGGACAGTGAATTATCAAAAAAATTATCTAGGGTGGGGGTTTCTAAAAAACTTTACAATTGGCGGTGTAAAAATATTTTACTCCTTTTATCTTTTTCCATTAATTAAAATATTTCCTTCTTGTTTCCACAAAGATAAAAATGTTTAACATGTGATAAGCTACAATATATGCTTAAAATTTTGCTCCATAACTATCAATAGCGTAGATAAAACATTAGCGGTCCCAAAAGAAGGGGCGTGGGAATGGTACAATCGCCTCTTCTTTTGCGGCGAACTCCAAATACAGGATGCTGGTGTATTACCATGGGCTCACCAAGGGGGGGGGGGGCTCAGGGCCCGCTATACTATAGTAGTGTGAGCTATGGTGATCCTAATTTTTTCGAGAAAAAAAAAGTTGCTCCGATTTCAAAATTTTTTATATATCTTTGCGTTTCAGATGATTTTGAAACTTTTTTGTTGCGCCGTCTGTCTGTCTGTCTGTCGGTCTGTCTGTATGTATGTCTGTCTGTCTGTCTGTCTGTCTGTCTGTCTGTCTGTCTGTCTGTCTGTATGTCTGTAACGACCAACGCGCATAACTCAAAAACCGCTTGGCCGATTTTAATGAAATTTGGTACCTAGGCTGGGTCTTGGGTCGAGATGGTCCCATTTAAAAATGAACAAAATCCACCGAACAGAAACCAAATAAAAGGGTGGGGGTAGATTTCAAAAATTAGAGTTTATGTGAAAATATGGCATGTGTGATATCAAACGAAAGGTAATTGAGTCTGCAGTTAAACAAAATACATTTTAATTTATTTTAAAAAAAAGGGTGGGGGTATATTTTAAAAATTAGAGTTTAAGTGAAAATATGGCGTGTGTGATATCAAACGAAAGGTAATTGAGTCCAGAGTTTAACAAAATACATTTTAGTTTTTTGTTTTTTTTTAAGGGTGGGGGTAGATTTCAAAAATTTGAGTTTAAGTCAAAACATGGCTTGTGTGGTATCAAACAAAAGGTAATTTACTCTGGAGTTGAATAAAATATATTTCAGTTTTTAGTTATATTAGCTCACACGTACACTATAACTATAGTACCTAGTGTGAGCTTAGGGGCCCATATATTGGCAGAGTATTTTTGATAGCGCCTCTAATTTTCACGACATTTTCAAACAAAATTATGGTAGGGTTCAGACAGGGCCCAAATTCTCGGTTAAAAATTAGAATTTCTTTTGTGGATTAAAATTTTTAAATACTTTTCAAAAGTGTTTTAAAAGTATAACTCAATCGCTAAATCTGCATTTTATTTCAAACTGTTACTCCAATACCATTTTCATTAATTTCTTTCTACATTTGAGCCAGATGTTCAGCTCTATTAGCAAAGATCCAATCTCTGTAGAGTTTGCTATGGCCACAGATCAAGGTCTATTTTTGAGTTGTAACATAAAGTAATATATACTATACATAAGTATAGTCCTTGCAATAAGGCTAGTCCTTTTACTTAATCACCCCGTAATTCTGGTAACAAAACGCACGTGTATTCTTAATTCAGTTTTAAACCACAGATTCCTAAGGTAACTGATAATGGGTGCAGAAAAACTTATTATCAGTTACCTTAAAATTAACGTGATCGGTCACCACTCTCTATAATAAGGGTGGTGGATCGGTGTTTAAACTGTCAATGGTTTTGAAATTTCTGACTTTAAAAGATTATCGCTTATTTTTTATTTAAATTCTGATTTAATTCCTATTTGGAATAGTTTTTTGACAAAAGTTTCTGTCCCAAGATGATTTTATGTAGTGAAAAATGTATGTACAGCGTATATGCTTTACTGGCATACATTGATCAATCAATTGGAGTGCACTGCCAACAAAGTTTCTACTCTGGAAGATTTTTAATGCGACCGGCTGTAGAGCTAGAAACCATGAACAAAGCATAAACTAATGATGGTTTAATTTGAAGAAAAAAAATATTATCTACAATGTATTTTGAGCTGTTAAGTTAATCTAAGCTTCGCAATTTATTTTGGTAAAAATTATGATTCAAAAAGGGTTAGGCAATAAATATATTATTTTTTGTAAATTTAAGTTTTAATTAATAGTGCCTAAGCATACAGACTTAATAAAAGTTAAATTAATATTATTTGTAATTTCCACAAACGAACTTCAGCTCGACTCATATGAATGTTGGTACTTGTTATAATAATAGTATAGAAGAATAATATATTTTTAGTTTAAAGTAAAATAAAACAGTATTTTATTATATTTTTTTATAAAAAAGATGTTCATACGAAAATCTCACACTTTTTATGATGGAAAAGTGTAAAAAAGTTCCCAACTGATTTAACTGCAAAGGCTTTGGGAATTTCAACAAAAACTGTATTGAGGACAAAAGAGCTATATTGAAGCTATTACTAATTACTAAGTTTCAAATGATGCAATAGAACTTGAACAACTCAAAGGATTCAGCCCAACAAACAATTAAAGTTGTAACGACGAAACCCCAACTACAAAGAATTTCTTAAAAGTAACCGCAACGTACTCCCGCTACGTCTCAGTATACCATACAACGACGTTATAATTCCCTAAGTGGGGAACCAATTTCTGGTTATAACTACTTGGCCAAGTGTTTAAAGTCACTGTAGTAACAACTATACTACTACGTCGTAGCCAGGTATCTACTACGTCGTAGAGGCTGTTTTTTTTCCGTAATGGCATAAAAGTTGCGATGTAGTTGCAAATAATATAATCGTTTCTTTTTGGTAGAATTGTTACACAATATGGTGGACACAACAGTAAACAGACTCGCTTAGTTTTTTTGTTTGGTTATGGTTATAATATGAACTATGTTATCCAAAAGTGTGAGAATTTACGAGCAGAGGATCAAAATTCGAGTGCGACGCAAAGTTTTTTGTATAACATGCATTATATATATTGCAAAAAACCGGTGCGCCCGTAAAATTGAGCCGTTTTCTGGTGGCTGATGGAATTTTTGTGTTGTGATTTTGGAGGTTATGTTTTCATAATCGACAGTTAACTCCAACAAATGGTGCTTAAGAAGAGCATTTTTGGTAAGCTTCAACTAATTTGTTTATAAAATAGTATGGCTCTTTAATATGAGCTCATAAAACGACAACAAAAATATTAAATTTTCTTTCTTACATAAAAACATGGCGTCCCAAACTATATTCCCTGATAGTCGAAAAGGTTACTTGAAAGTAGTTGCGGCTTTAAAGTTGATCCAAAAAGTTATTTTGTCTACATTGTTACATCAGATCAGATGTTACTATGATGACACAAACTTTTGTGGTAAAAATTAAAGTTATAATGTAGTTGTCGGATACACTTGTTTGGGACTCCAATGAAGCTTAACTTTCTAGTGGTAATTAAGTAGGATATAAAAGTCAGGGCGACTACGAAATAACGACTAAAAAAAAAGTAAAACTTTAGCAACGTCCTATTGTGGTAGAGAAGACTATCAGAATCGACTATCAAGAAACAATCCTAAGAAGTAGTTTAGAGGGTCGTTTTTACGAAACATCTACTATTTCCTGATACTAAATAGTTGTTAGAACTAAAAAGTAACAAATTTTGGTTGGGATCACCACATTTCTACTATAAGAAAGTAGCAAAGCCTTTAGAACATGTAGCCGCTACTATAAATGTTAGTTGGGAGTTCTAATAGAATCATTAAAATTATTATATTAAGCTTTAAACATAATTGATGGGATGGTTCTGTAACTCTATTTTAATGAAATAAAATAAAGTGAACAAACAAAAAAACTGAAAATCTAACTGAAAAAAACAAACAATGCAAAAATCAGTTATTCAGTCTTCATATTTTTTGTCATTGCTGTTTTCTTGAAATTCTGCTCTGCAGTAACCAAAGCTGGGACTGATGATCGAAAAAAGCGTGGAATTTTCGTATGAACGTTTTGTCTCTGTCGCAAATTATCTTGACCATTTTTCTGAGAATATATTGATACTTTTAAATATCTACTTTACAAAATATTTTGACTACTTGTCAGACATTTTTTGTTTCCTTTCATTGTCAATTTTAACTTTGATAGACAGACAGGCTGGCAACTGCAATCTGGGGCCAACAATGATTTTCAATGCTATTTTCTGTCTTCTTTATAGCAGAAAAATAAAAAAGGATAGCAAAGGGACTTGGGGTATTGCAAAGACTATATATATTACTCTATGGTTGTGATTTCTACGTATATGTACGGTCACGGTCGCCAACTTTTTAGCTCACACATATACTATACTATAGTAGTGTGAGCTATGGTGATCCTAATTTTTTCGAGAAAAAAAAAGTTGCTCCGATTTCAAAAATTTTTATATATCTTTGCGTTTCAGATGATTTTGAAACTTTTTTGTTGCGCCGTCTGTCTGTCTGTCTGTCTGTCTGTCTGTCTGTCTGTCTGTCTGTCTGTCTGTCTGTCTGTGTGTCTGTATGTCTGTCTGTAACGACCAACGCGCATAACTCAAAAACCGCTTGGCCGATTTTAATGAAATTTGGTACCTGGGCTGGGTCTTGGGTCGAGATGGTCCCGTTTAAAAATGAACAAAATTCACTGAACACAAATCAAATAAAAGGGTGGGGGTAGATTTCAAAAATTAGAGTTTATGTGAAAATATGGCTTGTGTGATATTAAACGAAAGGTAATTGAGTCTGCAGTTAAACAAAATACATTTTAATTTATTTAAAAAAAAGGGTGGGGGTATATTTTAAAAATTAGAGTTTAAGTGAAAATATAGCGTGTGTGATATCAAACGAAAGGTAATTGAGTCCGGACTTTAACAAAATACATTTTAGTTTTTGTTTTTTTTGTAAGGGTGGGGGTAGATTTCAAAAATTTGAGTTTAAGTCAAAACATGGCTTGTATGGTATCAAACAAAAGGTAATTTAGTCTGGAGTTGAATAAAATATATTTCAGTTTTTAGTTATATTAGCTTACACGTACACTATAACTATAGTACCTAGTGTGAGCTTAGGGGCCCATATATTGGCAGAGTATTTAATAATGCGAACTTTCAGCGGACTTTAAAAACTACTAAAAAAAATCGTTTACACAGTCACGATGCTTACCTATAGGGAACAGGGGCGGATCTAAGAATTTTATTTGGGGGGGGGGAGGGAGAATATTTATGGCTGGTTATCGATTTTTTGGGTTTTTCATAGTGACCCGGAGGAATGGGACAATTCGCTGCCTCCTACTAACCTCCAGTGGCGGATCCAGGACGTCCGGGAGGGGCTAGGTGCTAGGGAGACAGAGCAAAAAGCTCTGGTTGCTTTTTCGCAACAAACTTTCAGAACTTTGCCGGCAAAATTTTTTCTTATCATATCAAGGCCAACAAAAAAATAGAGGCCACGACCTTGAAAAAATCAGCTGTTTTCGGGGTGCTGACTTTTACATTGGGTCTTATGAATGGTTAGACGTTTTTTTGTGATATTTTCAAAATGGCACTACAGATGTCCGCAAAATTTTAGTGTTATATTCTCAGACACCATCCCGATATTCCACCAAACTTGTGTAAGGATACAAGATGACTAAAAGGTTAAAATCTTCAAGATTTCGCATTCCTTATTTTGAATTTTAATTTCCCGCCATGTACCGCATGCCAACTGTTATATTTGACATGTATTTGACTTTGTCATCTGTGTTTATCACATTTGCTTCTGATTTAACTCAATTTTTGTGTGAGCTAATGAAGCGGCTCTGAAAAATTAAAGATTACTATACCTAAAAAAAAGAGAATTAGCTGTATGACCAGCCCCCGATGTGACGTCGACAAAGTGGAGGATCGTGGCCCATCCGTTTTTATTGCCCTGATCATATTATACACGAAAAACTTTGTTTGATTGGCAATCGAACGCTGCTTGTGTATGTTGATTGGGTTCACGAATCGGCCCCCTGAGAAATAAGCAATCTGGAATAAAACGAAAGCGATATTTGATCCCTCGGTTGGTTTGCAGCTTTTGGTTAATGGAGATTTAATAGTAGTTCGAGCGTTTTCTCAAATGGAGAAATCACATTTTATGATTTTTGCCTTTCTTTAACTTAGGTATATTACTGCTTTTATATTAGACAATGATATACAGGATGGCGATTTTAATACTAGGTTAAAAAAAACACCGATACCCAATCTCCACTCGTTTCTGTTTGCCCATAATTTATCATCTAGGCCTCTTACTCTTATTTCACTGTCTATTCCTTCTCTCCAGCTTCTCCTTGGCCGTCCTCGTTTTCTTCGGCCAATTGGTTTCCATTGTAGTATTTGTTTAGGTATTGTTTCATCATTCATTCTTTGTATATGTCGGTACCACACCAGTTGTTTTGTTCTTATATCACCCACTAAAGTACGTTCACCCACTGTCATAATTTCTCTTATTCTTTGATTTGTAACTCTTTCTCTTTTTGATTTCCCTGCTGCTCTTCTCCAATAGTCCATCTCCGTAGCGGAAAGCATTTTTTCTGTTCTAGCCTTGATTGGCCATACTTCTGAGCCCTGTGTAAGAATACTTTTTACAATGGTATTATATATAAGTTTTTTGTTATGTTTTGAAATACTTTGGTCCCAAATTATTCCATTGAATAAAGTTATTGCTTTTCTTCCTTGTACGTTTTGATCTTTTATAGCTTTGTCTAGTGTTCCGTCAACTGTAATTTTTAGACCTAAGTATTTATACTCATCACAGGACTGAATTCGCTGCCTGGTATTTAAGATTAGATCCTGTTTCGTTCCACCGATACACATATACTCTGTCTTATTGAGATTAACCTCTAGTCCCCACTTATTGTACTCTTCTATTAGAAAAAAAAAAAACACGTCTACTAATTCTTTACGCGTTAGGTTTTCGTCCAGGGTTGTAGTAATAAAAAGTAGTTTTCAGGTTTTTTGTACTTTTATTTTAAATTACAAATTCAAAAGCCAACGTTTCGTCGCCTTCCGCGTCATCCTCAGCGCCAGAATATCAATGTTAAATATAACATTTAAGATACGATATATTTTTACAAAATTTTAAGAACGGTGTCTAACCAACTGCCAGCCGTGATGAGTTAGTACTCACTCATACTCACTCACATACTCACCTACCACAAGTGAAAAATAATATTTTTTTTTACATAAGTACGTACTTATGTAAAAAAAATATTTTGTTGTTTTTATTTTTTTATAAGCTTTCGAAAAACGAAAGTTTTGTGAGTAGATCCCCTTCCCGAAGAAAGTTCAAAATCTCAGTTGACTTGTTTTTGCTTTTTTTTCCAAAAAGCCAAATATTAATCCGCTAGAGGCAGAGAGAGAAATTTTCTTTTATTTTAAATCTGTCAAGCGAAAAGGAAGTAAGAATTGCGTTTTTATAAACCTTGCTTATTCCTTTCTCAGGCATTATGCCGGCCATAGATAAAGGATTTGCGGCGCGGTTTAGTGAGTTTTTATTAGATAGGCAACTCCGGCTGTTTGACAGGTCGTTAGCTCTGTGGCGCCCACTGCAGAGCTTAGTGACGAACTAAAAGTTAAGGCGGGAAATTTGAATCGCCTTTTATAATAAATTTTCTTTAATTTTAAAGTTTTTTTTTTAAATTTTTAATCAGTCAATATTTTATAAAGACATACACTGTCTTTATAAGATATAAACAGATTGAAAATGATGATAAAGTGCAATAAATAAAACATTTTTAAATGAGTTTTTATTATTATAAAAAAAGCTACAAATTAACGACTAACTATTGATGAAATAATACATAGTCTAAGTGTAAAATAAAATATAATGAAAAACCAAACACTATCTAGCATATTTAAATTTGCTTTTAACATTTCTGGTGAGTGATGAGTGAATAAATAATGAAACAGTTGTTCGTGAAGAGAATCATTCTTAAATGTCTACTTTTAACAGCTTGACGAAAATCTGTCATGATTTAAAAGTACCTCCTCGCCTTGGTTGTAAGTTGTGTAGGGTATGTTTCAAAGTAGTATATACATAGCTTATCAGTGGTAGGACATATCATCCAAAAGCTGAAAACAAAAAAAAAATCAACTTATAACCACATTAATCATAGGTACTAGATTATGGAAAGATAAAGATTTAAAATTAAGGAATAAATTTATTCAAAGTACATTACGCTGGGTAATCCCTCGTTTACCCATCAATTAAGCACAAATTTAGTGTTAATTTTGTATGTGTTTCCCTTTTACTTAATATCAAAAGAAAGGGATAGACATAAAATTAACACTAAATTTGTGCTTAATTGATGGGCAAATAAGGCACCTATCAGGCATTGGAAACCTGTATTCAGAGTTCCGTAAAGTAAGCGATAAGAAGTTAAAAAGACACTACCAATACAAATTTTATCCAATGCCAATCTAACCTCAAATGACAAAATAAGAAAACTTACAAAATGTCTCGGAAAACTATGCATTTTATACTCGTCTGAACTTTAGACACTTCACCCAGAAAAGCAACTAGAAATTCTTATTATTTTATATTTAAAATTGCAAAAGTTACAAATTTAACAAAATTTAATTTTAATGCGTCACAGTAGCAAAGATTACCTACATAAGCCAAAAAGATAGATTTAAAATGAACCCGAAATAAAATGCGGTGGAAGAGGTTTTTCTACCTGAAAAAAAGGGGGACGAAAAATCCAAACCACAGATAATTCTCAAAAAAAATAGAATAAGAAACAAACGCGCGACCGCAGCGCCTCTTTTGAGCTTAGTGGGAACTTTAACCTAACGACCTGTCAAATTGCATTGAGTTTCCTAGGCATGATGCCGGCGTTACTTTACTATCGAAGTAAGGGTTCAATTGTTAAAAGGTATTTTGCAGGAAGCTCCACTCGGGATGTAATAAATTTCTTTCTTGCTAAGTATGAGGACCGTGAGATTCCTTGCTAAACTGCCATTTTGAATATAATTAACCATTTTGATAAATTTGGGTGCGTTAAGCTCTGCAGGAAATGTAGCGACAATAAAGAGGTGGATGAGGATTCAAAACCCATGTTGGAACAAAGGCAACAACGAGAAACTGCCGTTTGTGCTGCGGCTGAAGTACTCCCTCCTTGTTCAAGTTTAGGCCTTGCTAAAAAGATACCTGATGATGTTTCTTCCAGAACCATTCGAAACATTTTAA
Organism: Aspidapion aeneum; assembly: GCA_963576565.1. NCBI lineage: Eukaryota > Metazoa > Arthropoda > Insecta > Coleoptera > Brentidae > Aspidapion > Aspidapion aeneum. The sequence goes on from OY755043.1 coordinate 9,577,892, forward strand.
AAAGACATGGATACAAAGCCTACAAGTTAAAAAAATCTGAACTTTTTCCTGAGGAAAATATTTTAAAAAGGGAATTTTGTAAAAAAATAATGGATCGTGCAAATCAGGATGAAAATTTTGTCAGCTGTTGAATCGGCTATGCCGTGACAACAGCAGTGTAAAAAATCAATTTTATTCGTAGGATATGGCAGCCTAATTTACCGCGATGTTTAGAGACTATAATAAACGAAAAATGGGTACATTCCTCATCGAAAATCTCCGAGAAACTGAATCATAGATCACATCCAAACTAGATGATTAAATATCTTTATCCCTACCAAATATGCAATAAAATATATTCGACGCGGCTTATGAAAGGCGGCGCATTTCTCGAGAGGGATGAAGAGGGGAAGTTGTTTCTATTTTTATCTAAACATCTGCTAAATTAGTTTTTCTCTTTCAAAGCAGAATCTTCGTGCTCACTATAGCTGTTACCCTAATGGTATACATATACTTTCAACTCGTTGTCAGGCATATTGTGTAACTTTGTTCTTATTTTGAACTTTTCTTTTACCTATTTTAATTGCATACATTATTATATATAGGGTGTTTGAAACTCGTAGACAATGATTGTGTAGAAATAAAATTTCGGACTTCCATTGTCTTTATTTATTTTAAAACACGACGTTTCGGTTAGTAAGTATCTCTAACCGTTATCAAGTGTAAACTAAACAATCTAGTCTCTAGGCTACTACTTATACTACTCGGTGTGACGGGCCGCCCCCTTTTTTTAATATATTTTAAATACATTCCTTATTATTTGAGGGATTGTCTGGTTTTGTTTTAGTTACAAAACTTCTTTTATTTTTCGTTTTTATATTATAGTGTTTAGCTATTCGTCTTATGTTTTCTGAAATCCCTTGAACATATGGAATGTTAATAACACCTAACGGATTATTATTTTGAGAATTTGGTACATTTAGTTTGTTTTTAATTTTAAATATCGTTGAGTTTATTAATTTCTCGGAATAACCATTCTGTTGTAAGTCCTTTTTAATGTTGTTAATTTCTGTGGTTAATTCTTCATTATTACTACAAATATTTACTGCTCTTAAATACAACTTTGTTGCAACAGAATGATTAGACTTAAAATTTAGGTACTGTCCCGTGTGTGTAGGTTTCCTACATACAGTGGTTTGAATGTTTCTGTCTAATCGTTTGACAAGAACATCCAAAAAAGGTAAGGCCGAATCTTTTTCAATTTCCATGGTGCACTTGATTGTTGGTCGAATACCGTTTAAATGGTGTAGAAAATTTTGTAGTTCGTCATCATTTTCCGGCCATATAATAAATGTGTCATCCATGTATCGTAGCCATAGTTTTGGTTTGACTCTTGCTGTGTTGATCGCATGGTCCTCGAACCACTCCATGTAGATGTTTGCTACCACTGGCGAAAGAGATGAACCCATTGGGAGTCCATCATTTTGCGCGTAAAACTTATCTTTCACTTGAAAGTAAGAGTTACGGAGACAGAGCTCCAAAAAACCCATCACCCCCTTCACCGATAGCGTTGTTCTCTCATGAAGTGTATCATCAGTTTGTGCTGAAGGAGTATAATTTATGGATATCCAGTTACGTCACTTTCTGGCATCTTTGTTTATTATATTAACTGATCTTATTTAGATATTTATGTGTCATTGTTTGTTGCAAAGGGATAAACACTTGAATTTTTATTTATCTTTAGTTAGGATCTTATTAGAGACTTATTGCAAGAATGCCAGGCTGTAATAGTGCCAGGCAGTATTCTGACAGTTTCACATTGAAAACTGACAGTTGATCTTTTGAAAATGACATACCAAGGTCGAATTTATAAAGATAAGTCATTTGTTTTCCTTTAATACAGGAAGGCAGTATTTATTCCTGTTCACATAGTAAACAGTCCTTATATTAAAAGTTCCCTGCTGATAACAAAATACTACTACTGTACTGTGTCGGTTTAGAACGTTTTTCTACGTTATCCGATGCCTATTTTCCCTATTTTCCACCTCCTTTAATCCTGAAAATCATATTCTGTCAGGTTCTTTTGACTCATTGATCTTTGGCATTGCAGTTTGCCTTCTTTTTCTGCGCCCTATTGGTTTGCCATTCTAGGACCTGCTTTCGTAATATTTCGTCGTTCATCCGTTGTACATGGCCGCACCATATCAGTTGTCTTTTAGTAATGTCATCCGTTATGCTTCCCTCGATTCCCATTCTTTCTTTTATGATATCATTTCTTATTTGACCTATTCTAGCTATTCTTATTGATCTTCTTATTGCATTCAATTCGACACTTTCCATTTTTGTTTTGTATTTTTCTGTTACGCAACTATTCTCTATTCCATACAACACCGTGCTTTTTGCCATTGTTTGATGTTGTTAAATTTTATCTTTTTTATCTCTCTGCTCCATCAAATACTGTTAAGATATCAAATAACCTTTTTGGCTTGTACTATTTTTTTTCTAATTCTTTACAGTCTGTTCCTGTCTTATTAAATGTGACACCCAAGTATACATACTCATTGCTTGGAGAGATTAATTGTCCACTATCTAGTTTTCACTTAATTCATATCCAATACATACTGTGTTTTGTCCACATTCAATGTTAACCCCCACTTTTGGTATTCTTCCTTTAACTTTCTCATCGCATACTACATGTCTTCTTTATCATTAGCTACAATTACTTGGTCGTCAGCACACTGTAGTGTGTAAATCGGTCGTTACTGTGTACTTTCCGTTTGCAGTTATACAAGTATATTTTAAAAAGAATTGGAGATATATATCGTTACCAGGAATTCTTTTAAAAGTCGATTTCCAATTTTAATTTTAGTTTTTGACCCTTTGTATAGTTCTTCTTCTTCGTATATCGCTTCTATATACATATGTATGGTTCATATTAGTTTACTCTAACACTACTCATAATACTGGAACGGTATCATATGCTTTTCTTTGTTACTTGTTTAAGACAAAAAACAATATCACTACAAGGTCTGCCTGCACGAAACCCACTTTGCTCTTCTTCTTCTTGTTCATGATAATCATTTTCTTTTAGATCTCTAAGAATCCTACCGTACAATCTACTTAGAGCACTGGTTACTGAAATTCCTCTGTAATTGTTGCAATCCCGCTTGTTTTCTTTTTTATGTATTGAGGATATGAATGCTATGCACTGGATGTTCGTTTATGTATTGATTGATAATATATGTAAGATTTTCTAGTAGATTCTCTAATCCATATTTGAACATTTCAGCGTAAATTCCCCCAGATCCGTTAGCTTTTCCGGATTTAAGCTTTTTAATACCATTATTTATCACTTCTTTTATCAAAATACTGCCTGGCACTATTACAGCCGGGCTTTATTGCAATAAGTCCCTATTCAATAACACCCTGTTTTTTTATAATTGCTCAGGACATGTAATGGTCACTCTGGTAGTGCAGTCTAATGATCCAGCTTCATTAATAAGATAGCTTACATGTAGGTAAGCAAGCAGGACCTCGCTGTCATAAATTGTGAGAAAAGCCTTTTATTGTCGCCTACGTGAAAGTTCTAATAAAATAGCTAGCAGAAAAATATTTACTACTACTATGTCGGTTTAGAACGTTTTTCTACGTTGTCCGACGCCTATTTTCCACCTCTTGCGATCCTGACAATCATTTTCTGTCAGATTTTTTTGTCTCATTGTTCTTTGGATTGACTGTTACCTTTCTAGTTTAGGACGCCCTTTTTTTCTGCGCGCTATTGGTTGCCATTCTAGGACCTTCTTTGGTAATCTTTCGTTGTTTATCCGTTGTACATGGCCTTACCATATCAGTTGCCTTTTAGTGATGTTATCCCTTATGCTTCGCTCAATTCCCATTTTTTCTTTTATGATCTCATTTCTTATATGATCTGCTCTAGATATTCTCATTGATCTTCTTATTGCATCCATTTCGACACTTTCCATTTTTGTTTTGTAATTTTCTGTTACACGACAGGTCTGTATTCCATACAACAGCGTGCTTTTCAGCATTGTTTCATGTATGTTAAATTTTACATTCTTTTTTATCTCTCTGCTCCATAAAATACTGTTAAGACATCCACTAACCTTTTTTGCTTTTCCTATTCTTTTTTCCAGTTCTTTATAGTCTGTTCCTGTCTTATCAAATGTGATACCCTAGTATGTGTGTGTAGTGTGTATATTTATTAAAACAAGGGATATAGAAGAAAACCAAATTTTACCTTCCTAGCCCGGGCAGCAATGGCTAGAGAAGGTATTGTTTTCGACAAAAAATATTTTTTTCATATAACGCCGAAAATTTTTTATTTGGGTGTACGTCTGTCCGTAACACGCTAGCTTCTAAACCGCTGAACCGATTTTTATGAAATTTTTAGGGAAAATAGTGTACAGTACTGTTAAGAGCTCATTAGATTTTAGTCAAAATTCATTAATGATAATAACAGTTTTTTGGCAGTATAAAGTATAGTAGAACACTTTTTTCTAATAAATTATGTTATTACTACAAGTTTCGTAGGAGCTTCTGTTTCTGAGATATTTACAAGGCTGATATAGCGTGGCGTGGAGTGTGTCATAGATCCATTTATTTTCTTTTGCAACTTTTTTTTATTTATATTAACACTTTTATTTTATGAAGCTCTGAAAATATCTGGAAAAATCACAAAACTTTTTAATATTAATACAAACCAATGAACAAAAAAGCTTTTCTAACAAAAGGCTTATAAGCTTATAGGTATTTTTTTCGTAAAGCAATATCTTTGATTGATTACGAGTTATTAGGGACATTGCTTGCTCTACGATCGGTGTTGTTAATGAAATATTAAAGGCCAACCTTTTTTTTTAGGCATATTTTACAAAATAATGTTTTTGTATGTTATATGGAAATTAATGATGTTTTATCATTTTTAATACAACCCGCTCAAAAAATCTGTATAATTAGGAAATAGCAAGGTATCACTAACACAACGAAATGATTAAATATCACACCGGAATGATACTGAACTAGTATTACAACAACCATAAAGAAGTGTCAAAAAGGCGTTCCGCAAAATGACCCCAATACCACAGGTGATCTGTTGGGTGATCTGTGCTATTACTATGGACAACGGAATTAACTTTTAAAAAGCAAACATTTCTTCTATTTCCTCACACATACACACACGTTGCAATTATGACAAATTGCGTGAGATAAAATTTTCTATTGGTAGGATTCTTAGAGATCTAATAGAGAATGATTTTCATGAACCAGATGAAGAAGAGCAAAGTGGGTTTCGTGCAGGCAAATCTTGTAGTGATAATTTTTTTGTCGTAAACAAGTAATTGAGAAAAGGAGTGCCAGGAATATAAAAAATCAGGTTACCTACAAAAAGCTTATGATACCGTTCCAGTAGAAAAATTATGGACAGTATTAGAGCAAACTAATGTCAATCATACATACATAAAAGCGATAAAAGAACTTTATAAGGTGACAAAATCTCAAATTAAAATTGGAAATCGATTTTCAAAACAATTCCTAGTAACGAAAGACTAAGACAAGGATATTGTATCTCTCCAACTCTTTTTAAAATATATATCGCAGTAGCTCTAGAAAACTGGAAACGTAAAGTACACGGCATGGGAATACAACTTAACAACCGACTTTCCATATACACACTACGGTTTGCTGACGACCAAGTAATTGTAGCTAAAAATAAAGAAGACATGGAGTAATGAGAAAGTTAACGGAAGAATACCAAAAGTGGAGATTAACAGTGAACGTGGACAAGACACAGTACTTATGTATTGGCAACGAATCAAGTGAGCTAGAACTAGACAATGGACAAACATTATCTCCATGCAATGAGTATGTCACATTTGATAAGACTGGAACAGACTGTAAAGAACTGGAAAAAATAATAGTAAAAGCAAAAAAGGTTATTGCATGTCTTAACAGTATTTTATGGAGCACAGAGATAAAAAAGAATGTAAAATTTAACATACATGAAACAATGGTAAAAAGCACGCTGTTTTATGAAATAGAGACTTGTCGCGTAACAGAAAAATACAAAACAAAAATGGAAAGTGTCGAAATGGATGCAATAAGAAGATCAAGAAAAATATATAGAACAGATCACATAAGAAATGAGATCATAAAACAAACAATGGGAATCGAGGGAAGCATAACGGACGACATCACTAAAAGGCAACTGACATGGTACGACCATGTACAACGCATGAATGACGAAAGATTACCAAAGCAGGTTCTAGAATGGCAACCAATAGGGCGCAGAAAAAGAGGGCGTCCTAAACTTGAATGGTAAAAGTCAATTCAAAGATCAATGAGTCAAAAAAAACCTGACAGAGGATGATTGTCAGGATCGAAGAAGGTGGAGAATAGGCGTCGAACAACGTAGAAAAACGTTCTAAACCGACAAAGTAGTAGTAGTAGAGATAAAATTTATAAAAATATCTCGTGTACACTTGTTATTTTTTGTGACAGATTTCAATTCTTTGACGTCATAAGCCAAAGGGGTTTTACAGTCTTTTTTCCCGTAAGCCACGAAGGGCCTTTACCTACATTTCGTGCTTGCGAATCTATCGCAGACCTACCTCAAACTATGTTTATTCTATCTCCATGTTATTTAAAGTTTTAAAACACTGAACTTCAATGGATGAGCCATATTTTATTTATACCTACTTGAAGACCCTGCATTTCGTGTTTGAACGTAGGTTCTTTTTAGGGCAACAACATCAATCAAAATCCACAAAGGAACCAAGCCAATCCGCATGAGAAGAGGTGTGAGACAGGGTGACACAGTATCCCCTAAACTATTTAACCAGGCCCTAGAAGATGTTTTTAAAAGCTTAGATTGGGAAGAAATAGGCATCAAAGTAAACGGACAATACTTGAACCACCTAAGATATGCTGATGGTATTGCCTTAGTAGCAGATAAGAAAGAAGAACTGATAAAACTGATGGAAGGTTACAGCAGCTAAAAATATAGGCTTATGATGAACTACACTAAAACTAAAGTCATAACAAATAAAATAGAACAGGTAAAGGAATATATATACCTGGGACAAATTCTTAAACTAAAACAAGAAAACTAACCAGCTGAAATCAAGAGACGAGTAAGATTGGCCTGGGCAGCATTCGGTAAATTAAACTACATATTAAAAAATATCCTCAGTACCTTAAAACGAAAGTGTACAACCAATGTATCCTTCCTGTACTTACCTATGGATCCCAGACCTGAGCACTTACAAAATCAAACATGGATAATGTAGCAAAAAAAGGAATGGATAGATAAGAAATAAAACAAAAGTAAGGGATGTAAGCGGAGAAGTAGCACAATTAAAATGGAAGTTTGCCGGTCCTAATATCAGATAGAAAGATGATCGATGGAACAAATAAGGGTGGTGAACAAGTGTATTGTAACCTGGAGACCTTGGAAAATAAAAAAAGTAGTGGAAGACTCCAAATGGGATGGGCGGAAGATGTGAAGAGACATGCAGGAACTAGATGGATGAACACGGCGACAGATAGAGAATGGAAGATATTGAGGGAGGCCTATGTCCAAAGATGAATTGAAGAAGGCTAAATAGATAGGTAGATAAAACTATTAGCTTGTCTAACGAACTGTCACGATCAGCTGTATTTCGATCCAAGATGGTCGCCATAGGACAAACAAAGCGTTTTCCCATAAGCCGCAATGTTAACAAAAACGTAATTTTAAAAAAAAGTGAAACGATTTAATTTACAACAAAGATGCTGTTTTAAGTATTGAACCTTTGTACACATGGGAAAAATGCGTTTTTCTTAAAAAAAATCAATTGAAGCCAGTAAATCTCAAATAAAAGGGACCATGTTTTGTTCAAAAGTCAGGTTATGTTTTTATTTACTTTTGTGTTTTTTTTACTTTTTTTCCAGTTTTTTACTCAGTTTGAATCATTATTATTAGTTTCTGTGCTGATATGAATTGTGGCACCTGGGGAGAGCTTGATAATGTTAGTTTTGATGGAATGCCAAGTATTTTGCCCTTAAAAAATCATCTTGATTTAAATGAACTAGGTATCAGCTCAAAGAAGGGAAAAGAAAGTGGATAAGTGCTCTATTACCTGACTTAACAGAGGGTAAATTGAAATATTCGAAAGTTTTTTGTCAGGTTTGTTTTGGATAAATGTGTAACTGCCATTTTGGCAACATTTTCTATTGGGATCTTTTTTGTGCTTGAGTGGACCTTTTGCAGAAGTGTAACATTGAGAATTGTGTTAAACTGTAAGAAATATTTCACTATGATTTTTTTACTATTCTAGGCAAGCAACTTTCAAAACTAGAATACAGCAATGATCATGACTGGGTCTCTCCTGAATGGATTATTATTTCAAAACGGTTGAAAAATTTTAAAAATGATGGTTGAAAAATGGGTCCAGAGAAGAGAGAAAAGGAAAACAATATGAGGTTAAAGTGTGAATAATGAGCTGAACCAAATTTGTACACCATCCTACAGAACTCTTAAATAAACTTTTGGTAGTGTAGCGTCTTGTATAGTGTCGAGTGAAGTCCTGTATCATCAAAGTTTCTTTTTCTTTAATAAATATTTATTTTACAGACCTCAAAACAGTTTAGAATAAACTGGTGAATTTGACAATCTCCCTAACTCAAACCTCTTTTTATCTTAAACTATTTTGGTGCAAATTTTCCTTTATTTCCATGCTTTTTGACACCTAAAACTTGTACACCGTAAAATTTGTATAGTATCTGACTGGACCTACTACAAGTCCTGTTGTGAAATTTCTACGGTACTGTTCTGAGCTTATTACCAAAAAAAATTTTTTATGGCATCATTAATAATAGATGGGAAAAAAAAGTAATCTTTGTTGACTTTGATGACCACAAGAAAAACAAATAAGTTCTCTCAGATATTTTTTCAATTTCTCAAAAAAACTTGGGTTCTAATACTCCTAATGGGTCATATGCTGTTACACCCAATTGTAGAGTAGAGTATATATTTATTTGCATAAACTTTTAGATACATAATTGAGCAAATATTGTTACAAAAAAACAGTAATAAAAGTAATAGTAACAGTAGTAATACAACAGCGAATATTGTACTGTTGTAAAATTTGAACAGTACTTACTGTTGTGAGCTGATGAACCTTAGGTTTGACCGTACTTAAGCCCTATGTATTATAGTTCATGGAAAATCATATGGTTATGTACGGTGTGTGAAGCCAATGACAAGGAAAAATTGTATTTTAATTTTGCAAGTTTTTTTTTAATATAATGTTTACTTATATTTTTTAAATAAACATATTTTGTAAAGTACTTATTAGAAGTTTGCTTGACCAACCTCGGTTGGAACTCATATGTGCATATTGATCTGTTGGACTGACCTACCTATAAGTTGTGCCTCTTTTTCATGTCACTACTGGAGGGTTAAAACAATTAAACTTTGTCTAATCCTAAAAATCATAGTGAAATATTTTTCACAGTTTAACACTATAGAAGGCCTATTACTTAGCAAAAGGTTTAGTCAAGTACAACAAAAGATCCTAATAGAAAACCTGAATCTGATGAGAAAAGTTTAGTCTAATTCAATTTCGTCTCTGTTAAGTGAGCCTTGAAGTGAGCTCTTTGAATAGAACTACTTTCCCCTACCTTGGGCTGATAGTTCATTGATTCATTGGTCCCCAGAGGTCTCATGTTGTACTTTATGCTATTTTTTTTGTTTATTCATGAAATATTTGGAAAATATCTAAAAAATATGTGGTTTGGGGGGGTCCGGGCCCCTAGCCCTCCGCCACCTTAGTGCGCCCATGTAATAATTCAAAATAAGTGAAAAAACTAGAAAAAAAGTAAAAAAAAAACAAAATAAACAAAAACATAACCTACTTTTTTGAAGAAAACATGGTCCCTTTTATTTCAGATTTTCTCGCTTTAGTCTAATATTTTTAAGAAAAACGCATTTTTCCCATATGCACAAAGGATCTGTTCTTAAAACTGATTAATTTTTGAGACTAAAGCTCTTGTCGTTTTTGTAAAATTTACGTTTTTGTTAACATTACGGCTTATGGGAAATCGCTTTGTTTGTCCTATGGAAGACATCTTGGAATTGATCATATGTTTTGTTAGACAGCCCTATATGTCTTGCACTGACGTTTTGAATTTGGGTTAGGTAAACATTGAGGTTAAGTTTTATTAACGACATGCGATCAGTGTCGCCCTCTATGTTCTTTTATGCAAAATATAAAAGCCAGTTCTCATATCGCACACCCGCTGAAAAAGAGTCACAACTCAAAAATCGCCCTTATTGAGATAAACCTGCCGCCATCATCGAAATAACTTTCTTCCATAAAAGTGTCACATTTATGTTTCGACAATTCACCGCGAGATGGCGATGTGACTCTTTGTCCAGTTTAGCTTAGGATGCGTTCCTTTACAGTGTCACTTCTGACTTTATTACAGCGTGAACGTGGAGCAGTGTTGCCGCTTCGAGGGATATATCCCGATTCGAGGGATTTTCAGGGTCCAGGCGGGACAGAGGGATATTAGGCTATTTTTGAAGGACTTTTGTCCTGAATCTGTACTATACAAATCAATTCTCTTTGCTGCTAAATAAAACCAATTTTATTTTGAAAATAATAAATTGATTCATTCGATTATACTAGAGCCTTTTAGCCAAAATAGCTTGAACTTAAAAGCTTTGAAATTAGAATGGCTTTTTATTACCGGGGAATTACAAAAACTTATTGGGTTCTTCCCTGTCCCGAAAGCACAACACTGATGTTCAGAATAGGCTATTCTATCTATTCTATTCCGTGGGTAGCGTATCTATACAGGACAGGAGGAAGTTATTTATTTGAATTGGATAGATATTTATATATTATATAATATATACCAATTATAGTGTATTATACTAATTTTTCATTTTTTTGTTGTTTTTTTAATTTGAATTTTTCATTTTTGGATAGCGTCAGATTTTAATATTAAACAAAAATTAGAGGGATTTTTAAAGAAAATATGGGATATTTTGTGTCTCCGTGTGGGACAGACTACGATAACGAGGTGGCAACACTGACGTGGAGTTTCACTCCTGATTTATAAGTTGCCGTTCACAGTTGACGTTCACGGTTCACAGTTCGTAGACGGATTTTAGCATTTATAGGTTGCCGTCTTCCGTTCGCAACCGTTCGGTAATAATAACCTAAAAAAATTGTTTTTTTCATAGTTTTTTTTGTTTAAAATGGAGCCTTTAACCTTTTCTGACCTAGGATTTGTCATAAACAAAAAAAAATAAAAGGAAAATACAAAAATAAACTAACTAAGTGTGACGTACGTGGCCGACTACAAATCTCTAACGGCGAAAGATAAAGATGAATTATCTCCAACTTTCGCGAACGGCAAGGCCGAACTTTGCCCAACTTTAACGAACGGCAACTTATAAACCAGGACTCATCCTGAAAAGAGTCACATTTCGAGTGAAAGTTTTAGTGTGAACTATTGGTTAAATCTGACCCATATAACAAGTAAAATACTGTTCTTTTTTGTGTTGTGACTGTTTTTTCGAATTGTTCAGTGTACTTAGAATTAAGGAGAATAAGAAAAAAATCTTTTGAATTTATTTGAGAATAATCACATTCCCAGTTGTTATTCAGCATTTTATAACTCGTAAAAATAAATACAAAGTTTCTTCTTTATTTGTTTTCTTTTTTATATTATTTACCATCCTGCGTGACATCCTGGTTTGCCTTGTTCTAAAAAAGTGTCACAATATTGGGTTTTTTTATTTTTTTGTACTAAAAACGACAAAAATCATTTTTTCTGAGAAAGGTACTGCACCAATTATATTGAGTTAATAGGTTCCTGTTGATATAAAACAACATGTTAACTCGTAATTTGTCATGTAAGTGAAAAATGAATCTCCCTAATGAACTAAATTCTTTAACAGCGATTTTCTCAAAACAATGTTTTTTTAAACTGTTTGGTTTTCACTTTCTCCAACGTCGATCACGAGGATACGAGTGATCCCCGTCTGGAACACGTCCTGATAGTCAGGAACAAATGTTCCATGCCAATCCACGACCGGACCGGTTTCGACCTTTTGGGCCATCCTCAGGTGAATGTAGGCGGAATAAGTTGTGTGAAACTACCAGAAACAACTACTCCGAGGCAAAATACAACTTATGCTCTACACGGAGCTATCGCCTACATTCACCTGAGGATGGCCCAAAAGGTCGAAACCGGTCCGGTCGTGGATTGGCATGGTTCGGTTCATGTTCCCAACGAAAGCCTCAAACCATCAGTATAATTCAATGCCGGTAGGGGTATTTTCCCTCGGAGTAGTTGTTTTTGGTGGTTTCACACATTTTATGCTCTACACGGAGCTATCGCCTACATTCACCTGAGGATGGCCCAAATGGTCGTAACCGGTCCGGTCGTGTATTGGCATGGAACATTTGTTCCTGACTATCAAGACGTGTTCCTGACGGGGATCACTCGTATCCTCGTGATCGACGTTGGAGAAAGTGAAAACCAAACAGTTTTAACAAGTTCCCAACGAAAGCCTCAAACCATCAGTATAATTCAATGCCGGTAGGGGTATTTTCCCTCGGAGTAGTTGTTTCTGGTGGTTTCACACAACTTATGCTCTACACGGAGCTATCGCCTACATTCACCTGAGGATGGCCCAAAAGGTCGAAACCGTTCCGGTCGTGGATTGGCATGGAACATTTGTTCCTGACTATCAGGACGTGTTCCAGACGGGGATCACTCGTATCCTCGTGATCGACGTTGGAGAAAGTGAAAACCAAACAGTTTTAACAAGTTCCCAACGAAAGCCTCAAACCATCAGTATAATTCAATGCCGGTAGGGGTATTTTCCCTCGGAGTAGTTGTTTCTGGTGGTTTCACACAATGTTTTTTGAGTTGTGTCTATTTTTAAGCGGGGGTGCGATATCATTTAAATATTTTCCATTACGATTTCCGTGAACGTCAGTGTTTGACACCAAGCATCGACGTATGTCCGGTGTTCCGAAGCGAGTGTAGGGCGCTCCAGAGCCTGGAATGAACCGGCCCGTTTTAATGTATAAAACCTGAGGGGAGGGAAGATCCCGCCACATTCGAAAGAAAGTTTTCCGTTGCGAAAGTTTAGTAGAGGGGCGGTTTTTCAACTGAAAGCTTGTGAGTTTGTTTAAGTTTAAAAGTTCACTTATCAGGTGAGTTTTTTAAATAACTTTAATAATATGTGTAATAAAACATAAAATTAATTTAGAAAAAATTGAACCAATAAACAAAAATAATGTTGATAAGTTAAACCGTTAAGGGGCACCTTGTTAAAAAGAGTTTTTAATTAAGAAATTTGTTTTCAAATGAAAATATTCTTTAGATTTTAAAATAAGTCAAAGTTATGGACACTAAGCAGGTCAGTGGGACTGCGATTGGGTTTAGTTTACTCTCAAAACTAAATCAAAAAAACAAAATTTAAAATTTTTGCCAAAATAAAAATAAATTCGCCTGCTTGCATTTAAAAATAACGTAGTTTTCAGATTTTTTAAAATTTTTAATAATATTTTTTAATTTTTTTTTATCTGCGGTGCATTTTTATTTTTATTATTGTTTTAAAATATTCATCTGTGCAAGAAGTATACAAAAGAAGTATTTACCAACTAGTTTTTTCTTAAGAATTTGAATGCCATCTGTCATGTTTCAATTTTCAAATAATGAAAATTTTAAAAAATTTAATTTTTAAAAAATTTTGAAGACTATTAAACTTTCCAATATTAATTTTTTAAACTCTAAAAACAGATTTCTCTTGATTCTTTTACAAGTCTTTAAATTTAATAATTTTAGATATTTTTGGGGGGGGGGAATTTCCCCTTTTTTTCCTCCCGTAGATCCGCACCTGCTTTACACGCTCAGATGAATTAAAACACAAACACATTTTTACCTAACCTAAATTTGAAACGTCAGTCGATATATATAGTTTTATATAGCTACAGTAATTTTTTTAAGTTAACATATCAGTCGAAAAATGGATATAAATCGAGAACATTTTGGGGCTATAATTTTTTTCAACTTTCGAAAAAAATTATCTTAACAAGAATGTCTTGCCAAGTTGATTTCTGTTTACGGTTATGAAGCACCACATCAATCGGCAGTTTCTCATTGGTATGGAGAACTCAAGCATGGACGGATTAGCCTTCCCAACTAACATTTATAGTAGCGGCTACATGTTCTAAAGGCTTTGCTACTTTCTTATAGTAGAAATGTGGTGATCCCAACCAAAATTTGTTACTTTTTAGTTCTAACTACTATTTAGTATCAGGAAATAGTAGATGTTTCGTAAAAACGACCCTCTAAACTACTTCTTAGGATTGTTTCTTGATAGTCGATTCTGATAGTCTTCTCTACCACAATAGGACGTTGCTAAAGTTTTACTTTCTTTTTAGTCGTTATTTCGTCGTCGCCCTGACTTTTATATCCTACTTAATTACCACTAGAAAGTTAAGCTTCATTGGAGTTCCAAACAAGTGTATCCGACAACTACATTATAACTTTAATTTTTACCACAAAAGTTTGTGTCATCATAGTAACATCTGAACTGAACTTTAAAGCCGCAACTACTTTGACTTTTTTTTAATGTCGATCTTTTAAAGTAATCTCTCCTTCCTGTTTCTACTTTGAAAACGTAGACTTTTTGAAGTCGCATCTTTGTCGCACACATTCTTAACCCTACTTTTTGTGGCTCCTTTTATAATATGGGAATATTAGGAATAGTTTTGCAAATATTTTTTTAACTACCATTTTTTCGAGCTCATTGCTTGACCATTTTGCAAAACAATCAAAATGCAAAATATTGAGCCAAAGTATCGAGTACCGCACCCGGATTTTAAGAATTCCCTGGTCCGTGCTTAATCTCCATCCTTAATCTTTTACGCTACTTGTTGCTGTTCTATTTACGGTCGTTCGTGGTTTGTGCTGTGGCACCACCCTATCGCCTTCGTAACCCTCTTGTGCGGACTAAACCGAATTCGTTTATCTATGCCTCTTGTGCTGACGTGTCGTGTCTCACTGTGATTCATTTTATGTGTTGAGCTTGGGCCAATAATTCTTTTTGGTTTTCTTCAAATTTGTGCTGTCGTTAAAGCTTGGTTTGAAGTGAATAAACTTAAATTTGTGCTGCGTTACATTTTAAAAAACTCTTTTTATTGGCACTTCATTTATTGTTCTACTGGAATTTAATTTATCTTGTTTTTGTTTTAAAACCTACCACAAATTCACGCTCGTACATAACCTATAAGCAGTGGTGTTGTTGTTCACAGAAACGGCAAATGACAAGTGGCGACACCCCAATAACTTGAGGGTAGTAGTTATACTTATCGCGTGGTTCCTATCACTCTGTAGACGTTTTCTAGTGGCGAAAGCTAGTTAATAATACGTTTCTGCAACGAAGGAGTAGAAATTCGAGTGTGTTATCTAGAACTAAAAAGGAATGCCGACATAAAAGTCGTAAGTGACACGTTGCCGTAACTTAGGCTCACTTTCAAGTAACCCTTTCGACTATCAGGGAATATAGTTTGGGACGCCATGTTTTTATTTAAGAAAGAAAATTTAATATTTTTGTTGTCGTTTTATGAGCTCATATTAAAGAGCTATACTATTTTAGAAACAAATTAGTTGAAGCTTACCAAAAATGCTCTTCTTAAGCACCATTTGTTGGAGTTAACTGCGATTATGAAAACATAACCTCCAAAATCACAACACAAAAATTCCATCAGCTACCAGAAAACGGCTCAATTTTACGGGCGCACCGGTTTTTTGCAATATATATATAATGCATGATATTCAAAAAACTTTGCGTCGCACTCGAATTTTGATCCTCTGCTCGTAAATTCTCACACTTTTGGATAACATAGTAAAAACTAAGCGAGTCTGTTTACTGTTGTGTCCACCATATTGTGTAACAATTCTACCAAAAAGAAACGATTATATTATTTGCAACTACATCGCAACTTTTATGCCATTACGGAAAAAAAACAGCCTCTACGACGTAGTAGATACTTGGCTACGACGTAGTAGTGTAGTTGTTACTACAGTGACTTTAAACACTTGGCCAAGTAGTTATAACCAGAAATTGGTTCCCCACTTAGGGAATTATAACGTCGCTGTATGATATACTGAGACGTAGCAGGATTACGTTGCGGTTACTTTTAAGAAATTCTTTTTAGTTGGGGTTTCGTCGTTACAACTTTAAATGTTTGTTGGGTTAGCGACGATCCAAGGCCAGGTGCACCAAAAATGGTTGTCACCCAGGAAAACATCGATGATGTGCGCATGCTCATCACGGAAAATCGACATGTGACATATCGTAAGATTGAGGCTTCATTGGGGAATGAAGGGTACGAAAACTAATTTCCCGCTGGTTACCGCATTTGTTAACCGAAGAACAGAAAGAAGCTAGGTTCATTTAGTGTCAGAAAACACTAGAC
Organism: Aspidapion aeneum; assembly: GCA_963576565.1. NCBI lineage: Eukaryota > Metazoa > Arthropoda > Insecta > Coleoptera > Brentidae > Aspidapion > Aspidapion aeneum. The sequence continues at coordinate 9,594,376 of OY755043.1, forward strand.
CGCTTTAAGGCAAGAAACTCAAAAAACGTGTACAGCATTGGTAGTTATGATAAATCGTGGATTTACTCATATGAACCCGAAAAAAAACGTCAGTCGTCTGTTTGGGTGTTCTAAGATGAAGGAAAGACAACAAAACTCATCTGTTATCGAAGTCTATCCAAAAAGATGGTCGCGACATTTGTCTTAAAAGCAGGTGATGTAGCAACAATTCCTCACCAACAATGTGTAGAATTACAACTTTGAAAACTTGTTTGAGCGCATGCAAAAGTGCATTAATTTTCGTGGAGAATACTTCAAGAAACAATAGTCTTTAACACCAGTATTTACTAAGACCTTAAGACTAGACCGGGTTTAAGTATCAAGTCTATAGACTTGATACTGACCGGTTTAAGAGTATTTTTTTAATACTTACAGGTCAAATAAATGCAAAGATTTAGTTCACCCTAATGTGCAATATGATAGTAAGCATTTCTCAGTGAGTTTTATGTCATATAAATTCCAATTAACTTTAGAAATAAAGAAAAACCACATAAAAATTTTGTAACGAAATGTCATTTTTTGGAAATTTAGTCCGTGCAGTCGTAGGATTTCCGCTAAAAATAGTCTCAAATTGTAGTACCACCGCTGAAGGGTGGTTTAAAGTTAGAAAAACAATAGAAATAATCCATGATTGACAAAAAAACTTATATACAAAAATATTCAAAGCTACATAATCATAAATAACTTAAAACTATATCTGTAGATGCATTACGGTATTAAATACGTATCAATATTTAAATACTGTAAAAAGCACGAGACATATTGGAATCCCTTTTCAATTACACATTCACCAAAACAATCGACAATCGGTTTAATCGTCGCTAACTTGTCTAAAAAATTAACATGTAAAATATAGCGGACAGCTGACACTGACTTACACCGTGTTTATTCGACATTTCCTAGTGACGTTTGAAGGTTTAAATATGGCTACCATTTTTAAACCAAAATATTTTATTCTTTTTATTTGTTTATAACCTTTGTGTGGAAATAATGTCTTTGTTACTTTTGAATAATTTATATAAATATTATATAAATATTAAAAACTATTGCATTCACGGGAAAAATAAGTTAAACCTTCAACCAAAATGTAGATGTTTAAGCCTAGGATTGTAGCACTTAGCACTGTAGACCCTTTAGTAAATACTGGTGTAAAAGTTTTCTACTGTTTTATTCCTGTTGTATATGCAAAACTAAAAAGACAACCTTGGTAGAAAGTGCACTTTTCATTACAAAAGTGTGAAAAGGTGCATTATAAAAGCCGGAATCCTATTGAATGAATCTTAATCAACGTGGCGCATTTTAATATTCGTAAGATTAAAGCCCAGAATATTTAATAACATTTCAAAATTAAATTTTACGAGACAAAGCTGGATATTACTTTGAGAGTTAGGTAATAACAAAATTAATTAATAAATTTAAAATACCAATTAAAATCATTCTAAGAACTTCAACAAAGTTCTTTATGATGTATCAATGTTTTAATCGAGTTATATAATCAAAGGATGTATTTATAAGGTACCACAGCTACCATAACAGTAACTGATTGGGAATTCACAGATTAAATTTTAGCTCACACTACTACTATATAAGTAGTGTGAGCTATGGTGATCCTAATTTTTTCAAAAAAAAAATTTCAATTTCAAAATTTTTTATATATCTTTGCGTTTCAGATGATTTTGAAACTTTTTTGTTTTGCTGTCTGTCTGTCTGTCTGTCTGTCTGTATGTCTGTTTGTAACGACCAACCCGCATAACTCAAAAACGGCTTGTCCGATTTTAATGAAATTTGGTACCTAAGTTGGGTCTTGGGCCGTGATTGTCCCATTTAAAAATGAACAAAATCCACCGAACGCAAGCCAAATAAAAGGGTGGGGGTAGATTCCAAAAATTAGAGTTTATGTGAAAATATGGCGTGTGTGATATCAAACAAAAGATAATTAAGTATGGAGTTAAACAAAATGAATTTTAGTTTATTTAAAAAAAAGGGTGGGGGTAGATGTCAAAAATTAGAGTTTAAGTCAAAACATGGCTTGTGTGGTATCAAACGAAAGGTAATAGAGTCTGGAGTTGAATAAAATATATTTCAGTTTTTAGTTATATTAGCTGACACGTACACTATGACTATAGTACCTAGTGTGAGCTTAGGTGCTCATAGATTGGCAGAGTATTTTACCTTCCTAGCCCGCGCAGCAATGGCTAGAGAAGGTATTATTTTCGACAAAAAATTATTTTTTTGAGACAACGCCAAAAATGTGTTATCTGGGTGTATTTTGACCTATTATAGCAATATTGTCGTGATGTCTATCTGTATGTGCGTGTATGAGTGTGTCTTTGTCTGTCCGTAACACGATAGCTCCTAAATCGCTGAACCGATTTTTTATACAATTTTTAGGTGAAATATTGTTCGACACTAACGAGCTGATCCGTCTTGGATTCATTTATTTTTATTTAAAAAGGGTGGGTTGCAGCTTTTAGTAGAACCGAACCTTCTCTATATAAAACCACGAGAATTAGGAAAAAAACTTCCCTGCAGTAATTTTCTGCTATTTATAAACTAATTATTATGTGTGTTTTTAATTTTTTTATCAGGTACTTTTTGTCCTTTTTTTTAAATAAATTGAGTACAGCTTTCATTGGTACTCATTTTGTCGCTTTTAGCTCACAAGTATAGTAGTTTGAGCTAGGTAGTCGGGTCAAAATAGGAAAAAAAACTTGCTCCGATTTCAATCAAAAAGAAGTACTTGCCCAATTTTATTGAAATTATATATACTTACTTAGGTTGGGTTTCGGCTCTAGATGGTGCCATTTAAAAAGGGAGTATAATCGTGTGGCATAGGGCATGCCCATAATCTGGCAGATTATTTTATAAATCAGCAACTTCTGGTAAAACAGTTGTTAAAAGGTGGACATAAGAATTTAAAAAAATTGTGGCCTACTTCAACTTATTGTCATTACTTAGGGTTTGAACTAGAATTTGAGAGGACTATGCCAGAACGATTTTGTACTTTGGTAGTTCTGTCTTTTCTAAAACCAGCCAGTTCTCTCCTCACACTCCATCCTCCCCTCTATAATACTAGTCAGTAGTCTGAAAAGTTTCATTTTAATTTCCAGAAATACTGGGAAATGACTGAATGGTAGCGTAATTCTATTTCCATCTTCCCAATTAGTAGCTTTTCAAAAACAGGAAAATTAATTAAGATCAGATCAAAACAAAATAGTCTTAAATTAATGAAACTTTTTAACTGAATATTAAGCAATGTACAGGGTATATTTTGGAGGTATGAGGTTCGCCTGGGTTTTTTCGTAATCTGTATGTCGGCGTATTGTTCACATTCGGTTTTGATTATTTTAATTATTTTGCATAATGTCTGTCTACTATGTAGTGTGTGTTTTACCCTAGATAAAGGATTTTTGCTGCGGTTCAGTGAGTTTTTGTTAGATAGGCAACTCCGGCTGTTTGACAGTTCGTTAACTCTGTGGCGCCCACTACTGAGCTTAGTGACAAACTAAAAGTTGAGGCGGGAAATTTGAATCGCATTTTATAATAAATTTTAAAGTTTTTTTGAAAATCAGTCAATATTTTATAAAGACATACAATGCCTTTATAAGATATAAACAGATTGAAAATGATATATAAAGCCCAATAAATAAAACATTTTTTAAATGAGTTTTTATTGTTATAAAAAAAGCTACAAATAAAAACTAAATTAACGACTAACTATAGATGAAATAATACATAGTTTAATTGATTGGTAAAATAAAATATAATAAAAAACCAAACACTATCTACTATACTTAAATTTGCTTTTAACATTTCTGGTAAGTGATGAGTGAATAAATAATGAAACAGTTGTTCGTTAAGAGAATCATTCTTAAATGTCTACTTTTCACCAGTTTGACGAAAATCTGACGTGATTTAAAAGTACCTCCTCGCCTTGGTTGTAAGTTGTGTAGGGTATGGTAGTGGTCGCACATATCATCCAAAAGCTGAAAACAATTAAAAAAATCCACTTATAACCACGTTGATCCTATGTACTAGATTATGGTAAGATAAAGATTTAAAATTAAGGAATAAATTTATATAAAGTACATTACGCTGCTGGGTAATCCCTCGTTTACCCATCAATTAAGCACAAATTTAGTGTTAATTTTGTATGTTTTACTTAATATCAAAAGAAAGAGATAGACATAAAATTAGCACTAAATTTGTACTTATTTATGGGCAAGTAAGGCACCTACCAGGCTTTGGAAACCTGTATTCAGAGTTCCGGAAAATAAGCGATAAGAAGGTAAAAAGACGCTACCAATACAAATTTTATCAAATGCCAATCTAACCTCAAATGAGAAAATAAGAAAACTTACCTTAAAATTTCTGAGAAAACTATGCATCTTATACTCGTCTGAACTTTAGACACTTCACCCAGGAAAGCAACTAGAAATTCTCATTGTTTAATATTTAAAAATTGCAAAAGTTACAAATTTAACAAAATTTAATTTTAATGCGTCACAGCAGCAAAGATTACCTACATAAGCCAAAAAGATAGATTTAAAATGAACCCGAAATAAAATGCGGTGGAAGAGGTTTTTCAACCTGAATAAAAGGGGGACGGAAAATCCAAACCACAAATAATATTTTTAAAAAATAGAAAAAGGAACAAATGCGCGACCGCAGCGCCTCTTTTGAGCTTAGTGAGAACTTTAACCTAACGACCTGTCAAATTGCATTGAGTTTCCTAGGCATGGTGTTTTACTGGAAAAATCGTTTTCAAGGTGGAACGACGATGACAAAAAAGACTTTTGGAACTCTAAAAGATGTTCCCTATATGGAACCTAAATAAACCGGCTAAGGTTATAGACAAAGTATCCATTGGACATTTTATAGAAGGATAGACGAATTGCCTTCCATACAAGCACAAATTTTTTTATTTATACTAAGACTTTCCATCCAATCAGGATCAATCGCCCAGTTTTGCAAAGTTTTAGCAAAGTAAAAGCATTTTTAAACAAACACAAACAACAAAGTACCTGGCCAGGAATGGAACCCGTACCGTTGGTGTAGGAAACAAACACTGCTACCACTACACCACGACGGCGACTACAAGCACTAAAATTTAAATAACAATTGCCTCATCCTGAACCTACTACCTACCGCCGTCCAAACCAACGAACCTATTCGCGAGAATTATCTTTGATATCTGGGAAAAAAAACCGACAAGCGATGGGAATGGCTACGATTGCTGAATCGTTCGTGCATGGTCCGTAAATAAACCGGTTGTCTGGTAACTCCCAGCCAATAAGAACTCGGCAGCCTATGACGCGGCAATTTGCCTGCTCCACGATCAATAAAGAGAGACCTATACGTTATATTATGAGAGAAATAAAGATACCAAAATTAAAAAAAAAAAAAAATAATTAAAAAATTTATGATAAAACTTCCAACAGTTTTATAAATACTTTTCCTATAAAAAATACTCTGCCAATATATGGGCCCCTAAGCTCACACTAGGTACTATAGTTATAGTGTACGTGTGAGCTAATATAACTAAAAACTAAAATATATTTTATTCAACTCCAGACTAAATTACCTTTTGTTTGATACCACACAAGCCATGCTTTGACTTAAACTCAAATTTCTGAAATCTATACCCACCCTTAAAAAAAAAAAACTTAAATGTATTTTGTTAAAGTCCGGACTCAATTACCTTTCGTTTGATATCACACACGCCATATTTTCACTTAAACTCTAATTTTTAAAATATTCCCCCACCCTTTTTTTTAAATAAATTAAAATGTATTTTGTTCAACTGCAGACTCAATTACCTTTCATTTAATATCACACACGCCATATTTTCACATAAACTCTAATTTTTGAAATCTACCCCCACCCTTTTATTTGGTTTGTGTTCGGTGGATTTTGTTCATTTTTAAATGGGACCATCTCGACCCAAGACCCAGCCTAGGTACCAAATTTCATTAAAATCGGCCAAGCGGTTTTTGAGTTATGCGCGTTGGTCGTTACAGACAGACATACAGACACACAGACAGACATACAGACAGACAGACAGACAGACGGCGCAACAAAAAAGTTTCAAAATCATCTGAAACGCAAAGATATATAAAAATTTTTGAAATCGGAGCAACTTTTTTTTTCTCGAAAAAATTAGGATCACCATAGCTCACACTACTATAGTATAGTATATGTGTGAGCTAAAAATCGACTCTCTTGTTTATATTAATTTAAGTTTTTTCGCCGAACACTAAAGCAAACTAGCCACATATTAATTGGTTTTTTTGGTGGGTAGAAAGTAACTAAAATGAGTTTTTTTTTTAGAAATTTTATCAAAAAAATTACATATCGCAAAGATTCAGGATTTTCGATCCTTCCTTCTTAACGCATTTTCAAGAAAAATTATAATAAAAATACATTGACTATAACGCTAATATTCCTTCCCACCTGCTTGAGCATTATACAGGGTGTTTCAGGTAAAGATAGAAAAAAGTTTAAATTGGCGAACTAGTAGAATTTTTGATGCTCTTTAAGATGCTTAAATCAAAAAAATCGAACATCGAGTTTCCGAGTTTTTTCAAAAAACATAAAACCAATTTTAATTTAAACACCCTGCATTTTATAATTTTTAAAAATTCTACCACTTTGCCAATTTAAACTTTTTTATATTTTTGATAATAACAAAGTTAGCAATGGTGGGCATTTAACTTGAAACACCCGGTAAATAATTTTCTTTTTAACTTTTTTACTGTTTTTCGACTCTTATTAGTCCCTGTATTATCAAGGGATCTCATTGTGATACTTTCGTGCTAAAAATTCTGAAATAAACTCAACCATCTTTGTCACACATATTTTTTGTAGATGTTGATACAGAGGATGAAGTAGATGAACTATCACTAAATTTGTCAATATCACTGTCTTCGGATTTAGAGTATTCATGAGTATTTATGGTAGCTTTGACATCAGCCTGATCTAAAGCTGGATTCATTCCGTAAAGTAAGCTGCAAGGAAAAATGAACTGTTTGGTTTGGTTACAGTAAAAAGTAAGCACAAATAACTAAGAAATCAAGATTTCTTATTGCTTACTTCACACAAATACCTACTTATTGTAACTTACTTTAACGGAATTCTAACTCCAGCTTTAAGCAATTGTTTACGTTTGATAGTTGACCTGAATTTAGCACAAAATAATAACAGGCTGCTAAAATTTATTTTAGATAGTCTTTAATACATTTATAGCAAGCATGGAACAGGTATAAACACTACTTACAAGACGACAAGATCCAAAATGTACAAAATTTCCTGGCAAAAGACGAAATTACGCTATAACGCGTTTGACTGCTGATTCCTAGGAAAACTGTGACGTGGCACTGACGTCACGGCCGTCATGACACCCAGTTACGGACCATGTTCAACACTAGGGTTCGTTCGGGACGTTGCGCGGCTCAATGTTCGTTAAAATGTTCAGGTGTAGACGCGGCTTTACGTATGTCGGTCACGAAATGCATTGAAGGTGGAAATTTTATTTGTAATGAAGGCCACGTTTAAAAATTGCATGTCCGGTTCACCCTTGAGGCATTTCTATCGCGGATTATCTGGCACGTATTCGTGCTTAAAAGATGAGAAGATGGGATAGAAAAATATGAAATGTCCGGATTCCTTTTTTAAAAAATTGGCGCCAGAAGGCACGTTTGGTTAGCCTTTCATACAGCGTGTTATAGTCCTTGCAATACCCCAAGTCACTTTGCTATCCTTTTTTATTTTTCTGCTATAAAGAAGACAGAAAATAGCTTCGAAAATCATTGTTGGCCCCAGATTGCAGTTGGCAGTTGCAAGCCTGTCTGTCTGTCAAAGCTTAAATTGACAATGAAAGTAAACTTTCAAAACAAAAAATTTTTGTCAAGTAGTCAAAATATTTTGTAGATATTTAGAAGTATTCACATATTCTCAGAAAAATAGTCAAGAAAATTGGCGACAAAGATAAACTGTTCATTCGAAAATTCCACGCTTTTTTCGATCTTCAGTCCCATCCGTGATAACTATAGAGCAGAATTTCAAGAAACACAGTAATGACAAAAAGTATGAAGACTCTTTGATGCCCTTTAAAACAACGCCTTTAAAATACTAATTTAAAAAGTTTGTAAAACTACTGTTAAAAAAGATTTATAAAACAAGAAGACTGAGAAAATGAGCTAAATTGGTGTCGTTCCTCTCGTCATAACTGAAGATGGTAGTTCACGAGATGGAGTTTTTTGGACGATGAGAATAAATTATTTTTGCCTAGTTAGTTTTTTAGTTAGATTTTTAGTTTTTCGATTGGTTTTATTTTATTTTAAGAAAATAAGTTTACAAAACCATACAAATAAAGCTTAGTATAATAATTTTCATCTTTTGATTTGAACTTAATCCTATGAGCAGTTCTACTGCAACATTTTAAACTTATTAATTAGTAATACCCTCAATATAACTATTTCTAGTTTAAATATTGTGTCTAAAATATATTTTTTAATTCACTCACAAAGAGTCTGTCTCAATACTGTTTTTGTTGAAATCCCCAAAGAATCAGTTAGGAACTTTATATTTTTTAAAAGATCTATGTGTCCACCATCAAAAATGTGAGATTTTCATATGAACAACTTTTTTATTAAAAAGTATAATATAATACTGTTTTAATTTCAAAAAATATTAATGCTTATATACTTATTGTAACAAAGGAATGAATATGTACTACATTAATATGAGTCGAGCTAAAGTTCATTTGTGGAAACTACAAATAATATTAATTTAACTTTTATTAAGTCATTTTGCTTAGGTAATTTAAAAACTTCAATTTACAAAAAATATAATATAAACAGGGCCTAATCCTATTTTTAAATAATAATTTTTACCAAAACAAATTGCAAAGCTTAGCTCAAATCCAACTCAAAATACATTGTAGAAAATAACATTTTTAAAAAAATTAAATAATCACTAATTTATCGTTTGTTCATGGTTTGTAGTTCTATGGTCAGTCGCACTGAAAATCTTCCAATGTAGAAACTTTGGCGGCAGGGCACCCCAATTGTTCATAAATTTTTCACTACATAAAATCATTTTGGGACAGAAACTTTTCTCAAAAAACTATTCCAAATCAGAATCAGAATTTAAATATAAAATGAGCGATAATGTTTCAAAGTCAGAAATTTCAAAACAATTGACAGTTTAAACACCGATCCATCACCCTTATTATAAAGGGTAGTGACCGATTATATTAACCTTAAGGTAACTGATAATTAGTTTTGCAGCGTCCATTATCAGTTACCTTAGGAACCTATGGTTTAAACCTGAATTAAGAATACACGTGCGTTTTGTTACCAGAATTACGGGGTGATTAAACAAAAGGACTAGCCTTATTGCAAAGAGTATAATACTAGAGCCGTTTTCAAGCGAATAACTAGTAAATACTAGTATTTACCATAGGCGTTCAAGCGGCCTTGGTAAATACCACTCCTTGAAGAGTGACGTCATGAATGATCCCTTTTTACGTCGTCGTTTATTACCGGTAATCACCACACTTTCGAGGAAGGTTATTGGATTTTCTAACCTCACAATCATTTGTTTTGCTTCTTTTTGCATGAATTTTTGCAATGAGTGGAATTTATCGTGTGTACCTCAATTATGACGGAAAATTGGACAAAAAGATGGCCTTCTCTACATTGTCTTGCCAAAAATTTTTTCGTTTCATCAACCCTTGGCTTCTTCTAATTTTTTCAATGTAGACTTTGATACACGAAATATCATTAAAATTGTTGTCATTGTACTCATCTAACCACTGTTTATTATATTTAAGTTTTTTTCTAAATTAAGCCCATTTCGAATCAAATATGCCAGTATTTGAGAGTCGGTCGAGAGGAAATCAAATTCAATAATGGCAAGAAGATTATTATTCATCTTTTAAAAAAATCACACTAGACGAACTAAACTTCTTTAAAAAATTGCAAAAAGTAGTTTCTAAAATACGAAAGCTATCCTTAACTGGACATTCTGTATAGGGTAAAATTTAGTAATTTATAATTTTTTAAAACTTTTCTCCAAAATAGTTTTCATTATAACTATAAAAGGGAAATTTTTTATGCTGCAATTTTACAAAGAAGCTATTGTGCCGCATAACGGCTTAGTAAATGAATCTTTTATGTTTCCTTGAATCGCACTCTCCCTTATTTTCTTTTTGTTAAAATATTTTTTAGGTTTATTTTCGTTCGTAGGGTGTTATTTTTTAATCTCCTTAAAATTAAAACAATTGGGGCTTAAGACTCCAAAACTCTGTAACAAAATTTAAAAGCTCAATCTCGATTAATAATTTTTTAAAGCTGTAGAATTTTGTATTGGTCTCTCTCCCCCAATATCTTCCACTTTTCTCTGGTCTGGGATACATAGGTAAGGACAGGAAGGATACATTGGTTATACTCTTTCGTTTTAAGGTACTGAGGATATTTTTTATTTTTTTAAATGTAGCTTAACTTACCGAATGCTGCCCAAGACAATCTTACTCGCCTCTTGATTTCAGCTGTTTGGTTTTACTGTATTTAATACTGTATTATTTATATGTTTAATCAAAACAATGACACAAATATATTTTTATTTCGTTTATAGGTTATATACAGGGTGTATCATTAAGTCGGCACTATGGCTAACTTATTATTTAAATGAAGGAAACATATTTGGTTATTTTAAAAAAATTTACCTCTTTCATATTATGTTTTGCTATTGGATAAAATAAAAATTATTTCTTTATACAGGGTGTATCTTTAAGTTTGAACTTTTAATAATAATGATTTTAAAAAAGGAGACATATTATTTAAAAAAAAACTTTATAACCTAAACCCATTGCTAACTTATGATTTAAGTAAAAAAACAAATTATTAATAAAAAAATAAACATTGTTGCCTAAACTTATTGCTTTTTGTTGTTAAATAAAATAAATAATAATTCTTTATACAGTGTCTTTCATTAAGTCTGCACCACTGCTACCTTTTTTGTTATTGGATTTACTAGATTGTTTAAATTTGAAAACTAGTAGTATTCTTTTTGCTGCCTAAGGCGATTAAAATAAAAAAGTTTTTTTTTGTGTTTGTTTGTTTGTCTGTCTGTCTGTGACGAAATTAGGGTGAGGGGATAAGTAACTCTGATCGAGTGTCACCCAACGTTTTAGCTCACACATATACTATACTATAGTGGTGTGAGCTATGGTGATCCTAATTTTTTCGAGAAAAAAAAGTTGCTCCGATTTCAAAATTTTTTATATATCTTTCCGTTTCAGATGATTTTGAAACTTTTTTGTTGCGCCGTCTGTCTGTCTGTCTGTCTGTCTGTATGTCTGTCTGTCTGTCTGTCTGTCTGTCTGTCTGTCTGTCTGTCTGTCTGTCTGTCTGTCTGTCTGTATGTCTGTAACGACCAACGCGCATAACTCAAAAACCGCTTGGCCGATTTTAATGAAATTTGGTACCTAGGCTGGGTCTTGAGTCGAGATGGTCCCATTTAAAAATGAACAAAATCCACCGAACAGAAACCAAATAAAAGGGTGGGGGTAGATTTCAAAAATTAGAGTTTACGTGAAAATATGGCGTGTGTGATATCAAACGAAAGGTAATTGAGTCTGCAGTTAAACAAAATACATTTTAATTTATTTAAAAAAAAAGGGTGGGGGTATATTTTAAAAATTAGAGTTTAAGTGAAAATATGGCGTGTGTGATATCAAACGAAAGGTAATTGAGTCCGGGGTTTAACAAAATACATTTTAGTTTTTTCTTTTTTTTAAGGGTGGGGGTAGATTTCAAAAATTTGAGTTTAAGTCAAAACATGGCTTGTGTGGTATCAAACAAAAGGTAATTTAGTCTGGAGTTAAATAAAATATATTTCAGTTTTTAGTTATATTAGCTCACACGTACACTATAACTATAGTACCTAGTGTGAGCTTAGGGGCCCATATATTGGCAGAGTATTTTTATAAACATGCATGGTGCAAACTTTTAAACTGGTAACCGGCAGTAAAATATTTTATATAAATCCACGGACTAATAGGCAAAAAAAGGCAAAGATTTTTTAAAATATCCTTCAGTAGAAACCATGGTTATTATTTTCATAATTATTCGACAACCATATTATGCGACCATTAAAAAAAATATCTCAATTTGATTTTTTGTAAAAATTTTTGAGCTATCTTTTTATATTGCGCTATATAGAACACAAAGACGTACTATATAAAAAAATTACTATGCATACGTTACCTAATTTATTAGACTTCACCACTGCATTACAATCTGTTTAAAAAGATTTATTAATGTGGAGTGGCAAAACCGTAAAAGTAAGTCTGTTCAAAAACAAAAAAGGCAATATTTATCGGACTTCACTTATTCTTCTTCTTCTTGGATCTAAATTTCCTAAAGTTTTTTACAACAAATTAGTATTTTTTAGGTATTCGACCATTCAGTTGTGGGATTATTTTTTAAATTTCTTTCTGCGCCTTTCAAATCGTGGCTTTGTGCCTATCGAATGGAGTTTCTGAATCTGTGAAAAATGGCGGAATTTAATGTCTTCTCATTTCCTCCAATCATCGCAGGTTTGACAATCGGTCTATCTTTTTTCTATTTCTATGCGCTGAACGAATCCCTGTTGAATCCACTTAGTAAAAATTTAACCGTGTACCTATCCATTATGAAAAATTCATTTTCCAGAAACACACCCCTCAGCACACAACCTTCAACAAAAAGCGATTTTTCATGGGAAAAAATAAAGTTCCGGGTTTTTGTCGAGGATGAAATTAGATTAAGATTTATTTTTGTGTTCGCGAACAGAATCGATATACCTACTCTCACAGAACTAAAAAATTTCTACCAAGAGAATTTAGAAAAAGATTTATAACTACTGTTAAATAATAATAATAACAAACATGAAATTTAGTACCCGTGAATTAAAAAATCAAACAAGTTTCGTGGCTAATGGGGTTTAAAGGAGTTTTTGTTTCTCTCATATTTTTCCGTGGGTAGCTTGAAAGCTTAACCTCACGGGGGTCCAAGATCTCATGGACACCTAATAAGTGTTGACAGTTAACTGTTACAAGACGCTAGCCCTACGAAGTCCACTTCCAATCCCTGACTTCGCATGCGTAGATCTACCAATATTATTTACCTCATATATTAGAATAGATGTACAGGGTGATTTTCACTTGAATGATTCTAACCACATGAAAATAGAAAGTTTCAAAAACCTAACCTAACGAAACCTAATCAGATCTAACCGAACCGAACCAAAGCAAACTAAACCAATATTTAAAAAAAAAAAAACTTTCCTGACTTCCTACCCGGGATCCTAGAGGATGTGAATCCGAACCGGACCGTACCGAACCGAACCTATCCAAACCTAACCCTACCCAACTAAACCTAATTAGCAGTACGTGTTGTAGTTTAGTTTGGTTAGGTTAGGTTTGGTTCAGTTTAGTTAAGTTCGGTTTGGTTCGGTTCGGATTCACATCCTCTAGGATCCCGGGCAGGAAGTCAGGAAAGTTTTTTTTTGAAAAAAATTATTGGTTCGGTTTCCTTTGGTTCGGTTCGGTTAGATTTGATTAGGTTTTGTTAGGTTAGGTTTTTGAAACTTTCTATTTTCATGTGGTTAGAATCATTCAAGTGAAAATCACCCTGTATTCATCTATTCTAATACATGAGGTAAATAATATTGGTAGATCTGCGCATGCGAAGTCAGGGATTGAAAGTGGACTTGGTAGCGCTAGCGTCTTTCGTCCTTATGGGACTCCTCAGAACACTGCTTGGTCAATGTGACACTCTTGTGAAGTTAATTAGACGGTTTTGTCGCTAATCTTATGTCAGTAGTGAGAAAACTCTCGCAAGAAACGCCATCTACCGAGACACGAGAGAAACCAAAACAAGAGCAGGCGAAAATATACTGCTATATTAGATTACAAATAAAAATAAACAAACTAATCCGTGACCTACGACAGCTCTTCTGTCTTTCAAGCCAGACCAACGCTGATCGCTTTACTCGCCATCAAGACACGTGAGCGTCAGTCAGCGGAATTTTTAATCCAAATAATAATTAACGTTTCCAGTACATTTCGCTGTCGTTTTCGTTTTCGTTTTTACTTATTGGCTCTTTCGGCTTATTGCAGACAATGTGCCAGTTTAATTTGATGGCCACCAAGATAATCTTGGAGTCACTTGGTGCCACATTCATACTACATGATGATGCTGATGCTCTCTGTTGAACACAGGGGTCTTTATCGTGCTAGCGCCATCTACGCTTTTAACACGGAACCACCGGCTTAATGTGACTTCCGAACCACGGCCTTGTATTGATCATCAACTTTGCCTACTTCAAAAAGAATGAAAAAATAGGTGAAACCTTGTGTAAGTGGTACGATTTAGGCAACTTTAATTCCCCTTAATTTAAAATCCCCAGGATTTTTCGTTCAATTCTGGAAAGCTCCAATTCTCTTTAGTTTCTACACGATTTACTGTGCCTACTAAGCCAGAGCTAAAAGCCACCTATAATAGCTGTGTAGCTGGATACAGCTATTTTATGGCTAGTCATATTTAAAAGAGATAACGGGAAAAATTATTATTTTTAGCTTGCAAAAGGAGGCAGAATCAGCAAACATGACTTTGATTAAAGTTGTGTTGGAAATTTAAAAATATTAATCATCACACTCGTTAAAATGCAAGTACTCTGGTTGTTTTACACAAGTTTAGGGGGCATGATTTTTACATAATATAAATTACACTCAGTGGCGTGTAAAACCCAATACATGTTCAAAAAATCGAAAAGTGAAGCCCTCATAGCTGGCTTTGAAACCAATGGCAAGTTTAAATGCGGATGCGCATTTTCAAGTGCGCATACAGCCAGTGTTGCGACCCTGAGGTCTTCGGTAGAAGGCTTCGAGAAAAATCGGTAGATTTCGATAGATTTTTTAATCATCTCAGCAAGCAGTGCTGGAGAACTATCGATAGTTTGGATTGATTTAGTAGGTAAATTGTATTTCTACGATTTGTTTTTACTGACAAAATACCAAAATTAAGAATTAAATAAAAAAAATAGGTACATACTAGGGACCTATTGCAATAAAGCCAGGCACAAATTGTGCCGGGCACTATATTGACAGTTTCGCATTAAAAACTGACAGTTGATCTTTCAAAATTGACATACCCAAGGCGTATTTAGAAATCCAGTCGTTTATTTTCCATTAATGGTAGCGTCACTATTAATTCCGGCTCTTATAATACACAATGGCCTTATTTTAAAAGAAGACAGCTGTTCTTATAATGTGAAACTGTCAATATTATGCCTGACTTTATTGCAATAGGTTCTATTAGGTAGATAATATTATAAAAAAAACCTCAGGGTTTATAATAGCGTGATCTTTGATGCCGCTTGCGGCTGCCGGCTGAGTATATCGCAAAATAAAAGAGATAATAATACACTTTTAAAAACAATGGCTTGAAATAAAAATTTTATAATAATTTTATATAAAAATTCCGTTGAATGACAGAAGAGCTGTCGTAGGTCACGGACTATAGTTTGTTTTCTTTTATTTGTATTCGATCTTTTCATTGATCGATATGTATAGCAGTTTTTCGCCTGTTTTTGTTTCTCTCGTATCTCGGTAAGTGGCGCTTCTTGCGATAGCTTTCTTACTATTTACTTATGATTAGAGACAAAACCGTCTAACTAACTTCCCATAAGGACAAAACAGTTAACTCTCAACACTTATTAGGTCTCCATTATTAGATCTTGGACCCCCGTGAGGTTAAGCTTTCAAGCTAGTTATTATAAGCCCTATAAGTAAAAAAACATTCTCTGAGACTTGTTAGATCGCTTAGAAATCCGCATGTAACCACAATATATCTAACTTGTTTTTTTATTAGCCGCAAACAGCGCAAAAGTTCCTAGATGAACAGCACAAATTCGAAGAAAACCAAAAAGACAAATTACCAAGCTCAACACATAAAATGAATCACAGTGAGACACGACATGTCAGCACAAGAGGCATAGATAAACGAATTCGGTTTAGTCCGCACAAGAGGGTTACGACGGCGATAGGGTGGTGCCACAGCACAAACCACGAACGACCGTAAAGACAGTGAGATAGTTTAAGTTGTGCTACGTATTTTTACGTAAAACTGCACGTTAAGCGCTCTACGTTTTGTTCCAAATTTGAGTTTAAGTTGAATGTTTTTACGTTACCATAACAAGTCTACTAATAGCAGAGAATATATGGAATGCGGCACTGTGTTTTTTTGATGTTACAATTTTGTTTTTTGTCTTTTCAACTACAGTAGGAATATATTTGCAAAGAATCGTTTGTACTGGAAGCGGAAATTATCGTCTAGGCCTCATTTTTCGATCGGTCAATCAACCAATTCTATTCTTTGGTAACGTTAAAGTGCCCGCAGACTGCCGTAAGCTAACGTAAATACGTAAGCTTCTAACGTGACCTTGACGACGGTGTGACGAAGTGCGCTTGCGTATCTGTCAAATCTCATGCTTACGTAAAAATACGTAGCACAACTTAAACTATCTAATAGAACAGCAACAAGTAGCGTAAAAGATTAAGGATGGAGATTAAGCATGGACCAGGGAATTATTAAAATCCGTGTGCGGTACTCGATACTTTGGATCAATATTTTGCATTTGATTGTTTTGCAAAATGGTCAAGCAATGAGCTCGAAAAAATGGACTGCTCAAGGTAGTTAAAAAAATATTTGCAAAACTATTCCTAATATTCCCATATTATAAAAGGAGCCACAAAAAGTAGGGTTAAGAATGTGTGCGACAAAGATGCGACTTCAAAAAGTCTACGTTTTCAAAGTAGAAACAGGAAGGAGAAATTACTTTAAAAGATCGACATTAAAAAAGTCAAAGTAGTTGCGGCTTTAGAGTTGATCCACAAAGTTATTTTGTCTACATTGTTACATCAGATGTTACTATGATGACACAAACTTTTGTGGTGAAAATTAAAGTTATAATGTAGTTGTCGGATAAACTTGTTTGGGACTCCAATGAAGCTTAACTTTCTAGTGGTAATTAAGTAGGATTTAAAAGTCAGGGCGACTACGAAATAACGACTAAAAAGAAAGTAAAACTTTAGCAACGTCCTATTGTGGTAGAGAAGACTATCAGAATCGACTATCAAGAAACAATCCTAAGAAGTAGTTTAGAGGGTCGTTTTTACGAAACATCTACTATTTCCTGATACTAAATAGTAGTTAGAACTAAAAAGCAACAAATTTTGGTTGGGATCACCACATTTCTACTATAAGAAAGTAGCAAAGCCTTTAGAACGTGTAGCCGCTACTATAAATGTTAGTTGGTTACTTGATGTTGTATTAAAGTGGCATCGCGTCATCAAAACCGTGATGGGCGGGAAGGGAGTAGAGGGGTACATACATGCAGTGGCCCACACTTCCTGTAATTTTTTTATTGGTATTGATTCCCAAAACGAGGCATTGCACTAATTAGTCATTAGCTTACTATTTTTTACTTTTTATTTATGTCTTCTTCTAAACGATTTTATTAGAAAGGAACATATATACTCTGGTCTGGGTGTTACGAACATATTGATATCGGATTTGACGTTGTCTATTCGCTGTTGTTTTGACTGTTTATGTCAAACAAATTATGACGGAGCTTTTTACAAAACAAATTACCCTTTTTGCAACTAAATCAATATTTGCGCACATTTTAATTCTCTTTTATGTTATGGATCTTTATTTATTAGGTAAGTACCTATTTTATATCTCCTTTAAAAGGTCTCAGTGTTTTATCATACAAATATATAGCCGCACACTGCATGTACAAAGTGAAACACTAATTTTTTAAGGCTTCTTTACTTAGATTTTGCCACAAAATTTGGTTTACCATAGCTATGACGCGGTGCGTGCCACTTATATACATCCTCAACTATACGTTGTTTTATCTGACGTCGATAGATCATTTATACGTCTAATATAACAACGTCGGTTTTGATATAGAAGCGACGTCGCCCAATGCAAAATCAATTTACGACTTCAATTTTCACTCAATCATGGAAGATTCATCAGTTTTTGACTCAATCTGACGTCGGTTCAGGTCACATTTAGTTAAAATTCAAATAAATGTTTCTTGGGAAGTCTTTAATATACTGCTTTTCAAAAAAAATTGTACACCTATCATGGGTTTTTATATTGCAGGTGTACAAATTTAGTATAGTAGTATATTTTCAAGTCATTAACTTTGGTTCATCCACACTATTCTAATAAATTATCAGTAAACATTGCCACTTTTGTTTCTATTTACAATGAATTACCCCTTTAAGATTACCGAAAGATGGGGTGAATTTCACCCTCCATCCTATAGAACCTTCGACGCCTGAGATTCTCTATCATACCGCATAATTAAAATTCTTGGCAAAGTGGGTCGGCATTTATTAAAATTTATACTTTTTGAAGTCAAAAATAGAGTCCAAGTTTAAGCTGAAAAGGGGCTTGGTTATGTTCTGGAAAATATGGTGTAACTCAAAGGAAGAGGCCAGTGGCGTATATAGAAAAAAGTTTCGGGGGGGGGGGGGGGGGCGAGACCTCATAAGGCCGTATTTTATGCTATTTTATGTTTGTATTCATGAAATATGTGGAAAATATCTAAAAACATCTTAGCTTCGGGGGGGGGGGGGGGGGGGGGGGGGGGTTCGGTTCGGGGGGGGGGGCAGCCCCCCCTTATATGCGCCACTGGAAGAGGCACTCAATACATTGTTTACCGGGATGCGTCAGATTAGGTAAATTTGAGATATGTTGAAGGACAAGCGCGCCACTGAAATATGGAAAAATGTGCCTTTTTGTAGATTTTTTGTTATAACCTATCGTCAAATGTAAAAAGAAATCGATATAAGCTTTGTTTTATTGCAAAAAGAGTCCTTTTAAGAGTTTCATCAATTTTTGACATATAGTTTGCGTCACATACCTACAGAGTGGCTCAAAATAATTGTAAAAAAAATCAGGAAAAATACCTGAGATTTATTAAATATAAAGAAAGGAAACTGAAAATGCAGGGTCAAAATTAACTTCATTTGTTTTCATGTGAGTCGTTTTAACTATTCTTAAGTGATGTTTGCATAATGGATTATGTGATAAACTTACAGGGTATTTAAAAAAAAATTAATTCAATGCATGACATGTTTACTAATTGTCTACGGAATAGTTTGTTTACCGGGATGCGTCGAATGGGGTGAATTTATGATAATTATGTTAGGGCCCAAACCGTCCTGATACTTAAAGCCTTTTTCTTCGCAATAACTACAAGTTACCAGGTAACCTGGTTACTCGTTTTCTGTTTTTCTTCGCTGAGTAACACTAACTATGACGTCACGAGTAACCACACAGTGTAACCAGCCTAGCAGACGTGGTTGCTGAAATATTTTGAGGTTAAGATCGTTTTGTTTTGTTTTTTTTTCAAAATGTTTGATTTTAATCATTGACTTCTATACCCTACAGGGCGTTATACAACTCAATCATTTTAATATATATATATATATATATATATATATATATATATATATATATTGGTAGAAACAATGAATTATTTTCTGCATTTCGGAAGCTCCTGGTAAAAACAAAAACAAACAATTGGAAATGTCATCCACAGCTGACTGTCTGACGTCATACAGCGGTTACTCCGAGTAACCGTGACGTCATTTCGAGTAACTTAAATGAGTGACTAGTAACCTCGAGGAAAAAGGCTTTTAGTCTCAAAAAGATTGGGAGGTGATCGGTTTGATTTTCGAGCTATAAGTATTTAAATGCGCGCCACTGCAATATAGAAAAATGTGAGTTTTTTTAGTTTTTTTTTCTATAACTTCTCGTTAAATAGAAATAAAAATCAATTTTTTACAAAAAAGTTTCACGGGCAAGACCTCAGAGGTAAAGGTAGCTCGGGGACGCGTTTCTGCCTCATTAGGCTTCATTCAGCCCGAGCATAACCATAAAATGGGAGGAGATGAAATGATGATGTGGATATCTGAAAAGGAATATGAAATATGGTGTTTACTGAGGAGAGACCAACTGTCAATTTGCAGCTTCGGTCAGGGTTGCCTCAGTTCTGAGGCTAATTTTGACGTCGCGACGGAGACAGATATAATCTGCTCCCAGAAAACAGCCTGAGCCCTGGATTTTTTAAATTTGAAAAAAGTTCACGAGGTAAAAAGTTTTTACAAAAAAGTTTCACGGGCAAGACCTCAGAGGTAAAGGTAGCTCGGGGACGCGTTTTGAATGAAGCCTAATGAGGCAGAAACGCGTCCCCGAGCTACCTTTACCTCTGAGGTCTTGCCCGTGAAACTTTTTTGTAAAAACTTTTTACCTCGTGAACTTTTTTCAAAATCAATTTTGACCATTAATTCAATTAATTCAATAAATCTCAGTTATTTTTCCTGTATTTTTTTTTAAATTATTTTGAGCCACTCTGTGACGCAAACTGTATGTCAAAAATTAATAGGACTCTTTTTTCAATAAAATAAAACTAATATCGGTTTTTTATTTATATTTATTGTTAAAAAACTACAAAAGAGCACATTTTGCATTGCATTTAGATAAGTATAGCTCAAAACGAATCCTATGACCCCCCAATTTTTTTCGAAAAAAAATCAAGAAGGTTTGGCCTTCAACATATCTCAAATTGAGCTTATTTGACGCATCCCGGTAAAATGTATTTAGTGCCTCCTCCTTTAGTTGATAAGGTACTGCGTTTACATTTTTTTGGCAAAAACTCTATTAGTGTATACAGGGAAGTGGTAACGGGGAACTAGAGACTTTTTCTTATAACGGAAAACATCAACAAAAATACTGCGTTTAAAATGGCATTTATACAACTTTGGGTAGGGGACAATTCGCCGCGTCCGATTTGCCGCAGGCAATTTGTTGCGGGCCGATTCGCCGCGGGGATAATTTGTCGACAGCCGATTCGATATTTTTTTTTATACTTAAAAGTAGTTTCTTCAAAAACTAATTAAAAAAAAAAAAACTAAATTTTCGTTTTTAAAAATACTTTTTTAAAAACTAATAAGAATTAATACAGTGAAACCTCCTATAAGCGGACACTCACGGTTTCGTCAAATTTGTCCGCTTATTAGAGGTGTCCGCTTATTGGAGGAGTCCGCTTATGGGAAAGAACTGCGAAATTTTAATATATGTATATTTATTGACAATTTCCGTTGCTTGAGTTTTTCCGATATTAAATTTTTAGCAATCTTTTGTGCTGATAGATGTTCCTTCTGCGAAACGTTAACAAGTTCCATTTTTTTACGTAAACTAAGGAGTTTTTTACTAGGCGCCGCACTATGGTCCGATGGATCAATATTTTGGCCAAAAATACACTTTTGCAGTTAAACTCTCTGATCACTTAAACGCAACTCAATAAAGAAGTCTGAATTGCTAATATACAATTAAAAAGTATTTTTTATTACTCTCCCACTCTTGTCACCATCCTTTTCGTGATTTATACTGCCTAAAAGCCCTTTAAAAAAGTGTATTATTTTTAATATGGTCTGCAAATTACACAGCCTCACAAAAAATTATAAGTTGCAAAACTCAGAGGCTAGACCCTCCAAATTATCCTAATTTTGGTGCACTAAAATCCAGTTCCCCCAAAAAAAAAATTTTAATTATCGAATTTTCCCCTATTAGCCCCCCCCTGGGGGGAGGGGTAAAATTTGATCTAATATAAAAATTCAAAATACATATATTCTTAAGTATATTGGTCCGCAGAACTAAAATTTAAGGATTAAACAGTTTTGTAACCATTCAGTAACCCAATCCCCCCCTTTTACTCCGTTTATTTGTGGGTCAAAACTTACCTTTTTTGATGGACATGAACATGTGTATTATGGAAATATTTCTATTTGCTAAATTCAACAAAGACAATAAAAAAAATAATTCACTCAATTATCCCCTAAGTCACCCTTAGCACAAAGGCGTATCCGAGGGGGGGGGAAGAAGGGCAGCTGTTGAGCTGTCCCCCTTTTTAACCAGGTTTTTTAAAATCGGACATTGAAATTCAATTAGAATATGAATTCCCCCCCTCTAAATTAAGAAGGCCATGGAATTCAGAAACATGCCCCCTCTTCTGTTTTGGGTTGGATACGACCTTGCCACAGCAACCCTTTTTCCTCCCTAAGAGGAGAAGCCGTAAACACTAAAGTAAAAATTCATATAGAAGTTTAGTCGTGCCCATTCTAAGGTTCATACAAAATTTATTTATAGACTCCCACTCCCACGCCTCCCCCTGCCAGGGGGACGCTAAACAGTTTTTCTTGTTCTGGTTGAATTCAGCAAATAAATAATATTGCATTAAAAACTTTTAATGTTCCTAAAAAGTGAAGTTTTTACCTCCACATACAGGGTGAAAAAGAGATAATGAATCCGATGAATGATTTAAATTAGGGAACTGAGGATAAATTTATATTGATCATCATATTTTAGTTTGAGGGGTAATAGGAGCAAGTTAAATAATTAAAACCTATTTTTTTTTGTTTCATCACCTTAATAATTTTTAACCTAGTTAACCCCCCACCATTCTGAATTGTTCTTTTCCTCCTCCAGTAAAAATTATTCTATATTTGAATTTAGATGCTCCAAATATCCCAAAACCGATGTTAAATGTTTGCAGTTTCTACTAATTTCCTATCTATTTTGTTGGCCATCTTGAATTTTTCCCTTGTTTTTTTAACGTTCATTGCTAAGACCGGGGTTTTGATATCTATGATTCATTTTGTTCTTTAAAGGTACTTTGCTCATTACTATCTCTATAGAAGACACACGGAAACACAAATTAAAATGCACTAGACTAGGTACTTTGTGTTTATCAGAATTTGTACGGTCATGTTTAATAACGAATTTGGAGACTATCGCACCTTTTCGCACCAACAGTGTATGTACTTCGGAAAGTACATATCAGGACGAAAATATTTTTATAAAAATTAATATGAAAGTTCGTGAAAGCTTTTTTGATAGTCCAATGAAATATCGAGAAAAAAAAATCATACACTTCTGGCACAATTTTTGTATCATTGGTATTTACAGAATAAGTTTAAAATCCCAGTGACTAAAATTATCAAAAAATAATCTACGTACCCTTGGTAAAAAAAGCCATTTTTAAAATTTTTTATAACTCTTCGCACTTCTTAGAAATAGCACATTAAAGTTAGTAAAAAATAATGAACAATAAAAAAACAATTGCTGATTGTCAGGAAATGTCAAATTCAAACAACGATATTTCGAAGCTTGCTTTGGCAATGAAGCCAATTATGCTGGAATTTTAAAGTGTCATTATTTAGCTTTAAAAAATATGTAACCAAACAGTTTTATTCTTAAGTTATTTTTTGCTATTTTTGGCCAAAATATTGGGGTTTCAGACTAAAGTGCGCCGTTTTAAAGAGATCTAATAATACCCAACTAAATAATATAAATAAAACATAGCAGTCACGTTGAATAAAATATGTTACGACATAAGTATTTAGTCTCCGCATTAAAACGGAAAGAGGCATTTTCCTGGCTTCAGAGTGCGTTGTTGCCTACATACTACATAATATTTATGCCCATGTCGTGCAGCGCTCCGTCCCATTGTCAGAGGTTCGCGTCCGGTTAAGGGAGGTTTCAGAATTTTGTAACCAAAAAAAATAGTCCGCGTCCGGTTATTAGAGTGTCCGGTTTTAGGAGTGAATTTTACATTTAAATAAATAGGGAAAAGCTTGGTTCCAACAAATTTGTCCGACTCAGGGGAGTGTCCGTGGTAGTTTTACGGTCGTTAAATACCGAGATGAATTCCATCAAAGGAGCATGCGCCAAAATTAACGTCAAAATGTCTAATTTAAATTATTGGCGCGAATACCGGGATTGGCGCGAGATCGAAGAGCTTAACGTATAATAAAAAATTCAAGGTATAAAATAATGGTCAATTCTAATTTTTAGGTATGATTTTATGTAGGTTTTTTATAACCTGGGCACTCAGCAACTTTATCATTGGAAATAAAGGGCTGTAATAAATTGTAGATTTTTTTGGTTAATTATGACAACTTTAAAAGCCAACATAATTTTTTTCTATCCGTCACCATGTACAGGGTGTCCCAAATTCGATGTTTTTGGGAGGTTTCGGGTATTTCTAGAGGGGCTAAAAAAACCTGATCCCCCTTTGCGACACTCAAATTTCAAAAGAAGCTTAAAGGTGAAAATCGCATTTTGATATAGCAAGCCGTTTTTAAACTACGGGGTGTTTCTAAAAAGTCTGGATTTTGGGAAGGGGTCTATAACTTGTTTATTTATTAATATTTTTTATTTCTGTGAAAACATTCCTAAGACACTTTTTTAAGAGGAACTAAACTGTTAAATTAAATTTCATTTGTCACGTTTAGTTTTTGAGATATCACATAAAATTAATTTTTTTTATTTTTACCACATATTTTAGTTTGCTTAATGGGTTTAAAATATTTTAATATTATAAAATTATAAAAATAAAAAAATAATAAAGAGGTGATTAAAAAATAAAAATAACGATAACAATAAAAAAAAATAAAAAATTAAAATATTGAGTGTGATACATCATTTTAAAGGAAATTTTAAGCTGATTTTAAAAATCGAATAAAAAGAGAGTTATTCTGTAAGAAAAATAACAACTTTATGCAATATTTTAAAAACCAAAACAGATAAATAAAAACCGTTTACATCTGTCAATTCTTCAAGAAAAGATCTATAAGAAAGCTATTTACACAAAAGCAAAATGCAGACAAAAACACTCCGTAGCTTAAAAACGGCTTGCTATATCTAAATATGGTTTTCACCTTTAGGCTTCTCTTAAATTTGAGCGTCGCAAAGGGGGCTCAGTTTTTTTCCTAGAAATACCCGACACCACAAAAAAACAACGAATTTGGGACAGGGTGTTACAATGAAGTCGATTTTTTGAGAGGGAACACCCTGTATATTTTTGCATTTTAAGATTCGTCTTTTCTTTTTGATTTCAAAAATATACAATATCTATGTGCTGCGATTAATATTTTTGAGGTACATGCAGTATTTCTTCTATATGCATTTCACGTTTATTTTGTTTTGCCATGGGAGTATTGACAAATTTAAATGCGGTAAATCTTAAAAATGTTTATCGTAGCATAAACATACAGTAGAACCCCGATGACAGTGTTTATTCAAATTAAATTGGGCACTAAATAATTTGTCAGACAACGTGCACGTCACCGGCATTTTCACAGCACAAAAACGACATACTGAAATATCTCTCAGTTGATTGGTTGGCAGAAGTGACAGATCAACGCTTGCGCACATCTTGGAATTCATCTCGGTATTTAACGACTCGTTCGTGTAGTTTTGGTCCGCAAGAGAGTAGTAAACCTAGGATATAGCGAACCAGTTGTTTCCGTGCAATTTTCGAGTTCACTATATCCGGACTTTACTGTATTTTCTGTGTAATATACTTTATTTATTTATAATAATTTATTGCTGTACTTGTTTACGATTGCTCTCTATATTTCCTAGAATCTTATTCTATGTAATCGTAGCAAACATTTAAAAGCGTAAAAGGGAAATGAAAACTTCCAAAAATGACGGCTTCAATGACTTCGAGGCATTCCCATGATTATTACGAGCAGCAGGGAAAACAAGATTTTTATTTTTTGATAAAATGTCTGCATTTGAGAGAAGCAAACAACTTCTAAAAGGGAGAGATATAAAAAACAATTTCAAAGAATTAACAAAAGGCTTTTATATTACGAGTCTTATTATTTTTTATTTGTTAAATGCTCCAGTTTCATTCTATTAGAATCTCGTCAGTAAGACAAATTAGGGACTTATTGGAATAAAACTTGACTTTATTTTAACTTCGACTTTATTTTGACAGATTTACAAAGAAAACTGACAGCTGATTTCTCGAAATTGACATATCAAAGTCAAATTTAAAAATAAAGTCGCTAACATTAATTTAATAAATACAGACACTAATAAATCCGGTTCCTTAATACACAGGCCAAATTTTGACAGAAAGCAGCTGCTTTTTATATGTAAATCTGTCATAATACGGTCGATTTGAAAATACTTTTATTTCAATAAGTGTCTTAGCAATCTTTTTAAAACCTTAATTTAAGTACTAAAAATTTAAATTTTTAATTTTTTTCTACTTTTCTTCAATTGTAAACCATAATTTTATTGTGAGTATTTTGTTTTATTTAAAACCTTTAGACAATAATTGAGTGAAAATAAAATTTCGGACTTTCATTGTGTTTTTTTATTTTAAAAATGACGTTTTGGTTATTAAGGATCTACTGTTTTCAAAACCAAAAAATTCCTTAAATAATATGTATGTGTTCGCCTTTTTAGTTTTCGTATATTTTTTTTTTATTTTTTTAAATTTAGATTCCTGTTTTTTCTTTTAAATTTGCATTTGTTCCCCCTTAAATTTCATGCTGCGTACGCCTATGATCTTCCGCAAGGTGCGCCACTACTTATTAATGGTAGGGTCAACGTATTCTGGACGCCAAAGAAGTCGTAGTTTTGGTGATCCTGTGATTCTAAATTAATGGTTGAAAGTACTGTTTTGGCAGTCATGTTTATCTGCCAGATTAATCATTTCTATCTATCTATCTATCTATTTAGCCTTTTTCAATTCATCTTTGGACATAGGCACTCTTCTCTGTTTGTCACTCTGTTCATTTATCTAGTCCCCGCATGTTTCTTCAAATCGTCCCCTATCTCATTTGAGGTCTTCTTCTACTTCTTTTATTTTCTCATCTCCAGTTTGCAATGCATTTGTTCCATCGATCGCCTTTCTGTCGGATATTATGACCGACAAATTTCCACTTTAATTTTGCTACCTCTCCCCTGACATCCCTACTTATGTTTTATTTTTTATCCATTCATTCCTTTTTCTACCTGTTAGCTTAACATGTAACATTTGTCTTTCCATTGATGTTTGGGCTTTTGTTACCTTATCCATGTTTGATTTTGTAAGCGTTCAGGTCTGGGATCCATATGTGAGCACAGGAAGAATACATTGGTTATACACTTTCGTTTTAAGGTACTGAGGATATTTTTTATTTTTTAATATGTAGCTTAATTTACCGAATACTGCCCAGGCCAATCTTACTCGTCTCTTGATTTCAGCCGTTTTGTTTTATTTTTTTAGTTTAATAATTTGTCCCAGATATATACATATATATATATATATATATATATATATATTTGGATTTTCTTTTTTCTTGAATCATATATTTTATATTTTTTAGGTCGGTTCGGTTTTTTAAAATCAATATTATTAAAACGAACTATACGACTATTACTTAGGTTACTAATTAATGTTTCGTAAAATAATGTGATGTGTCTTTTTGAACTTGTGTTTTTTGTATGTTGTTTTGATTAATGTAAGGTAAAATTGTGAATGTATGAATGTTCTGAAGGTCTTTAGACCGAAACGTTAATAAATGTAAATTAAAAGTTGCTAGTTCCCACATTCCCAAGAAACCTACAAACCTAACAAAAAAAAAATTTATATATATATTCGTTTACTTGTTCTATTTTTTCTTGGTTTATTCTGATCGTGATATCTTTATCTGTGTTTGATATGATTTTAGTTTTACTGCAGTTCAAACTCAAGCATTTTTATGAGTTCTTCTATCTTATCTGTCACTAAGGCGATATCATCAGAATATCTTAGGTGGTTCAAGTATTGTCCGCTTACTTTTACTTCTAACCCTTATCATCACACTGTCTCACACCTCTTCTTATGAGGATTGGCTTGGTTCCTTCGTGAATTTTGATTGATGCTTCGCTATATATATTGGCTGTTAAATCTGTATATCTGTGATTTATTCGGCTATTAATTAAAGAAGGTTTTACTGCCCAATACTATCGAAAGCTTTATTAAAGTCTATAAACGCAATATACATTGGAATGTTGTATGCGTTGGCTCCCTCTATTAGGATTTTTATGTTTATTAGGTGGTCAACTGTGCTAAAATCTTTTCTAAAGCCTGCTTGTTCTTTTAATTGATATCTGTTAAGATTTATTTATTATTTATCTGAGCATTAAGGAACCGGGCATAACATCTACCAGTAAATTATGCCTTTTAGTGTCAAACTGCACCTTCTATAAAGCTATACGTGGAATGCAGCCAAAAATCCAAAAATCTAAAAGCTACTTCATATGGACACGCTAGCTGAGCTTCCGCTATTTTAAAGTATAATTTCGCCTCTCTATATTTTTCAGATCGCAATGGTACGAACGTGGAATAAAATTTTAAATTTTATTCTTTCATAAATTCTGTCCAATCGGCATTCGGAATATCTTTAAAAAATTTATGCAGACTCAAAATTAGAGTAAAAATATCAATCTCTTCAAAACATAAATAAAAACCTATATTTTTATTTCCTGACGGACAAGCGCGGATTTGAGGGCGGGAGTCAGTGGCGTATATACAGGGGGGTCCGGGCCCGCCCCGAAGCTAAGATTTTTTTAGATATTTTCCACATATTTCATGAATACAAACATAAAATAGGCCTTATGAGGTCATAGCCCCCCCCCCCTTGAAACTTTTTTTTATATACGCCACTGGCGGGAGTTATTATTCATTTAGCGAATTTTAGGGTAGAGAATCCCATAAGACCAAAAATGGCCAAACTTTTAAAATTCATATTATAAAAAATATACATTTTATCGACAAAAGCACCTAGTTGCACTATACGGTGGAACCATAGATTTATGCGAAAAAGCCCCACCCTAAGTAAAGATTCGAAAAAACGTCATTTATCGAATTTAAGGGTAAGGAATCCTATAAGACCAAAATGGCCAAACTTTGAACATTCTTATTTCAAAAACTATACAGCCTATCATCAAAAGCACCGAGTTGCAGTATGGTGGGGCTATATAGATGCGAAAAATCCACACCCTAAGTTAAGATTCGGAAAATCGTCATTTAGCGAATTCTAGGGTAGTGAATCCCATAAGAGCCAACTTTAAAAATTTATATTTTAAAAACTATACAGTTTATCGACAAAAGCACCGAGTTGCAATATTATGGGGCCATCGAGATGCGAAAAAAACACACCATGAGTTAAGATTCGGAAAATCGTCATTTAGCGAATTCTAAGGTAGTGAGTCCCGTAAGACCAAAATCGCCAAATTTTGAAAATTCATATTTCAAAAACTATACGGTTTATCAACAAAAGCACCGAGTTGCAGTATGGTAGGGCCATAGAGATACGAAAAAACGACACCCTGAATTAAGATTCGGAAAAACGTCATTTAGCGTATTTTAGGGTAGGGAATCCCATAAGACCAAAATGGCTAAATTTGAAAATTCATATTTCAGAAACTATACGGTTTATCAACAAAAGCACCGAGTTGCAGTATAGTAGGTCTATAGAGATGCGAAAAAACCCCACCCTGAGTTAAGATTCGAAAAAACGTCATTTAGCGAATTTTAGGGTAAGGAATCCCATAAGACCAAAATGACTAAACTTTGAAAATTCATATTTCAGAAACTATACGGTTTATCAACAAAAGCACCGAGTTGCAGTATGGTAAGACCATAGAGAAGCAAAAAAAACCACACCCTGAGTTAAGATTTGAAAAACGTCATTTAGCGAATTTTAGGGTAAGGAGTCCCATAAGACCAAAATCGACAAATTTTGAAAATTCATATTTTAAAAACTATATGGTTTATCAACAAAAGCACTGAGTTGCAGTATGGTGGGGCCATAGAGATGCGAGAAAACCACACCCTGAGTTAAGATTCGAAAAAATGTAATTTGATGAATTTTAGGGTAGGGAATCACATAAACCAAAATCGCCAAATTTTGAAAATTCTTATTTCAAAAACCATACGGTTTATCAACAAAAGCACCGAGTTGCAGTATGGTGGGGCCATAGAGATGCAAAAAAACTACACCCTGAGTTAAGATTGGAAAAAACGTCATTTAGTAAATTTTACGGTAAAATCGCCAAATTTTGAAAATTCATATTTTAAAAACTATACGGTTTATCAACAAAAGCACCGAGTTGCAGTATGTAGGGCCATTAAAGATACAAAAAAACGACACCTTATGTTAAGATTCGGAAAAACGTCATTTAGCGTATTTTAGGGTAGGGAATCCCATAAGACCAAAATCGCCAAATTTTAAAATTCATATTTCAAAAACTATACGGTTTATCAACAAAAGCACCGAGTTGCAGTATGGTAGGGCCCTAGAGATACGAAAAAACGACACCCTATGTTAAGATTCGGAAAAACGTCATTTAGGCGTATTTTAGGGTAGGGAATCCCATAAGACCAAAATCGCCAAATTTTAAAAATTCATATTTCAAAAACTATACGGTTTATCAACAAAAGCACCGAGTTGCAGTATGGTAGGGCCCTAGAGATACGAAAAAACGACACCCTAAGTTAAGATTCAGGAAAACGTCATTTAGCGTATTTTAGGGTAGGGAATCCCATAAGACCAAAATCGCCAAATTTTAAAATTCATATTTCAAAAACTATACGGTTTATCAACAAAAGCACCGAGTTGCAGTATGTAGGGCCCTAGAGATACGAAAAAACGACACCCTGAGTTAAGATTCGAAAAAACGTCATTTAGCGAATTTTAGGGTAAGGAGTCCCATAGGACCAAAATCGACAAATTTTGAAAATTCATATTTTAAAAACTATACGGTTTATCAACAAAAGCACCGAGTTGCAGTATGGTAGGGCCATAAAGATACAAAAAAAACGACACCCTATGTTAAGATTCGGAAAAAACGTCATTTAGCGTATTTTAGGGTAGGGAATCCCATAAGACCAAAATCGTCAAATTTTAAAAATTTATATTTCAAAAACTATACGGTTTATCAACAAAAGCACCGAGTTGCAGTATGGTAGGGCCCTAGAGATACGAAAAAACGACACCCTAAGTTAAGATTCAGGAAAACGTCATTTAGCGTATTTTAGTGGGTAGGGAATCCCATAAGACCAAAATCGCCAAATTTTAAAATTCATATTTCAAAAACTATACGGTTTATCAACAAAAGCACCGAGTTGCAGTATGGTAGGGCCCTAGAGATACGAAAAAACGACACCCCTGAGTTAAGATTCGAAAAACGTCATTTAGCGAATTTTAGGGTAAGGAGTCCCATAGGACCCAAAATCGACAAATTTTGAAAAATTCAAATTTTAAAAACTATACGGTTTATCAACAAAAGAACCGAGTTGCAGTATGGTGGGGCCATAGAGATGCGAGGAAAACCACATCCTGAGTTAAGATTCGAAAAAACGTAATTCAGTGAATTTTAGGGTAGGGAATCCCCAGAAGACCAAAATCGCCAAATTTGAAAATTCATATTTCAAAAACTATACGATTTATCAACAAAAGCACCGAGTTGCAGTGTGGTAAGAACATAGAGAAGAAAAAAAACCACACCCTGAGTTAAGATTCGAAAAAACGTAATTTAGCGAATTTTAGGGTAAGGAATCCCATAAGACCAAAATCGACAAATTTTGAAAATTCAAATTTTAAAAACTATACAGTTTATCAACAAAAGCACCGAGTTGCAGTTATAGTAGGTCCATAGAGATGCAAAAAACCCCACGCTGAGTTAAGATTCGAAGAAACGTCATTTAGAGAATTTTAGGGTACTGAATCCAAGACAAGACCAAAATGGCTAAACTTTGAAATTCATATTTCACAAACTAAACAGTTTATCAAAAAAAGTACCGATTTGCAGTATGGTAGGGCCCAAGCGCGGATTTAAGGGGGGTATCGTGGTAATTACTCCCCCCCCAGAAAAAAAATATATGCAATTTTAATTAATACATAAAGGGGCTCAACGGATAATATCCTTCCCCCCTAGACAAAAAAGTAAAAGCACAAATATTATTTTTTTAGTCAACAATAACCCCCCCCCCCCTAGATTTATGCCCAGATCCGCACTTGTTGAAGGGGCTTAATAGTATAGTATACAGGATAGCGATTTTAAATGAAACGCTGCCTCAAGCGGATTATTAATATGGTTTTTTAATGAAATGTTGATTTTCGTTACTTTTGAATACTCGTTACTAATCGTTACTCGACTAGTAAGTAATCATTTTATATATTCGTTACTATCGTTACTTTCATGAGTGTAACTGTATTCATTCAATCAGACAATTAGTGCAAAATTTTCGGACTGTCGTTAATTCGAAGATTATTTACTTGTAGGTATATTTTTGTTTTGATATTATAGAAATATTTAATTGAAATTTTGAAAATTCGGGCTAAAAATTTAAAAAATAAAGGTAAAGGAATTAC
The DNA here is from genome assembly GCA_963576565.1 of Aspidapion aeneum. Classification (NCBI taxonomy): domain Eukaryota; kingdom Metazoa; phylum Arthropoda; class Insecta; order Coleoptera; family Brentidae; genus Aspidapion; species Aspidapion aeneum. The sequence continues at coordinate 9,626,750 of OY755043.1, forward strand.
GTAGGAAATGTCCTCTGTACAGCTTTGTTTACAAAGAAATACATACATAAAATCTAAATATAAAAATAGAGACAAGTACTAAAATAATCGAAGGAATCAAAGTAATAATCAAAGTAACGAAAGTCATTTAATTTTCGGATCGGTATTCGTTACTCCGTTATTTGTCGAGTAACGAGTACTCGAGTAACAAATAGTTACTTTTTCAACAGCTCTAGGGTTACCAGATGAAAACGTCTCTAACCAGGACCAGCCGTCAAGAAAATCGGACAAAATCCGGACGTCAAAATTTACACACAAAAAATCTACTTTTTTTTATTGAAACAATAACTAATAAGTAACATAATATACCTACTATTTTATAGGTACTTTTCACTGCTTTGTATTTTATTCAACAGCGTTGAATTTTAGGCAGAAGTACAAAATCGTAAAATTTTGACCAGCTCATATTTCTTAAATTTTATGAAGTCATGAGTATTCCTTTTGCAGAAGATAAAAGCAGCCTATTTCTTTCTTTGATCCACTGGGTAGAAATACTTGCATTAAAATATTTTGCCCATTTTTCGTGGGTAGGCAGATTGTGGTCATCAGAAGTAAAATTGTCTGATATGTACTTTTTTAGATTACAAACTTCATCAAAAAAATTGTAACACGGCAGAAGTGTAAACTTCAACAAGGCGAAATTAATAATACTACTTTAGGCGGGGTCTTCACATAACGTTTTACCTTACGTCTTGCCTGTCAGTCAAAAGGGTCAAGTATGACAGTTGAAAGACTAGCGTAGACACTTGATAGTTTTAACGTCCGTTTTTAGATCAGTTTTTGATACAAAACGATGGTTTAATTGGAAAACAAAGCTTGATCCGGTCAGTTCTCTACGCTGTCTTCCGTCTTAAATCAGTTCAAGTAAAACGTCCGTTTTCCGTCTACACACAAAGTTTTACTTGATGCGTTTTGACTGAACAGGCAAGACGTAAGGTAAAACGTTATGTGAAGACCCCGCTTAAAGATGAATTCACACTGCTAAATTTATCGACGATTATTGTTTAATTACATTTTTTGAAACTAGTTTATTTTGCATTATTTGATGTTTATAAAGGCGGTTACTTTATTATCCGGACGTTTATGAAAAATCCGCCCGGACCCACCCGGACGTAGTAAAAATCCGGACATGTCCGGATTAATGCGGACGTCTGGTAACCCTAAACAGCTCTAATGCCAGCCCGCCCCCGAAAAGGGGTCTTCTCACATATAACTATATTTTTATTGGATAATCCCATTTGTAATACCTAATTCGAAAGCTTCCAAAATAAAGAAAAACAACGGTATAACTTTTTTTCTATAAGCGTGCGGAAAAGTCCACTTTTCCGCACGCATTTTAGTGTGGAAAGTGCCACAAAATATTTTTTTCGCACTAGTGCGGAAAAGTAAATTTGTTACGATTTTGAGGTGTTCTATAACATTTAGACCGTTCAAAATACATTTGTATCTTTCCTAGCACACGAAATATCCTAAAAATATTCAAATTGACTAAAATTCTGCTATATTTTCAATTATTTCGATAAAATAAAGTTTTCAGTAAAATAGGTTCAAATTATAAGTTTTAAACCTCCCCGGTATAAATATCGTCATTGTCAATGTCAAACAACAATGAACACTAGTGGTTTTAGATTTGGCATCTTAAATCAACATAGCAACAAAGTACAAACAAACTGTCAAAACAAAGCCAATTTTGCAGATACAAGCGTCTTTTGAATTTTTCAAACAAAAAAATCAGATTTTCAATGGATTCTTCGGACGAAGATCTACCCCAGTCAGTTCTAGAAGCCGCTAGAATGTGAATAATAATAATTGATTTGATTAAAACGTTTTGAATATAAATAATTTTCTGATTAATTTTTAGTTTTTTCCTCACGCTTATAGAAAAAATAGTGTACCTAACTCGTGCGTAAAGTGTCTTTTCCGCACTTGATTGCTGGCCAAACTCCGCTATCGCGTCGTTTGGCCATCTGCAATCGCGTGCGGAAAAGAGGCACTTTCCGCACTAGTTAGGTAAACTACTATTTTGACATAGCTGTTTCTATTCTATTTAAATTTTAATGCTCTATGTTATAAATTTAAAAGATATCTACCTAATTAAATTATTAATCATCAATACTGAAAAAGTAGGTCATCTCAGTGGCGAAACTAGCATAGAGCAAAAGGGAGAGTCAGGGCCGACCCAAGACATTTCATCGCTTCGGGCAAAGTTAAAAATGTGCAGCCCCTAAAACTTTTTAGACGTACTAAGTACTACTGCTACTATTTCGGTTTAGAACGTGTTCCTACCACCCCCTTCGATCTTGACAATCATCTATCAAGTTTTTTTGACTCATTAAGTTTAGGACGTCTGGGCCCTATTGGTTGTTCATCGGTTGTAGATGGCCGTACCAGATCAGTTGTTTTTTAGTGACGTCATCCATTATGCTTCCGTCGATTCCCATTCTTTCTTTATGATCTGTTCTAGATATTCTCATTTCTTATTTGATCTGTTCTAGATATTCTCATTGATCTTCTTATTGCATCCATTTCGACACTTTCCATTTTTGTTTTGTATTTTTCTGTTACGCGAGAAGTCTCTATTTCATACAACAGCGTGCTTTTTACCATTGTTTCATATATGTTAAATTTTACATTCCTTTTTCTCTTTGCTTCATAATATTCCGTTAAGACATCCAATAACCTTTTTTGCTTTTACTATTCTTTTTTCCAGTTCTTTACAGTCTGCTCCTGTCTTATCAAATGTACTCATTGCATGGAGATATTGTTTGTCCTCACTCACTTGATTCGTTTCTAATACATAAGTACTGTGTCTTGTCCACGTTCACTGTTAACCCCCACTTTTAATGTTCTTCCCACAGATTACTAACCACAGCCGTTAACTTTCTTATCATATACTCCATGTCTTCTTTATCATTAGCTGCAATTACTTGTTTTGTCAGCAAAATGTGTATATGGCAAATCGGTCGTTAAGTTGTATTCTCATGTTGTACTTTACTTTTCCAGTTTTTTAGATCTACTGCGATATATATTTGAAAAAGAGTTGGAGAAATAGAACATCCCTGCATGTCTTAAGCCTTTCGTTATCAGGAATTCTTTTGAAAGTCGATTTCCAATTTTAATTTTAGATTTTGACCCTTTGTATAGTATTTTTATCGCTTTTATGTATGTATGATTGATATTAGTTGCTCTAACACTGTCCATAATTTTTCTACTGGAACGGTATCATATGCTTTTTGTAGGTCCACAAAGGTAACATAAGTTTCTATATTTCTGGCACTCCTTTTCTCAATTACTTGTTTAAGAAGATAGATAGAGATAGATAGAAGATCTGCCTGCACGAAACCCACTTATTTTTCTTCTTGTTCATGAAAATCATTCTCTGTTAGATCTCTAAGAATCCTACCGTACAATACTTAGAGTACTGGTTACTGAAATTCCTGTGTAATTGTTGCAATCCAGCTTGTTTCCTTTTTTATGTATTGAGGATATGAATGCAATTTTACAATCATCAGGTACTGAATGTTCGTTTATGCATTAATTGATAATATATGTGAGATTGTCTAGTAGTTTCTCTGATCCACATTTGAGTATTTCAGCGTATATTCCCCAGGTCCGATAGTTTTTCCGAATTTAAAGTATTGTTCATACTCGTCTTAGTCTTTTGTTTTTGATTAGTCTTTGTCCTTTGATTAGTCTTAGCTGTCTTAAACAAAATCGGCTGTTCATACTCGTCTTTTGTTTTTGATTAGTCTTAGTCATAACCCACTGAAAAAAAAATCAATCAATAAAAAGGCCCTCTTCAAAAGTCATTTTCTACACAAAAAAATCTTATTTAACCTAATCTGTGCATGAAACACAGACACGAAAGAACAAAAGCGAAAAAGAAAAAAAAAACAAATAAAATTTTGAGGTTATGTTGAGATTTTCTGTTAAAAACATGATTAATGGCGGTAAATTCAAAATTTCGGCCGCGCGCTTGCGCTCTTCGGACGCCCTGTAAAAAAAAACAACAAATATCAGCTGATGTCTGTCACTCGTCTTAGTCGTTGTCCTAAGGATTGAAAGTTGGCAACTCTTAAGACAAAGACTAATCAAAAACCAAAGCAAAAGCATTGTATGAACACTCCCATAAGAAACGGTGGTTTTAACTTTCTTATGACAAGACATATGACTAAACCAAGACAAAAGACTAGACAAAAGACGAGTATGAACGATCCATAAGCTTTTTAATACTATTCTGTATCATTTCATTTTCGATAATTACTTCCTCTCCATGTACTTCTATTTCTCTCCTCGGAGAGGCTGACAGATATTCGGGTCTCGTTTCCTATACCAGTCCTTTGTAGTGTTCTGTCCATTGTTCTGGTTTGATGATCTGAGTATTTACTTTTTCTTTTGTTGGGTTTTTTACCGTAGAAATAAATTTCCATACTGCAGAACTCTGCCTACTTCCTACATGTGGATTTATATTGTGGCATTTGCGATATTAAGTATAGAAAAATAAAACATGCAACATTTGTGTAATACAGATTTTTTACCTTGCTAGAACTTATTGTTTTCGATGACTTTTTACAGTATTGTAATTGAGTTAGGTTCAGCGGTTTAGGAGCTATCGTGGGCCAGACAGACATACACACACACACACACAGACGCCACGACGATATGGCTAAGATAGGTCAACATACACCAAAATAACACATTTTCGGCGTTAACTGAAAAAAAAATTTTTAGCCGTTGTACGCAGGCTAGGAAAATAAAATATGAAAAACTTGTAGCTTTTTAACGAAGCACCGCATCAATATGCAAAATACAGTGGAACAAATCTCACAAATTTAATATTTTATTGTAGACTATGTTAAGCGAGTAACTGTACTACATATGAGGTACGTAGAATAACAGTGTGCTAACTCCAATTTTTTTAGAAATGCCAAATTCAATCTAAAACGCATTGCATTATGTGATTTTATCAGAATAAAATTGGTCTATCTCTAAGTTTTCGGTGTTACTAATAGATGGCGGTTTTTATTTTTTAACGCAGCCCTAGAAACATAATTAACCTATCTGTGAAAAAATTCACAAAACCCTTATTATCTCAAAACTAGTCTTAGTGGAGTTAGCCCACTGTTATTCTATGCGCCTCATATATATCTATATATATATATATAAATATATATATATATATATATATATATATATATATATATATATATATATATAGACAGTGTGTCCACGTAAGTTGGCGGCATATGGGAAACTTTTTTATTATTAGTTTTACGAAAAAAAGTTATTCTTCATAAAAAGTTCTACATGGTCCAAAACCTAAAATGCAACCAGCAGATGTAAAATTTTTTCAGTCATATTACGAGGTTTGTCAAAAAATGTGATTTTTGCTCCAGAGTAAAGTACCTTTCTTTTTGACAATATCGAAAATTGTTATAAAGAAAAGATGTTTAGAATTAAAAATAGCTTTCAAATATTCAACATTGTTTATTTACATTAAAAAAATATTTTTTTCTACATTTTCTCTGCGATTACGTTGGAAATTTAAGTTTGCACATTAATGCATAATTAATCTAGGATGCACTGGCATTTTTTAAAACTGATAATTAAAGTAGGCTTTGCGAACTGTCGAAATATCGAAAATTCGAAGAAACGTCAACAATCTTATTTCAAAAAGTGCCAAGGTATAAACAATTTTTTAGGCAGTCTAACAGTGTTTTTCAAAATTTTGAGAGATCCGTATTGTACAGTTTTATGTTTGACAGACGTATTTGTTTGTTACAAACTAGTGATTAAGCAACTTAAAGGTTATCAGTGTTCTATAAATATTAAGAGATAATTGTTTTTAAAAGTTTATTTATAATTGTTTAATCAAATTTATAATTAATAAATGCAATGCATTAATGTGCAAACTTAATCGCAGAGAAAATGAAGAAAAAAATATTTTTTTAATGTAAATAAACAATGTTGAATATTTGAAAGCTATTTTTAATTCTAAACATCTTTTCTTTATAACAATTTTCGATATTGTCAAAAAGAAAGGTACTTTACTCTGGAGCAAAAATCACATTTTTTGACAAACCTCGTAATACGACTGAAAAAATTTAACATCTGATGGTTGCATTTTAGGTTTTGGACCATGCAGAACTTTTTATGAAGAATAACTTTTTTTCGTAAAGCTAATAATAAAAAAGTTTCCCATATGCCGCCAACTTACGTGGACACACTGTATATATATATATATATATATATATATATATATATATATATATATATATATAAATAAATAACTACCTGCTTTGAAAAACAACCGCCCGCAAAACTGGCGCCCTAGTCGGATGCCTGGTGACTCAGGGCCTGGAGGAGGCCTGTCGACCACTAGGTTTTGTTACATGTCCAATAAAAGACAAAAAAACGCTTTAATTCCCGGCTTTTTGGGTTAGCCACTTTCCCCATTTCTCTTTAGTTTCTTTCTGCATGTTTTTTACGATTCCCACATATAGAATCCTCTTTAGGGAATTTAAGAGGGATATTTGTTTTTCTCGTTTGATGCTCCCCACTTTACGACTCTAAAGATGGAGATTTCTTTTTGCGTGTTGTTCGCAAAAAGAGTTGCTAAAATCACACTAGTTTTAAAAAAGTATAACTGTTTGTTTCATCTCGGTTTCTGCCTCTCCCTCTCTCTGTATCTGTCTCTCTCGCCCTTTGTCTCTTCTCTCTATCAATCTCTCTATCTATCTCTATATCTTTATTTCATTCTTTATTTCTCTATGTCTCTCTCTTTTTCTGTTAGTCTTTTGTGTTTGAAATATATAAAATTATGTAGGTAAATTATATTGCCTAATTGTGAATGTCCTCTTTTTATTTAAAGAAAGTCCTCCTTTTTAGAATCATCAATCATCCTTTTTCAAATTATCCCTTAATTGTGGCAAGCAATTCTTGTTCCATAGCATCTGATCATTCTGATAAAATTTAACTTTATTAAATTTAAAATTATGAAAATTTCGTAAATTATTACCTTCCTAGCCTGCTTAACAATGGCTAGAGAAGGTAATAGGGACCTATTGCAATAGTGCTAGGCACTAATTGTGCCGGACACTATATTGACAGTTTCGCATTATAAGAACAGCTGTCTTCTTTCAAAATTAGGCCATTGTTTATTATAAGAGCCGGAATTAATAGCGACGCCACTATTTATGGAAAATAAACGACTGGATTTCTAAATTCGACTTTGGTATGTCAATTTTGAAAGATCAACTGTCAGTTTGTAATGCGAAACTGTCAATATAGTGCCCGGCACAATTTGTGCCTGGCACTATTGCAATAGGTCCCTAATATGTAGTTATTGGAATAAAACCTGACCTTATTTTAAAGTTGGCAGTATTGTGACAGATTTACATATACAAAGCAGCTGCTTGCTTTCAAAATTCGGCCTTTGTGTATATAAGAACCGGATTTATTAGTGTTTGTTTTTATTAAATAAAAGTAAACGACTTTATTTTTAAATTTGACTTTGGTATGTCAATTTTGAGAGGTCAGCTGTCAGGTTTCTTTGTAAATCTGTCAGAATAAAGCCGACTCTAAAACAAAGTCAGGTTTTATTCCAATAAGTCCCTATTATTTTCGAGGAAATTTTCTTTTTGAGATAATGCCGAAAATGTTTTATATGGGTGTATTTTGACCTATCTTAGCAATATCGTCGTGATGTCTGTCTGTGTGTGTGTGTGTATATTATTTCTGTCCGAAACACGATAGCTCCTAAACCGCTAAACCGATTTTCATAAAATTTTCAGGTAAAATAGTGTCCGACACTCTAACGAACTGATTAGATTTTGGTCAAAATCCATTAATGCTTATGACAGTTTTTTAACAATTGGGCCCCTAAGCTCACACTAGGTACTATAGTTATAGTGTACGTGTGAACTAATATAACTAAAAACTGAAATATATTTTATTCAACTCAACACTAAATTACCTTTTGTTTGATACCACACAAGCCATGTTTTGATTTAAACTCAAATTTTTGAAATCCACCCCCACCCTTAAAAAGCAAAAACTAAAATGTATTTTGTTAAACTCCGGACTCAATTACCTTTCGTTTGATATCACAAAAGCCATATTTTCACTTAAACTCTAATTTTTGAAATATATCCCCACCCTTTTTTTAAAATAAATTAAAATGTATTTTGTTTAACTCCAGACTCAATTACCTTTCGTTTGATATCACACACGCCATATTTTCACATAAACTCTAATTTTTGAAATCTATCCCCACCATTTTATTTGGTTTGTGTTCGGTGGATTTTGTTTATTTTTAAATGGGACCATCTTGACCCAAGACCCAGCCTAGGTACCAAATTTCATTGAAATCGGCCAAGCGGTTTTTGAGTTATGCGCGTTGGTCGTTACAGACAGACATACAGACATACAGACAGACAGACAGACAGACGGCGCAACAAAAAAGTTTCAAAATCATCTGAAACGCAAAGATATATAAAAAAATTTGAAATCGGAGCAACTTTTTTTTTCTCGAAAAAATTAGGATCACCATAGCTCACACTACTATAGTATAGTATATGTGTGAGCTAAAATATTAAAAATGCTAACTTATTTGCGGTTCTCGAAATATAGTAGACTACCTTTTGCTTAATAATTTGTGTAATAACCAAAAACTTCGTAAGAGCTTTAGTTTCTGAGATATTCACAAAAAACGGTTTTCAAGGCTAAGATATTATGGCTTCACTTAAAGTGTGCTAGTAGGCTAGCCAGGAAGGTACCAGATCCGTCATGGATCAATTTATTTCTTTTTTAATTTTGAAAATGTATGAAATTTTGAAAATGTTTGAATTTTGTTTAAAAGTACATATCATAAACTTTTATACAGTGTCCCCCATAATGTTCGCAACATATGGGAAAAAATTTTATTTGTGAGATATGGGAAAAAATTTTATATACGATCAATCCTGCTTGTTGAATATCCTAAAAAGACATTTTGACATTTGTCACATGCTCACTGTCATGGCGGCAAATTCAAAAAATTAGGCATGAAAACCCAAAAAGTGAGGTTAGATGGAAAATATGGAAAAAAGTTATTTGAAAAAAGTGTGTAGAATGTCATTTTAGGGTCGTCTGTGAAATTTGGAGCAATAATATTACAAAATATGATATACCCTATTTTTCACCCTAGCCTTATTATGAATTAATTTTATACAGATTTTATTATTGAAATAGTTTAAGTAACGCAATATTTAATGGATAAAGGTAAAATGATTCCAAATTCTTAATTGAAGTCGTTCATAAAAAATTAAATAAAAATATCCGATTAGCACATGTACCTTTCTTGTTGCAATGGCCTTTTTTTAACAGTTTGTAAGGTTTCCGTGAACTTAGTATTAATACCACAATAGAAAAAAGCCTCATCATTGATATTATTTAATAAATAATATCAATGACGTTGTTCTTTTCCATTGTGGTATTAATACTAAATTTACGGAAACTTACAAACTGTCAAAACAAAAGGCCATTGCGACAAGAAACGTACAAGTGCCAATCGGATATTTTTATTTAATTTTTTATGAATGACTTTAATAAAGAATTTGGAATTATTTTACCTTTGCCCATTAAATATTGCGTTACTTGAACTATTTCAATAATAAAATCTGTATAAAATTAATTCATAATAAGGCTAGGGCCAAAAGTAGGGTATTTCTTATTTTTTATTATTATTGCTCCAAATTTCATAGAAGACCCTAAAATGACATTCTAAACACTTTTTTCAAATAACTTTTTTCGATATTTTGCCATCTAACCTCACTTTGTTTTGTGACTAATGTCAAAATGTTTTTCTAGGTTATTTAACAAGCAAAATTTTTTCCCATATCTCACAAATAAAAATTTTTCCCATATGTTGCGAACATTATGGGGGACACTGTATATTTTTTAAAATGTTAATCTTTGAGAATAACGTAATTTTTTTTTCAGGTAAGAATTTGCAAATCACTTGGTTTCACCACTCTTCCAAAACAGTTTTGGGTAAGAACTTCCCTTTTTTCAATCGTTTAAAACTCATGGACATTTTAGACGTTGTAAATGAGTACCTACCAGAAGATATTTTTGTCGTGTGCGGGAGAAAGAAGATAAGTCAAAAAATTGACACCATTTTCGATCAACGATCAAAATTTGCTCCCATTGTTTTGTTTCAGATACTCCATTTTGTAACAAAGCAAATTTGTCTTCTCTTTTCAAAGTGGTAAAAATTAATAAAATCGGAACACTTTTTGAGAACAGAACACAACACTACCTTATGTAAGACAAGGGCGCATCCAGGTGGAGTTCGGAGCGCACCAAGGGAGGGAGTCGGGGCCCGCCCTCCCCCGAAGCCTAAGATTTTTTAAAATATTTTTCATATATTTCATGAATAAAAGAAAAAAATAGCATGAAATGCGACATTATTGGATTTCGACCCCCCAAGATAAATACCTGGGTGCGCTACTGTGTAAGAGTGCGGCTTCTGCAACCTCTTGTAGCAGTTTTAATAGGTATTTTAGAAACTGGCATTTTATTTATAAAACTAAAGGCGCATTTTCAATTGCCAAGAAAATTTTGTGAATAAAACAAAGCACGTAAAGTACCCCTAAAACAAAAGCATTCCTCGTAACATGATTAACAAAAATTATGGGGCTGTTTGGTGGTTTTTTTGGGGTTCCTGCCAAATTCAGTAACTCTGTATTTAGGATAAGTCATTAATAGCCCATCACACCGACTTTTTTTTCATTACTTAGCCTAAACTGTGCCTTATTACGTCATATTATGATTATATTAAGAAACGCTTTCTTGAAAAAAAAGCCAGGGGTTCGATCGCCGATTTTTGTACACCAAAAGGAATTACCTACGGTATAATATCTGGTATTTCTCAGTATTTCCTCAAATTTCAATGGTATTTCCTAGTATTTCCCAAGAACTTCCCGCTAATTCCTAGTACATTTCCCAGTACTTCAGAAGTATTTCCTGGTATTTCCCCCAACCTGTACACCAAAAGGAAATACCAAGCCACCTCTCGAAAAAACGTCGGTGAGATGGACCCTTAGATTATAAATTTAAAATAACTAAAAAATAATTAATCAATATTTTTAATAGCTAAGCAAATTTCAACATACTAAAAGTCCTTATTCCTAGCGCGTCATACCCAAAATTAAAAAAAAAACTTCAGATACTGCCTGAACAAGTTCATATCTAGGGGTATAAATTTCCATAAGAGGATAAGAAACAAATAGAATATAGTATTTATTAAAAAGAGACTACGATACGCCCGAGTACCGCAAAAAGCTTTGAAGCGTTGTCAAAGGTAACCTTGATAAATTACTACAGGCGCACGCGGTCGCACTCGTCAAGGGGCGAACAATCTAAAACAATTTTTTAGGGCGAGAATTATTACTTGACTTGTCACCTTACAAAAAGTGGATTATTAAAAACGTGAACATTTTATTTTTAAAATCTTATTAAATGTGAATTATTTAGTTCCTAAAATACCTAGATCGGATAATAAAATAAATTGTATAAATATATAAAATATAATACACAAGTTTTAGGTCGGCATTAGATTTTGGTTAAAAAAAAGGATTAGTTAAAAGTATTATTTAACCAATTTTACCTTAAAACTATCAACTTTACTATCAACTTTTCTTGTTGTATCGATTTTTGTTTAAAAATGTTTCTTTTGTATTTAAAACTGCGCATGTCGCCTGCGAGCATTTAAAGTAACATAACTTCAATATTTTCTGAAAATTTTCATTTTTAGTTTAAAAGATATTACTACTCATGATTATGATATTTGTCTTGAAAAAGTACTACGCGTCACTACTATTGAGGCTCAATACCACCTCTGCCGCCCCGCTAAGGTCTCGACCACCCTCTCGCGTCCTATAATCATGCTGCGTTTATTGTGGTCCAACGATTATAAACACACAGGATTGCCTATTTGCGCGAATCTTTTAGCGGTAGGCGGCGCCTTGCTTACGTCACTAGTGGACCTCTGCTCAGCGCGCTTCATTTAATACACATTGCAATCGTGAGTTTTTCCCGCTTTTTTCTTGCTTATTTGCAAACAAATTTTTTATTCGTGTTAGTAAATACAATTAATAATTTCATTTATTCAAAACAAATAATTTGATAAATCAAGAGTTTGCTCTGAGAGCTGAATTTTCCTACCAGACGATATGTTGGAGTTTGTTTTTTAAATAGTTGAAAGTTTTAGAATAGAAGTAGGATTTTTGCTAAAAGTTTAATCAATTTAAATCATTAGATGTATAATTTATTGTTTTTGTTGCGGATATAATAAAATACACTTATATTATGTAGTAACAAAAAGGTATTTATTTGATATTTCAGATCTAAAATTGCAATATTTATTATATTATTATGTCAAAAACCAGTCAGTTTTTTGGTTGAAACTGAAACTAAACTTGGAGAAACTGTCTACAAAATAAATTTTCCAAAAATCAGTTTAATAAAAGAAGTACATTTGCGGCATAATTACCAATTTTCTTCAATGTGATTACTTTAATGAGCAAGGAGTTTCCAAAAATGCAAAAAAAATTAAAAGTTTGGTTATATTTCTACACTGAAAGAGGGAACACAAAGCTTTTATTTCAACAATAAATTAATGTGCTTTCTTTATATCAATTCACTTAATTCACATTTCTAAAGGTTTATTTACCTCCTAAATAGTCAACCAAACCGTCAAATTAATGAAAACACGCAAAAAAACGGAGATAAAAACGTCAAAAACACCTTAAAATCACACAAACTCTCAATACAAACAAAGCAACTGGTCCGCTGGTGACGTAAGCAGACACTGTTCGTCTCGCTGAGCGACGCTAACATTAGTTAAATGGAAATAAGCAATCCTGTGTGTTTATAATCGTTGATTGTGGTCTACCATTACCTTTGTTGGGGTTAGATAATAGTTAGCTTACCAATTGATTTGTAAACTGTGGTGTAAAAAAATTGACTTTAGTGAATGTGAAACGAAAATCAATAACAAGAATAACATTTTAAAATTCTGTTTGTTTGTAAAACGTGGATTATTTACATTTAGGAACAAGCAGAATTTTAAGGTAATATTCTGGTTGTTTATCACCCCGTCTGATGAATGCACTTACATAAAACTGAAAAGTTGACCTTTCACGAACCAAGTAGACGATTATACTGATATTTTCGCTAAATTGGCAACGCTGGTCTGTTCTCCCTTGCAATCCTTATGGCCCATACAAAAATCCCACCCCTAGAGAGAAGGCTGGCCACGTGGTATACTGGGTTTAATCAGAAAAACATTACATTTGGTATAGATACACCTGAGACTATCTCATACATTTTATGAGTAGGAACTACGCCCCATGTGTGGCGGGGGGTGGGTTGTTCGGTTCGGTTCTGATTCACACCCTTTTAGGGATGGGCTCTCGGAGCAGTACCTGTTCTTTTTGGAACAGGTTTTTACGCGGAATAGGTTTGTCAACTTGTTCCGTTTTGTTGGAATAGTTTTTTCGAGGGGGCGGTAAATCGGTTTTCGAAGAACAAAACGAGAAAAGACCTAATGACCTTTCTTTTTTTTTTTGGTCAAATTTGTATGGACACCCTTTGCAGTATTTGACCCCACGCGCCGTAAGTCACGCCACGCTATTTTGACCAGTCCAGTTCGGAACAGGAGCAGAATTTTCGGAACAGGTTTTTTCTGGAACCGGAACAATTTGTACCTGTTCCTAAAAATACGCTGTTCCGCCCATCCCTACACCCTTTAAAGACCAAATCAATTAGCAGTTAATTAACTTTTTTTTAAACAAGTTTCGTGGCTAATCGGATAAAAAGGAGTTTTTGTTTCTCTCATATTTTTCCGTGGGTAGCTTGAAAGCTTAACCTCACGGGGTCCAAGATCTAATGGACACCTAATAAGTGTTCACAGTTAACTGTTTCGTCCTTATGGGACTCCTCAGAACACTGCTTGGTCTATGTGACACTCTTGCGAAGTTAATTAGACGGTTTTGTCTCTAATCCTATGTAAATAGTGAGAAAACTTTCGCAAGAAGCGCCATCTACCGAGATACGAGAGAAACAAAAACGAAAGCAGGCGAAATCAACTGCTATACATATCGATCAATGAAAAGATCGAAAACAAATAAAAAGAAACAAACTAATTTGTGACTTACGACAGCTCTTTCTGCCTTTCAGGCCAGATCAACCCGTGAGGTTAAGCTTTCAAGCTACCCACGGAAAAATATGAGAGAAACAAAAACTCTTTTTTACCCGATTAACCACGAAACTTGTTTGATTTTTTAAATTCACGGGTCCTAAACTTCATGTTTGTTAACTTTTTTTTCTCAATGTTAATAAAAGCGGAAAATTCTCAAGTTTCGAGTTACTATGTTTTGCTTTCCGCGTCTGTTGGGCTCGTGGTGCCTGACCTATTAGTGGCCTCGTGCCAACTGGGATGCGATTGAAATTCTAGTTCAGTTCTAGGCCATTAATCGAATCTGCCATTGTGTTTTCTCTTGTAGGACACATAAACACTGTTTTTTTTTATAGATTTTTCGCAGTTTTTTATATTTTGCACGAATGAGTTCGAATTGAGGCAAGGGTAGAATTAATAAATGCATGGAATTTAGTAGTAGCCCAAAGTACACCGCTCTATTAGCTCACACATATACTATACTATAGTAGTGTGAGCTTTGGTGATCCTAATTTTTTCGAGAAAAAAAAGTTGCTCCGATTTCAAATTTTTTTATATATCTTTGCGTTTCAGATGATTTTGAAACTTTTTTGTTGCGCCGTCTGTCTGTATGTCTGTAACCGCTTGGCCGATTTTAATGAAATTTGGTACCTAGGCTGGGTCTTGGGTCGAGATGGTCCCATTTAAAAATAAACAAAATCCACCGAATACAAACCGAATAAAAGGGTGGGGGTAGATTTAAAAAATTAGAGTTTATGTGCAAATATGGCGTGTGTGACATCAAACGAAAGGTAATTGAGTCTGGAGTTAAACAAAATACATTTTAATTTATTTTAAAAAAAGGGTGGGGGTATATTTCAAAAATTAGAGTTTAAGTGAAAATATGGCGTGTGTGATATCAAACGAAAGGTAATTGAGTCCGGAGTTTAACAAAATACATTATAGTTTTTGTTTTTTTTAAGGGTGGGGGTAGATTTTAAAAATTTGAGTTTAAGTCAAAACATGGCTTGTGTGGTATCAAACGAAAGGTAATTTAGTCTGGAGTTGAATAAAATATATTTCAGTTTTTAGTTATTAGCTCACACGTAAACTATAACTATAGTACCTAGTGTGAGCTTAGGGACCCATATATTGGCAGAGTATTTTTTTAAGTGATAAGTAGCAGGCTCTAATTAAGAAACAACAGTTGGACGCAAGGAATGATATCCGACGTCAGTCATTCCCAACACGGTTTGAAATTTAAATAATAGTTCAGGCCCTACATTCGAGATTCAAGCGATATGCTGCGTCCCAAGTAACATTTTTGGTTAAAATCAGGTAGGTAGACTCATTTTTCCCCATAACAAATTAAAAGGTTAAAAAAGAGGGAAATTTCCCGACATTTTCCCAAAGTGGGGACAAAAACAAAGGTAATTTGGAAGGAGAAAATAGGTAATTAGCACAGTTTGTGTTCCAGGTCTAACTAACCTAGATGAGACTTTGACCAAGGTTCAAACAATAAGTCTCTGTTTAGACAAGGTTTCAACTTCAGTTTAGCCTATGGTTTAAGTAAAGAAGCAACACACTTGGTATAAATAGACATGAGACTCGCCCGAACATTTTACGAAAGGGAACCACCCCCCCAACCCTCGCAGGGGGGTGGTTTTCCCCACTTAAACGTGCTTTTTGATAGCTTTTTGCTAATTACTCGAAAACAGTCAACTTTTCCAAAAATCTTCTAAAGATCATTTTTCAAACGGATACAATTTTCTTTTCAACGATGTACCTGAGTACGCTCTGACGGCAGTGGAGCACGTTCCATTAGCGTACGAAAAAAGGGGAAAATTTTGAGACTATTTTTTTAATATATTTTTGTGGTGTTTTTATACTTAAGCTATTTTTTCTAAAAGAAATATTTTTTGTTAAAAGCCCATTGTATACAGTTAAATACTTACTAAGCTAGACATATTTTTTAAATAGCCGCCTTGAAATAAAAATAAATGTGTTTGTAGAAATCCTTAAATCAAACAAAAAGGTTGAACATTCATTTTTGTAACTGAGTAAATAATGATAAGAGTGAGTCAAAAATTATTTTTGCCCAGTAAAAATATAAAACTTACTTTTTCTAGTTGACCTTCTTTAAAATGGCGGTGGGAACATCCCACTCACCCACCTCAAAAGTGCTCTCTTACAATATTTTGCCAATTATTTGCTAACTTTTAACTTGGCAAAAAACAACTAAGTCAATTATTGAGGATGATGAAAAGTCCTCTCTAACGAAGTATAATACGTCCCCCTTACATCAGTGGCGCACCTTTTATAGGCATTTTTTTTTAATTTTCTTAAATTTTACTGTCCCACATGTCTGGTTTTAAAACTTATTTTTAAAGCTGAAGAAATTTCCTTTCCAACGATGTACATCACTCCCCCCTCAACGCAGCAGTAGATCTTCCTTAGACGCCTTAAAAATGGTCAAATTTGATATACACTTGAATCATTATTTAAGGCAACCATGTTGGAACATTACTAATAAACATAATAAAATACCCCGTAGCACACCCAAAAATTTGTTTTGGGGGCGGGGAGGGGGTTAGACCCCATGATGTCGTATTTTAGGCTAGTTTTTGTTTTATTCATGAAAAATGTGGAAAATATTTAAAAAATCTTAGGCTTGTGGGGGGCCGGGCCCCGAAGCCCCCACTTGGGGTACGCTTGAAATACCTATAAGGTAAGGAAACATTCATAATCACGTAATTTTAAGAAAAACTTATTTAAAAAACATTGAGTGTAATGCAGGGCTAAACCCCTTCTTTCCTCTTTAGCGAGTAATATCCCTGGAATAATAACATCTCATCTTGTTTGTAATAACAAATATATTGCTGACGCCGTACATTGAAGTTTATATATGCACCCAAATGGTCTAATTAGGTATCATTATACTTTTACAAGTTGTATTGGTCATTTTAGTTATAAGTATTTTTTGTAGTCTTTTCAAATAAAAAGTTTTTTAAAAGCTACGTCACCGGACTTCGTATTTAATTGGCGCTGCGAACAGGATAGTGCGATTTCGTCCTTTATCGGTTTTCCGTTGTACGAAAGTGACTTTTAAGTCTTAGTGCGCTATTCAAACCGAACTTTACGTCCCGTACGAATTGTGAACTTTTTCTTAAAAGAAAATACCTTTTACGACGTCGAACGTAAAGAAGTGTTGTGGAATAAAGCCTGGAGTTGAAGCTAGTGACGTCTACCGTGTTGTATGAGTCCCGCCGAAGCCAAAAGCCTAACCAACGACACATCCCTACTGAGCCCGGTGTCATAGGCAGAAAAGCTAAAGTCAACCCCCATTTATAGGATTCCTTTTGGTGGCGTAACCTCTACAGAACAAGCCTTATGGATTTATCCTCGATTGTTATGTAAGTTTTTTTGACTTTCTTGATGCCTAGGCGATTAAAGAATATTTTAGAAAAGAACAAAACAAAACTAGGATTAGGAGCAGAAAATAAGAAAGAAAACGTTAAAACTGAAATTGAAAACTATCTAGCAAGTTTGAAGAAACCGTCTTTAAATTTAAATTTTGAGCAAATAAGTAGTTTGCAAAGTAGTTTAAGAAATTTAAGTGGTCAGTCGACATCGAGACTAGACACTCAACAGCAATTAGAAAGTATAGAAGAAAGTTTAGAAGAAAATACTGAAAATAATTTAGAAAATAGATTTTTAGAAAATTTTGATTCTTTAAATTTTGCAAATTTAAACACTAGTTTTAACAGTAGTTTAAGTAGCGTTAGTAGTAACCAATTAGATAACACTTTACAAAACGAAGAACTTTCTAACACAATGGAAAATCTTAAATTTTACACGTCATTGTTGCCCACATTTGATGGCAGTCAATCCCATTTAGAAAGTTTTTTGATTTCTGTACAAGAATTTTATGAACTTTATTTTGGTAATTCTATTGAGCAACAAAAATTGGTCCTGTCTGCCATAAAATCGAAACTGGTAGGCAAAGCTCAAAATTTTCTATTAGAAAGGCCAGATTTAAATACTTTTGAAAAAATTAAGTTAGCTTTAAGACAAAAATTTGGTGATCCAATTAATCACGAAATTTTGATGCAAGAACTTCAGTACATTAAAATTGACGCAAACGAAGACATTTTGCAGTTTATCGATAGACTTAAGGCCTTTTGCCAAAGAATTTTTGGAAAAATTCAATGTGAAGTAGCAGATAACGCACAAAAGTTACTGCTTATATCTCAAGTAGAAAAAGTATCTGTTTTAATTTTGACCGCAAACTCCCCAGACTCTTTAAAAACGCTTCTTATGCTTAAAACTCCTGCAACTTTAGACGAAGCCTACAAGGACGTCATGAGTAATAACATAGTAGAAGCGCAAGTCAATTTTACAAGTAATAACTCGAACTTGCACAAAGGAAATAATTCATTTTTAAAACCCAACAATAACTTTAGACAAAACCAAAATTTTAATCGCAACCCCCAAACTAATCAAATAAGACCAAAACCACCCCAACAACGTTTTAACCCGTTTATGCAACCTTTTTCGAACCCTCAGTTTACCAGACAATTTAATTTTAATCCACCTTTTAACTCTCAATTTAGACAACCTAACTTTAATTTTAATCAACCTAGACCTTTTCAAAATCAACCTCAAAATTTTCGAAATTTTGGAAGACCAACTAACGCCTTCGCCCCACAAAATAAACCCATTTTAGACAAGCCAACCCCTATGTCGACATCAACAATTGGTCCGTCAAGGCAACACTATCAAAGACCCCCATACAATCGACCTTCAGGAATTTTTAAACCCTCAGGATTTTTGACAAATGTAGAAACATACCCAGAACAAACTTACGAACAAAACTACGAACAAACCTACGAACAAACCTGTGAAAATCAAACTTACAATAATTATAGTGAAGAAAACCCTGACTATTTTTACGATCCTCATTTTTATAACGAAGAACCCACTAGCCAACAAGAAAACTGCTCTTACGAACATAATTTACAAACAAACGCCGCAAGCGAAAATTTTCAGGAAACAGCCTTGGATCCCCCGTCGACTTAAATAACGTTGCCCGACAAATCGAACTACCATATTTTTATTTACCAAAAACGCAAATAACAATTCTTATCGATTCAGGAGCCTCAGACTCTATAATCTCCCCAAAAATAGCCAAAATGTACCCCGATAATATATTTTTTGAACCTTTTGAAGTAACTGCCTGCAGAAAGACATACAAAGAAAATCAAAATTTAAAATTAAATTTATTACAAGAACTAGGAATAAACGAAAATTTTAAAATGCGTGTTTTAGACTGGCATAAGGACTTTGATGCATTAATAGGCTCAAGAGACCTTAAAAATTTAAACGGTATAGTCGACTTTGAAAATAGAATATTAACTTTAAACAAAATTAACATTCCTTTTTCGTTAGCCTATAACGAACCTTTAAAGCAGCCGATTCAAAATTTTCATGTCAATTCCTTGATAGTCCCTGTCAATTACAAAAAAGGCACTGCACTTTTGCCCTCTTTTTCTATAAATGATCACATTATTCCCGACAGTCTCGTAAAAATCGAAAACGGTTTTTGCAAAATCCCCAATCCAAACCCAAACGTCAATATTAACTTTCACGATCGAGTCAAGGTCATACCTCAAGAACAATTCGATATAGTTGACCCCCCTAATCAATACAACACAGCCTTCGACCCTGACACACAATTAAGACTAGATCATCTCACGCCTCTTGAAAAATCTAAAATTTTGCCTCTTTGTAAGGAATTCAAAGACATTATGTATAACGAAAATTGTGACCTTTCTTTTACAAGTCAAACTAAACATTTTATCCGCACGACAAACGACCGTCCTATCTATGTTAAATCTTTTCGACATCCTCCAGCAATGAATGCTGAAATTCAAAGTCAAATTCAAAAGCTTCTTGACAATAAAATCATTCGTCCCTCCATTTCTCCCTATTCTGCACCTGTTTGGATAGTTCCAAAAAAAGCAGATGCTTCTGGAAAGAAGAAATTTAGGTTAGTCATCGACTACCGCCGCTTGAACGATGAAACTATTGAGGACAAGTGGCCTCTTCCAAGAATAGACGAGATCCTGGATAATCTAGGAAAATGTACCTACTTCACGACCCTTGACCTTGCCCAAGGTTTTCACCAAATAGAAATGGATCCTAAATCCATCGAGAAAACTGCTTTCACAGTTAATAACGGCCATTTTGAATACTTGCGCATGCCTTTTGGCTTAAAAAACGCCCCCGCCACATTCCAAAGAATGATGGACGAAGTCCTTAGGGACTACCTGTACAAATTCTGCTTTGTCTACATGGATGACGTAGTCATATTTTCAAAATCTTTATCAGAACACATTGATCATATTAGAATCATATTTAAAAAATTAAAAGAAGTAAACCTAAAAATACAGCCAGACAAATCAGAGTTTCTACAAAAAGAAGTTGCATTTTTAGGGCATATCATAACGCCGGAAGGTATTAAACCGAATCCAATGAAAATCGACGCGATCATACGTTACCCTATACCTAGAACACAAAAAGAAATAAAATCTTTCTTAGGTCTCGTAGGATACTACCGCAGATTCATAAAGAACTTTTCTAAAATTACATTTCCTCTCACGCGATGTCTACGAAAAGGGAGCGAAATTAATATTAAAAATCAGGAATATCAAAATGCTTTTCAAAAATGTAAGGAACTTATAACAAACTCTCCCGTTCTTCAATATCCCGACTTTACAAAACCCTTTATACTTACGACAGACGCCTCAAACATAGCTCTAGGCTCTGTCCTTTCGCAAAATAATAAACCGATCGCATATTACTCCAGAACTTTAAATTCAGCCGAGAAAAACTACTCTACTATAGAAAAAGAACTCCTTGCTATTCTAGAATCAACAAAACACTTTAGACCTTATCTTTACGGACAAAAATTCACCATAGAAACCGATCACAATCCATTAGTTTGGCTGTCAAAAATTCAAGAGCCAAACTCCCGTTTAATTCGTTGGAAACTTAAACTAGAGGAGTACAACTTCGAAATAAAATACAAAAAAGGCAAAGAAAATGTCGTTGCTGACGCACTCTCAAGAATAGACATCAACACCCACGAAACAAATGACGTCATGTCTATATCCCCTAACGTCGATCACTCAGTTGCGGACCTAACCGATTTTAATCTCTCCGATTACGTCATTAACGAAATTTACCAAGAAACACAAACCAACCTAACTCGCCTTAATGAAATGACAAAACCATCTACATCAAACTTAAATCCTTCTCAACCAATTGAAACTGACAAAGTTCAGAATGATAACGACTCTGACGTCACCGTTCACTCGAACAACGACACAGACGGAAAATACCTACCGATTTCAGAATTACCCCTAAATTACGCAACTAATCGATTAATAATCGATTACGGTAAAGAATACAAACATTTCCATACAAACCCGTTTAAGAAAAATCATAACTTTGTGCGAATAAACAAAGATCAGCAACAAGGATGCATTCTTAAAATCTTAAAAGAAATAGTAAAACCCGATTCACTTTTCACGGTTTATATCCCAAATAATGAACTCAAACTCGAATTTCAAAGAATAGTTAGCTCAATTTTAAACCCTCATGCAAAACTTATTTTTTCAAACATTTATGTAACAGATGTCATTAATACCGAACAGCAAACAGAAATAATAGCAAATTACCACAAATCTAATCATAACGGCATAACTGAAACCTACAATCATTTAAAACAAAAATATTATTGGCCTAAACTAAGAGACTCTATTACCAACTTTATAAACACCTGCGAAATATGCCTACAGAATAAGTACGAAAGACACCCTTACAAAATAGCATATGAAGGACCCTTATTGGCCGAAAAACCTTTTAAAACTCTTCATATGGACGTTTTTCGATTTTCAAATTGTCAATTTTTAACTATCATTGATTCATTTTCAAAATATGCACAAGCTTATTTTATCTCCGATCGAAACGCCGTTACTATTCTTAGCAAATTAAGACATTATTTTTCCCACCATAACACCTGTCAAAAAATTGTGACAGATAAAGGAACTGAGTTTGACAACAATCTCCTTAAAGAGTTCTGTCAACTATTTTGTATCGATTTACATTATACAACACCCGCTAACTCCTCTTCTAATAGCCCCATCGAAAGGTTACATTCAACTTTGTTAGAAAAATTACGTATCTTGAAAATGCAAAATCCCGATGAGACACCTCAAAACATAATGACGTCAGCCATCTTAATATATAACCAAAGTATTCACTCTACTACCGGTTGTTCCCCCTTTTCAATTTTATATGGCCCTTATGTGAACGAACCAAACATAAATAACGACCTCACTCTTTTTGAACAATATAATGAACAACGAAAGAAAGAACTAATACCTTTTCACGATCAAGTTTTCAAAAAAGCATATCAAAAACAGTTACACACCACACAAAAACAAAATAAAAACACCGAAGAGCCCCCTCAAATTCAAAAAGATCAAACTATCTTTAGAAAAAACACCCTTCGAAATAAAATGAACCCCCAATTTATCCCTACCAAAGTAACTAACGTCAATAAAAATGTTATAACTGGTATCTCAAAAACTAAACCAATTAACACACATGTCAGAAAAATAAAAAGACTCAGGAAAAAACCTAAATCATTCCAGGTTCCTGATCCTGTCCCTCCTGACATTGACGAACCTCAACCAGGCCCTTCAGGTCAATAGATTGGACAATAATGGATTCTACACCGAAGAAATCTCTCCTTCTTTAGTTGTAAGCCATTATCATACTATGTACATACCTTTTAATATGACAAAAATTAAAACGTCTCTAAGCCAACTTTTTACTACTAATTCCCTATTTTTATCCCCTTTAGTCAATCAAGTTAATAATACTTTATTAAAAATACAATTTCAATTCCTTGAATCATGCTTAAACGATACGTACAATACTTATGAAAAACTAAATTCTTTAGAAAACAATGAACTTAGAAAGAAACGTGGTTTATTCAACCTACTGGGAAGCGGTATTAAATTTGTCACAGGAAACCTAGATAATACCGACCTAGACACAATAACGCAGAACTTACAAATACTGAAACAAAATCAAATTAACACGATGCACAAGATAAATGACCTTAGTTCATTTGCCGGGAATATTATAAACAAATTCCAGGAAAATGTAAACATTATAAATAAAAACGCAAAATGCATTCGCTTCGAAATTTTAAAATTGAATAATGAAATCACGTTATTACTCAGTATGCAAAACCAAATTTTACAAATCTCAAAACTAAACAAATTTTTGGAAAAAATGCTGAGAATGATATCTTTTGCGCATCTGCAAACTTTAGATTTAGAAATTTTGAATGTCAATGAAATTAGGGAAATTTGGCAATATTTGACAGCTCATTATCCAAAAAATTCTCTATGGCCACTAAAACACCTGTCAGAATTAACTCTTATATGTAAAACTGGCCTTATTCTGTTAAAAGATATGTCAATCATTGTAGTGAAAATACCAATCTTTGAAAAATATTCTTGTAGTCTTAAGATAGTTTATCCAATACCTAATAATGAATCAAAAATATTAATTAGCCCCAGTAAATACTATTGTAACAATTTATGGTATCAGCAATGCTCTGAAATTAACTCAAATTGGATTTGTTTCAACCCCATTGCACATAGTTGCCTTTTACCAAAAAATTGCCCTTTCGCCACAGTAAAAAATAATTTTCAAATTCACACTTTAACTTATAAAAGTGGTCTACTTTTCTGTACAAAAAACTCCGAAACAATTTACGAAAATTGCTTCCAGTTTCAGAAAACCACACTTCAAAACTGTTATCTTATTAACAGCCAGTGTGACATAATAATTAATCAAAATAAATATTCATTATCAATAAATAACATTTCTGTTTCATTGCCAGATATAATAAAGCTTCCTGAAACAAACTTGTCTATCAATTTGCAGATAAGACATTTAGAAAACCCGCAAAAAATGCAGGAAGACCTTTTGGATCCTTTAGTCCTACAGGAACTTAATTTTGAAAGCCAAAATTACATTATCTTAACTTTATGTTTGGCAGTAATCTTGATATTTATTTTTATTTTCTATTTTTGGCGAAAACAAAAAACCTCAAAGACAAAAAATATTCCCTTAAGGGTTCTCCAAAAACTCATCAACGAGGACGTTGACGAAACTAAGGGTGGAGGAGTAATATCCCTGGAATAATAACATCTCATCTTGTTTGTAATAACAAATATATTGCTGACGCCGTACATTGAAGTTTATATATGCACCCAAATGGTCTAATTAGGTATCATTATACTTTTACAAGTTGTATTGGTCATTTTAGTTATAAGTATTTTTTGTAGTCTTTTCAAATAAAAAGTTTTTTAAAAGCTACGTCACCGGACTTCGTATTTAATTAGCGTAACATAATTGAAGAAGAAGTGTGTTGTGGTTGTGGGTTTTAAAGAATCCCCATAATTTTAAATTTAAACTTTAATGCAACATCCTAAAATAGGGACCTGCGAAGGTTCTCCATTATGGAAATTAACTGTGGCCTCAAGCAGCACAAAATGCAAATTAAAAAATAAAAACTTTTTTAAATTTCTGTATGTAACAAGACTTAATGGGATTTTTATCTGCCCGACCGAGTTAAGTCATTAAAGCTGACAAACAAAAGTTCTGAAAGTCGAGAATTTTTCGTTTATTTTCGAGAAAAGAAAAATGATAATTGCAGATTGAGGAGGCGCAGGTGGGGGCTTAGAGTTTTAAGTATTTTCCGCACACATTCATAAATAAATAATTAATCTATAATTACAATAATAATACATTTCATGTAAAAAAAAGCCAAGTACTTGAAAGTGGTATTGCGTAAAAATAATTGAGATAAAAGTTAAGCTAAGTTCTCCAATACAAATTTTAAAATTAAAGGTTCTTACTAGTTTAGAAATGTTTTTTTAAACTTTGCTATTCCAGCCAAACTTCTTTATGTTCAATTTAGCACTGTGCCTAAGAGTCACTTGCAGCCGTAATAGCCAAGCAAAGCAACAACATCAATCAAAATCCACGAAGGAACCAAGCCAATCCGCATAAGAAGAGGTGTTACCCACGTTGACACAATATCCCCCAAATTATTTAACCAGGCCCTAGAAGATGTTTTTAAAAGCTTAGATTGGGAAGAAATAAGCATCAAAGTAAACGGACAATTCTTGAACCACCTAAGATATGCTGATGATATCGCCTTAAAAACAAACAAGAAAGAAAAACTGATATAAATGCTGGAAAAACTGGATACAGCAGCTAAAAATATAGGCTTAAGTATGAACTACACTAAAACTAAAATCATAACAAACACAGATGAAGATATTACGGTCAGAGTAAACCAAAATAAAAAAGGAATGAATGGTCTAAGAAATAAAACAAAAGTAAGGGATGTCAGAGGAAAAGTAGCAAAAGTAAAATGGAAATTTGCCGGTCATAATATCAGACAGAAAGACGATCGATTTAACAAATGTAAACTGGAGACCTTAGGAAAATAAAAGAAGTAGGGGAAGACCCCAAATAAGATGGGCAGACGATTTGAAGAAACACGCGGGAACTAGATGGATGAACACGGCGACAGATAGAGAAGATTGGAAAATATTGGGGGAGGCCTATGTCCAAAGATCGATTGAAGAAGGCTAAATAGAATGCAAATAAAAATTGTGCATGCAAAAAGTAAAAATTGAACACCTAAATATCACGTGACATCTGTCGTTTAACGTCACATTATTAAGGGTTAAAGTTAACTGATAAAGTGCCTGCAAAAAGGTCCCTAATAACAAAGCAAATCTTCTTAATTCTCCTCCTTCCTTTGTCACCTCTACGTCAAAAGGCCATAAGGTTAATTGCTAGCGGGCCCAAGATTATCTTTTAATATTTTAGCCAAGCATTTTCCGCACCTCATCAATTTGCCGTCCGAAACTCCCGGAAAAAATTGGTATTTTTAGAAACGCAATCTATGATAAAAGATTAACAAACCTTGTTTGAAGGCAATTTCTAAATAAGCACAGGGTGTCCTTAATTCGATGTTTTTGGGGGGTTATTAAAGCATTTATAATAAAATAATTGAATACAGTGGAACCTCTCCTTGCGGACACCTCTATTAAGCGGACACTCCCTTTAGGCGGACAAATTTGTTGAAACCACGCTTTTGCCTATTTCTTTACATGTAAAATTCACTCCTATAACCGGACACTCTAATAACCGGACGCGGACAATTTTTTTTGGTTAAAAAATTCTGAAACCTTAACCGGATGCGAATCTCTGACAACGGGACGGAGCGCTGCACGACATGTGCACAAATATTATGTAGTATGTTGGCAACAACGCACTCTGCAGCTGGGGAATTACCTCTTTCTGTTTTAATGCGGAGACTAAATACCTACTTCTGTCATATTTACAACATACTTTTTTTGGCGAGACTGCTGTGTTTTATTTTTATTGTTCAGTTGGGTAGTAATAGATCTCTTTGAAATAGTGCTTAGTAAAAAACTTCTTAGTTTACGTTAAAAAATGGAAGTTGCTAACATTTCGGAGAAGGAACATCTATCGGCACGAAAGATCGTTAAAAAATTTAATGTCGGAAAAACTCAAGCAGCGGAAATTTTAACAAATATTTCCATGTCAACGCGGCCACCTTTTGCACTTAAAAATTTTTATTTTATAAAATAGTAGTTTACCTAACTAGTGCGGAAAGTGCCTCTTTTCCGCACGCGATTGCAGATGGCCAATCGACGCGATAGCGGAGTTTGGCCAGCAATCAAGTGCGGAAAAGACACTTTACGCACGAGTTAGGTCCACTATTTTTTCTATAAGCGTGAGGATAAGCGTGAGGAAAAAACTAAAAATTAATCAGAAAATTATTTATATTCAAAACGTTTTAATCAAATCAATTATTATTATTCACATTCTAGCGGCTTCTAGAACTGACTGGGGTAGATCTTCGTCCGAAGAATCCATTGAAAATCTGATTTTTTTGTTTGAAAAATTCAAAAGACGCTTGTATCTGCAAAATTGGCTTTGTTTTGACAGTTTGTTTGTACTTTGTTGCTATGGTGATTTAAGATGCCAAATCTAAAACCACTAGTGTTCATTGTTGTTTGACATTGACAATGACGATATTAATACCGGGGAGGTTTAAAACTTATAATTTGAACCTATTTTACTGAAAACTTTATTTTATCGAAAATATTGAAAGTATAGCAGAATTTTAGTCAATTTGAATATTTTTAGGATATTTCGTGTGCTAGGAAAGATACAAATGTATTTTGAACGGTCTAAATGTTATAGAACACCTCAAAATCGTAACAAATTTACTTTTCCGCACTAGTGCGGAAAAGTGGCACTTTCCACACTAAAATGCGTGCGGAAAAGTGGACTTTTCCGCACGCTTATAGAAAAAATTATTTTTTGGTTTCTATATAAATACGGATTACACCATGATAAAAAATTTGAAAAAATTTTGCGATTCCTTTAATATAAAGGGTATTTTAGTGGTATTTTATCTTGTTAATTAGCCAAAACATATCTATGGTTTATGATTTTTCCTGAAAAAATACTTTGCAAAAAAATTTTTACTACTGTTTAGAAATAAAAACAAGAGGCTTTAAGAAGAAGTATTGAAAATGACAAATAATCGCATCAGTGACCTTAGTACAAGACAATAAATTTAAAAAAAACGCCATTTTGAAAATGTGACCCCTTCGATTTTTGATATTTTTTTGAAAAAAGATGCTCCAATATTTTGTCTATTGCCTTCAAAAATTTTAGAGTGGGCCGAGAAATATAAATGCCAAAAAGAAAAATTCTTGTGTAAGTGCGCGGAGGCCTTGGCCGTACTTATATGTATATGGGCAAGCGAGCAGTCTAATTGAGGCGCCCGGGATGTGAATCAATATACATTTTATTAAAAAAAGTTGTTTTGCTTTGAGCCCCCCCCCCCCTTGCATATGACATCAGCGGCGTCACATTGAAGGGCCAAGACGGGCCTTGGCCTTCCACTGTTTAAAACCTTATCGGCTACCAACATTGTGGCACATTTTTTCTAATTAGTGTAGGTACCTATTCCCGCACATTTACGACACTCGACGCCACTATACAGGGTGTCCCAAATTCGATTTCTTTGGGAAGTCTCGACCCTTATTTCCGAGTGTCCAGTAAAAAGGAAAACAGTTTTTTTAAATCTCCGTTTTGGGAGCGGGACTTAACTAACATAAAAAAATACCTAAATAAATTTAATACTGAGTGATACGTTTTTTTAAAGGAAACTTTTCACTGGCTATTTCACTTTATGACTAAGTATACCCTAAAAATGAAAAGTTCAGATAAAATTCAACTAAATAGTTATGCTCAAAATAGACTATACAAAAACAATTTGAGCAAAAATTTAATTTTTAATAACATCAAAGTTATAGCACCCCCTCCCAAAATGCAGAGTTAAAAAAACCGCTACTAGATACTTGGAAGTGATGGTCGAAACTTCCCAAAAGAAATCGAATTTCGGACACCCTGTATAGTGGCGTCTAGTGCCATAACAGTGCAGGACTAGGTATTCTAATTAGAAAAATGTGCCACAATGTTGGTAGCTTATAAGGTTTTAAACAGTGGAAAGCCAAGACCCGTCTTGGCCCTTTAATGTGACGTCGCTGCAAGGGGAGGGGGTGTCAGAATGAAAAAAAAAGATTTTTTCCTTAAAGCAAAATAACTTTTTTTAATAAAATGTATATTGATTCACACCTTGTGCGCCTCAATAGGACTGCTCGCTTGCCCATATACATATAAGTACGGCCAAGGCCTCCGCGCACTTACACAAGAATTTTTCTTTTTGGCATTTATACTTCTCGGCCCACTCCAAAATTTTTAAAGGCAGTAGACAAAATATTGGAGCATCTTTTTTCAGAAAAATATAAAATTCGAAAGGGTCACCTTTTCAAAATGGCAGTTTTTTAAAGTTATTGTCTTATACTAAGGTCACTGATGCGATTATTTTTATTATTTTGTCATTTTCAATACTTTTTCTTAAAGCCTCTTGTTCTTTTTGTTTGAAACTCGTAGACAATGATTGTGTAGAAATAAAATTTCGGACTTCCATTGTCTTTATCATTGGCGTAGCCAGGGGGCGCAGGGGGGGCTTGGCCCCCCTTGAAGTCCCTCAGGCCCCCCCTAAGATATTTTAGGCCTCCCCTACCGACTACTAGTAAAAGAACATTACGCTGAAAATACATACTTTTCTATTATTATTAGGGAAATATTCAAATAAAATAGGTGCATTAAAATTTAAAATCATTCAGATAATGTTTACATTTCAGGAAAAAGCCCTTGTCTTGCGGAATTAGGCTTTTTCTCTTTAAATTATCGGTAACTTTTCTGCACTTATGCAATTTCCCGAAAATATTTTTTAAATTTAAACATAATTATGCATATTGAATATTTCATACATATTGGCGACATCTTGTAAAATATTATAGAAGTGTAAGTTAAATTTCGCATTTAATAAACACAGCGACCTTCGCCCCTCTGTTTCCGAAATCGGGTTGTAGATGTCGTAAGGTTATAAAAGACCTTTTTAAACTGTTTTCCTAAAATAAATATAATAATCTTTTTAGTTTTTTTAAGGTTGACGTTTAGTGTCTTATGGAAATTTTCCGATTTTGGTGACAATTTCATAACCATTTTCATATTAAGTTTTCCCACGTCGTTAAATGGAATAAATTCGTCGAGCAATACCGGGAAATTTTTAATATTAATACTTCTGCTCTAAGAGCAGAAATGACCGTTTTAAAGAATTGTATTTTTCGGTTAAATCAAACTGTTGGTCATGATTCTATCAAACAACATATAGCAGAAAACACCTATCCAAACCTCTACCAACTTTTTAAAGTTGCGAGTATTCTTCCAATTTCAAGTGCAACTTGCGAGAGGTCTTTCTCTGCCATGAGGAGAGTTTTTAATTGGCTTAGAACAACTATGACTCAAGTTTGTCATTGTTATTCATAGAAAAAGATGTTGAGGTCGACTTAGACAGTGTGGTAGACGCTTTCAGTCAGCGACGTAGAAAACTTTCTTTGTAGAATTGCTGAATTACATACTTCCTGTGTATACATATAAATAAGTTGGTAAATGTATTATTAAATTTGTTATATTAAAATATTAGAACATTTAATGCGCGTATTTTTTTTTATTCATTGCACACTTTGCACGACTCTTTAAAACCTATGTTTGCTTATTGTTCAAGATAGACCGGGGCAACGGCCCCCCCCTGAAAAGCAAGGCTAGCTACGCCAATGGTCTTTATTTATTTTAAAACACGACGTTTCATTTCATTTCATTTCATTTCATTTCATTTCATAAACACTATAATATAAAAACAGTATTTTCTTCGGGAAATACGATAAGAAGTTTTGTAACTAAAACAAAACCAGACAATCCCTCAAATAATAAGGAATGTATTTACCAAATCCCGTGTGAGTGTGGTAAATCATATGTAGGTGAAACGAAACGCCCTCTTCAGGTTAGAGTAAATGAACATCTAAGAAGTACCCAATTAGGGGATATTGAAAAATCCGGTTTAGCAGATCATGCATGGTCAAATGATCACAGGATTCAGTGGTCAGAAGCTAAAGTTTTACATAAGGAGTCGCATTGGCGAAAACGAAAGTTTATTGAAGCTGCGGCAGAATAAAGAAGTTTTCAGTCAACCAAGCACGGACATACCAAACATATGGAAACCACTCCTTAAGGAAAACAGGCGTCTTAGGATTAAAAAGGGGGCGGGCCGTCACACCTGACTGCACACCAAGTAGTATAAGAGACTAGATTGTTTAGTTTACACTTGATAACGGTTAGAGATACTTACTAACCGAAACGTCGTGTTTTAAAATAAATAAAGACAATGGAAGTCCGAAATTTTATTCCTCTTGTTCTTATTTCTAAAAGGTAAGAAATTTTTTTTTGCAAAGTTTCTATTTTTGCAGGAAAAATCATAAACCATAGATAGATATGCTTTGGCCAATTAAGAAGATAAAACACCCCGTAGATTTAAGAAATCGCAACATTTTTTAAAATTAGAGGAACCAAAAAGTAAATTTTTATTAAAATCAAAATTTTTAAGTGCAAAAGGTTGACATGGAAAGCCCCATATATTAGACGTCAAATAAGGATTTTTCCTAATAAAAGCCCGCCGAAAGTCCCTATTTTCCTTTTCAGTGCATTTTAGGTTGCCAGACGTATACATAATTTAACAATTAACCAATTTAAATTCGAAACAATCGAACACACTTAAACTCAATAAGCGAACCTAATTAAAGGCGAACCAGGACAAAATTCTTTCGAAAACTTTCTAATTGGAAATCGGCGAAAACTCAATAGCCCATTTATTTTAGTTTAGAACTAAAGAAAACTTTAAAGGGATAAAATAAATTTAAAGAAATTAATGGATTTAGGATGGATCTGATAGCTTTCTAGCCCCTTATTTCAGGTTTTTGTAAGTATCTCAGAAATGAAGGCTCCTGTGTGTGTTCAACGATATTCCCAAAACCACATTTCATACACAATTAGCTTTAATAGTTCTACACAAGGAATATTTTTACCAAAACTATAATTTTTGAAGTCTATTCCGAATCTTTGTTTATCGGCTTATGTCAAGTGGTGCGTGGATATTATTATTTTTTCAACGGGAACAGACTGGACACACTTTAAATTCTACAAGAGAAGATAGAACAAACATTTGTCGATCTTAGTGGAAATTCTGCGTACTCTATCTATCAGCTATTCACAGAAAATTTATAAGAATTATTCAAAATTGTTTAATATTCAAGCTATGTAGAAATATACCGATAAAGTATTAGATATTTATTTTTTAGCTCACACTACTACTATACTATAGTAGTGTGAGCTATAGTGATCCAAATTTTTTCGAGAAAAAAAAAGTTGCTTCGATTTCAAAAATGTTTATATATCTTTGCGTTTCAGATGATTTTGAAACATTTTTGTTGCGCCGTCTGTCTGTCTGTCTGTCTGTCTGTCTGTCTGTCTGTCTGTCTGTCTGTCTGTCTGTCTGTCTGTCTGTCTGTCTGTCTGTCTGTCTGTCTGTCTGTCTGTCTGTCTGTCTGTCTGTCTGTCTGTCTGTCTGTCTGTCTGTCTGTCTGTCTGTCTGTCTGTCTGTCTGTCTGTCTGTCTGTCTGTCTGTCTGTCTGTCTGTCTGTCTGTCTGTCTGTCTGTCTGTCTGTCTGTCTGTCTGTCTGTCTGTCTGTCTGTCTGTCTGTCTGTCTGTCTGTCTGTCTGTCTGTCTGTCTGTCTGTCTGTCTGTCTGTCTGTCTGTCTGTCTGTCTGTCTGTCTGTCTGTCTGTCTGTCTGTCTGTCTGTCTGTCTGTCTGTCTGTCTGTCTGTCTGTCTGTCTGTCTGTCTGTCTGTCTGTCTGTCTGTCTGTCTGTCTGTCTGTCTGTCTGTCTGTCTGTCTGTCTGTCTGTCTGTCTGTCTGTCTGTCTGTCTGTCTGTCTGTCTGTCTGTCTGTCTGTCTGTCTGTCTGTCTGTCTGTCTGTCTGTCTGTCTGTCTGTCTGTCTGTCTGTCTGTCTGTCTGTCTGTCTGTCTGTCTGTCTGTCTGTCTGTCTGTCTGTCTGTCTGTCTGTCTGTCTGTCTGTCTGTCTGTCTGTCTGTCTGTCTGTCTGTCTGTCTGTCTGTCTGTCTGTCTGTCTGTCTGTCTGTCTGTCTGTCTGTCTGTCTGTCTGTCTGTCTGTCTGTCTGTCTGTCTGTCTGTCTGTCTGTCTGTCTGTCTGTCTGTCTGTCTGTCTGTCTGTCTGTCTGTCTGTCTGTCTGTCTGTCTGTCTGTCTGTCTGTCTGTCTGTCTGTCTGTCTGTCTGTCTGTCTGTCTGTCTGTCTGTCTGTCTGTCTGTCTGTCTGTCTGTAACGACCAACGCGCATAACTCAAAAACCGCTTGTCCGATTTTAATAAAATTTGGTACCTTGGCTGGATCTTGCGTCGAGATGGTCCCATTTAAAAATGAACAAAATCCACTAAGCAGAATCCAAATATCCAAAAATTAGAGTTTATGTGAAAATATGGCGTGTGTGATATCAAACGAAAGGTAATTGAGTCTGGAGTTAAACAAAATTAATTTTAGTTTAAAAAAAAGGGTGGGGGTAGATTTAAAAAAGTAGAGATTAAGTGAAAATATAGCGTGTGTGATATCAAACGAAAGGTAATTGGGTCTGGAGTTAAACAAAACATATTTTCGTTTTTTTTAACAAAGGGTGGGGGTAGATTTCAAAAATTAGAGTTTAACTTAAAACATGACTTGTGTGGTCACAAACGATAGGTAATTGAGTTTGGAGTTGAATAAAATATATTTAAGTTTTTAGTTATATTAGCTCACCCGTACTCTACATCTATAGAACCTAGTGTGAGCTTAGGTGCCCATATATTGGCTAAAAAAACTTGTATTAATTTTTGTTTTTACTGGCTTGCGGCGCCACACATTACTGCGAAGAATCACCACGGATGATAAATAATAATAAATTATATACCTTACCAAAGCAACAGCATCACTTTTTGTTTCAATGCGATTGT
This sequence comes from Aspidapion aeneum, assembly GCA_963576565.1. NCBI lineage: Eukaryota > Metazoa > Arthropoda > Insecta > Coleoptera > Brentidae > Aspidapion > Aspidapion aeneum. The sequence continues at coordinate 9,660,662 of OY755043.1, forward strand.
CTTTTTCAGGCTGCCTTAGCTAATTTATTTTTTAAAAGTTGTTTAAAAATTAACAATAACAATGTAAAAAACTAAATAAAAATACAAATAAAATAAAGATAAAAATCCACAATCCCTCCGACAAAATAATTAAATTTTAATAAATTTAGGTCATCCAGACCGGACAAGGGCGGATCCAGTGGTTCTTCTCGGGGGGGGGTACTTTAGGTGACATTCTCTGTTGGTAAAAAACGGTACTATTGCCCCCCCCCCCTTGATCCGTCCTGTTTCTTTTAATACCTGATTTATGTATTATTTTCTACACCAGGCGAAACATTTTGCAAGTTTAGGCTACAAATTCAGGATAATTTATTAATAAAAGTGGTTGTAATTTCGATGATAATAACAATGGACACTTTCATGCGCTGCAAACAAAAATTTTGAATTTTTATTAGCAGAAACCTTATTTTTTACTCATTTTTTGCATATTTAAAAAATACTCGGGGGGGGCAAGTGCCCCCTAGTGCCCCCCCCCCTGGATCCGCCACTGAGACCGGAGTCTATAGGGATAGTCCCCAAAACTGCCGCAGAATTTCCTCTTTGTAACACCAAATTTCTGTGGTATAAAATTACTTAAATGTTTATTTCTTATGTTTAATTTACAGATAATTTCAATTATAAATGTTTTCCCCTCCTCCTCCCAAGGTCCAAAAGTTTCCACAGGGAATGGTACAAATTAAAATCTATCTTTAAGCTCTTTATATTTTTGTTGTTTTATCCTTTCCTCTATTTCGGCTGCTGAACCAGCTTTTATAGATGTTTTTGTAATATATGCCAATCTATCCCTGCCGGTAGCCGAGTGCTTTTAAACGCATATATCTCCAACACTAATAAACGAAATAATCCCAACATATATATTTTTGAAATCAGGAAGGAAAGATCTATAAAAATCTAAAATAATATATTGGGTGTTGAATTTAGAAAACCCATTAACCTGTTAAATTTTGACATTTAGAATTTTTTTTCACATTCCGACCCTAACATTCTTAAACTTTGTACAAAATTATGAAACTTTTGTATTTATCATATTTTGATATCTATTCAAATAAGCGTTTTAGATAGGGTATAAAAATATACGGGAAAACCCTGCACATATACTGATTCAGTTCTTGTTTAATATTTTTATGGCAAATAAGAACAAAGTTATGGCGACATAGTTTACAAAAAATCGCACTGTAAAAACAAATTATACTTAAAAAAACATAAAAGATCCATCCAACTGAAACAAAACATCAATCTTTATTAAGCCGTTTATAGCAGTTTGTTTAAGCGGATGGAAATAAATTGGGCGCATAAACACCGGTGCAGTTTTTTTATTATTTAGTGAAAAGTTTAAGATTTTAAATTGTTTTGGCACCTTTGGCATTTTTTTTAAAAATTGGAAGAATTACTAGGGATTTAAAGAAAGCACTGCTACACAGAAAAAAAAAGTTCTTCAGTTAAGAAAAGCAAAAGTCTCCGAACAAAATGTTTTCTTTTCATGTAAGCAAACCGCTTGTTTTCGGAAAAAAAATAATGGTCTTGGTAAATTGTTTTGGTTTAAAACAAACTGCCTTTAGCGAAGAAAAACTCGTTTTGAAGCAAGATATAAAATGTCTTACTAATATCTTCTTAACACAAATAAAGCTTTACTTTGCCTAAAGACTTTTAATTTTTTTAACTCAAAATATCCGGCATCTCAAAACGAAAATGGCGATTTATTCCAATGAAAAGTTAATTTATTTTAACTTAAGAAAATGCAAATAGAAAATTCTCAAAACAAAAAGAAAATTTGCGACTTATTCTCGAATTAAGATATTTAATAAATATTATCTTAAACGCTTTAAATAATATGGAAACAATGTGCTTTAAATCAAAATAACTATAATAATAATTTCTTGCACTAAAGAATACAGGCGTATTAAGTTAAACAAGACAAGGGTATCAATATTTTCTTCAGTGAAAGCAATAAATTATATAATCTCTTAAATGAAACTGGATAAGTTCAGACCTTTCGGCAATTCGTATTTTGAGCTGGCCGAGAACGCGTGTCAATGTCGGCTATTTTGTTAATACGTACTTTCCCTAAGAATAATTCCTTTAACAAAGCGGTGTCGTATGGGAACATAAACATGTCAAAATATCTAGACTTCATCGCCTTGCTAAAAAAAAGTGAGTGCATGGTTAAAAAAAAATACTCTGCCAATATATGGGCCCCTAAGCTCACACTAGGTACTATAGTTATAGTGTACGTGTGAGCTAATATAACTAAAAACTGAAATATATTTTATTTAACTCCAGACTAAATTACCTTTTGTTTGATACCACACAAGCCATGTTTTAACTTAAACTCAAATTTTTGAAATCTACCCCCACCCATAAAAAAAAACAAAAACTAAAATGTATTTTGTTAAACTCCGGACTCAATTACCTTTCGTTTGATATCACACACGCCATATTTTCACTTAAATTCTAATTTTTAAAATATACCCCCACCCTTTTTTTTTAAATAAATTAAAATGTATTTTGTTTAACTGCAGACTCAATTACCTTTCGTTTGATATCACACATGCCATATTTTCACATAAACTCTTATTTTTGAAATCTTCCCCCACCCTTTTATTTGGTTTGTGTTCGGTGGATTTTGTTCATTTTTAAATGAGACCATCTCGACTCAAGACCCAGCCTAAGTACCAAATTTCATTAAAATCGGCCAAGCGGTTTTTGAGTTATGCGCGTTGGTCGTTACAGACAGACATACAGACACACAGACAGACAGACAGACAGACAGACAGACAGACATACAGACTGACAGACAGACAGACAGACAGACGGCGCAACAAAAAAGTTTCAAAATCATCTGAAACGCAAAGATATATAAAAATTTTTGAAATCGGAGCAACTTTTTTTTTCTCGAAAAAATTAGGATCACCATAGCTCACACTACTATAGTATAGTATATGTGTGAGCTAATTTGTGTTTACATAATGAAAAATATTGTTGACTTATTGACAAGATGGGATTGTTCCCCGAAAATAAAATGTATCTAAAAGTTTTTTTGAATCAAAAGATGCTTTCTTTAATTTCGTCTTGATTTAAGACATTAAAATCCTTTTGACTCGATGAATTTAATTGTTTTCTTAAAAAAAAAAGATTATTGAAAGCAAACAAACTATAATTCAATCAAGAAAACTTATTTTTCTAATTTTCTTCGAATGAAAAATTATATATTAAAACAAGATAACAATGTTTTTGGTGCAGGATGTTTTCACAAACCCATTGTTTTAAACCAATATATTTTTTTCAATTTTGTCTTGGTATAATTCTAAAAAACAATAAGGTTGCCGCTTCCATTCAAAACAAATCAATTTTCTTGGATAAAGGCAACTTTTATTTTCAACGGAGTTCAAGAGAATAGTTTTTTTTTGTAAAGAAAATATCGTCTTCGTGCATAGGAAAGCAGATTTTTTCTTGGATCAAATAAATTTGCATTCACTGAAGACATTTTTTTTTCTGTCTAAGTAAACTATCTATACATGTAATGCATGAAACATATTTTCGCCGCCCTAATGATTTAACAAACCGCAAACATTCATCATTCCGCTAATACGGGAAGATTTATCCATATTTCGAAATCATGGAAAGGGAGCTGTCAACGCGGCGAGCACACCTGCCAAGTTCCATGGAATAATAATGGTCTTTCAATTCGTAATTTTTGCTTTTTAATCAATATTAATTATTTAATTTTTTTTCACAATCATCGTTCACCCTTTTGCTTTTAAAAATATAGCAACGCTTGCCGACGCCTATGACAGAGACTAAGTGTATTGAAAGTTTTCGATTTCTAGTTTCAAGTCCAATTAATCTTAGTTTTTAGCTCACACTACTACTATACTATAGTAGTGTGAGCTATAGTGATCCTAATTTTTTCGAGAAAAAAAAAGTTGCTCCGATTTCAAAAATTTTTATATATCTTTGCGTTTCAGATGATTTTGAAACTTTTTTGTTGCGCCGTCTGTCTATCTGTCTGTCTATCTGTCTGTCTGTATGTCTGCCTGTCTGTAACGACCAACGCACATAACTCAAAAACCGCTTGTCCGATTTTAATGAAATTTGGTACCTTGGCTGACTCTTGCGTCGAGATGGTCCCATTTAAAAATGAACAAAATCCACCGAGCACAAGCCAAATAAGAGGGTGGGGGTAGATTTCAAAAATTAGAGTTTATGTGAAAATATGGCGTGTGTGATATCAAACGAAAGGTAATTGAGTCTGGAGTTAAACAAAATTAATTTTAGTTTAAAAAAAAGGGTGGGGGTAGATTAAAAAAATTAGAGAATAAGTGAAAATATGGCGTGTGTGATATCAAACGAAAGGTAATTGGGTCTAGAGTTAAACAAAACATATTTTAGTTTTTTTACCAAAGGGTGGGGGTAGATTTTAAAAATTCGGGTTTAACTTAAAACATGGCTTGTGTGGTATCAAACGATAGGTAATTGAGTTTGAAGTTGAATAAAATATATTTAAGTTTTTAGTTATATTAGCTCATACACTCACCCGTACCATCGAAGAAATAACTGGACTAGATGTTATATGTTCTCTGCCCGTACTCTAGATCTATAGAACCTAGTGTGAGCTTAGGTGCCCATATATTGGCAGAGTATTTAATTTCGCAACGTTTTTTAATTTTTCATTTTGAAATTATTTTAATTTTCGGTTTTTGAGCTTGTCAAAATTTTACTTTATCAGATTTAGCTTTTTCGGATTTACGTTACTTTTTTAATTTTCAGTTTAAATTTATTAGTTTTTCTTCGTTTCAATTTCAACTTTTTTTTTCAGTTTTTCTGAGAATTTTAAAAATGTTTAGTTTTTAGCTTTTAACTTTCTCAATTTTATTTAGTTTTAATGAGTTATCCGTGCGTCATCCCCATAAAAAAACCGGACCATAATTTTGTCGAAACTAAAGCAATAAAAATAAAATAGACGAAAATAATTTAAATGACGTAGTTTGACGATACGTAAAAATTTTTAAAACGATATATATAGCCGAAAATAATTTTAACGAACCGTAGTTTTGTTGAAAATAATATGGTCCAACAAAAAATCGAAACGGTGTTATGTCAAATTGTAGAAAGTCGAACCGTAGAAAAGTCGAATTCGAAACTTGTCAATTTTATATCGCAGCTGCAAAAAACCACCAACCAAAACCAAACCCATCAGCGGTGCTTCAATGAATTTAGCCAATAAATTTTGCCAAACATGGCAACATAGCATCCTTATTTTTGAGTTTTATACGGTTCGACCTTTTTGCTTTTCGACATAACTCAGTTTTGATGCTTTTTCATTTCGACTATATTATTTTCGGCATTTTAACGGATCGGTAAAACTATACGATTACTGGTTAAATTTATACCTCGGTTTTGTTTTTGGTGTGCACATCGGGGGTGAACGAAAATGCATTTTCCTGTTTACTTTATTTTTAGACGAATTTCCCGTAAAGCCCGGTTCCGTTTCATGCGTTTCCTTTTGAACGTTCCGTTTTGTGCGTAAACGCAATACAAAGAAATTAACCGTAACAAAAATAAAACCAAACCTTAAACGGAACGTAGTTTTCTCGATCCGTAAAATTGTAGAAAATAATATGGTCGAAACAGAAATCTATAAAAACGGAGTTATGTCGAATCGGAGAAAGGTTGAACCGTAGAAAAGTCGAATCGTAAACTTGTAATTTTTATATCGCAGCTGATGCAAAATACTCCCCAGCGCCAGTTCAGTAAATTTAATCAAGAAATGTTGCTAAAAATGGCAACATCGCATCTTTTGTTTTTACTTTTCTACGGTTCGATCTTTTTGCGATTCGACATAACTCTGCGATGCTTTTGCGTTTAGACTATATCACTTTCGATATTTTAAAATATCGGCCTTAGCGTATAATAGAAGTCAATTGAATCGGTAAAACTATACGATTACTGGTTAAATTTATAACTTTTTCGTATGCACATTGGGGGTTAAAACAAACTAGACTGCCAAATATCTCTCGCCTTTCTCTGTTTATTTTATTTTTAAATAAGTTTTCCGTAAAGTCCGGTTCAGTTTCATGCGTTTCCTTTTGAACGTTCCGTTTTGTGCGTAAACGCAATACAAAGAAATTAACCGTAACAAAAATAAAACCAAACCTTAAACGGAACGTAGTTTTCTCGATCCGTAAAATTGTAGAAAATAATATGGTCGAAACAGAAATCTATAAAAACGGAGTTATGTCGAATCGGAGAAAGGTCGAACTCTCTTTTGTGTTTCGTATGCAAAATGGGGGTTAAAACATACGAGACTGCCAAAATATCTCGCCTTTCTCTGTTTATTTTATTTTAAGAGGAATTTCCCGTAAATTCCGGTTCCGTTTTGTGCGTTTTGTTTTGAACGTTTATCCTTACAGGCAAGGAGTATATCCATCATCATGGAAGTCTGCCGCAGTACAGCCTATTCCAAAGAAAGGAAAAAAGACAGATCCGTTAAACTATAGACCAATTGCTCTACTTCCGGTGATATCAAAAGTAATGGAAAGAGTTGTGAACAATCACCTAACCAAGTACTTGGAAAAGTACAAACTTATCAACGACAAGCAATACGGATTTCGAAAATATAGGTCAACTGGCGATTTACTTACATACGTCACTCATTTATGGCAAAAAGCGATTGAGTTACGGGGCGAAACAAGAACAATTGCCTTAGATATATCAAAAGCATTCGATAAAGTCTGGCATGAAAATCTGCTCAACAAGCTTAAAGCAATGGGATTGTCGCCGAAACTTTGCACTTGGTTTGAAAGTTACCTTAAGGATAGATCCATTTATGTTGCACTGGATGGCCGGAACTCTAACTCTTACCAAATAAATGCTGGTGTGCCACAGGGAGCAATCCTTTCGCCAACACTTTTTCTGATTTACATAAATGACCTCATAGATAGAACAGTAAATCCACTTTATTGCTTTGCAGATGATGGCAATGTGGTCTCCTCAGTCATACCACCCACTCAGTGTCTATCCGCACGTGAATTCCATCATCTTAGACAAACTCAGATATCGCAGATAAATAGCGACCTGGAGATAATAGAGGACTGGGGCAACAAAAACCTTGTACAGTTCAACGCGCAGAAAACCCAAGCAGCCCTGTTTCAAAAAAGACCAGCACCGGTGAGCCAAACATCATGCTATCTGGAAGTGCTGTCACATTGCAGAGCCAGTTGAACATCTTAGGAGTCACTGCAGAGACCAACATGTCTTGGCACAGTCACGTGGCAGATATAGCTAAAAGGGCGTCCCAAAAGCTTGGGGTGCTATTTTGTACAAGACATCTGTATACACCAAGCCAACTGCTGACACTCTACAAAGCCCAGATTCGACCAACTATGGAGTACTGCTCACATATATGGAGTGCGGCACCCAAACATACCTTAATGCTTTTGAACACCGTGCAAAAACGAGCTATCAAGCTGATCAATGACCCCGCACTTACCCGTAGTTTGGATAGTCAGAACAGAACTGTGGGCGATCTGTCTCTCTTCTACAGGTATTATCACGGAAAATGCTCTGAAGAGTTGGCACGTATGATCCCCCCGGGAGTAGCACCTACTAGGCGAACACGTCAAACAGACGGTAACCATCAATTTACTGTCAAAATAGAGGCACCAAGAACCTCATTATATCAGAATTCATATCTCTGGAGAACGGCATCGCTGTGGAATAAACTCCCTGCGACAGTTTTCCCTGCAGGTTACAACCTGAACCGTTTCAAAACCAACACACACCAACATTTCCGCGCACTGGCCGCTTCTCGAGCGTGATAGGGACCTCCTTGCGAGTGCGCTTAACCGTAAAAAAAAAAAAAATTTCGTGGTTTAACGCAATAGAAATAAATTAACCGTAATTTTAATGTAGTAAATAATATGGCCCAAACAGAAATCTATAAAAACGGAGTTATGTCGAATCGCAGAAAGGTTGAACCGTAGAAAAGTCGAATCGTAAACTTGTAATTTTTATATCGCAGCTGATGCAAAATACTCCCCAGCGCCAGTTCAGTAAATTTAATCAAGAAATGTTGCTAAACATGGCAACATCGCATCTTTTGTTTTTACTTTTCTACGGTTCGATCTTTTTGCGATTCGACATAACTCTGCGATGCTTTTGCGTTTAGACTATATCACTATCGATATTTTAAAATATCGGCCTTAGGGTATAATAGAAGTCAATTGAATCGGTAAAACTATAGGATTACTGGTTAAATTTATAACTTTTTTTGTTTTTCGTATGCACATCGTGGGTTAAAACATACGAGATTGCCAAAATATCTCGCCTTTCTCTGTTTATTTTATTTTAAGAGGAATTTCCCGTAAATTCCGGTTCCGTTTTGTGCGTTTTGTTTTGAACGTTCCATTTCGTGGGTAAACGCAATACAAATAATTTAACCGTAATTTTAATGTAGTAAATAATATGGCCGAAATAGAAATCTATAAAAACGGAGTTATGTCGAATCGCAGAAAGGTTGAACCGTCGAAAAGTCGAATCGTAAACTTGTAATTTTTATATCGCAGCTGATGCAAAATACTCCCCAGCGCCAGTTCAGTAAATTTAATCAAGAAATGTTGCTAAAAATGGCAACATCGCATCTTTTGTTTTTACTTTTCTACGGTTCGATCTTTTTGCGATTCGACATAACTCTGCGATGCTTTTGCGTTTAGACTATATCACTTTCGATATTTTAAAATATCGGCCTTAGGGTATAATAGAAGTCAATTGAATCGGTAAAACTATAGGATTACTGGTTAAATTTATAACTTTTTTTGTTTTTCGTATGCACATCGTGGGTTAAAACATACGAGATTGCCAAAATATCTCGCCTTTCTCTGTTTATTTTATTTTAAGAGGAATTTCCTGTAAATTCCGGTTCCGTTTTGTGCGTTTTGTTTTGAACGTTCCATTTCGTGGGTAAACGCAATACAAATAATTTAACCGTAATTTTAATGTAGTAAATACTATGGCCGAAACAGAAATCTATAAAAACGGAGTTATGTCGAATCGCAGAAAGGTTGAACCTTAGAAAAGTCGAATCGTAAACTTGTAATTTTTATATCGCAGCTGATGCAAAATACTCCCCAGCGCCAGTTCAGTAAATTTAATCAAGAAATGTTGCTAAAAATGGCAACATCGCATCTTTTGTTTTTACTTTTCTACGGTTCGATCTTTTTGCGATTCGACATAACTCTGCGATGCTTTTGCGTTTCGACTATATCACTTTCGATATTTTAAAATATCGGTCTTATGGTATAATAGAAGTCAATTGAATCGGTAAAACTATACTATTACTGGTTAAATTTATAACTTCTTTTGTTTTTCGTATGCACATTGGGGGCTAAAACATACGAGACTGCCAAAATATCTCGCCTTTCTCTGTTTATTTTATTTTTAAATAAATTTCCCGTAAAGTGCGGTTCCGTTTCGTGCGTTTCTTTTTGAACGTTCCGTTTCGTGCGTAAACGCAATACAAATAAATTAATCGTAATTTTAATGTAGTAGAACATGATATGGTCGAAACAAAAATCTGTCAAAACGGAGTTATGTCGTATCGCGTAAAGGTCGAACCATAGAAAAGTCGAATCCTAAACTTGTGGTTTTTATATTGCATTTTCTAACCTGACGGACGCTTTCATGTGTAGAGAGCTTTATTGTTTTTTTTTCTATTATTCTCATAGTACCAAAATAAAAATCCCTGCTAGGAAAAATTCTTAATGAAACGACTCCATCCATCACATTGCTTTATATTCAAGTGCAAAAAGCTTTAATCTTTAATTAAGGACCTAAATGAAAAGCACTGTTCAGGACGGGGTTTTTTAAAAAATAATTTTTTACTGCTCGGAATCTGGGGATTTCACCGATGTAGGTTGCACATCAAACAAGACCAACCAAAGAAAACGTATTACTTTCTTTTAAAAAATCATAGATATGTGCATTGTTTACTATAAAATTCTATTTTTGTATGCAGGAGCGTATCCATGGAGGGGGGGGGCAAGGGGGGGCAGCTGCCCCCATTTCTTATCAGATTTCTTAAAATCAGACAATAAAATTCAAACACATTATGAATTTGCCTGGATTCGCCGTTGATTGTATGTATACACCAAACAGCAAACTTTTGATCTCCCATTTCCACATATTTTATTTATATGTGTATTTTTTTATTAATAGATTCTTAATTAACCCCCCCCCCCCCGAAGCGCAACGATTTTTTTAGATACTTTTATGAAAAAAAAAACAAAAAAATAGCATATATTTGATCTCCCATTTCCACATAATAGATGCTTAATTAACCCCCCCCCCCAAGCCCAAGGATTTTTTAGATACTTTTATGACAAAAAAAACAAAAAAATAGCATAAAAAAGGCATTATGGGGTCTCGCCCCCCCCCCAAGGTATATTCCTGGCTGCGCTACTGCTTTAGCCTACCGTTATTTATAATAACTATTTAACTTTTTATAAAAACTTTCCAAAAAAACCTTTGCGTTAATCAAAAAAATTATTGTGTGTGTTTAAGACCACACGGCAGAAGTGTAAACTTCAACAAGGCGAAATTAATAATATTGGCCCATAACATATTCTGCAAAGCGGACCGAACCGAACTCTTCTGTGTACTGGCCTTCATCTGCATCATTATATCGCTCGCTGAATGTTTCTCACAGTAAGTCAACTCGAGCCCATTTAACACGAATGAGCGTTACATAGCCGAGCCTGACGGCTCAGTTCAATTCACTACCCACAAAAACTACTAAACGCGCCTAAAGAAGTTTACACTTCAAAAACAGACTATACAACGAGGGGTCATCGGCACCCTAAAATTTTGTACAGCGTCCAACAGGACTTGGGTCCTGACGTGTACTGTTGGGTCCTGTTGAGTACTGTTGGGTACTGTCGTGTACTGTCGAGTACTGTTGGGTACTGTCGTGTATTGTCGAGTACTGTTGGGTCCTGTCGGTGTACTGTTGGGTACTGTCGTGTACTGTCGAGTACTGTTGGGTCCTGTTGGTGTACTGTTGGGTCCTGTTGAGTACTGTCGTCGTGCCTTGGGGGGTCCGACAGGGACAAAGCGCGCCCTCAAAAAACATGGGAGCAAAAAAAAAAAAAAAAGGTCATCATCTTTGGGGAACCGCGCCGCGCTCACAAATCTTGCGACCAAAAAAAAAGGTCATCCTCTGGCGACTAAAAAAAAAAAAAACAAAACAAAAAAAAAAAAAAAGGTCATCATCTTTGGGGACCCGCGCCGCGCTTAGCGCGCACTCAGAAAACTTGCAACCAAAAAAAAAAAAAAAAAAAAAAAAAAAAAGGTCATCCTGTCTTTTTGCATCTACGCCACTGTTTCGGGTAAGAGGGTTGTGTCGAGTACTGTTGGATTCTATCGTGTACTGTTGAGTACTGTTACGTACTGTCGTGTACTGTTGGGTACTGTCGTGTACTGTCGAGTACTGTTGGGTCCTGTCGTGTACTGTCGAGTACTGTTGTGTACTGTCGTGTACTGTCGGGTACTGTTGGGTACTGTCGGGTACTGTTGGGTCCTGTCGTGTACTATCGTGTACTGTCGAGTACTGTTGGGTCCTGTCGTGGTACTGTCGAGTACTGTTGAGTACTGTCGTGTACTGTCGAGTACTGTTGGGTCCTGTCGTGTACTGTCGTGTACTGTCGAGTACTGTTGGGTCCTGTCGTGTACTGTCGAGTACTGTTGGGTACTGTCGTGTACTGTCGTGTACTGTCGGGTACTGTTGGGTCCTGTCGTGTACTGTCGTGTACTGTCGGGTACTGTTGGGTCCTGTCGTGTACTGTCGAGTACTGTTGGGTACTGTCGTGTACTGTCGAGTACTGTTGGGTCCTGTCGTGGTACTGTCGAGTACTGTTGAGTACTGTCGTGTACTGTCGAGTACTGTTGGATCCTGTCGTGGTACTGTCGGGTACTGTTGTGAAATTTGTACAGTACTGTTGAAAGCTGATGACCCCTCGCTATACAATCACACAACTGTATAGTTTTAATGGCCATTGCCATATCATTTACCGAAAACGCACTGTGAAACGCGTATGTAAGGAATCTAACCGACTGCTTATTTCAAGGCTAAAGGGCGCGAACTCAATGCTTGCATTGGACTGGCATGCATTTACCCCCCCCCCCCCACTATGTTTTACATAATGAAAGAAACAATTGTATTTGCCGCGTCGAGCGCGAGGAGCCAGCGGTTGTTGAAATAGCGACACTGCTCTCGGGTCAAATCAAGACCGACAGGTAATGAATTCTTATTTGTTTTCTACGCGTACGACAAAGACCTAATGATATAGCTTTTCTAGTACATAGGTACACGCAAAATATATTGCTTCTGATACTGTCTTACCACTTCTACAGGACTGGCGCTAATTACGTCAAGTTTGAATAGTAAGCGATCAACAATTTAATTTTATTATGTCTGATTTTTTAAGCCAAGCAAGGCTTTCCCTGCCTCCCTTAGTTCTCCTTGTGTTATCTGGGGAGAATTCTTTATTTTTCAAAAATGTGCCAAAGCCCTTCTCAGGTACTTAAAGTATTTATAAGGAAAGTGCTTCAGCATCAGTGAATTAATATGTAATTAATGAGCCACTCCTAGATAATTTACTGACTAAAATCGCTGAGTAAGAATTTTTTAAAGAATGTTTGTCCATAGAAAAAAAAAACTGTAGTGCTTAGATGGCGTAATGCACTATATCACGCTGGTATTCCACCATAGGAAAACCAAGTATAGGGATTTGGGTCTGGTTACAAGTTAAAGAACAGCATACCATAAAGTAGCCTTACTACTTTATGGTATGCTGTTCTCAACTGACGACGTGAAACAAACGTACATCTTAAGATGCTACATTTAGTAGGTTAGAGAAAAAAAAATCTCTCTAATTTCTCTTTCTCTCTCTAGAACATTAGAGTCCATAGGCAATCATACACATCTTGTGTTTTAGTAAAAATTTTCTTTTTTATTTGTATTGCTTATATTTTTCTTAGACCGCCATTTTCCCACTATCCATTCCATTAATTTTTGATATTGAGACTATACCTAGTGTCCCTTTATTGACCTTTTTGAAAACTGAAATGCCCCAAAAACATCGAATTTGGAACACCCTGTATACTAATTACATACGAGACTATAACGAAGGTAATTTTCTTTTATTAAAATTTTCACAATGGTGTCTTGAGTTTCTTTTTCCCATAGAAACTTGAGTTGAGAAATGACAACATGCCGGGGTTTAAAAATGCCACGTAACATCGTTCGTCTAATTTTATAGTTTTATCCTTAACCTACACGAACTTTTTTTATGTAATGAATTTTTTTTTGGTATGTAAAATTGGCTAAGGTATTTGGAAAAAAATGTATTTGAAATAAGTCAAATCATACCAAATCATTTAAAAACAATCTTTGAAACTTTTTTCGTGGTAGCGATTGTGTCAAAAACTGTTCTTTACATGGAACTGCTGTTGCTGATGACCAACAGTGCTACCTTGGTTTCGGTGAAAATGAAGTTCAGAAAGCTATTGATTTAAAAAATAGTGATCTGCACAAGATTGCAGAGTTTTCAACTCTGGTAAAATCTAAAATTCACTGCTTATATCAATTTTCTAATAAAAGCAAAAGAGCCTGTATACTTTTTGCGAATATTGAAACTCAGAAAATGTCAATTTGAGCAAAAAGTTATGCACATCCTCTGTTTTGTCTTTCTTTCAATTTATGATGATGATTCATATGTGAGTGGGCTTGGCAGCCATTCCACTGCGAAAACCAGTGGGTCCATTGTGGGCCACTCTTGGTTTCCACGGTATGCCTAATCCTCCAAAAAGACCGGCTATCAGTTTAAGTGAGACACTGTTCAGATCTTCTGAGTCAATCTGAGGTTTACCGAAAGTGTTCTGACGTAAACGTGCAATAGTCAGAGATTCGCACAGTACATGTCTAACTGTTTCGTCATCCTCCATACAGAGTCTACACTCAGTCTCTTCTGTTAGTTCCATTCTGTGCATGGGTACTCTCAGTCGACAGTGACCCGTAAAAAGACCAGCCACTATACGTATCTCATGTCTGGTAAGTCCAATGATGTTCCTGGCACTTTCTACAATGTCCTTTAATGAACTCTTTAGAATGAGCCAGTTCAGGTATATTTATCCAGTATTGTTGGAAGCTATTCTCCATCCATTTTAATATGGTTGATTTAGCAACATTGTATGATATCCCCAGGGCTGTTTCGGGGCCGAAAAATTTGGCAGATGCCGCTTCGCTCGCTGCTTGGTCTCAATTTATAGTTTAATACAACAAATACAAAATTACTGCTGCTTGTTGGTTTATAACGTTGGCGAGGTTACATAGAAACTCAAGGATCTAAGATGGATGCCTATGGCTTCAATCTGGGAAACCAATTTAGCATGTTATCAAAGTGCATATTGTCTTACTTAAGGTGTAAATTACAGGATTGTAGGGCTGCATATCGTGTTAATGTTACATTGAAATCCTTATTAACATTTCTCAAGTACAGGACTGAATTTTATTGAAATATAAGTCTTTTTATATAGGGTGTTTCGCAACTATTCTGACATAATAATAATACTTATGCATGTATTTGCAAAATAAGTATTAAATATACTCGTCATAAGCTTTTCTAGGCTTTGAAAAAGCTTTCGATAGCATTGAGCACAGGGCAGTAAAAGCATATTTTAATTTAATAGCTAATATATATAGCGAAGCAACAAAATCAATCAAAATCCACGAAGAAACCAAGCCAATCCGCATAAGAATATGTGTCAGGCCGGGTTATACAATATCCCCTAAACTATTTAACCAGGCCCTAGAAGCTGTTTTTAAAAACTTAGATTGGGAAGAAATAGGCATCAAAGTAAACGAACAATACTTGAACCACCTAAGATATGCTAATGATATTGTCTTAATAACAGATAAGAAAGAAGAACTGATAAAAATGCTGGAGGAACTGGATACAGCAGCTAAAAATGTAGGCTTGAGTATGAACTACACTAAATCTAAAGTCATAACAAACACAGATAAGATATCACGATCAGAATAAATAAACCAACTGAAAATAGAACAAGTATAGGAATATATATATATATATATATATATATATATATATATATATATATATATACCTGGAACAAATTATTAAACTAAAAACGGAAAACCAAACGGCTGAAATCAAGGGACGAGTAAGATTGGCCTGGGCAGCATTCGGTAAATTAAGCTACATATTAAAAAATAAAAAATATCCTTAGCACTTCAAAACGAAAGTGTATAACCAATGTATCCTTCCTGTACTTTCCAATGGATTCCAGGCCTGGACACTTACAAAATCAACCATGGATAAGGTAACAAAAGCCCAAAGATCAATGGAAAGACAAATATTACATGTAAAGCTAACAGCTAGAAAAAGGAATGAATGGAAAAGAAATAAAACAATAGTAAGGTGTCAGAGGAGAAGTAGCAAAATTAAAATGGAAATTTGCCGGTCATAATATCAGACAGAAAGACGATCGATGTAACAAGTGTATTGTAAACTGGAGACCTTGGGAAAATGAAAGAAGTAGGGGAAGTCCCCAAATAAATAAATAATAAATAAATAAAAAGGCCTTTATTTTAATCTCGGCGAAGGGCAGCATTGCTGTTTACTTAACCGAGAAAGAGAAAAAAAAATTACAGTAAAAGAATATTACAAAATATTACAAGTAACTAATAATTATCTAATAAGTATGATTATTATATTATTCTAATTTCGTAATTGTTAAAGAAAAAGAAATAACAATTTTATTATTATAGAGAAAAAAAATAAAACAACCTAAACTTGCCATAATAGTATTTATTGCTAGTTTCATTCCAAATTTTGGCTTTCCAATAGTTGTCTTTTTAATGCAGATTTAAAACATGGTGATGATATGTCTTTTTTATCAAATATTTTTAAGCTATTTATTATTTTTGGTGCACAATACGAAAAACTTCGCTGAAAAGTTGCCGTACGATGCCGTGGTGTGTCATATCCTCCCACAGTGCGAGTATTGCGACTATGTCTAGTGGTTCCAATATTAAGTTTTTTAATAAGATAAAATGGTTTCTCTCGCTGTAAAAGCTTATGTAAAAAACAACTAAAATGCAACTTTTCCCTATTTTGCATATTGAGCCATTTTAGGTCCTTTAGTTTTTGACGAACGTGATCACGCCTCCTCAGCCCATACACGAATCGTATACAAGAGTTTTGAACTTTTTGTAACCTATATTTACTTGATCCATCAAGACAGGGGCCGTAAACAAAGTTGCAGTAGTTGCAATGTGACAACACAAGGGTTTCGCATAAATTTTGTTTGAGTTTTTGTTTAATACATCTTTACTTTTGTATAAATTCCTCAGAGAAATATACGCTTTTTGAACCACTTTGGCAACCTGTGTCCTAAATCTTAATTGGGTATCAAAAACTACACCCAAATTTTTTTGCTCTAGCACATCATTTACCCTTACATTATTTATCAAAACATTAAAATTTTGTCTGGACCAGGCTGCCAAAGGGCCAACATATATAACAGCTGATTTATTTGGATTTAATTTAAGACCATTTTCTGTGGAATACTGATGGATCAGGTTTAGGTTTTTAATAAAGATAGTGATTGACATTTGAGCACTAGTTCGATTAAAAGGCTTATATACTTGTGTATCATCGCAATATTGGGCTAAGCTGCAGTCTTCTACACACTTGTTCATGTCATTAATATAAATAATGAAGAGGAGAGGGCCCAAAATGGATCCCTGTGGTACGCCACGATTAAGCTTCACAGGTCTGGAGTCTCTACCGTCCACCCTAGTTCTTTGGAATCTTTTGCCCAAATAGTTACTAACAAATCTGACACTTTTTGATTGAAAACCATAATAAAAAAGTTTGGCGAAGAGCAAATTATGATGGATAGTATTAAAAGCTTTACTATAATCCAATAGCACAAGTGCCGTAGTTTCTCCTTTGTCGATAGCAGCCAAAATATCATCCAAAACTTTAACAAGAGTTGAAGCTGTGCTAAAACCCGGACGAAAACCTGATTGGGTGAAAATATTTAAAAATTTGTTTATAAATAAGTTTTTCAAAGACTTTTGACAAAACTGATAATAAACTGATGGGTCTCAAGTCAGATAGTTGACTTGGATTTGGAACCTTAGGCAATGGCAATACGACTAAAAATCAGATGGGCGGACGATTTGAAGAGACATGCAGGAGCTAGATGGATGAACAGGGCGACAGACAGAAAAGAATGGAAGATATTGGGGGAGGCTTATGTCCAAAGATGGATCGAAGAAGGATAGATAGTTGGAAAGATAGATAGAAGTATTTCTGATCATATTATCACCTAAAATCAAATTTTAGATTTTTGTCGCCGTAAATTGTTATTCTGTCCTTGTGTGCGGTGTTGAATGCTAGTGGTTTCCGGACCGTGTGGATTCCCTCATTATTATATAAATGTTTATCATTCCACTCAAGCTCTGTGCTGTAACACGCACAGCGCTGTAAAGGTGAGACATAAAGCCTCAAAATATTTCTCCCAACTTTTGTCTCTTAATCTAGGTCAGCTCTGGCCATATAGGTATCTACTATATTATTATACAGGGTGTTCGGCACATGAACCGTCACTTTTTTTTGAGATATTGTTGGGGTCATTTGCTACCTTTTCAACCTTGGAACTTGGGTCCTAAGAGTCACGGCTAAAAAAAAATTAATTTAAAAATTTTTTCAAATTACCCAAAATCCCACCTTTAAACCCGCGTAAGCTTTTTATTAATGTCTGGAAAACCACAATTTTTTTTATAATTCTGTAATCTTATGCTTCTTCAACTAATTAATAGATTTGTTAAAATTGATTTGTTTTTTTTTATCAATGTGTAGCATAGCGTTAGAAAGGTAATCAACTAGAGAAGTTTTTTAAATAAAATGAAGTTATCAAGTGTCGATACTTTTTTTAATTTTTAATTTTGAAATTGATTTTCTTTCACAAAATCACTAATGTTCTTCAATAAAAAACCTCGTATGTCCCTTTGGTACATAAATTTTAACAAATCTATTAGTTAGTTGAAGTAGCATAAGATTACAGAATTATAAAAAAAAATGGTGCTTTTCCAGACATTAATAAAAAGCTTACGAGGGTTTAAAGGTGGGATTTTGGGCAATTTGAAAAAATTTTAAAATTCATTTTTTTTTAGCCGTGACTCTTAGGGCCCAAGTTCCAAGGTTGAAAAGGTAGCAAATGACCCCAACAATATCTCAAAAATTTTAGCGGTTCATGTACCGAACACCCTGTATACTATATACTTTAAAAAAAATTGTGTGTGCTTAAGACCACATGGCAGAAGTGTAAACTTCAAAAAGGCGAAATTAACAATACTGGCCTTCATCTGCCTGACGGCTCAGTTCAATTCACTACCCACAAAAACTGCTATGGCCTGCACCCACACGGCAGCTGTGTGTCTAAAGAACAACACACGCATGCGCACTTGAAAATTCGTGTCCGCAAATTTAAATTTGCAATTGTTTCCAAAGCCAGCTATGAGGGCTTCACTTTTCGATTCTTTGAACATGTATTTATGCTATAAAGTATTTGATTTATTTATTCATAGAAAACATTTTATAAATTCGTCGACAAATTATCTTGTTTTTTTGTCTTGATGTATGTATCTGACTCATGACATTTTTTCTTATGTGTATGTAATTTAATAAAATTAGCATGCTATCCAGAAATAAACCACAGCTTTTGAAAAAAAAATGATTGCCTACCACGCGATTTAACTTTTAATTTAAAAAACAAAGTTGCCTGTCATTATCCCTAATTGGCCCACTTTGTTAGGCTATGGGAAGAAAAGGAGGGTTAAGTGAAAATCCATAATGACGTGAATAAAAAATATTACGAAAACAACTAATCAATCCATAAGACCACCAAAGAGGCTCCCATTCTCAAATGTCTAAAAGGTTAAATTTTTTAATAGATAAAAAAGTTTTTTGAAATTTTATAAAAAATTTCAAATAATGTTAAAATTAAAAAAAATAATTCAATATTTAGGTTTTTTGCAAAATTCAATAATTTCCAAATTTCAAAATTTTACGAAATTTTCAAAAACTTGAATTTGGTCATAAAAATGTCGCGGTTCTCGTGCAAAAAAATAAAAAGTTTCCAAATTTCTAAAAATTAAAAAACATATTTACAGTGAAACTTCCTATAAACGGACACTCACGGTTTCGTCGATTTTGTCCGCTTATTGGAGGTGTCCGCTTATGAGAGAGAACTGTGAAATTTTAATATATATTTATTAACAGATTCCGTTGCTTGAGTTTTTCCGATATTATATTTTTCAGCGATCTTTCGTGCTAACAGAGAGAACCGAACCTCCCAAACATTAACAACAACAATAAAAATAAAACACAGCAGTCCCGCCAAAGAAAATATTTTGTAAATACGACAGAAGTATTTAGTCTCCGAATTAAAACGGAAAGAGGTAATTTCCCGGCTGCAGAGTGCGTTGTTGCCAATATACTACATAATATTTATGCACATTTCGTGCAGCGCTCCGTCCCGTTGTCAGAGGTTCACGTCCGGTAAAGGGATGTTTCAGAATTTTTTAACCAAAAAAAATTGTCCGCGTCCGGTTATTAGAGTGTCCGGTTATAGGAGTGAATTTTACATGTAAAGAAATAGGGAAAAACTTGGTTCCAACAAATTTGTCCGCTTAAAGGGAGTGTCCGCTTAATAGATGTGTCCGCAAGAAGAGGTTTCATTGTATTTTTAAAATGTTTAGATATTAAAAAAAATCTTTTTTGTCTTCCTAGCCCGCGCAGCAATCGTTAGAGATAGGAAGGAATTTTTTTTTTTGAGATAATGCCAAATAATATGTTATTTGGGTGTATTTTTACCTATCCTATGTGTGTGTTCTGTCCGTTTTATGAAATGTTCAGGTAAAATAGTGCTCGATACTGTGACGAGAGTCAAAATTCATTAATGCTGATGTTTTTTTAAATTAAACTTTTTAACGAAGCGTCTCATCAATGTGTCAGATCCTTAGATTAATAAGTCAGATCCGTCATGAATCCATTTATTTTTACCTTCCTAGCCCGCGTAGCAATGGCTAGAGAAGGTATTATTTTCGACGAAAAATTTTCTTTGAGATAACGTTGAAAATGTGTTATTTGGGTTTATTTTGACCTATCTTAGTTTCTGAGATATTTACAAAAAACTGTTTTCAAGGCTGATATAATATCATGCTTCACCTGCTAATAGCTAGGAAGGCATCAGATCCGTCATGGATCCATTTAATTTTTTATTCTGGGACTTTCATCCTATTGGATCAATGCACAGTGTTCCGAATACACAATTTAAACGTGTTGGTAACAAAGTAAGGTAATTAAAAAACGAACACAACATCCAATGGCAATGCCGGGAATCGAACCCAGATCGATCGAATGGCAAGCCGCGACTTGTCCCGCTATACCACGGAGATAATTTAATTTTCTATAGTAAAGTTGATTACACAGTTTCTGTAAATTGCTTACCTTTTGAGAAAATGACATAAAACTGAATAATTTCGGTTTATTTTGCATATACCTACTATGTACAGTGTGTACTGCTAACACTTCAGAGTTCGTATCTCAGCAAGAGTACTACGCAGAGAACTTAAGGATATCTCATTTTTGAGGACATTAGTTATTCTTTATTTTATGTTATTACAGAATTTCTCAAAAATTTCGAATTTATAGGCCACTAAAAAAAAATTGGTAAAAATCCAAAATGGAGGCGAAATGTTTAGCGTCATAACTCGAAAACCATTCGTCTGACAAAAAAAACATCCTGAAGCGTTTTTGTACACCACCTTTCGCAAGCTAAAATTCTGTAATGACTGGTCGATAGTGACGTCACTGAGCCAAAGTCATTTTTTTGAAAATTAGTCCAGTGGTTATTTAGAGCATTTATTACGGCCCCATGGAAATACGCGAACTCAATTTTCAAAAACAAAATAACGCATAAATATTTACAAAGCGTAAACATGGTAGGTATATAACGTATGACTCAATAGTTTGATCAAAAATTTGTTTTGCTAAACTTCAGATGTACCGTAACAAAGCTTAGCTAATCCGTTCTCCCTCTTTTTTGTTTTGTGTGTGACAGTGGCGGATCCAGGGGGGGGCACTAGGGGCACTTCCCCCCCCCCCCGAGAATTTTTTGAATATACAAAAAATGAGTAAAAAGTAATGTTTTTGCTAATAAAAATTCAAAATTTTTGCATGAAAGTGTCTATTGTTATTATCATCGAAATTACCGTACAAACCGTTGTTAACCAACAGAGAATGTCACCTAAAGTGCCCCCCCCCCCCGAGAAGCACCTCTGGATCCGCCCTTGGTGTGTGAGTAACAAGGACTTAATAGCGATTAAACCCATAATCGCGATTAAGTGCTTACGGTGCATCTGAGGGTAACTGTCATCTAACAAATGCCTCAAAATATTGGTAAACGCCTTCACCAAATTTTTGGTAAACCAAAAAAAAAAACATATTTTGTTATAATCCGAAAAAACCTCATTCATTAAAACCATTTACATAATACTCCAATACCCTCGGTAACTGCTCATTCATGATGCAAAAATGAGGGCCTTCGGGTCCTTAAACAAAAAAGACCTGATTGGTTACTTTCAAAGGCATAGGCATATTATTTCCATATAGTACGTATTATTGCAATACCTACGGTACCTTATGATGCAGAATGCAAACATATTTGAAATAGCAATATCAATGGGTATAAGTCTATCCTTTTTGCGGTCCTTAAGATAAAATGTCCTGATTGTATAACTTTTACGCATGAATATTATTTTATTCTTGTACTCGTTACGTCAAATCATCGGCGTATAGTTGACAAAAACTCTATCTATGTAAATTTGGTTTCTGTGCATTTTTCGTATCTTTATTTCTGAATGTTTGCTTCAAACGCCAACCATTGTGTAAATAGGTAACAGGGAGTATTGGAATATTACGTATATGATTAAAATACTGTTCTGTTTAAAACTTAATTTTCAGCCCTTAAAAAACTACCCGTAAGTACTACTTAGCTTTTTAGATGATTTAGGGTCCATCTTACCGACTTTTCTTTCGTTACTTAGCTTAAAGCGTTTCTTAATATAATCATAATATGACGTAATAAGGAACCCTTAAGGCTAAGTAACGAAAAAAAAAGTCGGTGCGATGGGCTATAAGCACCATTTTTCCTGAAAATATTCACATTTGATATACATTTTTCGCGAAATCCTTTTAAACAGGAATATTGAACAAAATTACGGCATATTTGAAACCCTATAGATAGGCCTCCATTAAAATTTTAATATTTTTGCTCGTTTTAATAGACCTTTGGCAATTGTTGTGGTGAAATTATAAAAATATATACTTTCGCAAATATAAAAGCACAAAAATGTGAAAAAACTGCTACACAAGGAAATTTATAAAATGCTTTATTCAATAAAAAAATAATTGGATCCATGACGGATCTGATACCTTCCCAGTTAGCCTATTAGCACAATTCAAGTGAAGCCATGATATTATATCAGCCTTGAAAACAGTTTTTTTGTAAATATCTCAGAAATGAAAGCTTCTACGAAATTAGCATTAAAAAAAAGAATTGTCAAAAAACTGTCATTAGCATTATTAGATTTTGACCAAAATCAAATCAGCCCCTTAGAGTATCGAGCACTACTTCACCAGAAAAATTAATGAAAATTGATTCAGCGGTTTAGGAGCTATGGATATGTAAGTCCACTTTCTTGTCAACCTATTTTTTTTTCAAAAGTCAAAATTTTCGATCTGTCAGCCTTTGAGACTGTTGCCATTCAAAATAGAATCAGGCTTGATCTAAAGGGGGCTGTGGATTTGAGTATTAAAAGTTTTTTCGGTAATTTATGGTATTTTTCTACGTTTTGTATTGAAAATTAGTTATATTTCAAAAAATATGGACATGGACATATGGATCTTGAAAACACAAATGGCAAACTTGGATCTCCGGTTTCGAATAAAATATGAAAATTTAGGGAAAACTGATGTGTATAAACGCGAATATAAAATATGAAAATTTAGGGAAAAATTTATGGGTTTAAACGCGTATGTATATAGCTTCTCGTAAGTTAAACTTTTTTATTTAGTTTTATTTTATTCTCCAGTTGTATAAACTGAAAGGGTGACTATCTACGATCTTTAATAATAACTGAGTTTCGTATTTAATTCCATCGAAAATGGGACAAGTTGTACGCCAGTGGTCTTAGCTTCGCCGAGAGGGTTTTACGATCCCGAATACGTTTTGAATAAATAATGGAATAGAAATAACTTTCCCAAGTTTTAGGAGCGTGGGACATCTATCCCTATCCTCCTATGTGTGGTGGTTTATTTTAAGCATTTTCATTAACGAAAGGATATTAATATTATTAGAAGGATACAAGCAAGGAGCAAGAAATATAATTATTTATGTAGCTAACTTTTACAGTTGTTTGATGGGGATGTAAAAACAATCAGTCACACACAGTAGTCTATTATTATATAGAGGCAAACATTTTACGTATACGAGGACAGATACATATAACCAGTCTCAGTAAATATTCTAAACCCTAAGCTATACAACAAATTGAAAGGGATATAGCGAAAAACAGACAAAAGACCAAACAAAACAGTTTCTGGCCATATCCTTACAAAGACTAAGAATAGGTCTTAAAAACGAGGTGTATGTATATATTTAAATAAAATATATAGTAGCATAACAAGTGTCCTACGATTTTGTGAACTGTTTATGGTTGGTTTGAACCTAATCTACCAGGGTAGCTATTCTGGGTCTTCAACGATGTGACTATCCACATCATGCGCTTTGACCAATAGCAAACTCTGAGCGGTCGCGTGTTGTGCGAAATAACTTGCCTCGACCAATGGCATAGTCGCCCGCTCTTCAGAGATAGTGAATTTTACGCGTTTGAAGTGAAATCTGTTATCCTGCTTCGTACCGACTAAACGTTTCTCGATCGGATCGTAGGAGAA
This sequence comes from Aspidapion aeneum, assembly GCA_963576565.1. Classification (NCBI taxonomy): domain Eukaryota; kingdom Metazoa; phylum Arthropoda; class Insecta; order Coleoptera; family Brentidae; genus Aspidapion; species Aspidapion aeneum. The sequence goes on from OY755043.1 coordinate 9,684,802, forward strand.
GCTTGCGCAATGGAAGTCTTTTTGCGTAGCACGTGACGGCTCGGAGCTAATTCAAGAACCTGAATAGCTACCCAGAGCTTTCAATACTTCTTTCCTTATTAGGATTTTTCGCCACTTTATCCCATCATCTAGCGGAAAATATAGGTATTTGTACAAAACCCGGCACCTTCACCAGTTTTTCACATGCCCGTCGCCGAAACCAATATGTCATAATACCCGGCGCCTTCACCAATTCTTGGCGCCTTCACCAATCCATTGTATTTTCTCACGCATTCATTCATTTGTCAAAACACCCGGCGCCTTCACCAGTTATTAAGAATGGATCTTATAGGCGATGGAAAACGTTTGTATGGTAAAGTTTATGAATTTTACAAATGAATAAATTTTGTGAAATAATCTTTGAAGGGTATGGTTCTGCCAATCAAGGAAACCTAAACGAGGATTTAAGGAGAAGATATCGAACCATCAACTTTAAAAAGTGGTCCCAAAATTATCTGAAATTACTCTACACTGGGTTAGAACTATTCCGATACACTTTAGCCACAAGGTCTGGGTTACGCAAGAAGTAATAAAAATATAAAAAAAATGCTTTTTAATTTTATTTTAGGTTTTAAATAGTTTAAACTTTGTTTTAAAATTGAATTTAAAGGATTAATGATGTCAGTAAAGAGAATTTTTAATAGGTTTTGAAATAAATCGGTTTTTTTTTAAATTTTTATTTCCTTTTCTGTTTTTTTCGACTATTATTAGATTTTTTTTCATAAATCTACTTATATAATCCAGAACATGTTATTTCAGGTTAAGTATTTTAAATAAAGAAAACCATTGCATACTTATTTATTGCTATATTTAAAATTAGCAAAATTTTTATCTTAACATTTTTAAACATTAATATCTGCGGTCTCATCATTTTCATCATTATTTATATCATTATCGCTATCATCATTATCATTTTTATCATCTTCATTGCCTTTCTTATCTACACCATAGAGTAATTGGCAGCCTTAGCATACTTAACACAACTCCATTTAATTCTTTTTTATCTTGTCTCGTTTTTATCGCTTATTGGACACAATATAGGGTCAGAGGATACCAACATCCAGTTAAATATATCGCTATTTGTTAATTCTTGAGGTTTTCCTGGGGTAATATTGCCGAAATTTCTTTCTTAAACTCTTAATCTCAATTACTTCTTCTGATAAGTGCCCTACTATAGTGGCAAATGTAGCGATTTTATTATATCAGCTTCATGCAGCAATAGTTTATTAACGCTAACACTCAGTTTATGCCATCCATAAAGGGAATTTGCCATATCTGCTGTTCTAAGATAATACTTTTAAAATTTTTCCTCGTTAATTATGTGCCCATAAGAAATGATGGAAGGAATATTTCGTCGCTTTAATGCAGAAATTCAAAAAAGTCACAAAATTAAGTTTTTACAGGAGAGGATTTTTTTAGTTTGACTCGGCCGGCGTGAGTCGAGGTATCACCGGTCGGGCGGATGGTGGGCACATTTCATCACTTAGGCTTGGGTATGTACCTAAACTGTGGAAAGTTGCAGAAGTTATCATGATCCCATAACCGGGAAAACCACTCCATGACGTGTCATCTTACAGGCCAATATCTTTGCTGCCAATTATATCCAAGCTCTATGAAAAATTATTGCTTAAAAGAATAAAACCCATCATAGAAAGGCAAGAAATTAATCCATCTCATCAATTTGGTTTTCCAGACAAGCATTCCACGATAGATCAAGTACACAGAATTACTAATATAATAGAAAAAGCATTAGAAGAGTTTGTTCTGCAGTTTTTCTAGATGTAGCACAAGCATTCGATAAAGTGTGGCATAAAGGCCTTACTTTTAAACTAAAACGGTTTCTGCCAAAACAATATTCGGATATTTTGGAATCATACATATCTGATAGACATTTTAGAGTAAAACAGGAAGACTCATACTCAAATTTAAGAGAAATTCAAGCAGACGTACCCCAGGGTAGCATACTAGACCCTTATCTATACTTATTATTTACTTGCGATATCCCAAAGCCAGAAAATTGTCACTTAGCAACATTTGTCGATGATACTGGTTTATTGACGGTAGAAAAATCTATTGAAAAATGCATAGAAAAACTTCGGGATGCAATCACCGAAGTTCACAGTTGGACCACAAAGTGGCGAATAAAATTAAATGAAACCAAATCAATTCATTTTGATTTTACAAACAAAAATATAAATCACATACAAATAACAATTAACAACATTCCCGTACCATATTCAAATCAGGCAAAATATCTCGGTATAACACTTGATGCCAAATTGCGCTGGAAAGCACATGTTAAGAAAAAAGAAGAAGAACTTGAGATAAGGTATAGAAAAATGAACTGGCTAATTGGAAGGAAGTCCAATTTAACAATTCATAATAAGTTACTGCTTTATAGACAAATACTGAAACCAGTATGGACATATGGTATTCAACTATGGGGTTGTGCTAAAGAGAGTAACATTCTAGTTTTACAGAGATTTCAAAATAAAGTATTAAGAAACATTGTGAATGCACCTTGGTACGTTCGAAATAGTGACCTTCATCGAGATCAAAAAATCGAAACTGTAGCAGAGACTATAAAAAAGTACGCAAAAAGCCATGAAGATAGACTCCATCGGCATGTGAATGTGGAAGCAATTCAGCTTCTAGACAATAATATGCTAGTTCGAAGACTAAAAAGAGTGAAGCCGTTTGAGCTAGTAAACTAAGTGAATTATATAAAACAAAATAATGCTATAAACACAACACAATTGTGAGTTACAGACTAAACAAAGCGGGGAGAACTGTTGAGTGAACCCTAAGTTTAAATCTGACTTTTCTAGTAAATTAGGTTAAAAAAAAAATGCTAATTAGTCTTACTGACATAGATTATAATACAATAAACACAGTGTGTTTGACAAATAAAAAAAAATAAAAAATTATGACTTAGACATCCAATAGTTCTGCATTCAATAAAGCGCAGTTGGAGCAAAAACACGGAAAATGGGAACACTGCACATAGAATAGTTCTGCATTAAGGCGACGACTTGCAAATCATTCTATTAATTCTTTAATTTGGAAACAAGTTCAAGGTTTTTAAAAAATTTGCATGCTGTATTTCCATCGTTGCTATAACCTGTACCTTTTTAAGGTTGATTAACAACGAGACCTATTTCATCATTGCTATTTTTTGAGCGCACCGAGAAAGGGGGGAGGGGCTCAGGGCCCGGGCCCACCAAACCTAAATTTTTTTTAGATATTTTCCACATATTTCGTGAATGAAAAGATAACATTGCATAAAATACGACCAGAGGTCTCGCCCCCCCCCCAAGCAGGGTTGGATGGGCTCAAACAAACCGGCCCTGGCAATTTTTTTTATTCGGCCCTCGCTTCAGCACAAATATTTTACGGCAAAGAAAACAAGCCATATTGTGTTATTTTTGTTTTTGATATTATGGAAGTTTTGTTATTAAATAACATGCTAATTTTAAAGGATGTAATTTGCATTTTATTAAAAAAAACTTCATATAAACATATGTATGCATGTCGTAAACATCCTAACTTGTGAGATACAAGGTATTTAAAGACTTTCAGAAAATCTCCTTTTTTATTCATATCTGTGATACTGCTCTAGATATTTTTGTAAAGTTTTATATTCTGTATGCCTACATTAAATACTAAGTACCTATTAACATAATTAATATCTAATTTTTTCACAAAATGAAAACTCAAAAAAAAAATTAAAACATACAAAATTTCAACATACAACAGCACAGTTAGTTAAAAAGCTGCAATTAATTTTTTTCGAATTTAGATTTTTGGTCTCGACGGATTTTCCAATATGTCCTATGTAATAAAATTTAAAAAAAAAATCAAAAAAAACAAATAGCAGTAACTGTAATACTTCCTTATGAACAATTAAAACTTTGAAGTCGTTTTTTTCCGAACCACACTTTCGTCACTTGCGCCCTTTTAACTACCGGGATCAGAGCAGGTATGCTAATTTTTCATATGGTAACGACTTTGTTAATAATGAACTTGATGCTGCAATTTTATCTATGATCTCCTATTTGAATTGGTCCCAATACCGATTTTTTAATCAAAAATGATCTTTCGCAACTAAGATATGAGATATTGGCAAGGCCGTACCGAAGGGAGAGATCAGGGGGATCAATCCCCACCAAAATAGTCAACAAAGTGTGTTAAAAGCGAGGGGTCATCAGCTTTCAACAGTACTGTACAAATTTCACAACAGGACCCGACAGTACCACGACAGGACCCAACAGTACTCGACAGTACACGACAGTACCCAACAGTACTCGACAGTACACGATAGGACCCAACAGTACACGACAGTACTCGACACTACCCCCCAACCCCAACCAGTGGCGTAGATGCGAAAAGATATGATGACCTTTTTTTTTTGTCCCTGTCGGCCTTCCCCAAACATGATGACCTTTTTTTTTTGCTCGCATGTTTTTTGAAGGGCGCGCTTTGTACCTCGCAACAGGACCCAACAGTACTCGACAATACACGACAGTACCCAACAGTACACGACAGGACCCAACAGTACTCGACAGTACTCGACAGTACACGACAGTACCCAACAGTACTCGACAGTACCCAACAGTACTCAACAGGACCCAACAGTACACGTCAGGACCCAAGTCCTGTTGGACGCTGTACAAAATTTTAGGGTGCCGATGACCCCTCGGTTAAAAGAGATTTCACAACAGCAACACAAATAAGAAAAAAAAATTGGACAAAGTTTTTATTACATTTTTTTAATCCCCGAAATCGTGTGAAATCCATCATTTTGATATGTGGTCGCAGGAAAAAATATTTTTGTATTTAATGGTGACCTTGCATAAGTTTATTTTATAAAGTCAGAAAGTCCGGCAAGGGATAAAATAATGATGATGACGTTGAGAAATGTCATTAGCCTCACAAGGCCTTGTTTTGATGGCAATTAGCCATTCCCTTTTCAAAAAGTACACTTTAATAATGGAGTCGCTATATCAAAACCACCCACCTCTTTAACATAATGCTTATAATATTTAGATATAGTAAAAAAATAACCACTGCATCAACTGCAATTTTTTTCACAAAAATTATTATACCTAAAAATACTTTATAGTTCAGGCCCTACGGGGTATAAGAATGGGTGTGCGCTATAATAAGTGAGTCGAAATAAATTTAAAATAAAGTTAAAAAAATTTGCATATTTATTTGTAGCCAAATAAAAGAACTTATGGTGCCCACTAGGTAATAAGATTGTCAAAGTAAAAAAAAGCAGGTCTCCAATAAATAAAAATATGCCTACACAAAAAGAAATTAGCTACAGTATACATACATATTAGTTTTTAGCCAACGATGGATAACATTAATTCAATGTACAAAACCGTTTTATCTTAGCTTTTGATTCAAATACCATTTCATATTGTAATGTTCGTCTACGTTGATTCAAAAATTCATGCTTTTTAATTTTTGCCTGTAGATGATTTAAGTCAGTTACCCCTATGCGGCTCCAGCTTTAATCCATGCTTGCATTGAAAAATAATAAGCATGGAAAACAAAATAACGAGTTTGTAACATCACATCCACAAATCCAGTTGTTTTTTTGGTAAATATCTTTTCTAAAGTACCTTTTAAATTCCTACCTTCGTTTCTTTTAGAGCAAGTTTGCGATAATTCTAGTTCTGGAGTCGGCCTTCCTAGTCTTTTAATTTCAATTTTTTGATTTAAATTAAAGGAGGAAAAGCTTGCTATAATGTTTTGTACACAATTAAGTCTTGAATTACTTCCAAGATTACCCGAACCCGAACTTATAACTGCCTCAGACATATTCGACACTTGTAGATAATAAATAACCCAAAAATTACAAACAAGAAGCCGAAAACAACATAAAATTCACTTAAAAACTGCGTAAATAAATTTTAATTACGCCCAATACACGCATACTAACGATAATATAAACAGTAATCAGCTGAGAACTATAAAAAAACGACGATCGTAAAAAACGATGCAAGTGTGTATTGATTTAGCGCACCACCTCGCCCTTTTCTCGGCCGATATCCCGAGCATTTCCGATCCAATTGCGTGGCAAAAATTGGATTAAAGAGGAACGCCGAATCCACGCGCACCTCCAGATTCAAGCCCGCCCTCTCATATCTCTAGATTCAAGCGAGGCGAGGCGATCGAAGGCCACCGTATGCGGCAGCAAGCGTCAAGTCGAAAAGATATTAATTACTTCCGTTAATGGCCGATAGATGCCACTAGCGGGATCGGGATCATTAAAAAATAAATAAAAAACAACAGTAATTATTTAATAGTAGTTTGTATTTATTTTTTTTCTTGTTTTTGCTGGGGGTGCGCGCGCACCAGCGCTCCTATGGACTAGCCGCCCCTGGAATACAAGAATAAAATAATAGTCATGCGTAAAAGTATAACCAATCAGGACATTTTTTCTTAAGGACCGCAAAAAGGATGGACTTATACCCATTGATATTGCTAGTTCACATATGTTTGCATTCTGCATCGTAAGGTGCCGTAAGTATTGCAATAATACGTACTATATGGAAATTCTATGCATATGTCTTTGAAAGCAACCAATCAGGTCTTTTTTGCTTAAGGACCTCAAGGCGCTCATGTTTGCATCATGAATGGGCAGTTACCGTGGGTATTGGAATATTATGTACAGGGAGTCCCAAATTGGGCACTTTTAGGGGGTTTAAGGTACTTCTAGGGGAGACAGAGAAAAACTGACCACGCACTGCGAGGCTCAAATTTCAAGAGAAGACTTATAGTGAAAACCGCATTTTGAATTATTGTCTCGTCTTTGAGCTACGGGGGCTTTTTGAAAAGTCTGCATTTTGGAGGGGGATCTATAACTTCGTTATTATTGGAAATTTTGATTTAGAGTAAATTGCAATTTTATGGACTTTGTCACGAGGAATTCACCCGCTAAATTAAATTTTCCCTATCACTTTTAGTATTTGAGATATGACATAAAATTGCATTTTTTTATGGAATGGCCTATATTTTAATTAATTTTCAAATTCGTCATTGAATTCTTTTCAAAATGATGTATCATATGTCATAGTTTGATTGAGCGGTTTCGGAGATAATTAAAGTTTTTTATTTTTGTCTAGTGTGCGTTGAATGACGTCATGCGCCATTGACGTGAAAGCCTTGCGGTCAAATCCTACTTCAATGCTCCTATAGTTTTGTTGTTTTATACTATGCAAATCAAGCTGGCCTTGCGTCTTGGCGTTTTGTCATTGTTTTCAATTGTTTAAACAATTTGGCATTACGCTTTGATATGAAATTATTTTGCACAAAAGCGTTTTAATTTTATTTTGAAATATGTATCATTTTTGTTACTTTTTATAACTAGGCTTTGAGGGCCATCAGCTGAATTATCATTTTTCTAAACCAGGCTTACTATATTTTTGACTGTGTAAAATAATAAAAAAACTGGAATGCCTTGATCTGCCTCAGTAGGAAATCATAGCGCAGTAGAAATAAGTGAAAAAGCTGAATATCTCCTAAACCGCTCAATCAAACTATGACATATGATAGGTACATCATTTTGAAAAGAATTCAATGACGAATTCGAAAATTAATTAAAATATAGGCCATTCCATAAGAAAAAATGCAACTTTGTGTCATATCTCAAAAACTAAAAGTGACAGTTAAAATATAATTTAGCGGGTGAATTCCTCGTGACAAAGTCTATGAAACTGCAATTCACTCTAAATCAAAAATTCCACTAATAACGAAGTTATAAACCCCCTTCACAAATGCAGACTTTTCAAAAAACCCCCGTAGCTCAAAGACGAGACGATATTTCAAAATGCGGTTTTCACTATGTCTTCTCTTGAAATTTGAGCCTCGCAGTGCGTGGTCAGTTTTTCTCTGTCTCCCCTAGAAGTACCTTAAACCCCCTAAAAGTGCAAAATTTGGGACACCCTGTATATGGTCCGAGACTGCGTTTAATGATAGCAGCAACACACTTAGTATGAGACATAAGACTCGCCTGAATATTTTACGCGAAGGAACCACCCCCCAACCCTGGCAGGGGAGTGGTTGAATCAGTGGTGGGACAATCAGCAGTGTCGTGACGTGACCTTCAAAAAAAAATAAAAAATCAGCGCCTGATGTTATGTCTACAAAGTGGAGGATGGTGGCCCGTCCGTTTTGATAGCCATCCAAGGCCAACACAAAAATAGAGGCCACGACCCTGAAAAAATCAGCTGTTCTCCCGGGGCTGAATTTTACATTGTGTCTTATGGGAGGTCAGACGTTTTTTTATGATATTTTCAAAATGGCACTACAGATTTTCGCAAAATTTCAGTGAAATATTCTCAGACACCATCCCGATATTCCACCAAATCTTCAAGATTTAGCATTCCTTATTTTGAATTCAAATTACCCGCCATGTACCACATGCCAACTGTTATATTTGACATGTATTTGACTTTGTCATATGTGATTGTCACATTCGCTTCTGCTTTAAACTTAATTTACACATTTACTATACATTTAAAAAAATTGTTCTGCCAGAATAAAGTAAAAACAATCTCAAAAACGGCTTTATTTAACAAAAAATCAAATATCCATGAACCGTCATTCCAACTTCAAAATTTTAAAGACAATCAGCTGTGTCGTAACGTGACCATCAAAAAAAATCAGCCCCGGATGTGACGTCAACAAAGTGGAGGATCGTGGCCCGTTCATTTTGATAGCCCTGAGACATCTTGCATGCATGATGATTGATGTCACTTACCGTTGTCAAACTAAATTATTAAATTAATATTAATTAATATTGTTAATATTAAATAAAAAATCTTTATAATGCCAAAACGAGCCCTGAGAATATTATTAGGACTAAGAGCAACGGAATCATGTAGAAATAAATTTATAGGGAAAATATTTACTTGACCGTTCCAGGAATCTACATCTTCGAGTGTATATTGTTGTTAAGGAAAAATCCTAGTTTATTCTCAGAATACACAACAAATCAAACCTGTAATACAAGGCATACGGATAGCTTGTATATATATCCAAAGCACAGATTAACAATTACTGAGAAAAGTCCTGTATACGCCGCTATTAAGCCAGTGGCGCACCCAGGAATGTGTCTTGGGGGGGGGGGCCGACAGCTACAAAGCGTGCCCTCAAAAAACTTGCGACCAAAAAAAAAAACAAAAAAAAAAAACAAAAAAAAAACAAAGGTCATCATGTGTGGGGGAGGCCGACAGGTACCAAGGGCGTCCTCAAAAATCCTGCGACCAAACAAACAAAAAAAAAGGTCATCATGTCTTTTCGCAACTACGCCACTGCTTGGGGTTGGGGGGTCCCGAAGCCTCCTGATGTCAAATTTTAAGGTATTTTTCATGTTTTATCATCAAATATGTAGAAAATATATTAAAAATCTAAGGCTTCGGGGGGCCCGGGCCCCGGGCCCCCTTCCTGGGTGCGCCCATGATTAAGCTATACAACAAACTACCCTATCCATAAAAAGCATAGAGAGTCTTTCAAAACTTTTAAAAGGGCATGTTTCAATTATTTATGTGATTTAGAGCCTTCAATTATTGACTTTACAAAATAATATTTTTTTTCTCGTTTCATTGTTTTTTTAGTTTTAAATTATTCAAATATCTAAGCCAAATTATAAATGTATTTTATATTAAAGTGTAAGCGTGGATTTAAGTCTAAATATTCAATAAGGGCACCTATACATGCCCCATGAAAATGAACATTAAAACCGTTAATTTTTACTGTAAACAAATTGTAAGTGCAACTTACATACTTAATTTGTAGTTTTAGATGGCTTTGACGAACCAATTTACTATTGTAAAAATTTGGAAATAAAAATATTGTCTATTGTCTAATTACTTTTATAAAACGCCAATGACAAGAAAACCCCCTAAGGTTGCCGCCCCGGGCGAGGGTCGGCCCTGATCAGAGTTAAATTATGTAGGTCAGTTGCAGCTTGTGTGCTCAAAGGGCTGCTCTGCCTGCCTGACGTTTTATTGACGACATTCTTAAAATAGTTTTGCACTTTTGCGGATACACGAACTTGAACATAAATGCGTTACGGGTGAAACTATATCAAGTAAAAAGAATCAAAAGGTCAAATTTAAAGAATTAAATAATAAATAAAAGCATAAGATAACATAACAAAAACAATGAATACTAAAATTCACGTTTGCTAGTATTATTTGGTTAAAAAATTCGGCTGATTAACGTTCGCATCTGATGGTGGGCAAAAACGCTAATCAGCGTTGCTCTGGCCTGAAAGACAGAAGAGCTGTCATAGATGATGATAGCCGACTTCAACTAAAACACACATTCCTCCCGCCCCAGCTCGAGAACATCCAGCCATACCTCGCTGAAAAATGGGTGAAATTGAAACCTTGCCCCACGCGGCGCTGCCGGCTTGTAATTATTTACGCTAAAAAAGTTCACCCAATTAGTCGCTTGATGTTAACCACAGATAATAAAAAGAACTAGACAATCATGTCGTAAGGGAAGATTTAACTTTTTTAAATAAATCAATTAAAACTACTGTTTGTACTCCCACATAGCACAAAAATCACATCAACATTAAATTAACGTGAACAAAAATAACAAAGTTTTTTTTTACCTGAAAACAACCTCATACCATGTAATATTTATTTTGTAAAATGTACATGCTTAGAGATAACTTAAAAACAAGGAGAAATCAAGCTATAAAAATGTACTTTTTGCTGAAGTTTCTGGTGCTGTGTATATAACGTGATTTTTACCCTCGTTATTTTCATGTACCAAATTCACACTTGAAAAGTCCTCCACAACATGTTCTAAAACGCCACTAGATTAAGACTTCTCAAACCTACTAACTTTCTGCGACTTTTTTGGTCACGTTTTTTTAATAACATTTTTTTAACTTAAAAGAGACGCGAAAGGAAGTTATAAAAGTTCATTAGTTTAAGACTACAACACTTCAAGACAATTTTAAAGATGGCGCTCAAGGCAAGACAAAATATCTATATATCTATCTATATACATTATGTTTCTTTTAAAAGCTAAACAAGATTTTTTAACAGTACCTAAATACTTTCACAGAAAATTAATGTCTCTTTATTAGGTTAATAACAGATGGTGAAGGATCAGGGATCAGTTCCTTAAAAGGTTTTTGGATAGTGATGGGCATAATCGGGTAATTTCAATCCTCGAGTATCGATCCTCGAGGATTTTAATAATCGGATGATCATTCGTTCGAGGAATCCTCGGCCATAATTTAATGAATGTTTTGTTTTTAATGTTTACTTTCGGTTATGTGGTTGTGTAACATAGCCCGGAGATTTGCTTTCAGTGCATTGTTGCCAATAGTTGTCTTCTGGAAAACATAATGGTGTGTAAACAATTAATAATTAATTTAATTGCTATATAAATAACATTTTGAAGGGTTGGTTTTTCATTTCTTTATTTCCCATAAGAATATTTGAAAGACGTGGTTTTGTGGGTTTCTGAGTTTAAGGATTTTGAGTTTTTTGTTTTGTGGCAACTTGGCAACGTTTCAAGCTAAAATGAAATTTCGGGGAACTACAAACTACACGCTACAAAGGCGGTTTTAAGCTAATCGCCTTATTTTTAATTTTTACTCTAGATATAAATAATGATAAAAAAATAATTCTATATAAAATACCTATTTTCAGTGTAATTGAGAATTGAGGAAACTCGAGCGATTTAAAATAATTAAAAGGTTATCCCTTCCTGAGTCCTCTATACAAAACAAAACAAAATGCACGGCAAACGGCACATACGAAATGTCTTAGGTGGTTTCATGTTTTATCTCACAGCACGGAAAGCATCGAGGATCGAGAAAAATCCTCGAAACATACCGAGGATATCGATCCTCAAATGACCGAGGATTTTTCATTCGAGTGATCCCATCACTATTTTTGGAGTTTAGACGCCAAAGCACTGCCTGATAGATTTCGTCAAAGTGAAAAATCTCGACAAGAGGTGGCACTGCTGCTATATTCATAGTAGAAAAGCCATGCAAGTCGCGTTTTATAATTCGTGTAGAAAAGGTGTGAATCTAATGTGATTTTAACGTAAAAATCACTTGAAAATATAAATATTGCTGTTTTAATTTTATAATGGCGTTATTAAAACGCAGTTTTTAGCAACGTTATTTTTTATAACGTTAATGAATGACCTATTAAGCTTGTTTTCATATATGAAATAAACGTTTTTTTCTAGCAGCTTCTAAAATCAACGTTTTTTTTTTCTCACGCCTTTTTTACGTGTTAAACACGTGATTGTGCTATGTGATTATTTACAACTAGGTAAAGAAATGCTGTTTTATTTTTAGTAGGCCTTAAATCTGATTTTTTTTGTTTCCAAATAAAATTATACCACAATCTGTGTAAAAATAAATTAAAAATATACTATAAAACAAATATTTTCGCTCAATTTTATCAATATTCATGATTATTACATCAATACAAACATTTGCTAATTTAAAATAATTGACGTCCATTTTTTTGCAATTTCGTCACACTGTGCAACGGGCCAGTGCCACTGAAAACACCTTTTAGTATGATTGTATGGAAATGCAAAATTCAAATGTACAGCGTGTCCCATTTTCGATGGGATTAAATGGGAAACTCGGTTATTATTAAAGATATTGATTTTCTGATTGCACCTTACCGTGCTCTTTTTTGGAGACCTTAAAAATGGTGTAATCAGCTATACCCCGTAGTTTCGCTAATACAGGGAGTTTTTGAAAAAATTGCTTTAATTAATTCCTTGTAACTCGCTTATTTTGCAAGATACTTTTATTCTGTAAAAACCTTTCTATAGCAACTTTTTTAGAGCAAAATAATGATGTTGTCAATTTTTTAAAATATTGTTTAGTTTTTGAGATATGGTATTTGTCATAAAAAATTTAATACGGACCTGGATTTTTTTTATTACTACTTTGATTGGTTCCATGCTATTACTACCTAAAAATGATAAAACTTTAATATTTTTTTGATTTAAGGTTAAAAAAAACTATTTAATATTTGAAAAAAAAAATTATAGTCCAAACCTGGAAATTTCCAACGTAATTATAAATTAAAAATTGCAAGACACACTAGTTCAACGATTTTTACTTTATCTGTTTTGAAATGATAATTAAAAGATTTATAAATAAAGTAAAAAACGTTAAAAAGTTACAAAAATAATATCATACTAATTATTTGATGGTAGCACAGCAGGTCGTGAAATTTACAAACCAAAGCGTGGAATTGACATTGTCATTTTACTTGTCATTTTTGTGAATGGCTTACAATTATTTTAAACTGGCTAGAAATCGACCATATCTAGATTTTGAAAAATGTGATATGTTTGACTGCTTCATTCAAGCAACAAAATCCCAATATTTAAATGGCAGAAATATTTTTATGCAAAATGCGTTAAGAAAAATTACTCAAAAATGCCAACAATGTCTTACACATAATGGTAATCAGAAAAATTAGTTTTTTTTGTATTTTTCGTAAACTTTGTTTCAAATAAATCTGTAAATTAACGTAAAACCATTTTAATATGCTAAGTATCAAAACAGTTAAACTAAAAATTATTTATCTAGCAATTTTTAATTTATATTTATGTTGAAAATATCCAGGCTCGGACTAATTTTATTTTTAAATATAATTTTTTTTTTACCTTAAAACAAAATTTTTTTTAATTTTTGTTATTTTATGATAATATTAGCATGAAACCAATCAAAATAGTAATAAAGCAAATCCAGGTCCGTATTTAATTTTTTTATGATAAATACCATATCTCAAAAACTAAACAATATTTTAAAAAGTTGACAACGTCATTATTTTCTTCTAAAAAAGTTGCCATGAAAACCTTTTTACAGAATAAAAATATCTCGCAAAATAAGCGAGATACAAGGGATTATTAAAAATAAAATTTTTTCAAATACATATTAGCGAAACTACGCGGTATAGCAAAAATCTGATTACGCCATTTTTAAGGGCTCAAAAAAAGAGCACGGTAAGGTGCAATCAGAAAATCAATATCTTTAATAATAACCGAGTTTCCCATTTAATCCCATCGAAAATGGGACACGCTGTACACATTCCCATGGCAAGTTTTTCAATGAATAAATTTTTTCGAATTTTAATTAAGTTTTCATGTTTTAGCTGTTGCACCTGTGTTTATCCCGGAGCGCGGTTATTATTTTACATCACCATGCATCGATAAAATTTTAAAACTAAAATCAATTTTGCACTACATTATGCAGCAATATGGTATACCTCTCCACTTCCTCTTTTTAAATGAAAAATATTGAGGTAAATGTACAGTGAAACCTCCTATAAGCGGACACTCACGATTTCGTCAATTTTGTCCGCTTATTGGAGGTGTCCGCTTATTGGAGGTGTCCGCTTAAGAGAGAGAACTGCGAAATTTTAATATACAGGGTGTCCCAGAACTAATGGTACATAGTTAAACTGTAGATTCCCTGGGTCAAAATATTACGATTTAGCCATACTTACTTTAGTCCAAAAGTTCGTACTAACCGAGATACAGGGTGTTAAACTTTATTTTTTCAATTCGATTTTCTTTAATAACTTTTTTACTAATTAATATTTTTGCAAAAAATAACCAGTGTGTAAGTTTCTTTGAAATTGGCAAGACGATTTCGTTGAAGATTTTGATGTACAATGTACAGGGTGTTCCTTGGACCACTACCATTTCATTAAAATCAGTGTATTTTTTTTGTGTCTCGGTGTATACCAGTTTTCATGTAAAATAATGGTTTTCCCATCCTTTTTATGTAAAAAAGTTATACTGGTTTAAAGTCGCTCAGAGCAACGATTTTTGAGATTTTTGCATTTCAAGTTTTTATTGCATGTGAGTGATATGCCTAATTTATGTATAATACTTTCTTCAATTATTTCTACTAATTAATATTTTTGCAAAAACTAACCAGCATGTAGGTTTTTCTGAAATATGCAAGACGATTCTCTTGAAAAATTTGATGTACAATGTACAGGGTGTGCTTTGGACCACTACCATTGCATTAAAATCATCAGTGTATTTTTTTAAACTATACTATATTTAAGTAGGTTTTTAAACAGAATATTATTTTAATTATTAAATAATTATTAATAACAAAAAAAAAACCACTTATAAAAATTATACATATTTCATTGCAACAACAAGTTTTTAGAAAGAGAAAAACAGAAAAAAATCTACAATAATTGTTAAAAATGGCCACCATTAACCTGAATACATTTGTTTATTCGCTTATTATACGAACGTCTGATTTTAAAATAAAGATTTGCCTTTCTGAACGCCTCTCCAGCATTTTGAATTTTTTGAAATAGTTCTTCTCGGATATTTATCTTGGTGTCATAGACAAATGATTTCATATTG
The DNA here is from genome assembly GCA_963576565.1 of Aspidapion aeneum. Taxonomy (NCBI): domain Eukaryota; kingdom Metazoa; phylum Arthropoda; class Insecta; order Coleoptera; family Brentidae; genus Aspidapion; species Aspidapion aeneum. The sequence continues at coordinate 9,700,255 of OY755043.1, forward strand.
CCCCATATACAAAAGTCCGGGGGGTTTAAGTCTGGGCTTCGACAGGGCCAAGGAATGTGGCTATCATTAGGATATTCACTGTTTAGATAATGTCTAGCACGTCTGGAAAAGTGTGCTGGAGCACTGTCTTGCATAAAAAACATATTTTGTCTTACTTCTAAAGGTATATCATCTAGAAGGTCTGGTAATTGATTTTGCAGAAGTCAAGATATAGCTCTTTATGATTATAATATTTGTCAATTTTAAAATTTTAACTTAGTTGCTAAGCCCCATGCTTAAGAAATTTTATATTTTTTAAATAATAATAAAATATTAATTTTATTAATAATTAAACTAACTAGCTGCTAAGTAGTGTCCGAACTGAATTTTAAAACAGACTCGGATCTGTTTAGCATAGAGCGGTGGTATTTTTGAGAATTTAATTCGTTAGGTAGTTCTTAAATCAATATGAAAAAATATGCTTTTAAAACAGACCCCTCTCTTATTTGTTTCGCTAAGAAGCCATAAAGTTTAGTTTGTGGTATTACCCCCCCCCCAGAAATAAAATAATATTAAAAATATTTTTTCGTTGCCTATTACCCCCCCTATATTTGGACCCAGATCCGCGCCTGACTTCCGACCTGCTCAAGAATTATTGACGAACTGTTCGAGAATAGGGTTACCATCTCTAACCAGGTCCAGCCATCAAGAAAATCCGGACAAAATCCGGACGTCAAAATTTTTTCGATGCCACACACAAAAAATCAACTTTTTTTTATTGAAACAATAACTAATAAATAACATAATATACCTACTATTTTATAGGTACTTTTCACTGCTTTGTATTTTATTCAACAGCGTTGAATTTTTAGGCAGAAGTACAAAATCGTTAAATTCTGAGCAGCACATATATTTCTTAAATTGTATGAAGTCATGAGTATTCTTTTTACAGAAGATAAAAGCAGCCTATTTCTTTCTTTGGTCCACTGGGTAGAAATACTTGCATTAAAATATTTTGCCCATTTTTCGTGGGTAGGCAGATTGTGGTCATCAGAAGTAAAATTGTCTGATATGTACTTTTTTAGATTACAAACTTCATCAAAAAAATTGTGTGTGCTTAAGACCACACGGCAGAAGTGTAATTCAACAAGGCGAAATTAATAATACTACTTTAAGCGGGGTCTTAACATAACGTTTTACCTTACGTCTTGCCTGTCAGTCAAAAGGGTCAAGTATGACGGTTGAAAGACTAGCGTAGACACTTGATAGTTTTAACGTACGTTTTTAGATCAGTTTTTGATACAAAACGATGGTTTTATTGGAAAACAATGCGTGATCCGGTCAGTTCTCTAGGCGGTCTTCCGTCTTAAATCAGTTCAAGTAAAACGTCCGTTTTTCCGTCTACACACAAAGTTTTACTTAATGCGTTTTGACTGAACAGGCAAGATGCAAGGTAAAACGTTATGTGAAGACCCCGCTTAAAGGTAAATTCACACTGCTAAATTTATCGACGATTATTGTTTACTTACATTTTTTAAACTAGTTTATTTTGCATTATTTGATGTTTATAAAGGCGGCTACTTTAAAATCCGGACGTTTATGAAAAATCCGCCCGGACCCACCCGGACGTAGTAAAAATCCGGACAAGTCCGGATTAATCCGGACGTCTGGTAACCCTATTCGAGAACAGCTTGCAAACTTGGATTGTACCCTACTCTAAAAATAACACTAACTGCGTTCGGTATTTACGTCGGATTAATCTTTTTGATCGAAATCGTTCGTTAATTTCATCTAGATCTAGGGGAGGTAGATCTGAATCGTTCGGTAATTCTGCTCAGACTAGTCGGACGTAAATCTGGTTGCTCCGTACATTTTGATCGACGAAACAGATTAATCGGAGATTGTGACGTATGTTGTGTATTTGTTTTGTTTACAAAAATAATTTTTTTATGTAAAAAGATTGAAATCGAATTATTTGATGTTGAAGAAAAATTATATAAATTTCCGACATCACAGGAAAATGTTGTCAGAAATATAGCTGGGCGTGTGTTGCAATATGTACATACATAATATTTTTGGTTATATTTAAGGTTATAACCAATTATAAAAATTTGATCGAAGGGAACGTCTTTAAATTACGTAACGCAAAACTTCCGGATTTTTGACCCACCCCCTCCCCCCCCCTCGTAACGCATTTTTAAGAAAAAACACATTAAAAAAGTATTGAGTGTAACGCAAGGCCAATGAACTTGTAAGGCCAAACCCACCTCCCCCCCCCCCGTAATTTAAGGACAGGCCCTAATCTGTAATCACGTGACCAAAAATCCGTCACGTCTGAGCAGGGCTATCAAAATGGACGGGCCACGATCCTCCACTTTGTTGACGTCACATCCGGGGCTGATTTTTTTTGTGATGGTCACATTACGACACAGCTGATTGTCTTTAAAATTTTGAAGTTGGAATGACGGTTCATGGATATTTGATTTTTTGTTAAATAAAGCCGTTTTTGAGATTGTTTTTACTTTATTCTGGCAGAACAATTTTTTTTAAATGTATAGTAAGCCCTAATTTTTCATAGCCGCTTCATTAGCTCAAACAAAAATTAAGTTTAAAGCAGAAGCGAATGTGACAATCACATATGACAAAGTCAAATACATGTCAAATATAACAGTTGGCATGTGGTACATGGCGGGTAATTTGAATTCAAAATAAGGAATGCTAAATCTTGATGATTTTAACCTTTTAATCATGTTGCTTCCTTACAAACCTTTGGTGGAATATCGGGATGGTGTCTGAGAATATTTCACTGAAATTTTGCGGAAATCTGTAGTGCCATTTTGAAAATATCATAAAAAAACATCTGACCTCCCATAAGACCCAATGTAAAATTCAGCCCCGGGAGAACAGCTGATTTTTTCAGGGTCGTGGCCTCTATTTTTGTGTTGGTCTTGGTCTGAGATGCAAATACCGAACTGGCTGGTATTTGCACGTTTTCAAAATTGTGCAAAACTCCGATTTACCTTAAAGTATATTGCGGAAAATTAGCAATCATAATTAATAATAGTAATTATTTCGCGGGCTAATAGATTCACCGTTTGATTGGAAAATTATAACAATATATGCGAACTCCATTAAAATTAATCAAAATCGCCAATTACCGTTTATCCGCAACCAAATTGTATAGGTTGAATAATACTTCAAAAATACAACGTTCTGTGTTCTATTCGAAAAATTATATCAACAAAAAACTACCACAGAGCCAACTACAGCTCGCCATTGGTAAACAACTAGCCATAGACTACAGTAAACGGCTCGTTTAAGGGCCGGTTTCTTAATAGAGGGTTAGCCCTGACCCGTGGGTTATCTTTCATAGCTATCTTTTTTTAACATGAGGTAAATATTTCAGTCATCTCTTTTTTAACCCACCGGTCAGGGCTAACCCTCATTTGTGACGTCACTCTACAAGGAGTGGTATTTACCACGGCCGCTTAAACGCCCACTAAACACAAAAACATTTTAATAACGTCAAAATAATGTATAAGTTAAAAACATAACGTTAGGTTGGATGTTAGTTCTAACGTCATATTTCTAGTGAAAAAGAAGCTTAATAACCCGTTTTCTGACGTTAGAAAAATAATCTTATGTTTTTATAACGTTTTTTTAAAGTGTTTTTCGAACGTTAAAAAAATATTGATTTTTAACAGTGAAAAAGAAATGTTTTTCTAACATTGAAAAATAAATGTTTTTTAACAATAAAAAAATATATATTTTTTAAATATCTCTAAAGATAAGGTAACATAAATAATGTAAATAAAATTCTTCTATTTTGGAAACGCAGGGCAGCAACAGTCCGTTGAGATTTTCGTGAATTCGACACTCAGTAAAGGCAATTCGGCTCGTAGCTTCTGAAAATAAAATTTAAAATTTTATGTAAACAATAATTTTGTAGTATGTGCCTCGCTATGAGGCCAAACAATTCATGCTCAAGTGAATACAAGGCAAACAATTTCAAGGCGCGTATTCACTTTAGCATGAATGCAAACGAAGCATTCGTTTGGTCCCGCTGCGAGGCTTGCAAAGTAGCAGTTTGCTAAACCTCGCCTATGTAACATTTATTTATCTATTTATATAATTCTGCCTCAAATGAATACGCGGCTTAAGGTCCGGCGGCTAATCGTCCGCGGTGAATTGTCGCATTCCCTGTCTGATTACCTATAGGTATGCGATATTTTATATTAAACCATTTTTTTTTCTTTTGTTTACTTTTTCTTACCTGATTTTGTGGTGCTTCATTTAGATCACTGCACACAAATTTGTTGTTCTTTAACTATGCCATCTTTTCCACACAACTAGAGTAATATTCCGATCCAAATATGTATTCACTATCAATATTAATAATTGTGCTTTAAATTTGCCATGTTTGTTTCTGCAAGATGCAAATATTTTAACCAAAATTACAAAAATCGTCTTTGCTACCGACTCGTATCAACTCGCAGCGAAACGCAACTAATGGCGATGTTCAGGTAGTGGGACTGCTATACTATAGAGGGCGCTGCCATCGCGCCCTCTATAGTATATATTTTTTTAATGTTTAATAAACAAAACATTTATTAGCTTCATATATCTTAAATTCAACGTTAGAAGTGAGATCTAGAAAAAACATTATAAAAATAAGCAAAGATTGATGGTATTATTTTTAATGTTAGTGAAATTATGGTTTTTTTAATGCTGGTTTAACGTTTTTAAAAAATATATTTTTAGTAATGCTTTTAGTCAAAAGTTGACTTAATTTTAACACAAATTTGTGTTAGAAAAAAAAAATGTTTTCAACATTTATTTAACGTTTTTTACGATTTTGTGCTTGGCAGGCATCGGGATGGATGCTTTTATTTAATATAAAATGCTTCGTATTGCATAAGAAGTCGAGACTAATTTCTGGTTAAAGCGTTAGGACTTTCTAGGGCATCAATTATAAATGTTTTTTCTGAGCATTCGTTTATAATCTCTAGAATTCCACGTGCAAGTACTTATTTTGCATTTTTGCTATTTATAGAAGTAAAGACTTTCTGTAAGTATCGTGTTTTAAAGATTAATTAAAAATATTATTAGAAGCATATGGTAGTTGTCGAAGATTTTTTTAAACTATGCTAGATCGATTGGCATCCAAGTTGATATTTTTATTTTTTTAAGTATTAAAAAAGTTATAAAAAATCAAGATTAGATCACTTAATTTTAAAACGCCCGGTGTTTGCCTGAAATTTGAATGGGAGGGCCTATATAACGTAATAAATCCAGAATGGCGGTAGATCCATCATGCCATCCATTTATTTTATTATATATATATATATATATATATATATATATATAATATGTCTGGCCGGTGAGGGGTCACAAGCCATATGTCTGGCCGGTGGAGGGGTCACAAGCCAGTGACACTCTCTGCTGCTACAGGTAACGACGTAAGACCTGTACAGCCAGCTTCGCCTGCAGGGGGGGCCGTAGGCCTTCGGGATTCGCATCCCCGCAGACCCCAGCAAACCAACTGGCGGGTTAGCACCCCGCGGGTTGAGAATTACCTGCTCTCGTTGAACCAAACGAAGCCTCGGAACCCGCCCCAGACGTCGGGAGTGCGTCTGTGGGAAGATCGTTACAGTCCCTAGCACAAGAAGACGGAGCGAGTGGCGCCTCTGTGCGAAACGGAACCACAAGGCCAAGCACCCCCAATCACGACACCCGGAGAAACAGCTTGGATCTGCAGGACGCAAGTCCACCGCAGGATCCCGCTGTAGCTCAAAGACGGGGAAGGCAGCATTGGACCAGGGAAATGAATCTCACACTGATGAATGCTTACTTCAAAGTCACTGAAGGGGAGACAAAGAAAACCAAGTACCGGGCAAGAATGGTTGAACTATGGAATGAAGCTTTTCCCGAAAAACAGTTCACATCGCAACACCTAGCGGCACAAATTACTAACATCAAAAAGCGTAAGTTGATATCTCCGGATGAACTAGCTGCAATGAAGGCTGAAGCAACTGAAAACCGGAACAGGAGGCCGCAACTGCTTAGGCAGTCACTAGCAAGGAGAAGCTTTATACCAGCGGCCCCAGATGAAAGGACTGAACCAAACGATGAGCCACAACAAGAAGATGATCAACCAGTATCAGCCGAGATCAAGCTGCTCTTTCAAGAATTCCATCATAAATATGAAGGAGTAGAAATGCACGTAAGGCCAAAGCTATCACGCATTAAAATCACCTTAGAGGTCAAAAACACAATAGAAGCAATTAACACAACACTTAAAGGAGAGTTCACAAGATCTAATGACCTAGAAAACCTATGTCATAACGTATACTGCGCTGCTAGCGTTGCCACTAGCATACACGCGCAAACAAAAACCGCGCCTTCTACAACAACAAACGAAACCCAAAAACAACCTCCATGGGAGAAAAGGCTTGAAGAAAAAATCTCTGCCTTTCGGCGGGAGATTGGTGTATTACACTCGTATCTTACGACCGATCAACCCAAAAAGAAGCTAGAGAAGAAAGTTTTAAGCTATGCAAAGAGCGCAAAAATAAAGAAAAACGATGCGCAGTATCGGGAAAAACTACTCCTTAGGGTCGAGGTGTTAAAGCAAAAGATAGCAGCACTGGGAAATAGGATAAAAAGGTATCATAAGAGAACGCTTAGGCGGAAACAAAATGACCTTTTTATCAATAACCAGAAATTGTTCTTCAGAAATCTTAACGAGGAGAACCAAGGCCAAAATACAAACACAATACCCTCTAAGGAAGAAATGACTGAATTCTGGTCGAGCATCTGGTCCCAGAGAGTTGAGCATGACTTCCAGGCACAATGGATCGCTGCTGAAAAAGAAAGCGCGGCAAATTACACAGAGATGCCAGAGGTTACTGTCTCTGAAACAGACGTTAAGGAGACAGTAAAGCGACTCAAAAACTGGACAGCGCCGGGACTTGACGGAATACACAATTATTGGTGGAAGGGATTCTCACACACACACAAGATCTTAGCGAGCCTGATTCAAAACGCATTAAGGAATCCACGCGAAATCCCCACATATCTCACGCTTGGGCAGACACACATGCTGCCTAAGAAAGGAAATTTACAACAGGCCAAAAACTATAGACCAATAACGTGTCTTCCGTCGGCTTACAAGATACTGACTTCCATCTTAGGGCACAAGCTTAATGGTCACCTTAAAGTGAACAAAATCCTAGCATGGGAACAGAACGGATGTAAGCAAAAAGCTAGAGGATGCAAGGAACTCTTGGTGATCGACAACGTCATAACCAAACAAGCAAAAAGACGCCAAAAAAATGTTTCCATGGCATGGATCGATTACCAAAAGGCGTATGACTCGGTACCACACTCATGGCTGATAGAAGTCCTTAAAATTTACAAGGTTGACGAAAATCTGATAGGTTTACTACAGCATTTAATGTCGACATGGAGGACGACTCTGACAGTCAGGGGGGGGACCAACTCATACAGCACAGAAGAGATATCTGTTCGCCGAGGAATATTCCAAGGCGACAGTTTTAGCCCACTGTGGTTTTGCCTAGCCCTTAACCCACTAAGCAACATGCTTAACAGAAGTTCATACGCATACACAATCGATGACCATGCAAAAATATCGCACGTCTTTTATATGGACGATCTCAAACTGTACGGAAGAGGACAACAACAGTTAGAGGGAGAGCTGGAGCTTGTTAGAAGCTTCAGTGAAGGCATACAAATGAAATTTGGACTTGACAAGTGTGCGGTCGTCCATGTAAGGAGAGGTAAACTGATGGAGCAAGGCGATATCACACTGAGGGATGGAGGTCGGATCAAGGAACTAGGGACAGAAGCCACTTACAGGTATTTGGGTATCCAACAAACCTACGAGATACGACAAAAGGAAAACAAGGAAGGGGCAGAGCGCGAACTGATCCGGAGGGTACAGAAGATACTAAAAACGCAATTAAATGCTAAAAACAAGATAGCAGCAATAAATACCTGGGCAGTACCGGCTTTTACATACACCGCCGGAGTACTTTTATGGTCAAAAACTGACCTGGAAAGATTAGATCAGAGGATCAGAAAACTCCTCACTAAGAACGGATTACTGCACCCTAACTTAGCAATCGAACGACTGTACCTATCTCGTAGGGAAGGAGGGCGTGGACTGAGCAGTCTGCAAGCCTCAAATATCAAAGAAAGAAAAATGCTCAGAAAATACTTTAATAAACACAATCAGCCAGTACACAGAAGTATACGAAACTGGGATAAAAAGATCACTCCACTGAACCTGGCAAATCCGGAGGAGCCAGAGGAAGATAATCTTTCTGAGCAGCTTAAATCCAACTGGCAAAGAAAAGTGTTGCACGGAAGGTTCTACACAAGTCTGCATCAACCTGAAGTAGATATTGCCGCATCTAACTCCTACCTAACGACAGGGTACCTTTTCCCAGAGACCGAAGGAGCTCTCCTCGCGATCCAAGATCAGGTCGTTAAAACGAGAACATATACCCGACATATCCTCAAGCAGGAGGTAGAAACAACCAAGTGCAGACTTTGTAATATAGCTGAGGAAACCGTACAACACTTGGCATCGGGTTGCTCTGCCATTGCTAACACCAAATATCTGGAAAGACACAATAACATGGGTAAAGTGGTTCATCAGATGGTCAGTCTAAGTAAGGGTTTGCTGGAGAAATTCACTCCTCACCATATGTACAGTCCACAGCCACTGCTTGAAAATAATACCACGAAGATCTACTGGGACGTTACCGTAGAAACAGATAGAGCAGTGGAGCACAACCGACCGGATATGGTTGTGTGGAACAAAACGGGGAAAACGGCAATTATAATTGATTTTACTGTTCCGCAAGATTATAACTTGGCTAAAGCCTATGGAGAAAAAATAACGAAATATCAAGCATTGGCTCAGGAAGTAAAAACCATCTGGAACTTACAAAAGGTGACAATAATGCCAATAGTCATCAGCGCCAACGGCTTGGTACACAGAAAAACCATGCAACATATAACAGAGCTTAGCATGCCAAATAGTGCTATCACATGGATGCAGAAAGCCGTTGTACTTGGGACCGTTGGAATTATTCGACGGACTGTCTCGCCGTATTGACACTAGCAGTGTCCTTGGCGACAATGAGCGCCCGGACACTGTTAGCCAAAACCACGAATGTGTGAATTAAAAAAAAAAAAAAAAAAAAAAAAAAAAAATATATATATATATATCATCCACCAAAGTACGTTCACCCACTGTCATAATTTCTCTTATTCTTTGATTTGTAACTCTTTTTTTAGCTCTCACATATACTATACTATAGTAGTGTGAGCTATGGTGATCCTAATTTTTTCGAGAAAAAAAAAGTTGCTCCGATTTCAAAATTTTTTATATATCTTTGCGTTTCAGATGATTTTGAAACTTTTTTGTTGCGCCGTCTGTCTGTCTGTCTGTCTGTCTGTATGTCTGTCTGTCTGTCTGTGTGTCTGTATGTCTGTCTGTAACGACCAACGCGCATAACTCAAAAACCGCTTGCCCGATTTTAATGAAATTTGGTACCTGGGCTGGGTCTTGGGTCGAGATGGTCCCATTTAAAAATGAACAAAATCCACCGAACACAAACCAAATAAAAGGGTGGGGATAGATTTCAAAAATTAGAGTTTATGTGGTAATATGGCGTGTGTGATATCAAACGAAAGGTAATTGAGTCTGTAGTTAAAAAAAATACGTTTTAATTTATTTAAAAAAAAAGGGTGGTGGTATATTTCAAAAATTAGAGTTTAAGTGAAAATATGGCGTGTGTGATATCAAACGAAAGGTAATTAAGTCCGCAGTTCAACAAAATACATTTTAGTTTTTGTTTTTTTTAAGGGTGGGGGTGGATTTCAAAAATTTGAGTTTAAGTCAAAACATGGCTTGTGTGGTATCAAACAAAAGGTAATTTAGTGAGGAGTTGAATGAAATATATTTCAGTTTTTAGTTATATTAGCTCACATAACTATAGTACCTAGTGTGAGCTTAGGGGCCCATATATTGGCAGAGTATTTTTTGATTTCCCTGCTGCTCTTCTCCAATAGTCCATCTCCGTAGCGGAAAGCATTTTTTCTGTTCTATTCTTGATTGGCCATACTTCTGAGCCGTATGTAATAATACTTTTTACGATGGTGTATATATAAGATTTTTGTTATGTTTTGATATACTTTGGTCACAAATTATTCCATTTAATAAAGTTATTGCTTTTCTTCCTTGTACGTTTCGATCTTTTATAGCTTTGTCTTTATTTATTTTACTCAAATTAAAAAATAATTTTTATTTTCTAAGGGATCCGCCCCTCCTAGTCACTAGTACTACCGATAGTCTGTTGTTGCTGGTTTTGTTATTATTTTTTTTGTTTCTTCCAGAAAACGATACAAAATCCAGTTCAGCACGGACGATAACTCTGCGCGCGAACGGCACAGCGAAATCTATAGAAGACAGCAGTCGAAAGTCAGCTTACAGCGAAACAGTTGCGAGTCAGGTAAGACATGTTAACTCAAAAACTAATAAACGGATTTTATCCAAATTTGGCCTAAAAACCTGTGGATGAGGCCGTTGGTTTTTGGTGGGGTGCTGCGAAGGGGTAGAAGGTGGTTTAAGATATTTGAAAAATAATTATTCAAGAAATACAGTAGCTATATCAAAACTTGATTTTCAAATATAGATTAGGAATTTTATTTTGAACAAAATTTGTCATAAAAAGTTTGTCAGAGTCGTTGATCATTTCATTTTGACCAAAAATTAAGCTACCTCAACACCCTTCAGAACAATTGAATGGATGTGCATGCCTACTACTACTATGTCGGTTTAGAACGTTTTTCTACGTTGTCCGACGCCTCCTTCGATCCTGACAACCATCTTCTGTCAGGTTCATCTTTTGACTCATTAATCTTTGGATTGACTGTTGCCATTTTAGTTTAGGACGCCTTCTTTTTCTGCGCCCTATTGGTTCCCATGCAGTTTAGAACGCCCTCTTTTTCTGCGCTCTATTGGTTCTAGGATCTGCTTTGGTAATATTTCGGAGTTCATCCGTTGTACATGGCCACCATATCAGTTGTCTTTTAGTGATGTCATCCGTTATGCTTCCCTCGATTCCCATTCTTTCTTTTATAATCTCGTGTCTTATGTGATCTTATTGCATCCATTTTGACACTTTCCATTTTTGTTTTGTGTTTTTCTGTTGCGTGCTTTTCACCATTGTTTCTTATATGTTAAATTTTACATTCTTTTTTATCTCTCTGCTTCATAAAATACTGTTAACACATCCAATAAACTGTTTTTCTTTTACTATTCTTTTTTCCAGTTCTTTACAGTCTGTTCCTGTCTTATCAAATGTGAAACCTATGTATACATACTCATTGCATGGAGATATTGTTTGTCCATTGTCTAGTTCTAACTCACTGGATTCGTTTCCAATACATAAGTACTGTGTCTTGTCCACGTCCACTGTTAATCCACACTGTTGGTATTCTTCCGTTAACTTGATCGTTAGCAAACTGTAGTGTGTATATTGTAAATCGATTGTTAAGTTATATTCCCATTTGCGTGCCAACTCGTGCTATTTTTTTCATTTTTTTTATTTTAAGCAGGGACCCGAAGAAGAGGAAGCGGCAACAAAGATCCAAGCCGCATTCCGGGGCCACAAAACCAGAAAAAGTATGAAGCAACCCGCACAGCATCAGGAAGAAAGGGAACCCACTAGGGAGGAACTAGAAAATGAATTTCCTCTAAACGATCAAGGTAAGAAATGTCTAGTCCACAGTACTCCGGTCTATTTTTAAAGTGAGGACTAACAGGCTAAATTTTCGTAAAGGTTTTACAGAGAGCGCAGACGCAGAAATTTTTCGAGGGTGGGACTGATTAATATTAAACGAGTCGTTAAATACCGAGATGAATTCCATCAAAGGAGCATGCGCCAAAATTAACGTCAAAATGTCTAATTTAAATTATTGGCGCGAATACCGGGATTGGCGCGAGATCGAAGAGCTTAACGTATAATAAAAAATTCAAGGTATAAAATAATGGTCAATTCTAATTTTTAGGTATGATTTTATGTAGGTATCGGGTGGTTTTGTATAACCTGAGCACTCAGCAACTTTATCATTGAATATAAAGGGCTATAATAAATTGTAGATTTTTTTGGTTAATTATGACAACTTTAAAAGCCAACATAATTTTTTTCTATCCGTCACCATGTACAGGGTGTCCCAAATTCGATGTTTTTGGGAGGTTTCGGGTATTTCTAGAGGGGCTAAAAAAACCTGATCCCCCTTTGTGACACTCAAATTTCAAAAGAAGCTTAAATGTGAAAATCGCATTTTGATATAGCAAGCCGTTTTTAAACTACGGGGTGTTTCTAAAAAGTCTGCATTTTGGGAAGGGGTCTATAACTTGTTTATTTATTAATATTTTTTATTTCTGTGAAAACATTCCAAGAGGAATTAAACTGTTAAATTAAATTTCATTTGTCACGTTTAGTTTTTGAGATATCACATAAAATTAATTTTTTTTATTTTTACCACATATTTTAGTTTGCTTAATGGGTTTAAAATATTTTAATATTATAAAAATAAAAAAATTATAGAGAGGTGATTAAAAAATAAAAATAAAGAAAACAATAAAAAAAATAAAAAATTAAAATATTGAGTGTGATACATCATTTTAAAGGAAATTTTAAGCTGATTTTAAAAATCGAATAAAAAGAGAGTTATTCTGTAAGAAAAATAACAACTTTATGCATTATTTTAAAAACCAAAACAGATAAATAAAATCCCCTAGAAATACCCGACACCACAAAAAAACAACGAATTTGGGACACCCTGTACAGGGTGTGACAATGAAGTCGATTTTTTGAGAGGGAACACCCTTTATATTTTTGCATTTTAAGATTCGTCTTTTCTTTTTGATTTCAAAAATTTACAATATCTATGTGCTGCGATTAATATTTTTTGAGGTATATGCAGTATTTCTTCTACATTGCATTTCACGTTTATTTTGTTTTGCCATGGGGGTATTGACAAATTTAAATGCGCTAAATCTTAAAAAATGTTTATTGTAACATAGACATACAGTAGAACCCGGATGACAGTGTTTATTCGAATTAAATTGGGCACTAAATAATTTGTCACACAACTTGCACGTCACCGGCATTTTCACAGCACAAAAACGACGCATTTTCATCAAAAAGAACTGGAAATTATTAAAGTTTTGCTGTATAAAACCATACTGAAATATCTCTCAGTTGATTGGTTGGCAGAAGTGACAGATCAACGCTTGCGCACGTCTTGGAATTCATCTCGGTATTTAACGACTCGTAATATTAAGCTCCCGACCGAGTTCTATATATAACCCAGTGGCGCACCCAGGAATATGTCTAGGGTGGGGGGGGGCTAGAACCCTTGGGGGGGCCGAACCCTTATGTTGTCGTGTTTTATTCTATTTTATCTTTTTATTCATGAAATATGTGGAAAATCTAAAAAAAATCATAGGCTTGGGGGGGGCCGGGCTCCGGGGTGTGCCCATGTATAACCCATTTTGTTACCATCTTTCTCTACAACGACGCTCGGTTATAACGACCGAAATTAAGCGGTCCATTCAGTGTCGTTATAACCGATATAAATTTCATTATAACATAGAAGTTAAGTATAAACTTATTTTTCATGAAAAAATACGACATGGGTCCTTTTGAATTAACCCGGCAGTACCACAGCCTACTTAGGGCCGGTTTATCAATGGAGGGTTACCCCTCGAGTTAGAGATAGCCCTGGGTTAAATTTGTCAAAAGTGTTTATCCATCCAAGGTTAAATGCAAACTCGAGGGTTAACCCTAGGCTAACTTGACCCGCGCTCGAACGGCAGGGTAGCGTATTTAGCTCTGGGTGAACGTCAAAATTTTCAATTATTTTGAAGTGTTTTTTTTTTATTTTGGTCGATTTTTCTCAAAAGCATAACATTTAACTTGTGTACTTCAATTTTTGTGTTAAATAGGATGCTCCGAAATTTTTAAAACACCAGCGGTGATACTTTTTATGGTGTGTGACTGAGATGATGGAATTTCCCACAAACATGGAAATTTTTGCAATGGGAGCAGTCTACCAAGCAAACCAAAAATAAATATTCTTTTTTCTATGAGCAAGATCATGTTTAATAGAAAAGCACCCAATAAATATCCCACCTGTCAACAGAGCTATACCTAATATGTGTAGGTATCGAGCCACAATATAGACGAGTCGTTAAATACCGAGATGAATTCCATCAAAGGAGCATGCGCCAAAATTAACGTCAAAATGTCTAATTTAAATTATTGGAGCGAATACCGTGATTGGCGCGAGATCGAAGAGCTTAACGTATAATAAAAAATTCAAGGTATAAAATAATGGTCAATTCTAATTTTTAGATATGATTTTATGTCGGTACCGGGTGGTTTTTTATAACCGGAGCACTCAGCAACTTTATCATTGAAAATAAATTGAGATTTTTTTGGTTAATTATGACAACTTTAAAAGCCAACATAATTTTTTTCTATCCGTCACCATGTACATAGTCTCCCAAATTCAATGTTTTTGAGGGGTTTCGGGTATTTCTAGAGGGGCTAAAAAAACTGATCCGCCTTTGATATAGCAAGCCGTTTTTAAACTACGCGGTGTTTTTAAAAAGTCTGCATTTTGGGAAGGGGTCTATAACTTGTTTATTTATTAATATTTTTTATTTCTGTGAAAACATTCTTAAGACACTTTTTTATGAGGAATTCAACTGTTAAATTACATTTCATTTGTCACGTTTAGTTTTTGAGATATCACATACAATTAATTTTTCTTTATGGTAGGATCCCTTTATTTCTTTATATTTTTGTATTTTTTTTTATTTTTAGTTTGCTTAATGGGTTTAAAATATTTTAATATAAAATTATAAAAATAAGAGGTGATTAAAAAATAAAAATAAAGATAACAATAAAAAAATAAAATATTGAGTGTGATTCATCATTTTAAAGGAAATTTTAAGCTGATTTTAAAAATCGAGTAAAAAAAGAGTTATTCTGTAAAAAAATAACAACTTTATGCAATATTTTAAAAACCAAAAGAGATAAATAAAAACCGTTTACATCTGTCAATTCTTCAAGAAAAGATCTATAAGAAAGCTATTTACACAAAAACAAAATTTTCATAAACAAAAAAGTTATAGACCCCCTCCCAAAATGCAGACAAAAACACTCCGTAGCTTAAAAACGGCTTGCTATATCTAAATGTGGTTTTCACCTTTAGGCTTCTCTTGAAATTTTAGCGTCGCAAAGGGGGGTCAGTTTTTTTTCTATCTCCCCTAGAAATACCCGACACCACAAAAAAACAACGAATTTGGGACACCCTGTACAGGGTGTGACAATGAAGTCGATTTTTTGAGAGGGAACACCCTGTATATTTTTGCATTTTAAGATTCGTCTTTTCTTTCTGATTTCAAAAATATACAATATCTACGTGCTGCGATTAATATTTTTTGAGGTATATGCAGTATTTCTTCTATATGATCTTATGCATTTCACGTTTATTTTGTTTTGCCATGGGAGTATTGACTCTCAACTCCAATGTTTCTTCAAGTATTTCTTGATTGTGTTTGTATTTCAAATCATCACACAGATCCAAGTTTTTTGGGAAGGAGCATTTACATTCTAGGCATCTAAACATAAAAACACTTTCTGCATAGGAATACCTTTGTTTTTGTATGCCATGTTTACTTTGACAGTGTTTATTCAATTTAAATTGGGCACTAAATAATTTGTCACACAACTTGCACGTCACCGGCATTTTCACAGCACAAAAACGACGAATTTTCATAAAAAAGAACTGGAAATTATTAAAGTTTTGCTATATAAAACCATACTGAAATATCTCTCAGTTGATTGGTTGGCAGAAGTGACAGAACAACGCTTGCGCACGTCTTGGAATTCATCTCGGTATTTAACGACTCGTCAATATAGACCCACTGGCGGTCGCAGCGGAAGGGCTGCAAGGCTCACTCATATATGAATCTTCATCAATATGTGTCCCAGTTTTATTATAATTATTAATTTATGGATATAATTTTAAAACTTTTAATATGTATTTAAAAATGCAAAATAAAAAGTGAATGTATATTTCAAACACTGTTTTTTAAATTTTTATTTGGCGGTCCCTGAAAAATGACTATTAAGTTCTTTTGTTATACAACAGTATTTTAGGAATCAGAAATAAACAACAATTTAATTTATATATGTATTGTATGTAACATCAAAATAAAATACTTAAATTATTGCAACATTATAATTAAAAAAAATATGTTACAGAATAAATATTATATCATATCAAGGTTTTTAAATACTTTCTGGTAACCCAGGAAGCCTCTGCTTGCTGTGCACAGGGGGTTGTTTGTAAATCAATCATTCCGGGATAACAGGTTGATGTGTCAGAAACTAGTGCCATTACTTCTTGTTGATATTTCTTTATTAAAATGTAGAAGTCTGTTGGTTTCCTTGTAAATACCTGACCTGTAACAAAAATAAAATAGGTGGAGTAGTTTAAAAATAAACTTAAAAAATGCAGAATTATATGATCCAATACCAAAGATATTAATCCATTTGCTTTTAAGTTATTTTATCTCTTAAATTATCTAGCTTTAATAGGTAAATAGGTACCTATAGATGCATTTTTATTTTAAACTATAATTAGTAGTTAAGTACAACAGAAACAATTTACAAAGTTGGAACTATCTACATGCTAATTTTTATGTAGCTAAATTATTTTCATCATACATATAGTAGACACTTACTGGCTAGAGTACAATAACTGAAGAAACTGAATAAGTTTTTTTCAAATAATATTTTTTAACAAAACACCCGACACCAACAATACAAAAAAACATAACCACAAAATGTCAAAAATTCCACAGACTATTAAATAAGAAGGGAAAACTTAGATGGTCGATTGTTACCAGCATTGCCAACCTGCGAGTTTCGGAGCTCTGGGTTAAAATCGCGTGGATAAACACTTTTCTCTTTAACTCAAGGGTTACCCCAAGGTTAGAGTTGGCCCAGGGCTAGCTAACACGACGAGATACCCCGCCATTGATAAACCGGCCCTTAACAACGCAGTACTTGGCACGCGAAAATTGGGGGGTGTTTACCTGTAGGTACTACCCGAGAAGAGCGAACCCATCTTCTCGGGTACTACATCTGAAAAATATTTTCCGAAATTATTGCTCGCCATTTTTGCAGTACAGAAAATTTTAATTAAGTTTTTTTAATCATAAAAACAGCCGAGAAATAAAATTTATACGTTTTAGTTCAAATTAAATTCTATCAAATTGTTTAAAATGCATAAAATTTCTCGTTAAATAATAAGTACTTTCAGTTTAATTGCGTTTTGATTCGGCCACGCCCCTCACTGATCCTCGAGAGGGTTAATTTTAACCCGATCGTTTTATTTCCAGCTACTATATTTATGAAACAAAGGCTTTAACGAAAAACCCCTATGTCAAAATTAAGAAATATCGTATATTATCGAGTTTTTAGGGACTTATTGGGATTAAAATTAATTTTTTTTTAGGCGGCTTTATTCTGACAGATTTACAAAGAAAACTGTTAGCTTTCCTCTCAAAATGGACATACCAAAATCATATTTAAAAACAAAGTCGCGAACTTTCATTTAGTAAAAGCACTAATAAATCCGGTTCTTAAATACACAAAGGCCGAATTTTGAAAGACAGCAGCTGCTTTTTTTATGTAAATCTGTCACAATACTCCCGATTATTACCTTCTCAGCAGGCGCAGCAATAACTGACGTGAATCGATCACTACCGAAAGGAAAAGCATTCGTTTCTTTGGTCGTTCCATCTGACCAAACATATTTAAAAGAAGTATTCGATTTGTTTTTGGGTTTTTCATGGATAGACCAATGTCTAGTTGGAATAGAGCCAATATACCTCGTAGAAATTAAAATTGTACATGGGGGCAACTTAGGATTTTTGTTAATAAAACTAAAACTCTGAAATAAAATGGCTAGTGGTATGTGTGTAATGGACAACAGCAATTTTTAATGAATTTAATCTGAAATCTAGACCTAAAAAGGTGCTTGTTAATTGTTATTGTTTTGGTTGTGTTTTTTATTTAGGACCTTTAAAAACGCAATAGGGTGATTTTCCCTAATTGGTACTACAAAAATTGTTTTATCCACCAAATACTGGGTGTGCTTTTTAAAGGCTTTTGTCGTCCGTTTTTTTAAAAGAACAGGTATTTTAACATTTTTCCCTAAAATGCTTAGTTTGATTGAAAAGTGAATAATATGTAAAAAAACATTATTTTTTTTCCTGAATAACCCAAAATTATAGTTGCCAATTAAATGCTAACCGTGGATTTGGCCCACTTAGATGACACCTTAAAAGATAAATTAATTTTCTACAATAAAGTTGATTACACACTTTCTGTAAAATACTTACCTTTTAAGGAAGTGACATAAAACTGAATAATTTCGGTTTATTTTGCATATACTATGGAAATCCAGGAATACTTATGAAACGAGTGTACTGCTCACACTTCAGGGTCTGTATCTCAGCAAGGGTACTACCCAGAGAACTCAGTAATGCCTTATTTTATAGGCTATTAGTTGGTCTTTAGTTTACGTTATTACAGATTTTCTTAAAAATAAGCAGTTTCGAAGTTAAAGGCCCCTAAACAAAAATACTCTGCCAATATATGGGCCCCTAAGCTCACACTAGGTACTATAGTTATAGTGTCCGTGTGAGCTAATATAACTAAAAACTGAAATATATTTTATTCAACTCGACTAAATTACCTTTTGTTTGATACCACACAAGCCATGTTTTGACTTAAACTCAAATTTTTGAAATCTACCCCCACCCTTAAAAAAAAACAAAAACTAAAATGTATTTTGTTAAACTCCGGACTCAATTACCTTTCGTTTGATATCACATTTTTTCAAAAATTTGAGTTTAAGTCAAAACATGGCTTGTGTGGTATCAAACAAAAGGTAATTTAGTGTGGAGTTGAATAAAATATATTTCAGTTTTTAGTTATATTAGCTCACACGTACACTATAACTATGGTATCTAGTGTGAGCTTAGGGGCCCATATATTGGCAGAGTATTTTTTAAGACTTCAATGGGAACAACATATGAGGAGCTTGCGTTCAAAAGGAGAAATCGAGAAAAACTTCTTATCGGTAAGCCTTTACACATGCACAAGGCCGACTTTATATGCGATTTTAAAATACCAATAGCCCGTTTTGAACGCAAATGAACGTGCCGGTTGATAGATCTTGTGAAACTTAACCGAAAATCGCAAAAAAAGCACACTGGCAAAAAAAAATATATAGCCGCTGTTGAACGCAAGCTCCTCATATGTCAAAATCGCCACTACACCACCTTCACCACCTTTTGCAATCTGGGGGTCATTGCCGTAGCTAGCCTTGCTTTTCAGGGGGGTCCGTGGCCCCGGTCTATCTTGAACAAAAAGCAAACATAGGTTTTAAAGAGTCGTGCAAAGTATGCAATGAATAAAAAAAAAATACGCGCATTAAATGTTCTAATATTTTAATATAACAAATTTAATAATACATTTACCAACTTATTTATATGTATACACAGGAAGTATGTAATTCAGCAATTCTACAAAGAAAGTTTTCTACGTCGCTGACTGAAAGCGTCTACCACACTGTCTAAGTCGACCTCAACATCTTTTTCTATGAATAACAATGACAAACCTGAGTGTCTCTCTTGAGTCATAGTTGTTCTAAGCCAATTAAAAACTCTCCTCATGGCAGAGAAAGACCTCTCGCAAGTTGCACTTGAAATTGGAAGAATACTCGCAACTTTAAAAAGTTGGTAGAGGTTTGGATAGGTGTTTTCTGCTATATGTTGTTTGGTAGAATCATGACAAACAGTTTGATTTAACCGAAAAATACAATTCTTTAAAACGGTCATTTCTGCTCTTAGAGCAGAAGTATTAATATTAAAAATTTCCTGGTATTGCTCGACGAGTTTATTCCATTTAACGACGTGGGAAAACTTAATATGAAAATGGTTATGAAATTGTCACCAAAATCGGAAAATTTTCATAAGACACTAAACGCTAACGTCAAAAAAACTAAAAAGATAATTATATTTATTTTAGAAAAACAGTTTAAAAAGGTCTTTTATAACCTTACGACATCTACAACCCGATTTCGGAAACAGAGGGGCAAAGGTCGCTGTCTTTATTAAATGCGAAATTTAACTTACACTTCTATAATATTTTACAAGATGTCGCCAATATGTATGAAATATTCAATATGCATAATTATGTTTAAATTTAAAAAATATTTTCGGGAAATTGCATAAGTGCAGAAAAGTTACCGATAATTTAAAGAGAAAAAGCCTAATTCCGCAAGACAAGGGCTTTTTCCTGAAATGTAAACATTATCTGAATTATTTTAAATTTTAATGCACCTATTTTATTTGAATATTTCCCGAATAATAATAGAAAAGTATGTATTTTCAGCGTCATGTTCTTTTACTAGTAGTCGGTAGGGGAGGCCTAAAATATCTTAGGGGGGGCCTGAGGGACTTCAGGGGGGCCAGGCCCCCCTGCCCCCCCCCTAGCTGCGCCAATGCTGGGGGTCTTTTTTCGCTTTGATGACTGGTCTATAGTATCAACGATTTATGACTTCTAACCTTAGACTATATTAGTCAGCTTCCAACAAAAACAATGACACGTAAAAATACGTTGCTCTAAAATCACGTCCACAGTTTCATGATAGCAGCAAGCTTTATGTCAAGCTCTGCATATTTATCCAACAAACCTATAGGAAAAACATTTGT
This sequence comes from Aspidapion aeneum, assembly GCA_963576565.1. Classification (NCBI taxonomy): domain Eukaryota; kingdom Metazoa; phylum Arthropoda; class Insecta; order Coleoptera; family Brentidae; genus Aspidapion; species Aspidapion aeneum. The sequence goes on from OY755043.1 coordinate 9,721,139, forward strand.
GTTATTCGAACAACATTCCGTTGTGTTTATTTGACCAGCAGGAGAAGCCGTAAATGAATTAGCGCCCTGCAGGGCATAATAATGCGCATTTTGAATTCCTCGTGCAACTGATTGCATAACTTTGCCTGTTTTCGTTCTTTACTGCACCGACAGGCGTGGCGGCTTGTGAGGCGTCAGGGCACTACACTATTTTTCTGCAAAAACACGTTTTAAACATCTTTATAGGTTTTTACTTTATTTTATGCATTTCTTTGTAGCTTATTAATTATATGAAATTGGGTAACCCTGTGCAATTCTATGGATCACACTCCGACTCGACGCGATTAATGGGACAGACAGTAAAACGCAAAGCAGCGTAGAACCACCGGTTACACTGGTCTGCAATAAAAAATTCTTTAGCCCTGGCATTATGTCCGCTGATTCTTATGTAAGACGACGCCCTGAATCCAAATATAGCTTGCGTTTTCTTCTACCACCCACCATTTTTGAGGGATCAGCCCTTTTACCTATTTTTATCATTTTTCGAGAATAATTATTATCGACATAAATTAAAATTTTTAAATATAACGAGAGATATTTTAGTTTCAAACAATAATAAATGCATGGGCGCACCCAGGAGGGGGGGCGTTCGGGCTCGCTCCCCCCAAGCCTTACATTTTTTTACATAGAAACTCGGTTATTATTAAAGATATCGATTTTCTGATTGCACCTTACCGTGCTCTTTTTTGGAGCCCTTAAAAATGGTGTAATCAGATTTTTGCTATGCCCCGTGGTTTCGCTAATACAGGGAGTTTTTGAAAAAATTGCATTTTAATTAATTCCTTGTATCTCGCTTATTTTGCAAGATATTTGTATTCTGTAAAAACCTTTTCACGGCAACTTTTTTAGAGCAAAATAATGACGTTGTCAATTTTTAAAAATAATGTTTAATTTTTGAGATATGGTATTTATCATAAAAAAATTAAATACGGACCTGGATTTTTTTTATTAACACTTTGATTAGTTCCATGCTATTATTACCTTAAAATGATAAAACTTTAATATTTTTTTGATTTAAGGTTAAAAAAAACTATTTAATATTTGAAAAAAAAGTTATAGTCCGAACCTGGAAATTTCCAACGTAATTATAAATTAAAAATTGCAAGACACACTAGTTGAACGATTTTTAGTTTATCTGTTTTGAAATGATAATTAAAAGATTTATAAATAAAGTAAAAAACGTTAAAAAGTTACAAAAATAATATCATACTAATTATTTGATAACCGAACAGCAGGTCGTGAAATTTACAAAACAAAAGCGGGGAATTGACATTGTCATTTTACTTGTCATTTTTGTGAATGGCTTACAATTATTTTAAACTGGCTAGAAATCGACCAGCAACAAAATCCCAATATTTAAATGGCAGAAATATTTTTATTCAAAATGCGTTAAGAAAAATTACTCAAAAATGCCAACAATGTCTTACACAAAATGGTAATCAGAAAATTAGTTATTTTTTATAATTTGTTTTTTTTTTGTATTTTTCGTAGACTTTGTTTCAAATAAATATGTAAATTAACGTAAAATCATTTTAATATGCTAAGTATCAAAACAGTTAAACTAAAAATTGTTTAACTAGCAATTTTTAGTTTATATTTATGTTGGAAATATCCAGGTTCGGACTAATTTTTTTTTTAAGTATTAAATATTTATTTTGACCTTAAACCAAAAATTTTTAAAATTTTTATTATTTTATGATAATACTAGCATGAAACCAATCAAAATAGTAATAAAAAAAATCCAGGTCCGTATTTAATTTTTTTATGATAAATACTATATCTCAAAAACTAAACAATATTTAAAAATATTGACGTCATTATTTTCTTCTAAAAAAGTTGCCATAAAAATGTTTTTACAGAATAAAAGTATCTCGCAAAATAAGCGAGATACAAGGGATTTTTAAAAATACAGTTTTTTCAAAAACTCCCTGTATTAGCGAAACTACGGGGTATAGCAAAAATCTGATTACGACATTTTTAAGGGCTCAAAAAAAGAGCACGGTAAGGTGCAATCAGAAAATCAATATCTTTAATAATAACCGAGTTTCCCATTTAATCCCATCGAAAATGGGACACGCTGTACTGTACCAAAGGGACATACGAGATTTTTATTGAAGAACATTAGTGATTTTGTGAAAGAAAATCAATTTTAAAATTAAAAATCAAAAAAAAGGATCGCGGAGCAGAAAGCTATACAACATTATACTCCCAGAGAGGGAGAACTGGTTAAACAGGATCAATTTTTTAAAACAACGATATAGCTTCTGGTATACCGAAGGATCCAAAATGCCAACAGGCGTTGGATCTGGAGTTGTTAGTATCCAAGAAAAAGTCGAGATTCAACATAGTCTCGGCCAATTGGCTACTATATTTCAGGCCGAACTCGTAGCCACTGAACTGTGTGCCCGGTGGATTACTGACCACAAATGGACCAACAGGACAATAAAAAATCTTCTCCGACAGTCAAGCAGCCTTAAAAGCGCTTGATTCCTATAAGGTCTCATCGAGAACTGTGAGGAGCTGCAGGGACTCGCTGAATGCGCTTGGTAGCGCAAATAAGGTGTCATTAGTATGGATACCAGGGCATTCTGGGCACGAGGGAAATGAGGCTGCAGACCAGCCAGCGAGGGAAGCGGCATCTACCGAATTTTTCGGCCCCGAACTAGCCCTGAAGAAGATGAAGAACAGCTTCTAACAATACTGGATGAATATACCAGAACTGGCTCACCAATGTTCATTAAAGGACATCCCCATGTCTGATAGCCCCAAACTGATAGCTAACCTTTTTGGAGTATTAGGCATACGGTGGTGAGAAATCACTTAACAGTGAGCCACAATAGACCCACTAGTGGTCGCAGTGGAAGGGCTGCAAGGCCCACTCACATATGAATCATCCAATCATCATGGGAGAGTTCTTAATTTCATCGATGAGCTAATCGCTGCAATCAACCGGGTTCTTATAAAGTTCTGATGCGATCCACTTCGATTTCAATCGATTGTTGGCAACAATAGCCATCGTCCCGTGGAGTCGATGTCTGTTGATGGTTGGATTTATTTCATAACCTCAAATTTCAAGTTTTTAAAATTTCACAAAAATTTTTAAGAAATGTTGCCTATAAACAGCTTTGTGGCAAAATTGTCAATAAATGTATTGAAGGGTGATGATGATGATTAATCCAGTTTATTAGATTCGGACGAGGAACTTCTTTTAAGTGCACGAAAACCTCATGCAAAAATCCTGGATTATGTCGAGAAAACTGTAAAATATTATAGTTTAAGTGACTTTAAAACCCACTTTCGATTGACCCGAGATGCGGTTGAGGTTGGTCATAAAATTTCACGGCATCGGGTATCGGGTTCTTCTAATTTTTGTTGGCCTTATCGCTGATGGCTGTCATAATCATATGTTCCATCGACTGATGCCATCGATGGCAACAATCAGATGTTGGCTCATTCGAACAGTTACTAAGTACTGCTCGTATGACCTACTTATATTTTGAAAGCCCTATCTTTACTTTATTGAAAGTCCTAAACCTAGATCACATGACAAAAGTAGGTTTCTTTTTCCCATTCATGTTATATTCCAATCCCATTTAAAATTTGCAATCTATTGATACGAACTACCTATAGAAATAAATCGAATTCATATAAATGTAATTACATTTAATCCTGACGTATTTTATAGAGATGATTAAAACCTAATCCGATTTCCGATATGCAGCACGACGAAATCCTACCAACACAGTTCGAAAATTATTCCAAATATGTGCTCTGGACACAAATAATCCTTCTAATTCCTGATTCAACGCTTCCAAACACACACTATCCTTTTGTCTCAATAGTGAGAGAAGCCTATATAAAGACTTAAACCTTAGCACTCTTTAGTAAATACTGCTGATGTTCGTATGACCTACTGATATTTTGAAAGCTCTATCTTCATTTTAATGAAAGCCCTAAACCAAGACCATATGACAAAAGTAGGTCTCTTTGGTTCTTTGATAACATCCATGTCGTGTTTTCCAATTTGATTTCAAAACTCCATTCCCATTCATGTTATATTTCAATCCCATTTAAAATTTGCAATCTATTGATACGAACTACCTATAGAAATATATCGAATTCATATAAATGTAATTACATTTAATCCTGACGTATTTTATAGAGATGATAAAAAGCTAATCCGATTTCCGATATGCAGCACGCCGAAATCCTACCAACACAGTACGAAAATTATTCCAAATATGTGCTCTGGACACGAATAATCCTTCTAATTCCTGATTCAACGCTTCGAAACACACACTATCCTTTCGTCTCAACAGTGAGAGAAGCCTATATATGGACTTAATCCTTAGCACCCTTTAGTAAATACTTCTGATGTTCGTATGACCTACTGATATTTTGAAAGCTCTATCTTTATTTTAATGAAAGCCCTAAACCAACACCATATGACAAACGTAGATCTCTTTGGTTCTTTGATAAATTCCATGTCGTGTTTTCCAATTTGTTTTCTAAACTCCATTCCCATTCATGTTATATTTCAATCCCATTTAAAATTTGCAATCTATTGATACGAACTACCTATAGAAATAAACCGAATTCATATAAATCTAATTACATTTAATCCTGACGTATTTTATAGAGATGATAAATACCTAATCCGATTTCCGATATGCAGCACGCCGAAATCCTACCAACACAGTTCGAAAATTATTCCAAATATGTGCTCTGGACACGAATAATCCTTCTAATTCCTATTTCAACGCTTCGAAACACACACTATCCTTTTGTCTCAACAGTGAGAGAAGCCTATATATAGACCTAATCCTTAGCACCCATTAGTAAATAATGCTGATGTTCGTATGACCTACTGATATTTTGAAAGCTCTATCTTCATTTTAATGAAAGCCCTAAACCTAGACCATATGACAAAAGTAGTTCTCTTTAGTTCTTTGATAACATCTATGTCGTGTTTTCCAATTTGTTTTCTAAACTCCATTCCCATTCATGTAATATTTCAATCCCATTTAAAATTTGCAATCTATTGATACGAACTACCTATAGAAATAAATTGAATTCATATAGATGTAATTACATTTAATCCTAACGTATTTTATAGAGATGATAAAAACCTAATCCGATTTCCGATATGCAGCACGCCGAAATCCTACCAACACAGTTCGAAAATTATTCCAAATATGTCCTCTGGACACGAATAATCCTTCCAATTCCTGATTCAACGCTTCGAAACACACACTATCCTTTCGTCTCAACAGTGAGAGAAGCCTATATATAGACTTAATCCTTAGCACCCTTTAGTAAATACTGCTGATGTTCGTATGACCTACTGATATTTTGAAAGCTCTATCTTCATTTTAATGAAAGCTTTAAACCTAGACCATATGTCAACAGTAGGTCTCTTTGATTCTTTGATAACATCCATGTCGTGTTTTCCAATTTGTTTTCTAAACTCCATTCCCATTCATATTATATTTCAATCCCATTTAAAATCTGCAATCTATTGATACGAACTACCTATAGAAATAAATCGAATTCATATAAATGTAATTACATTTAATCCTGACGTATGTATTTTATAGAGATGATAAAAACCTAATCCGATTCCCGATATGCAGCACGCCGAAATCCTACCAACACAGTTTGAAAATTATTCCAAATATATGCTCTGGACACGAATAATCCTTCTAATTCCTGATTCAACTCTTCGAAACATACACTATCCTTTTGTCTCAACAGTGAGAGAAGTCTATATATAGACTTAAACCTTAGCACCCTTTAGTAAATACTGCTGATGTTCGTATGACCTACTGATATTTTGAAAGCTCTATCTTCATTTTAATGAAAGCTTTAAACCTAGACCATATGTCAACAGTAGGTCTCTTTGATTCTTTGATAACATCCATGTCGTGTTTTCCAATTTGTTTTCTAAACTCCATTCCCATTAATGTTATATTTCAATCCCATTTAAAATTTGCAATCTATTGATACGAACTACCTATAGAAATAAATTGAATTCATATAGATGTAATTACATTTAATCCTAACGTATTTTATAGAGATGATAAAAACCTAATCCGATTTCCGATATGCAGCACGCCGAAATCCTACCAACACAGTTCGAAAATTATTCCAAATATGTCCTCTGGACACGAATAATCCTTCCAATTCCTGATTCAACGCTTCGAAACACACACTATCCTTTCGTCTCAACAGTGAGAGAAGCCTATATATAGACTTAATCCTTAGCACCCTTTAGTAAATACTGCTGATGTTCGTATGACCTACTGATATTTTGAAAGCTCTATCTTCATTTTAATGAAAGCTTTAAACCTAGACCATATGTCAACAGTAGGTCTCTTTGATTCTTTGATAACATCCATGTCGTGTTTTCCAATTTGTTTTCTAAACTCCATTCCCATTCATATTATATTTCAATCCCATTTAAAATTTGCAATCTATTGATACGAACTACCTATAGAAATAAATCGAATTCATATAAATGTAATTACATTTAATCCTGACGTATGTATTTTATAGAGATGATAAAAACCTAATCCGATTCCCGATATGCAGCACGCCGAAATCCTACCAACACAGTTTGAAAATTATTCCAAATATATGCTCTGGACACGAATAATCCTTCTAATTCCTGATTCAACTCTTCGAAACATACACTATCCTTTTGTCTCAACAGTGAGAGAAGTCTATATATAGACTTAAACCTTAGCACTTTTTAGTAAATACTGCTGATGTTCGTATGACCTACTGATATTTTGAAAGCTCTATCTTCATTTTAATGAAAGCCCTAAACCTAGACCATATGACAAAAGTAGTTCTCTTTAGTTCTTTGATAACATCTATGTCGTGTTTTCCGATTTGTTTTCTAATTTCTATTCACATTCATGTTATATTTCAATCCCATTTAAAATTTGCAATCTATTGATACGAACTACCTATAGAAATAAATTGAATTCATATAGATGTAATTACATTTAATCCTGACGTATTTTATAGAGATGATAAAAAGCTAATCCGATTTCCGATATGTAGTACGCCGAAATCCTACCAACACAGTTCGAAAATTATTCCAAATGTGTGCTCTGGACACGAATAATCCTTCTAATTCCTGATTCAACGCTTCGAAACACACACTATCCTTTTGTCTCAATAGTGAGAGAAGCCTATATATAAACTTAATCCTTAGCACCCTTTAGTAAATACTGCTGATGTTCGTATGACCTACTGATAATTTGAAAGCTCTATCTTCATTTTAATGAAAGCTCTAAACCTAGACCATATGTCAAAAGTAGGTCTCTTTGATTCTTTGATAACATCCATGTCGTGTTTTCCAATTTGTTTTCTAAACTCCATTCCCATTCATATTATATTTCAATCCCATTTAAAATTTGCAATCTATTGATACGAACTACCTATAGAAATAAATCGAATTCATATAAATGTAATTACATTTAATCCTGACGTATGTATTTTATAGAGTTGATAAAAACCTAATCCGATTCCCGATATGCAGCACGCCGAAATCCTACCAACACAGTTTGAAAATTATTCCAAATATATGCTCTGGACACGAATAATCCTTCTAATTCCTGATTCAACTCTTCGAAACATACACTATCCTTTTGTCTCAACAGTGAGAGAAGTCTATATATAGACTTAAACCTTAGCACTCTTTAGTAAATACTGCTGATGTTCGTATGACCTACTGATATTTTGAAAGCTCTATCTTCATTTTAATGAAAGCCCTAAACCTAGACCGTATGACAAAAGTAGGTCTCTTTGGTTCTTTGATAACATCCATGTCGTGTTTTCCAATTTGTTTTCTAAACTCCATTCCCATTCACGTTATATTCACAATCTTTAGTAAATACTGCTGATGTTCGTATGACCTACTGATATTTTGAAAGCTCTATCTTCATTTTAATGAAAGCCCTAAACCTAGACCGTATGACAAAAGTAGGTCTCTTTGGTTCTTTGATAACATCCATGTCGTGTTTTCCAATTTGTTTTCTAAACTCCATTCCCATTCACGTTATATTTCAATCCCATTTAAAATTTGCAATCTATTGATACGAACTACCTAAAGAAATAAATCGAATTCATTCAAATGTAATTACATTTAATCCTGGCGTATTTTATAGAGATGATAAAAAGCTAATCCGATTTCCGATATGTAGCACGCCGAAATCCTACCAACACAGTTCGAAAGTTATTCCAAATATTGAGCTCTGACACGAATAATTCCTCTAATTCCTGACTCGAGCTTCGCGCTTGGACACGGCATCGATAAAGTTATTATGGACTTCGGGAGTTATCGAAAAGTAGGTAACCACTAGTATAGCACCCACGTAAATTTCATCCCCTATATCTAAGCACCGGCCATTATGCCCTCCCCCCTCCTTAAGCAATTCATACTCGTGCAGAAAGTGACAGCAAACTAAGTCTTGAATACCTTAAACCTTACAGTGGTCTTAAGTCCGTGGGTTATCCAATATCCATGGCCCCATAGGATATGACAGCCGAGGATCTAAGTTACATTCTACTTCAAATTTTACCACTGTGGACGTGTAAAAGAATTTGCGGAAAAACCTGGGGCACTTGCCCCAAACAAATTTATTGACTGTATATAACACTCATCAGATCAATGATCGCGTACGGCGCAATAGTCGGGTTCGAGAAGGGACATCAAAGAACCTCAAGTGCCAAACTAATCAGCTAACGACAGGTCAGTCTTGCCATATAATAAACTGATGATGCAATAAGCTCTAGCCCATCGACTGCGCTTGAATGCTTACTAAACTTACCTCCACTTCACATTTTCTTAGAGGCGGAGACACGAAGAGCAACATACAGAATAAAGACCAACCACCAGGATGGTAGGGCAAACAAAGTGATATCAACAGCCCTAATTGGGGAACAAGAATTGGACGCAACTCTAGGAAAGATAACCGATGTCGTGTTCAACATGGTGTACAGCCGAAAGCTATACAAAATTATCCTCCCGGAGAGGGAGGACTGGTTAAAGAACAGGACCAATTTTTCAAATAACGATAGTATCCGGTATTCCGACGGATCCAAAATGCCATCAGGCGTTGGATCTGGAGTTGTTATAGTATCCAAAAAAAAGTCGGAATTAAACATAGTCTCGGCGATTTGGGTACTATATTTCAGGCCGAACTCGTAGCCATTGAACTATGTGTTTAGTGGATTACTGACCACAAATGGACCAACAGGACAATAAAAATCTTCTACGACAGTCAAGCTGCCTTAAGAGTGCTTGATTCCTATACGGTCTCATTGAGATCCTTGATGAGCTGCATGGATTAACAATGTGTCATTAGTATGGATACCAGGGCATTCTGGGCACGAGGGAAATGAGGCCGCAGACCAAGCAGCGAGCGAAGCGGCATGTGCCGAATTTTTCGGCCCCCAACCAGCCCTGGAGATATCATACAATGCTGCTAAATCAACCATATTAAACTGAATGGAGAATAGCTTCCAACAATACTGGATAAGTATACCAGAACTGGCTCACTCCAAACAGTTCATTAAAGGACCTTGTAGAAACAGAGCCAGGAACATCATTGGACTTACCAGCCAGAAGATACGTATAGTGACTGGTTTTTTTACGGGTCACTGTCGAGTGAGAGTACCCATGCACAGAATGGGACTAAGGATAACTAAGAAAAGAACGAATGTAGACTCTGTATGGAGGATCACGAAATAGTCAGACATGTACTGTGTGAAAGTCCGGCTATTGCACGTTTACGTCAGAACACTTTCGGTAAACCTCAGAAGATTTGAACAGTGTCTCACCCAAACTGATAGCTAACCTTTTTGGAGGATTAGACATACAGTGATGAGAAACCACTCAAAAGTTAGACACACTGGTGGTCGCAGTGGAAGGGCTGCAAGGTCCACTCACATATGAATCATCATCATCAATTCCACCAAATAAGGCTCCGAGCCTATACGCATTTAATTGGTCCAGGTATAACATATCTCCAGAGTATCAGTGTTAACAACTTAATTTTTCGTTCGAAATTGTTTGTTTTTATTTCTCTTACTAAGGAACTAATAGAACAAATTCGACCGAAAATAGTTTCATCCGCGTTAAAAGCGAGAGAAATTAGGTGCGTCAATCAATAAAATGTGTGCAGATTTCTTGTTTTTTCTTTATTATTTAAAGAATAGATATCCAGATATGTAGATAACCAGATCAAAATAAAAAATTGTTCCGTATCAAAGATAATAAAATCGATTTTTTAAATATTGAAATCCAGACGATTATGTCAAGCATAAGATTCATTTTTGGGTCAGTTTTCCGGTTTTATATGTATGGCCGCTTTCGAAAAGATACGCTATGTTTGTTTAAAAAGTTTTTCCCAAAGAAGCTTTTCAGGAGCGCGAAAGTGGAAGGAAGCCGTGTTTTTCCCGATCATATACTGACGTCAGACCAGAAAGGCCGACATCGTTCTCAACCACGGTGCCTAGAAAAGACCGGTGTTCGGATCTTATGTCGAATTTTCACGTCACTGGTGGTCCAGCTGATTTTTGTAAACAAAGTTAGATGTGATATGAACAGCTAATATTTTTTTAATTTTTTGAAAACTAAGGCAATTTTCGTACTGTTTTTTAGTACATCCTTATAAAATATAATTTTCTGGACGTATTGTCGTTATTGTTTTTTAGCCCGCTTTATTTTTTATTACACAAAACTTAAAATACAATTCAAACTGAATGTGATCGTTTAGTATCAAAGGTAAACCGAGGACTTGGGAAGTAAATAAAGGTGTAGGTTAGCGGATTACTATTCAAGTTGAATTACCCTTTATTTTCTTCGAATTTTAATTTTTGTGGAAAGAAAAATGAAGCGGGCTTTGGTATGTCTGAAAATTATTATTTTATAAGAATATACTAAAAAACAGTAGGAAAATTCCCTTAGTTTTCAAAAAATTCAAAAAATATTAGTTGTTAATATCATATCTAACTTTTGTTTACAAAAATCAGCTGGACCACCAGTGACGTAAAAAATTCGACATATATAATATATAAGATCCGAAGAACGGTCTATTCTAGAAACCGTGGTTCTGGGCCATACGCTTTGAATTGGTCACCACGGTATCGGCTTATAATTCCGCTGACTGACTCCGACCACGTCGCAGAGGAGAGGTAAAAACGCAAATTGCGTTGGCCCGACCGCGTATTTACGTTTCCGTGCTGCTGATTTCACGGCAGCGCTGTTTTGAAATAGACACGGAAATGTTGCAACATATTTGGTTACAAATGCGTGTTGATTTTAAGGCGCCGAGGCTCGAACAAGGCACGGATTTGTATTAAATTACGCAGTGCAGGGGTTTACTTATTAGTGCACATAAATTGGATTCACGTTGCTTATTAGTTTGATTTTGAGGTTATATGTTTGTTAATATGAAAATTATGGAGCAGTTTAAAAGTATTTGTACTAATATTACTCAAGATTTTGAAATTCTTTGAAGTTTGAAGAACACTCTTCCATTAACTATACCTGCAAAATTCAGTGTTCATTATCTTACACCGGCAACTACGACGACAGATGTTGTTCTGATATTAATAAATTTTAGTGATTTAAATGATTTTCACTTGATTTCTAACCACATGAAAATAGAAAGTTTCAAAAAGCTAACCTAACGAAAGCTAATCAACCAAATCTAACCGAACCGAACCAAAGCAAACTAAACCACTAATTAAAAAAAAACTTTCCTGAGTTCCTACCCGGGATCTTAGAGGATGTGAATCCAAACCGAACCGATCCTAACTAAACCGAACCAAACCTAACCTAACCAAACTAAACTACAACATTATTCACACCCTCTAGGATCCCGGGAAAGAAGTCAGGAAAGTTTTTTTTTAATTGTTGGTTCAGTTTGCTTTGGTTCGGTTCGGTTCGGTTTGGTTCAATTCGGTTCGTTTCGGTTCGGATTCACATGCTCTAGGATCCCGGGTAGGAAGTCATGAAAGTTTTTTTTTTGAAAAAAATTATTGGTTCAGTTTGGTTTGGTTCGGTTCGGTTAGATTTGATTGATTAGCTTTCGTTATGTTAGCGTTTTAACCTGACAGTTGAATACGCTTTTGTAATAGTTTAATGAGCGATGTTCTCTTACAGATCCGTGCGCATTTCGAGATCAAAACTCTTAAAGTCAACACGTATTAGAACCCAAATATATTGTAACATTTCCGTGTCTATTTCAAAACCGCGCCGACGTGAAATGAGCACGGAAACGTAAATACGCGGCCCGACCTGAGAGGCAAATCGATCGATATAGCACTTTAAGCAGCTTAAAGTGCGGTGGATGGGTGGGAATCATTTGATTTTGGACCCCAGTCTCTACAAAGCCTTCGAGCAACCCTCAAATAAACCAGATTTAAAAGGATAGAGAACAGTTTGTTTGAAATTCGTAGACAATGATTGTGTAGAAATAAAATTTCGGACTTCCATTGTCTTTATTTATTTTAAAACACGACGTTTCGGTTAGTAAGTATCTCTAACCGTTATCAAGTGTAAACTAAACAATCTAGTCTCTAGGCTACTACTTATACTACTTGGTGTGCAGTCAGGTATGACGGCCCGCCCCCTTTTTTAATTCTAAGACGCCTGTTTTCCTTAAGGAGTGGTTTCCATATGTTTGGTATGTCCGTGCTTGGTTGACTGAAAACTTCTTTATTCTGCATTATATACGCAGCTTCAATAAACTTTCGTTTTCGCCAATGCGACTCCTTATGTGAAACTTTAGCTTCTGACCACTGAATCCTGTGATCATTTGACCATGCATGATCTGCTAAACCGGATTTTTCAATATCCCCTAATTGGGTACTTTTTAGATGTTCATTTACTCTAACCTGAAGAGGGCGTTTCGTTTCACCTACATATGATTTACCACACTCACACGGGATTTGGTAAATACATTCCTTATTATTTGAGGGATTGTCTGGTTTTGTTTTAGTTACAAAACTTCTTATCGTATTTCCCGAAGAAAATACTGTTTTTATATTATAGTGTTTAGCTATTCGTCTTATGTTTTCTGAAATCCCTTGAACATATGGAATGTTAATAACACCTAACGGATTATTATTTTGAGAATTTGGTACATTTAGTTTGTTTTTAATTTTAAATATCGTTGAGTTTATTAATTTCTCGGAATAACCATTCTGTTGTAAGTCCTTTTTAATGTTGTTAATTTCTGTGGTTAATTCTTCATTATTACTACAAATATTTACGGCTCTTAAATACAAACTTCTTATAACTCCTTGTTTTGTTGCAACAGAATGATTAGACTTAAAATTTAGGTACTGTCCCGTGTGTGTTTTCGATAGAGAACAGCTTCCACAATACTGGATAAATATATCAGAACTCTAAAGAATTCATTAAAGGACCTTGTCAAAAGAGAGCCAGGAATATCATTGGACTTACCAGACAGGAGATCCATATAGTGACTGGACTTTTCACGGGTTACGGTCGACTAAAAGTACCCATGCACAGAATATAGAGGATGACGATACAGTTAGACATGTCGCAAACCCGCTGAAAAAGAGTCACAACTCAAGAATCGCCGTTATTGAGATAAACCTGCCGCCATCATCGAAATAACTTGTACTTTCTTCCATAAAAGCGTCACATTTAAGTTTGGACAATTCTCCGCGAAATGGCGTGACTCTTTTATTTTGTCCAGTTTAGCTGAGGATGCGTTCCTTTACAGTGTCACTTTTGACTTTATAACAGCGTGAACGTGGGGTTTCATCCTGAAAAGAGTCACATTTCGAGTTGTGAAGGTTTTCGTGTGAACTACTGTTATTTTTTGTGTTGTGACTGTTTTTTTGAATTGTTCAGTGTACTTAGAATTAAGGAGAATAAGAAAAAAATCTTTTGAATTTATTAGAGAATAATCACATTTCTAGTTGTTATTCAACATTTTATAACTCGTTGTAAAAATAAATACAAAGTTTTCTTTATTTGTTTTCTTTTTTATATTATTTACCATCATGCGTGACATCCTGATTTACAACGTCATGATGCCTTGTTCTAAAAAAGTGTCACAATATCGGGTTTTTGTCTTTTTTTTTTACCAAAGACGACAAAAATCATTTTTTCTGAGAAACGTACTGCGTTGAGTTAATAGGTTCCTGTTGATATAAAATAACATGTTAACTCGTAATTTGTCATGTAAGTAAAAAATGAATCTCTCTAATCAACTAAATTCTTGAACAGCGATTTTCTCAAAACAATGTTTTTTGAGTTGTGACTATTTTTTAGCGGGGGTGCGATGTACTGTGCGAATGTCCGACTCTTGCACGTTTACTTCAGAACACTTTCGGTAAACCTTGATTGATTGATTCAGAAGATGTGAACAGTGTTTCACCCAAACTGATAGCTAACCTCTTTGGAGGATTAGGCATACAGTGGTGAGAAACCACTCAAAAGTGAGTCACAATAGACCCACTAGTGGTCGCAGTGGAAGGGCTGCAAGGCCCACTCACATATGAATCATGATCAACCCTCGAATAAATGCAAGAGAAACAAAACATTTTACCTCTTGTTAGATACAAAAATGTTTGGTTTTTATACAAGGTAGTGTAGGTATATGATACAGTAGCGGACAAAAATAAAATAAATGTAAAAAGTTAAACTTGAAAGCGGTCGCTGGATGAAACCCGAAAATGACTTTGCTTTCTTTTTATAGACTTCCTTTTAGGAACGTAGCTAGAAGGGGGCTGGCCTTGGCTGTACCCTGGTAATAAAAAAAATGAGCCCTGATAAAAACAATTTAGAAATAAGTGTATAAAATTTATAAACTTATAAGTAATAGATACGTCCTAATCAAGTTTAGAAATATATGTTAACAGCAGATCAACATTTTTTAAGATACCATGTATTTATTTAATATGATTTTTTTCTGCCTAAAATATTGGCAATCAAAACCTTCGTTATTCTATTTTCCAAAAAATCTAAAATATAAATCTTATTTTACTGATAAATTCTGGCAAGTAAGTGACAGTATGATCATCTTAACTTTTTAACTGGCTGACACCAAAGCGCGGATCTGGGTAAAAATCTAGGGGGGAAATGACAACAGTCCTATGTTAAAAATGGAATTATTAATAACCGGACATTATCAAAAACTTCATTGTTCAAAACAAGAGAAAAGCAAACTCGAAGTTTTGATAAAAGACGTTATACATCATTATCAAAACCGGAAAAAATCATAAGAAGGGTCGGACTTGTTTGTGACGTTCACCTAAACAAGAGCGGTTCTGATATTGCTATGCGATTGAAGCGTCCTTCACTGCAATTTCTTTTATTGCCATGCCTAAAGAAAACGCCATAGCACATACGGCATTTTCATTAAGCAAGGCCCATCTTAGATTAGGATTCATTTGCAATTAATTGACCAAGAGGTTCAGTTCGGTTCGATTTCGAGATTAAGAAAAGGACAGGGGAGCTTATTAAAGGAAAAAGACTAATTTTTGTTATTGATTTTTGGGTCAAAAACTACAATATTATTTGTTTCCGATTTAAATTTGCCGCTAAACTTCCATGAGACTGATTTGTATGAGAGGAATAGAGACGGAACCAGTATACATGAAAAGAAAGGAGAGAGTTGCCCCTTTTTATGCTTATGATATTTTTTATTTTGTCCGTTTTTGATAAAAGACTTCCCAGGTAGCAAGGTCACGTTTTTTAAACGTCAAAAACAGGTCATTTTTAATGACCATTGACGTCTCTAATCTGACGTGTAAATGACCTTTAAATGACGTTTAAAAGACACACCCAAAATGACGTCATTTTTAGACGTTTTAAAGACGTCAGCAATATGACGTATTTGGGACCAAATCAGAACAGACACACACACACAGACACAAACCTATTTATGACTTTTTTTAAACTCGTCTGAATATATGAAATACTCAGTGCAGTTGAGAACACTGAAGGAAACTTAGACAGAGAAGGTGACTGGAACAGGTACAGCGGTGTTCGTCTGTGAGGTACAGATCAAAATAGACCTATACCTAGACTTACACATCTCCACCTTGAAGCGAAAGAAGCCCCGAAGTTTGTCTTGATTTAATATTTAATTTATTTTACATACGTACCCCCACATTCCGTATAAATCCGGTAAAGTACTGACTGGGGCACCATCTATGTAAGTATGAGTGTATGTCCCTTGAACAAAGTGTGCAGTGTGTGTAGTGACCAATATATGACGTTTTTCAGACGTCAAAAACTACACTATGAAAAGACGTTAAGTAACTGACGCCTTAAGGACAACATTTTTTGGTAGATGACTTGCTGGTCATCCAAATGACCACTTTTCGACGAAAAAAAGACGTCATTTGATGACCCCTTGCTACCTGGGTTTATCCTAAACTTCGATTTTGCTTTTGTCGGTTATTAAGAATTCCGTTTTTAACATTGGACTGTTATACCATTTTTATTTATGATCTTCGACTATTTTCTTGTTGTGATTTACGACGATTGATAGACTGCGAATTTATTTCTGCTTAGATACTCAATTTTCGTCCTCAAAACCTCGCTAAACAGTGAAAAGTCCAAAATGACAGGGCAGCGCCGTAACTACGGTGATTGGTGTCCGGTGCAATATTACAGCAAGGGCAACAAAAATACTCTGCCAATATATGGGCCCCTAAGCTCACACTAGCTACTATAGTTATAGTGTACGTCCAGACTAAATTACCTTTTGTTTGATACCACACAAGCCATGTTTTGACTTAAACTCAAATTTTTGAAATCTACCCCCATCCTTAAAAAAAACAAAAACTAAAATGTATTTTGTTAAACTCCGGACTCAATTACCTTTCGTTTGATATCACACACGCCATATTTTCACTTAAACTCTAATTTTTAAAATATACCCCCACCCTTTTTTTAAATAAATTAAAATGTATTTTGTTTAACTGCAGACTCAATTACCTTTCGTTTGATATCACACACGCCATATTTTCACATAAACTCTAATTTTGAAATCTACCCCCACCATTTTATTTGGTTTGTGTTCGGTGGATTTTGTTCATTTTTCAATGGGACCATCTCGACCCAAGACCCAGCCTAGGTACCAAATTTCATTAAAATCGGCCAAGCGGTTTTTGAGTTATGCGCGTTGGTCGTTACAGACAGACATACAGACAGAAAGACAGACAGACAGACAGACATACAGACAGACAGACAGACAGACAGACAGACAGACGGCGCAACAAAAAAGTTTCAAAATCATCTGAAACGCAAAGATATATAAAAATTTTTGAAATCGGAGCAACTTTTTTTTTGTCGAAAAAATTAGGATTACCATAGCTCACACTACTATAGTATAGTATATGTGTGAGCTAAAATAAAGGCCACGATCCTGAAAAAATCAGCTGTTCTCGGGGGGCTGACTTTTACATTGGGTCTTATGGGCGGTCAGACGTTTTTTTATGATATTTTTAAAATGGCACTACAGATTTCCGCGAAATTTCAGTGAAATATTCTCCGACACCATCCCGATATTCCACCAAAGTTTTGTAAGGAAGCAACATGATTAAAAGGTTAAAATCTTCAAGATTTACCATTTCTTATTTTGAATTCAAATTACCCGCCATGTACCACATGCCAACTGTTATATTTGACATGTATTTGACTTTGTCATCTTTGATTGTCACATTCGCTTCTGCTTTAAACTTAATTTTTGTGTGAGCTAATGAAGCGGCTCTGAAAAATTAAGGATTACTATGGATTTAAAAAAAATAGTTCTGAAATAATATAGTAAAAACAATCTCAAAACCGTCATTCCAACTTCAATATTTTAAAGACAATCAGCTGTGTTGTGGCCCGTCCGTTTTGATAGCCCTACAAAAAACTCTGCCAATATATGGGCCCCTAAGCTCACACTAGGTACTACAGTTATAGTGTACCTGTGAGCAAATATAACTAAAAACTGTAATATATGGTATTCAACTCCAGACTAAATTACCTCTCGTTTGATACCACACAAGCCATGTTTTGACTTAAACTCAAATTTTTGAAACTTCCCCCCCCCCCCCCCTTAAAAAAAACAAAAATTAAAATGTATTTTCTTCAACTCCAGACTCAATTACCTTTCGTTTGATATCACACATGCCATATTTTCATGTAAACTCTAATTTTTGAAATCTACCCCAACCCTTTTTTTTAACTAAAATTTATTTTGTTTAACTCCACACTCAATTACCTTTCGTTTAATATCACACACGCCATATTTTCACATAAACTCTAATTTTTGAAATCTACCCCCACCCTTTTACTTGGCTTGTGTTCGGTGGATTTTGTTCATTTTTAAATGGGACCATCTCGACCCAAGACCCAGGCTAGGTACCAAATTTCATTGAAATCGGGCGAGCGGTTTTTGAGTTATGCGCGTTGGTCGTTACTGACAGACATACAGACAGACAGACAGACAGACAGACAGACAGACATACAGACAGACAGACAGACAGACAGACACCACAACAAAAAAGTTTCAAAATCATCTGAAACGCAAAGATATATAAAAATTTTTGAAATCGGAGCAACTTTTTTTTCTCGAAAAAATTAGGATCACCATAGCTCACACTACTATAGTATAGTATATGTGTGAGCTAAAATAACTCAGAAGGTAGGGTCACTGCATCCTGGAAGCCTGAGACGCCAGGCTCCCAGGATGCAGTGACCCTATCAGAAGGAGCCTAATGGCGCCCTCTGGCGATGACGCCCTGTGCTGGGGCACCGGTCGCACCCCCCTAGTTACGGCATTGCTATGGCCCCACCATGCCGGAACTCAGTGCTTTTGCTGATAAACTGTATAGTTTTTAAAATATGACCTTTTAAAGTTTGGCCATTTTGGTCTTATGGGATTCCCTACCCTAAAATTGGCTAAATTTTTCCGAATCGTAATACAGGGTGTGGTTTTTTCGCATCTCTATGGCCCTACCATACTGCAACTCGGTGCTTTTGTTGATAAACTGCATAGTATTTAAAATATCAATATTCAAAGTTTGGCGATTTTGGTCGTATGGGATCTTAGCGTATTTGGGGATCCCCTATCCTAAAATTCGCTAAATGACATTTTTCCGAATCGTAACTCAGGGTGTGGTTTTTGTTGATAAACTCTGTCTGATGGGATGGGATTCCCTACCCTAAAATTCGCTAAATGACGTTTTTTTGAATCTTAACTTAGTGTGTGATTTTTTCGCACCTCTATGCCTCCACTATACTGCAACTCGGTGCTTTTGTTGATAAACGGTATAGTTTTAAAAATATGAATTTTCAAAATTTGGCCATTTTGGTCTTATAGGATTCCCTACCCTAAAATTCGCTAAATGACGTTTTTTTGAATCTTACCTCAGTGTGTGGTTTTTTCGCATTTCTATGGCCCCACTATACTGCAACTCGGTGATTTTTTTGATAAACTGTATAGTTTTTAAAATATGAATTTTCAAAATTTCGCTATTTTGGTCTGATGGGATTCTTTACCCTAAAATTCGCTAAATGACGTTTTTCCGAATCTTAACTCAGTGTGTGGTTTTTTCGCATCTCTATGGCCCCACTATACTGCAACTCGGTGTTTTTGTTGATAAACGGTATAGTTTGAAAAATATGAATTTTCAAAATTTAGCGATTTTGGTCCTATGGGATTCCAATTCGCTAAATGACGTTTTTTCGAATCTTAACTCAGGGTGTGGTTTTCTAGCATCTCTATGGTCCCACCATACTGCAACTCGGTGCTTTTGTTGATAAACTGTATAGTTTTTAAAATATGAATTTTCAAAGTTTGGCCATTTTGGTCTTATGGGATTCCCTACCCTAAAATTCGCTAAATGACGTTTTTTCGAATCTTAACTCAGGGTGAGGTTTTTTAGCATCTCTATGGTCCCACCATACTGCAACTCGGTGCTTTTGTTGATAAACTGTATATTTTTTGAAATATGAATTTTCAAAGTTTGGCAATTTTGTTCTTATGGGATTCCCTATCCTAAAATTCGCTAAATGATGTTTTTTTTTGAATTTTATATAATGTCCCATTATCGATAGGATTAAATTGGAAACTGGGTTATTATCAAAGATATCGATTTTCTGATTGCACCTTACCATGCTCTTTTTTTGAGCCCGTAAAAATGGTGTAATGAGATTTTTGCTGTACCCCGTGGTTTCGCTAATACAGGGAGTTTTTGAAAAAATTTTATTTTTAATAATTCCTTGTACATCTCGCTTATTCTGCAAGATATTTTTATTCTGTAAAAACATTTTTATGACAACTTTTTTAGAGAAAAATAATGACGTTTTCAATATTTTAAAATATTGTTTAGTTTTCGAGATATGATATTATCATCAAAAAATTAAATACGGACCTGGATTTTTTTATTAGTTTTCTAATTGGTTTCATGCTATTATTATCTTAAAATGATAAAACTTTAATATTTTTTTGATTTAAGGTTAAAAAAAATATTAAATTTTTTTTTTAAATTTAGTCGGAACCTGGAGATTTCCAACGTAAATAGAGATTAAAAATTGCACAACACACTAGTTCAACGATTTTTATTTTATCTGTTTTAAAACGTTTATTAAAAGATTTATAAATAAAGTAAAAAACGTTACCAAGTTACAAAAATAATATCATAGTAATTATTTGATGGTAGCACAGCAACAAACAATTGACATCATCATTTTACTTGTCATTTTTGTAAATGGCTTACTGAAAATTATTCTGAAATGGCTAGAAATCAAGCAACAAAATCCCAATATTTAAACAGCAGAAATATTTTTATGCAAAATGCGTTAAGAAAAATTACTAAAAAATGCCAACAGTGTCTTACACATAATGGCAATCAGTTTGAGCATTTATATCACTTGAATAGAAAGATATAAGAAAAATTAGTTCTTATTTTTTGTAATTCGTTATTTTTTTTGTATTTGTCGTAGACTTTATTTCAAATAAATCTTTAAATTATCAAAACAGTTAAACTAAAAATCGTTCAATTTTTAATAAATATATATGTTGGAAATTTCCAGGTTCGGACTAATTTTTTTTTTAAATATTAATTTTTTTTTTAACCTTTAAACAAAAAAAATATTAAATTTTTATTATCTTGTAACAATAATAACATGAAACCAATCAAAATAGTAGTCAAAGAAATCCAGGTCCGTATTTAATTTTTTTATGAGAAATACCATATCCTAAAAAATACTCTGCCAATCTATGGGCACCTAAGCTCACACTGGGTACTATAGTTATAGTGTATCTACGTGAAAGCTAATATAACTAAAAACTGAAGTATGTTTTATTGAACTCCAGACTCAATTACCTTTCGTTTGATACCACACAAGCCATGTTTTGACTCAAACTCTAATTTTTCAAATCTACCCCCACCCTTTTTTTTAAACAAATATATTTTGTTTAACTCCAGACTCAATTACCTTTCGTTTGATATCACACACGCCATATTTCCACTTAAACACTAATTTTTGAAATTTACCCCCCCCCCCTTTTTTTTAAATAAACTAAAATGTATTTTGTTTAACTCCAGACTCAATTACCTTTCGTTTGATATCACACACGCCATATTTTTTCATAAACTCTAATTTTTGAAATCTACCCCCACCCTTTTATTGGGCTTGTGTTCGGTGGATTTTGTTCATTTTTAAATGGGACCATCTCGACCCAAAACCTAGCCTGGGTACCAAATTTCATTAAAATCGGACAAGCGGTTTTTGAGTTATGCGCGTTGGTCGTTACAGACAGACATACAGACACACAGACAGACAGACAGACAGACAGACAGACAGACAGACAGACAGACATACAGACAGACAGACAGACAGACAGACAGACAGACAGACGGCGCAACAAAAAAGTTTCAAAATCATCTGAAACGCAAAGATATATAAAAATTTTTGAAATCGGAGCAACTTTTTTTTTTCGAAAAAATTAGGATCACCATAGCTCACACTACTATAGTATAGTATATGTGTGAGCTAATTGACAACGCCATTATTTTATTCTAAAAAAGTTATTACAAGGTATAGCAAAAATCTGATTACACCATTTTTAAGGGCTCAAAAAAGATCACGGTAAGGTGCAATCAGAAATTGGACAAGCTGTTCAGGCCGAAATTGGAGAAACCACCTACTGTAAGTCAAAAATTTGACAAGTGATATGTTCAATCACCCGGTAGATTAATGGCGCTTTCTTAGAGGGTTTGCGTGCTTATAAAAAACACCCTGTATCATAAATGCGCAAAAACTTCTTGCTTGATTTGATAACGGCACTGTTGTGACCGAAAATAAACCTTTAAACCCTCTTCAAGCAGAAAATCTTCCATTAATTTAGTCAAAAAGCATGAATCAAGCGCGTCAAAGCTTTTGTGACTGTGGGATTTTAGGGACCCATATTCCACTCAGTCTAGCTCAAAGCTTAGGCCATAAATCTGTGCCCAAACTACAGAGTGGATTATATTTTAAGAAAATGTATTTTCCTGATTTTACAGGGTGTCCCAGATAAAAGGATGATTCTACAAAAATAGTGCTGTGGAGTGGGAATGCATATTTTTCAAACACAGACTGCAAATGAAGCATAGTTTTAGTTATAAAATTTAAAACGAAATGTTTTCTTTATGGAGCATTTGAGTTTAATGTATAAAAAAAATTGCAAGTTTATAATTTTTTTTATTACAAAGCAAATACCTCATTGATCTGGTGTAGTCCCAAACCAAATATTAAAAACTCAGATTGAAAAAATATCCTAATAAATAATATTTAACCAAGTCTTAACTATTTATCAAAAAATTGATAAAACTTAAGTTTGCAGTCATATTTTTGAAAATCCGAATTTACATCTTCCCGGAAAATTTTACAATTTTAAACGTGCTCCATTTTTAATAACACAATATTTGTGAATACCACCGGTTAATTTCTAGAAAAAGAGACGGCCCTGGATATCTAATTTACTTGTGAGGATGACAAGATTTGACAGACAATGTCAACTTTAGTTTGGTTTAAGTTATAGATCTTTTTATTTTCGGCAGAAAATTAGTTTTTTTCGAAGAAATCAAAAAGGAACGCTTCAATTAGCATTCCTCTGGTAAGTAAATATTCGACTGATATCAACAGTGTAATTTTTTTGTTGATTGTTTTAAAATTATAAGTATAGGAACTTTGTTCATATAAAACTTAAGTTAAGTAGTCTAAATAGATTTTGATTTAAATTGGAAAACCATTAAGAAACTCATTCCTTTGGTACTCATTCCTCTGGCATTTTTATGCAATAATTTCTTAAATTTGGGAAAATAAATGTTTTTTAGCTTACACCTAATTAATTACATAAATTTAACAAAACAAAATTATTTACTGTGCTGTACTGTTATTTAAAGGCAATGACCAAAAATGATATCCATATAGCCCACTTTTGGTAGAATCATCCAAAAGTAGTTACATGGTGATTTCGGAAACGGTAAGCGCATTAAGTAAACGGACAATATTTGAACAACCTAAGATATGCTGATGATATTGCCTTAATAACAGATAAGAAAGAAGAACTGATAAAAATGCCGGAGGAATTGGATACAGCAGCTAAAAATATAGGCTTAAGTATGAACTGCACTAAAACTAAAGTCATAACAAACACAGATGGGGATATCACGATCAGAATAAACCAAGAAAAAATAGAACAAGTATTAGGAAAAAAAATAATAATAAAAAAAAAAATATATATATATATATATATATATATATATATATATATATATATATATATAACTGGGCCAAAACAAAGGAAAACAACTGAAATCAAGAGACGAGTAAGATTGGCCTGGAGAGCACATGGTAAATTAAGCTACATATTAAAAAATAAAACATATCCTCAGTCAGTGGCGGCTCGTGAAGTATAAGAATGGGTGTGCGCTATAATAAGTGAGTCGAAATAAATTTAAAATAAATAAAGTTAAAAAAATTTGCATATTTATTTGTAGCCACATAAAAGAACTTATGGATTGTCAAAGTAAAAAAAAGCAGGTCTCCAATAAATAAAAATATGCCTACACAAAAAAGTTACCTACAGTATACATACATATTAGATTTTAGCCAACGATGGATAACATTGATTCAATGTACAAAACCGTTTTATCTTAGCTTTTGATTCAAATACCATTTCATATTGGAATGTTCGTATACGTTGATTCAATGTTATCCGGTCATCGGCTGAAAATTAATGTTAAATTGATATTACGCACCTTTTTGTCAGTCCTGCTTTTTGTTTAGTTTCCTAGTCCTTAAATAATAATAATAACGAGTTTGTAACATCACATCCACAAATCCAGTTATTTTTTTGGTAAATATCTTTTCCTACCTTCTTTTCTTTTGGAGCAAGTTTGCGATAATTCTAGTTCTGGAGTCGGCCTTCCTAATCTTTTAATTTCAATTTTTTGATTTAAATTAAATTGAATTACTTCCAGGATTACCCGAACCCGAACTTATAACTGCCTCAGACATATTCGACAATTGTAGATAATAATTAACCCAAAAATTACAAACAAGAAGCCGAAAACAGCATAAAATTCACTTAAAAACTGCGTAAATAAATTTTAATTACGCCCAATACACGCATACTAACGATAATATAAACAGTAATCAGCTGAGAACTATAAAAAAACGATGCAGTCTGTATTGATTTAGCGCACCAGCCCGCCCTTTTCTCGGCCGATATCCCGAGCATTTCCGATCCAATTGCGTGGCAAAAATTGGATTAAAGAGGAACGCCGAATCCACGCGCACCTCCAGATTCAAGCCCGCCCTCTCATATCTCTAGATTCAAGCGAGGCGATCGAAGGCCACCGTATGCGGCAGCAAGCGTCAACTCGAAAAGATATTAATTACTTCCGTTAATGGCCGATAGATGCCACTAGCGGGATCGGGATCATTAAAAAATAAATAAAAAACAACAGTAATTATTTAATAATAGTTTGTATTTTTTTTTCTTATTTTTGCTGGGGGTGCGCGCGCACCAGCGCTCCTATGGACGAGCCGCCCCTGTCCTCAGTACCTCAAAACGAGAGTGTATAACCAATTTATCCTTCCTGTACTTACCTATGGATCCCAGACCTGGATACTTACAAAGTAGTAGGTATGTTTTTTAACGACTTGTGGGTAAACATTTGGGCGCAACCCCCCGAATTTTGTTTTACTGCCTTAAATTTCTGGCACTACCATGTTATTTTGACACGAGCCGCAACTGATGTTGTTGGGAATTTCACAAGATTTGAACTTGTTGATATTTTCGAATACGCTAAAGGAGAGGTTATTTAATAGTTCCTAATTAGAAAAAACAGTAGCGCGCGTAAATTTTTACAAGGGGTTAGGGGAAATATCAATTTTAGTAACGGAGTCGTTAAGGGCCTGTCCTTAAATTACATAACGCTCTAGGGGGGAGGGGGGATTTGGCCTTGCGTTACACTCTATGTTTCTTTATGTGTTTTTTATTAGAATTTTTGCGTTACGAAATTTAAGGACGTTCCCTAAGGATTTCGTTTTCCAATAAGCCAAAATCCATTGAAATCGGACAAATTCGTACTGTGCGGTTTTTTCCACCCCTGGTATAATATTTACGATTTATAAATTGTTCTGTATTGCTCACCTTTTTAAATTATTTCATTTGACTTGAATAAACTTTAAAAACAAGGCAAAAACTGTATTTTGTCAAAATTATATTTCATTATAAATTTATTGATCTTATAATTAAATTATAAACATAAAATTATATAAACAAAAAGTCTTAAGAATAAAATAAGCTAATTATTAACCTATTCTAAATATCGAGTAACCTAATCTCTACTTCTAAAATTTCAATGACTCTGTAGGCGTTAACAAAATTTAATTAAATTTTTTTTTATAATAGATTTGCATATTTTTTAAGCGGATTCCAAACTCAAAGTTAGGTAACCCAAAAAAAAGACATTTTTGCAAAATTGTTCTGTATTGCTCTCCTTTTTAAATTATTACATTTGTCTTGAATAAACTTTAAAAACAATGCAAAAACTGTATTTCGTCAAAATTATATTTCATTTTAAATTTATTGATCTTATAATTAAATTATAAACATAAGATTAAATAAACAAAAAGTCTTAAGAATAAGATAAGCTAATTATTAACCTATTCTAAATATCCAGTAACCTAATCTCTACTTCTAAAATTTCAATGATTCTGTAGGCATTAACAAAATTTAATTTATTTTTTTTATAATAGATTTGCATATTTTTTAAGCGGATTCGAAACTCGAAGTTAGGTACCCCAAAAATAAAGACATTTTTGAAAAAATTGTTTTGTATTGCTCCCCTTTTTAAATTATTACATTTAACTTGAATAAACTTTAAAAACAATGCAAAAACTGTATTTCGTCAAAATTATATTTAATTTTAAATTTATTGATCTTATAATTAAATTATAAACATAAGATTAAATAAACAAAAAGTATTAAGAATAAGATAAGCTAATTATTAACCTATTCTAAATATCCAGTCACCTAATCTCTACTTCTAAAATTTCAATGATTCTGTAGGCATTAACAAAATTTAATTTTTTTTTTATAATAGATTTGCATATTTTTTAAACGGATTCTATACTCAAAGTTAGGTAACCCAAAAAAAAGACATTTTTGAAAAAATGTTCTGTATTGCTCTCCTTTTTGAATTATTTCATTTGACTTGAATAAACTTTTAAAACAATGCAAAAACTGTATTTCGTCAAAATTATATTTCATTTTAAATTGATTGATCTTATAATTAAATTATAAACATAAGAATAAATAAATAAAAAGTCTTAAGAATAAGATAAGCTTATTAACCTATTCTAGGCCCTACGGGGTCCGATATTGTGTTTAATGATGGAAGCGCACACTCGCCCGAACATTTTACGAAGGGAACTACCTCCTCAACCCTGGCAGGGGGGGTTCCCTCCCCTTAAACGTGCTTTTTGACGGCTTTTTGCTAATAACTCGAAAACGGTCAACTTTTATAAAAATATTCTAAAGACCATTTTGCAAGCCGATAAAATTTCCTTTTTAACCATGCACCCTAGTACCCTCTAAAGGCGGTGGTGCACGTTCCATAGGCCTACGAAAAAAGGGGAAAATGTTTAAAACATTTTTTTTTATTTTTCTTGTGGCATTTTGTATCCTTCACACATTGTTTTGTTCAAAAAAGCATTTTTGTTCAAAAACCCATTGTATACAGTTAAATATTTAATAAGTTACACATAACTTTTTAAAGTAGCCGCCTTGAAATAGAAATAAATGTGTTTGTAGAAATCCTCAAATCAAACAAAAATTTTGAACATTCATTTTAGTAACTCAGTAAATAATACTCAAGATGAGTAAAAAATATTTTTGATTAGTATTAACTTGAAATTTAATTTTTCGAGTTGAATTCATTTAAATTGGGGGTAGGGGGCATCCCCCCTCTCGCCCCCTCAAAAGTGATCTTTTACAATGTTTTATCTAATTATTTGCAAACTTTTAACTTGACTAAAAACAACTAAGTAATATTTATTGAGGCTGACTATAAGTCCTTTCCAACGATGTATAACACACCCCCCTTACATCAGTGGTGCACCTTCTATAGGCATTTAAATAAATGGGAGGTGTGAAAAAAAAAATTTTTTTTTCTTGAATTTTGTTGTCCTGCATGTCTGGTTTTAAAACTTATTTTTAAAGCTAAAGAAATGTCCTTTCCAACGATGTATATTACTCGCCCCTTAAGTCAGTGGTAGATCTAGCATATACGCACCAAAATACGTTTTAAAACCAGACATGTAGTCGTAGGAGAGTAAAAAAATTAAAAAAAAATAGTTTTTTTCCACCCATCTCATTTATTTAAAAGCTTATAAAAGGTGCGCCACTGATGTAAAGGAGGCGTGTTATACATCGTTAGAGAGTACTTTTTATCAGTCTCAATAATAAATATTACTTAGTTGTTTTTTGCCAAGTTAAAAGTTTGCAAATAATTGGAAAAATACTGTAAGAGAGCATTTTTAAGGGTGGTGAGAGGGAGGATGCCCCCCACCTCCACTTTAAAGAAGGTCAACTAGAAAAAAAATATGTCTACCTTCATAAGTATTTACCTGTATACAATGCGCTTCTAACCAAAAATATTTTTTTGAGAGAAAATTGTGTTAAAGATGAAAAATACCACAAAAAAATATAAAAAAAAAATATTTTAAAAATTTCCCCCCTTCTTCGTACGCTAATGGAATGTGCACCACTGCCATCAGAGGGTACTAAATTGTACATCATTAAAAAGGAAATTGTAGCCGCTTGAAAAATGGTCTCCAGAAGATTTTTGGAAAAATTGACTGTTTTCGAGTTATTAGCACAAAACTACCAAAAAACACTTTAAAGGGGGGGGGAACAACCCCCTGCCAGGTTAGGGGGGGGGTGATTCCCTTTTGTAAAATGTTCGGGCGAGTAACAATATCAACATGCCCATTATAGATAGCAAACTGAAGTGAAGTTCGTTCATGCCTATCGGCATAATTTGTTATAAATTATTTTATAGTATTTATTGCACCTAGATCTCCAATACAAGCAGCATCTAGAATTTTTCTTTAATCTCCGTGTTTTGCAGTCATCTTTCTGATCACACCACAAGTAGAATCTAACATGATCTGTTGCAGTTCTACAATGCGCTTCATTTTGAACAAAGTCAGTTTATCATTCTTAGGTGGCCGTTATCAAGTAAATCACGAATGTGGTTTGTTTCAAATTTTGCAAAATAAGAATTTTAGAAAAGTTGTTTTTGTTATTATTGTTTTGTTTAAGCCCAAATCACAACTTACTTCTTTTATTTTCTTGACAGGGTCTGGAAAGGTCACTTCCTGCCGGCCTCCAAAGTTAAAAATACTATCAAAAAAACCAAACTCCTAGGTTTTGAAAGAGGTGGGCGGGTTATCTTGGATAGTGTTATTAAAGTTCTCTACGTGCCTGCTGACGGTCTTTTTTAAGGCTTCCTCAAGATTTATTTGATTAAAAGGATGTGTAACTTGCGACAACGTTTTTCCCTCTTTATTTCTGCAATGAGTGATAGCTAAAAATTGATCTTTACTTATTGCAAAAGTATTTAAAACGTCATAATCGCCTTTCTGAACGCCTTGAAAAATAAATTCAATGTGCTGTAATAGAAATACAGACTCATGTTTATCTATCCCAGGTGGTACTAAATCATAAGCACAGTAATTCTGAATATTTTTCAAATCGTACTTAGCTCCAAACATTAATAACAATAATATACCTTGACAAAAACCGTTTTTTGCAGCAACATGCAATGCAGTATTTTTTTCATCTTGTGTTTGTACGTCTATAAACCATTTCAATTCATGAGGATTTATTTGATTCAGCAAAAGTTTAAGAATGTCTAGATTGCCTTGTAAACAAGCAAAGTGTAGACATGTGTTTCTTTTTTTAGTGATTTGTGTAATGTCGCATTGTTGTTCTTTTAACCTATTAAGTATTACTTTAACAATATCAATATGCCCATTATAGATAGCAAAATGAAGTGAAGTTCGGCCATGCTCATCGGCATAATTTGTTATAAATTCTTTTAAAGTATTTATTGTAACTAGATCTCCAATACAAGCAGCATCTAGAATTTTTCTTTGATTTTCCTGTTTTCCAGTCATCTTTTTGATATCACAAGTCGAGTCTGAAATTATCTGTTGCAGTTCTACAATGCGCTTCATTTTAAACATAGCCAACGTATCACTTAGGTGCCCGTTATCATGTAAATTACGAATGTGGTTTGTTTCAGAGTTTGCGAAACATTCAATGATATTTTTGATCTCACGAATTTTAGAAAAATTGTTTTCAACGGCAACCATAGGTGCAGTTTTTTTGGTTTTATTATTTCGGACAAAAAATAGTTCATTTAAAGTCAAATCACAGGTTACTTCTCTTAGTGTCTGAACAATGCTATTGTTGTCTTTTTCAAAACTATTAAACATATTTTTAATAAAGTTTAATTGGTCTATAATTTTTTTTTCTGATGCTAAATCCAAAGGTGTTTTTCCAGATTTAGATTGAACGTCGAATATCGCACCCATATAAAATAAGTATTTTACAATGGACAAATGTCCAAATTTTGCAGCATAGTGTAGCGGAGTAAATCCTTTATCACAAACTGTGTTTATTTCAGCCCCTTTATCTACAAGCAGCTCAACTAGATCTTGATGACCTTTCCACGTTGCATAATGCAAAGGTGACACTCTTCGTCCAGCACTTTTTGAATTTACAATTGCTCCTTTGTCAACAGCCAATACACAGTCTTTAGCATTTCCCGACTTAACTGATTTAAACAAGAGGTCTGTAGCATTCAAAAGTTTCCTTAATTCTTCTGCTTTTTTTTGCATTGTATTCGTCAGACACTCAGGTTGAAACAGTAACTGATGAGTACCAATACCAGCAGCACGATCACTAGGCTCTCGTTCTTCATTGTTTTTCGCATTATAAACAGCCTCATGTTCTAAAAGAATTTTAGCACTGTTAATGCTTTTAAATTCTGCACAAATGTGTAAAGGAGTGTTGCCGTTTATATCTTTTACATTAAGGTCTGCGCCTAAATCTAATAAGTATTGAATTACTTCACAGTGATCTTGAGTCGCTGCATAATGTAACGGTGTTTGATTGAATGCACCTAGTTCATTAACATTTGCTCCTGAATTTATTAATAGTTCAACAATATTTTTATGCCCGTCTCTTGCAGCCAAATGCACTGCCTTTGAACCAATATTATTTTGAATGCTAATATTAGCACCTTCATCAATTAAGTATTTTGATATATCGTAACAACCGTTCATGACTGCAATATGTAAAATGGTAAACTCGTCATTCTTAGTATTTAGATGGGCTTTTTTATTTATTTTTAATAACATTCTAACTATTTCAAAGTGGTCATGAGCAACTGCCAGTTCCAGAGCTGTTCTATTCTTATGGTCTTTGGCGAATGTACATGCTTTATACCGTAGTAAAAGTTCCACAACGTCTACATGACCGACGACACCAGCAGCTAAATGCAATGCTGTTGATCCATCTTTCGGGGCGGGTGCATTTATTTTAGCGCCTTTCTGTATTAACAATTCAACTGTATTCTTATGACCAGCTTGTGCCGCCATATGAAGAGGGGCATAACCAAATTCAGTGGAATTAACTTTGGCTCCGTGTTTAATCAATAAAATAATTAAATCATTGTAGCCTTTGGTAGCCGCAACATTTATATGTTGTTTAAGATTTGAGTTGCTTAATCGGTTTACTAAAATATTAGCTAGTTTTTTACGTCCTAGATGTATAGCTACAAGAAGATGACCATCTACAACTTTAGCATTTTTGTCAATAAGATATTGCATTATCTCTGTGAAGTTGTATTGAATTGCGGTTATCAGTGGCATTGAATCCGCACCATTAACGCGTATGTTAACATCAGCACCTGCTTTTACCAATAGTTTCACCATATCCAAACAATTTTCTTTTATGGCGAGAAGTAACGGCGAGTCGCAATTATTATTAAAATTAATTTGACATTTTTTTTGTATTAAAAAATTCACTATATTTTTCTGCTTGCTTAAAATGGCCCTTTGCAGCGGGGTGTGATTTTCTAGAGTTTTTGCATTTATGTTAGCCCCATGTTTGAGTAAACAAGCAACAGTATCAACATGATTGGTTTCAGAAGCGACATGTAAAGGCGAATTTCCAAGGTGATCAGTTTTAGTGATAAGTAATTTATTTATGCTTAATAAATATTCCAATATTTCAGAGTTACTATTTAATGCGGCCATGTGTAAAAGTGTTTGTCCTTGGCAATTTTTGTCCATGGTGCAGTAATATTCGCTCACATTTTGTTTCACTAAGGTCTTAACCATATCCATATCACCATTTTTCACTGAATAATGCAAGGGTGTGTTACCGAACATATCTTTACAATTTAATTTAGCACCATTATCGATTAGAAATTGTAAGATTTCCAGGTTCCCGATTTGAGCTACCAAGTGCATTGGACATTGTTCAAGGTTATCTACGATATTAACATCTGCCTTAGCGGAAATTAACAACTTAACAATTTCTAAGGAACCGTTTTTTGTTGCTATGTGTAAAGGAGCATATCCTTCAACAGTTTTTACATTTACTCGAGCCTTTTCTTCAATTAAAAAACTAACAATATCATCTTGCCCCATTTGAGTAGCTACATGCAAAGGTGTCATTTTTTTAGTTGATTCAATATTAATGTCATTGTTTGTAAGTAACATTTTTACTAGTTGTACGGATCTGCTTTCACAAGCGATATGCAACAATGTAAATCCAGAGGCTGTTTTCCTTCTCTCAGTTAGTTCTAACAAGTAAGTTATAATAGAAAGTGGTTGATTGTGTTTGATTGCATAATGTAACGGTGGTGATCCTTGATCATCTAAATTATTTGGATCGGCTTGTTTAGAAACTAAATATTTTACAATTTCTGTAAATCCTTTCTTTGCCGCTAAATGCAGTGGTGTTTGTAAATACTTGTTCTTACAGTTAACGTTGACGTTCATTTCTTCAACAAAATATTTTAAAGCGTTAATGTTTCCAAATTCTGCGGCAACATGCAGTGGTGTTTGCTTATAAATATCCTCGACATTAATATCCCGAATGATATTTCCGATAAATGAAATAATGTCCATACTAGTAGACTTGGCAGCAGAATGTAAAGTTGTCCATAACTTATCATTTCTCATTAGCAAATCTACACCCGATTTTAGAAACATCTCTATATCTTCAAGTGAATTATTTTCAATTAAGTTAAATAGTTTCTTAACTGTTGCGATTTTTTGTACGCCTAGATGATATTTGGTTTGACATAGTTGGTAACTGTTAGACTGATATGTTCCGATTTTCTTTTTTAAATCCGTAAAATTTATTAATTCCAAAGCATTCATTATCATTAGTTTAGACGAATTAATGTTCATTAGGTTAAGTAAGTTACTGTTGTCGTGTGCCAAGTTATTGCGCAAAGCACGTCCTATCAATAAAGGTGTAAATTGATCTAAAAAAAAGCGATTATCTTCCAAGCAATTATTTTCGTCCATAAAAGACAAAACATCTAATAAAATTAATTCTAATTGTGCTTTGTTATAATCGTTAATATGGAATGTCTGGCCAATGTTTTGTGTTAAGAAATTATTTAAATCGGCGAGTTTTGCCATTAATTTAGGCACCTTATTTTTTGTTTTGATAAGTACAGGTTTAGCATCTTCGTTTAGAGCTGTTTTTAAATCTTCAATACCATCTACTTGACTTGGAATGTATACTCCAAGATTAGTAATAAATATTTCATGAAAAACTTTTTCTATTTTAAAGATTTTTTTTTGGTCGTCTATTCGCGTACGAACACTAACTAAAATATCAGCACACGTCCTTGTAATTGCTCGAAAATTTGTTAAGTTCGCATTTTTAAAAGTTCCTTCACGAAGTTCCTTGGTGCCCACTTTTATTAAGAATAAAACTTTCTCTTCAGAATGGCAATCGCTTGCTTCAGCTAATAAATGTTTCCAATACATTAGTTTCTTGACAATCAATATAAAGTCACTTATAGTATTTGTCTTCGATTTTTCACTTTTAATATAACTTTTTATTTTACTTAAGAGTGTACTTTCGAATGTAGTTAGGTCTGGAATTTCATCTTCCATTATTTTAATTACATTTGTTATTTTAAGGCAGCCTAAAGCCTTTAGGCTATGTTCAAAAGAAAAATTCGTGATTTTATCCATGTCAATGTGTGGAAGAGCAGTAATCAAATTTTTAAGAATATTACAATCAGTGTTTTGAACTTTTTCTAATAATCCCTGCACAACATTGATTTGTTTATCCAATAAAATACCGTCAGTTATTGTTTTAATCTCTATCAAATCATTTTGAATCTTTTCAATATTCTCTAAATCATGGCCAATCAATTGATACGAATGTGAAATAGAATTTCTTAGGCTCTTAAGTAATATTCTTGTATTTTCTGGCAAATATGTGAATAAAAGGTTACCAGTTGAAGATGAAAGCTTAGGACTTTCCAAGGTATTTTTTAGGTATTCGCCTATGAGTTGAACTTGCCTGATCACGACAAATTTGGAATTTTGGGCGTTTGTATTTAGTGATAATATTAAATGAATGGAAGCACTAATTTTACGTAGAGAAAAAATATCTCGCAAAGAATGATAGTCATTATACAAATTCGTAAAATTTTTATTACCCTTAACAATATTTTTAACTGCTTCTTCTCTCAACAAGTTTGGTATTTGTGTGGTTATATCATTATCGGATAAATTTAAAAAAAGATTATTGAGAGCGATTTTAATATCTATTAAGTAACCCAGTATTGTTTCTAAACTAAGAATAGAGTAGTAAAACAAATTCATTTCATCTTCTAGATTGTAAATAGATACAAAAGCTATTAAGCAAAATTCTATTTCTTCCCAAGGTAATTTTCGATAACTGGATTTTAACTGGCGTTTTAAAATATTGATATTACAAATTACAAACTTCGCAGTAAATAGAAAAATCTCATCAACCTCTTTGCAAGTTGTTAAATAGTCAATTTTTTCTATGACAACCTTAAGTCGCTCAGAGACGGCTTGTTTTGTGTAATTGTTGTTTTTGGTGTTATTAAGAGATGTAAATCTTAAATTTAATAACTTGCTGACTACATAATTATTCATCTGATCACTTACTAGAATTTTACTAAGTTGAATTTCTTCATAAGCCTCAGAAAGATAAAGCTCCAGGTCTTTTTTGTTGGTTTCAAAATACTTTCCTGGCCATTTTTCAATAACATCAACAAGGACATTGATGTTATTGGTTCGTATTAAATAATAGAATAGACTGTGTGAGCATTCTGTTTGGTCCGGTAAAATATTAACTCCAAAGTAGCTTTTGTTTAAATCAGCTAATAACTGAATAAGCAGTTCATACTGATTATGCTTACATGCCAAAATGATAACTTTGCAATGTTGAAGTATGATCTGAATTCTCTGAAGCAGTTCGCCAAGGGTTTTAGTTTTGTCTATGTCACCTTGAATGATTGACTTTTCAATTTCATTGAAAATATCCTGGCAAAGGTTTGCTGGCTCCCCTGGCTTGCAAGAAATTTCATTATGTTGTAGTTGACGTAACAATAGCTGGAAAATTTCAGCCATATTGTG
Organism: Aspidapion aeneum; assembly: GCA_963576565.1. NCBI lineage: Eukaryota > Metazoa > Arthropoda > Insecta > Coleoptera > Brentidae > Aspidapion > Aspidapion aeneum. Next base: position 9,756,453 of record OY755043.1, read on the forward strand.
GACCTCGATTCTTTAGTATTACACCTAAAATAAATAAACGAATCCATGATGGATCTGATACCGTCCTAGCTCTTTAGCACACTTCAAGTGAACTTCACGCTATGTCATCCTTGAAAAGAGTTTTTGTAAGTATCTCAAAAACGAAAGCTCCTACGGAGTTTATAGTAATAATATGACTTATTGAGAAAAATTTGTTCTACTAATAGCAAAAATCTGATTACACCATTTTTAAGGGCTCAAAAAAACATCATGGTAAGGTGCAATCAGCAAATCGATATTTTTAATAATAACCGAGATTCCCATTTAATCCCATCGAAAATGGCACACGGAAATTACAGAAAAACAAACAAGTAGAAGAAATTTTAAGCAGATTTGATGAAGATCCTAGGCATTTTATTTCACTGTAATAGGTTAAGATTTAAAAAAATTATATGCATGTATTATAGTTTTTTTTGTTTATTTAGAAAAAAACACCTATCTTATTTTTAACTTTTTAAATTTGCCCCCCTCCTAAATTTCATGCTGCGTACGCCCATGGTCAAGAACAACAACTAGCCTTTATGAAAAACCACAAAAAGCAACCAAAAGCATTTTTTGTTGTTTCAGAGCTTACTCATGCAGCCACCAAAATCCAAGCGTCCTTCAGGGGCCACATGTCAAGGAAACAGGATGGCACCAAACCCGAAGGATCGGAGGTGCCCACCAAGGCAGACAGTTCGAAACAGGTAGACTAAAGCATTTCTAATCGTGTTCGTTGGCAGAGTCATGCCTAGGATACTCAATGCAATTTGACAGGTCGTTAGGTTAAAGTTCTCACTAAGCTCAAAAGAGGCGCTGCGGTCGCGCGTTTGTTCCTTATTCTATTTTTTTTGAGAATTATCTGTGGTTTGGATTTTTCGTCCCCCTTTTTTTCAGGTAGAAAAACCTCTTCCACCGCATTTTATTTCGGGTTCATTTTAAATCTATCTTTTTGGCTTATGTAGGTATTCTTTGCTGCTGTGACGCATTAAAATTAAATTTTGTTAAATTTGTAACTTTTGCAATTTTAAATATAAAAGAATAAGAATTTCTAGTTGCTTTTCTGGGTGAAGTGTCTAAAGTTCAGAAGAGTATAAAATGCATAGTTTTCCGAGACATTTTAAGGTAAGTTTTCTTATTTTCTCATTTGAGGTTAGATTGGCATTTGATAAAATTTGTATTGGTAGTGTCTTTTTAACTTCTTATCGCTTACTTTACGGAACTATGAATACAGGTTTCCAATGCCTGATAGGTGCCTTATTTGCCCATCAATTAAGCACAAATTTAGTGTTAATTTTATGTCTATCCCTTTCTTTTGATATTAAGTAAAAGGGTGACACATACAAAATTAACACTAAATTTGTGCTTAATTGATGGGTAAACCCAGCAGCGTAATGTACTTTGAATAAATTTATTCCTTAATTTTAAATCTTTATCTTTCCATAATCTAGTACCTATGATTAATGTGGTTATAAGTTGATTTTTTTTATTGTTTTCAGCTTTTGGATGATATGTGCGACCACTGATAAGCTATGTATATACTACTTTGAAACATACCCTACACAACTTACAACCAAGGCGAGGAGGTACTTTTAAATCATGTCAGATTTTCGTCAAGCTGTGAAAAAGTAGACATTTAAGAATGATTCTCTTCACGAACAACTGTTTCATTATTTATTCACTCATCACTCACCAGAAATGTTAAAAGCAAATTTAAATATGCTAGATAGTGTTTGGTTTTTCATTATATTTTATTTTACCAATCAAATAGACTATGTATTATTTCATCAATGGTTAGTCATTAATTTGTAGCTTTTTTTATAATAATAAAAACTCATTTAAAAAATGTTTTATTTAATGCACTTTATATATCATTTTCAATCTGTTTATATCTTATAAAGACAGTGTATGTCTTTATGAAATATTGACTGATTAAAAATTAAAAAAACAACTTTAATTTATTATAAAAGGCGATTCAAATTTCCCGCCTTAACTTTTAGTTCGTCACTAAGCTCTGCAGTGGGCGCCACAGAGCTAACGACCTGTCAAACAGCCGGAGTTGCCTATCTAATAAAAACTCACTAAACCGCGCCGCAAATCCTTTATCTATGGTATAATAGGCATGAGCCTCGGAACTCGCACATGTAACTAAATCGTACTAGCAGTTCCTGAATATTGCGTACCAGACGAATTTATTTCAGCGCCATCTGCCCCTCAATATGGTAAAGCTCACCGGTGGCTTCTCTATATGGGTTATTTACTCAATGACCATGTGCAACTAAAATAATAACTGAATAATTTAATATAATTATTATATCTGTTGTTTCAGGCTGAAGAGGAACTTGACATAGACCTGACCGATCCGGAGTTAAACAAGGCGGCCCAAAAAATTCAAGCCTCTTTCCGAGGTCATTTGCGCGGCAAAGATGGCCATGCGGCAGATTCAAAATAAATTCGTAAATAAAAAGTTTTGTTTAAAACTGTCAACTAATTTGATCATTATGTTCAGCCTTTTCTGCTGTACTTTCTGAATAATAGGTTTTTGAGTTTTTTTATTCCTAAAATAATTTAGTTTTTAAGGAATAGGGAACCTTATTACATAAGAAACTTAGCGTTTAAAAATATAAATGGATCTGATACCTTCCTTTCTCCGTTAGCATATTTTAAATTTTGAAACTGTCAAAAAACTGTTACCCACTAAACACAAAAACGTTTTAAAAATGTCAAAATAATGTATCATTTAAAAACATAACGTAATAACCCGTTTTCTGACGTTAGAAAAATAATCTTATGTTTTTATAACGTTTTTTTAAAGTGTTTTTCGAACGTTAAAAAAATATTGATTTTTAACAGTGGATAATAAATGTTTTTCTAACATTGAAAAATAAATGTTTTTTTAACAATGAAAAAATATATTTTTTCCAAATATCTCTAAAGATACGATAACATAACTAACGTAAATAAAATTCTTCTATTTTGGAAACGCAGGGCAGCAACAGTCTGTTGAGGTTTTCGTGAACTCCACACTCAGTAAACAAAATTCGAATCCGTAGCTTGTGAAAATAAAATTTAAAATTCTATGTAAACAATAATTTTGTAGTAAGTGCCTCGCTACGAGGCCAAACAATTTATGCTCAAGTGAATATAAGCTAAACAATTTCAAGGCGCCTATTCAATTTAGCATGAATGCAAACGAAGCATTCGTTTGGTCCCACTGCGAGGCTTTCGAATTCTGCCTCAAATGAATACGCGGCTGAAGGTCCGGCGGCTAACCATTCGCGGTGAATTGTCGCATTCCCTGTCTGATTACCTATAACGTTACAAAACCATTTTTTTTGTTTACTTTCTTACCTTAGGTTGTGGTGCTTCATTTAGATCACTGCAAACACATTTGTTGTTCTTTAACTATACCATCTTTCCCACACAACTGGAGTAATATTCCTATGCAAATATGTATTCACTATCATTATTAATAATTGTGCTTTTAATTTGCCATGTTTGTTTCCACAAAAGGTAAATATTGTAACCAAAATTGCACAAAGCGTATCTGCTATCGACTCGTATGAACCCGCAGCGAAATGCAACTAAACATGGCGATGGCCCGTTCTGTCTCTATAGTATCATTTTTTTTAATGTTTAAAAAACAAAACATTTATTAGCTTCATATATCTTAAATTCAACGTTAGAAATGAGATCAAGGAAGAATATTATAAAAATAACCATATATTGATGGTTAAATTTTTAATGTTAGTGAAATTATGGTTTTTTTAATATTGGTTTCTTAACGTTATTAAGAAATATATTTTTGGTAATGCTTTTACATGAAATTTTCGTTAGGATTTTCTACATGTTTTTTTAATGTCAAAAGTTGACTTAATTTTAACACAAATTTGTGTTAGAAAAAAAAACATCTTTTTTTCAACATTTATTTAACGTTTTTTACGATTTTGTGATTAGTGGGTATAATCTAATCAGTTCTTCACAGTATGGTATACTATTTTACATGAAAATTTCATGAAAATTGGTTTAGCGGTTTAGGAGCTATCGTCTTACGGACAAACATAGGTCAAAATTCACCCAAAAAACAGATTTTCAGAGTTGTGTCAAAAAAAATTTGCGCGGGATAGAAAGGTAAAGTACTTAAAACCTGTTTTACCTGTAGAAAAAAATCCAACGGTAAAAACAAATGATTGTTAATTAGTTAGAAGCTAAGCGAATTGAGTAAATCCATATATTATATTGGATTGGGGAGTTTGTGGTAGTTCCAAGGAATATAAAGAAGAGTTACCCCCCTTAGTGATGCTCAAATTTTAAAACAAGTTGCTAAAAACCGTATCTTGGTACACTTGCCTACTTTTTCAATGTCACCTTATTTCTTCTACATTTCTAGAAGACCAAGAAACAGTGCGCTGTTAGGCAATACCTCATGGCTTAAAAGCAGTATCGTAATTTATTTAACGATTTTATTTTGCAGTTTTTAAAGCCTGCTGAAATTCGGGGCTTTCCGGACGACTTTAGCCAATTCTAAGATGACATTAAAAAAGTGGACGACGGTACACTAGGTTTTACTAACAATGTCCCAAAAGTTTCGCCAGATCTGACGCACTTTTAACGATTCCGCGGGATCATTAGCCATAGCGACATTATTGGTGTACATTTGTACATCATTTCAAAGTCTATTTTAGGAGGGGGCCTAAGATTTTAGCTCACACATATACTATACTATAGTAGTGTGAGCTATGGTGATCCTAATTTTTTCGAGAAAAAAAAAAGTTGCTCCGATTTCAAAAATTTTTATATATCTTTGCGTTTCAGATGATTTTGAAACTTTTTTGTCGCGCCGTCTGTCTGTCTGTCTGTCTGTATGTCTGTCTGTCTGTATGTCTGTAACGACCAACGCGCATAACTCAAAAACCGCTTGGCCGATTTTAATGAAATTTGGTACCTAGGCTGGGTCTTGGGTCGAGATGGTCCCATTTAAAAATGAACAAAATCCACCGAACAGAAACCAAATAAAAGGGTGGGGGTAGATTTCAAAAATTAGAGTTTATGTGAAAATATGGCGTGTGTGATATCAAACGAAAGGTAATTGAGTCTGCAGTTAAACAAAATACATTTTAATTTATTTAAAAAAAAAGGGTGAGGGTATATTTTAAAAATTAGAGTTTAAGTGAAAATATGGCGTATGTGATATCAAACGAAAGGTAATTGAGTCCGGAGTTTAACAAAATACATTTTAGTTTTTTTTAAGGGTGGGGGCAGATTTCAAAAATTTGAGTTTAAGTCAAAACATGGCTTGTGTGGTATCAAACAAAAGGTAATTTAGTCTGGAGTTAAATAAAATATATTTCAGTTTTTAGTTATATTAGCTCACACGTACACTATAACTATAGTACCTAGTGTGAGCTTAGGGGCCCATATATTGGTAGAGTATTTTTATTTATGAAGAATTTGGGTGTAAATTGCTTTTTTATATTTGTTTTTTTTTAATGAATTTAACTGAATTTTATCTGTCAATTTTAGTTTTTGTTATATTACTAAAATAAAATATTTTTTTATGGATCGATTTTCGAAATCTTTATATATTTTTTGCATTTTTTGTTTAATTTAATATTAAAATTTTTTTACTTAGTTAAAAATACAGGAAAAAAAAATCGAAATAAAAAGGTACTAAATATAAAAAATAAATAAAAAACAGGCCCCCGCTTTACTGTGCATTCCTACGATTATATTTAAAATACTCTGCCAATCTATGGGCACCTAAGCTCACACTAGGTACTATAGTTATAGTGTGAGCTAATATAATCAAAAACTGAAATATATTTTATTCAACTCCAGACTCAATTACCTTTCGTTTGATACCACACAAGCCATGTTTTGACTTAAACTCAAATTTTTTAAATCCACCCCCACCCTTTTAAAAAAAACTAAAATGTATTTTGTTTAACTACAGACTCAATTACCTTTCGTTTGATATCACACACGCCATATTTTCACTTAAACTCTAATTTTTGACATCTACCCCCACCCTTTTTTTAAAAATAAACTAAAATTAATTTTTTTTAAATCCAGATTTAATTACCTTTCGTTTGATATCACACACGCCATATTTTCACATAAACTCTAATTTTTGGAATCTACCCCCACCCTTTTATTTGGCTTGCGTTCGGTGGATTTTGTTCATTTTTAAATGGGACCATCACGGCCAAAGACCCAACTTAGGTACCAAATTTCATTAAAATCGGACAAGCGGTTTTTGAGTTATGCGGGTTGGTCTTTACAGACAGACATACAGACAGACAGACAGACAGACAGCAAAACAAAAAAGTTTCAAAATCATCTGAAACGCAAAGATATATAAAAATTTTTGAAATCGGAGCAACTTTTTTTTTCTTGATAAAATTAGGATCACCATAGCTCACACTACTTATATAGTAGTAGTGTGAGCTAAAATGTTTTCCGTTTCTGATAAGATATCGAATAGTTCTATCTAGTCCAAAAAGGAATTGAAAATTATTTATAGAAAATGTAGTTCTGGGTTTATACAGAAAATAAGATAAGAAAGTTAACAGACGACATATTAACAGTCCAGTGGCGTGCATACAACGTAGACGAAAAGGCGTTGCCTACCCTAGACAAAATTCAAAACATTTTCTTTTACATAATTATCATATTTTACATAACTTCATGACATATTTAACAAAGATATTCATAAAAAGAATTTTTTCATTAATTTTTATCCTAAAGATGCGCAAGACATGTTTAGACTAACAGGGTATTTGACAAATTTTAGAAAAGAGTTTAGAATGATACATAGATCCCTAATTTGCTACGCAAAATTATTAAAATAGTATATTTTATCATGACTACATTTAAAATCAAGTTTTCTAATTTCCGATTTAAATTTGCCGCTAAAACGCTAATTTCTAGCATGGCGTTGCAATGACGTCACAGCACAGTAAACTCGCGGACAGATACACGGCATTCAAGTGTTTATTTGTTTTTGGTCTGTGTTTTTACTGTCTTTTATGTAAAAAAATGTCCTATAAGTGGTGTGTAGTGCCTCAGTGTTCGAATACTAGCATCAAAAGACCTGAAAAACTATTTATTCATGTGCCTACAGCAGTAAAAGAACGGAAAAAGTGGCTAGAACTTGCTCGAAGAGACCCAAGGGCCTTATCTAATACATCTTCACTTTACATTTGTGAAGATCACTTTGATGTGAGTATAACTAAATTGTTTTTATAAATTTTTCTCACGTTTTCTATAATATATATAACTATTTCGTAAATGACGATGAAATTTTTGAGGTTATGTTTATTACAAGGGGTGAACAACTATAATAGGCAGAAAGGTGTACAAATTTTTAGGCAGTGCTAAGCAGTTATTAGGCAGGACTAGGGAGTACCTCTAAATGCAGGATTAGGCAGTGCACATGCAGGCTAAATGTAGGTCTGAGCAGTGCATATGCAAGACTAGGCAGTGCATAGGCAGTACCTACGCAGGACTATGCAGTGTAACCTATGCAGTACTTAAAGTATTGCTGGTCGTTGTATACTTTTTGCCCACCTGTCCCCCTCTCGGTTTATTACATGATTTTTAGTATTTTTTTTTCTGTGAATTAATTTATTATTAAAGTTGCTCAATGATATGGAAAACATATAACCTAACCTCAAAATCCAAATGAGTAAAAGTAGGCGAAGAATATCGTAAAAAAACTTTCAGTTATATACAAAATAACTCATCGATAACTTACATCAACATTTTAACGTTTCTAGATTCCGCAGAACTAAAATTACTGTTGTTGACAAAGAAGCCTGCCACCATAAAGGAATTCAGCATTGGCAAGTTGGAGCTATCGGCTTTGAAGAATCCGTTTTCCATTGATGTTTTTCATAAGCAAAACACAAAATAAAATCTAATTTAGAACGATAATTCGCACTTTAAACCAAAACAAACATTACCATCCATCGGAAAGTAACACAGAAAATAGGTTCGTTCGAGGCGTTTACTGTTTTGTGACGTCACTCGCAGCTGATTGGTAGACCGCCTGTTTTGAATCACGTGGCTAACTGTTTTAATTCCATGAATTTATTTAATTAAAAGAACTATGAATTTGAGAAAAAATTAAACAAAAAAGTTTGTTTTTAGCATTCCCAAGACCTAAAGAGATATCTAAAAATAAATATATATTTATTTTTTACTACCGTCAAAGACCCTATTGCATATACATTATCGGGCATTTCTTATCTAATAGTTTTCTAATTGGTGTTCCATAATACTGTAATTATTATTTCTATAATCGATAATGTGATAAAACAGGCTGCGCCTTTTTCGATTTTCGAAAGACGTTGTATTCTCCCACGGTGCCAAGAATAGACCGGTGTTTGGATCATATTAGAAATAGTAGTTTACCTAACTAGTGCGGAAAGTGCCTCTTTTCCGCACGCGATTGCAGATGGCCAAACGACGCGATAGCGGAGTTTGGCCAGCAATCAAGTGCGGAAAAGACACTTTACGCACGAGTTAGGTACATTATTTTTTCTATAAGCGTGAGGAAAAAACTAAAAATTAATCAGAAAATTATTTATATTCAAAACATTTTAATCAAATCAATTATTATTATTAACATTAATATTAAAGGTGCAGTTTGTAGCGTGCTGTAAGTTGATAGCAGAGGCAAGTGTTTTCTCAAATGAAGTGGCAGATTTGAAACTTGGGTTTTGGTTCTCCACTGCGTTCTCCAAGTTTTCGGAAACATCTGTTGCAACTGTGGTCATGCATTTGGGGCTGGATTGAGGCACTTTGGAAGGTTGTATGGTAGAAGAAAGTTGCTGACTAGTTGAAGGACTAGGGTGGCTGAACTTCAAAATTTTATTCGAAATATTTTTTTGGAATCCAGTTGAACTGTCAAGGTACCCTTCTGCGACACTTGAAGATTTCCATCCACCGAGTCGTTTGATATTGGTTATTCCTTCGCCGGAATCTGCCACCATTGTTGCGGCAGAACGTCGGAAGCTGTGGCCCGTGTATAATTCTGGATTTGAAAGCTTCAGATAGCATGCGATATCTGATGGCATTTTACCGAATGTATTAATTCCAATGCATTGTACCGTACATGCTCCTTTTTTGTAGTTTACGAAGAACCGTCTATGTGGGGTCTCTGGTTTCCTTAAGTTGACATATTTTCGGATCAATTGGAGAAGTTTTCCATTCTCGGCTTCTTCTGAAATAGCAAAACTTCTAAATGTATGGTTTTTTGAGTCAGGAATTTTTATAATGATCATATTTCCTTTTTCTTCAATGTCATCTAGGCACATTTTTGCTAGTTCTTCACGGCGACATGCGCCCGCCAAACCAAAAATCGTGGCAACTTTCATATGCAAATAAACTGGGTCAGGAGCTTCGCTTAAAAACTTGAAAATTTCTTCTTTTGTGAAGATTTTTGCCTTCTTGGGTCTGAATCCAACGTTTTGTTTTTTCAAGTAGGCCGTAACTTTAAAAAAATTGCTTAAGTCAACGTTTTTTCTGAGTTTTATTACACTTTTGAGCATAGAATACCTCGACCAAAGGGTATTCGGTTTGCACGTTTTGGAAATTTCGGAGAAATATGCCAAAAAAACAGCTTCTTGAAGGGATTTGATGCCTTTAGCGTGGCACCATCTCTCAAACAAACTATATTCCTTCTCATACCTGTGACGAGATTTTGAAGGAAGCAGGTCCAAATTAGCGATTCTAGCGGCTTCTAGAACTGACTGGGGTAGATCTTCGTCCGAAGAATCCATTGAAAATCTGATTTTTTTGTTTGAAAAATTCAAAAGACGCTTGTATCTGCAAAATTGGCTTTGTTTTGACAGTTTGTTTGTACTTTGTTGCTATGGTGATTTAAGATGCCAAATCTAAAACCACTAGTGTTCATTGTTGTTTGACATTGACAATGACGATATTTATACCGGGGAGGTTAAAAACTTATAATTTGAACCTATTTTACTGAAAACTTTATTTTATCGAAAATATTGAAAATATAGCAGAATTTTAGTCAATTTGAATATTTTTAGGATATTTCGTGTGGTAGGAAAGATACAAATGTATTTTGAACGGTCTAAATGTTATAGAACACCTCAAAATCGGAACAAATTTACTTTTCCGCACTAAAATGCGTGCGGAAAAGTGGACTTTTCCGCACGCTTATAGAAAATAGTAGTTTACCTAACTAGTGCGGAAAGTGCCTCTTTTTCGCACGCGATTGCAGATGGCCAAACGACGCGATAGCGGAGTTTGGCCAGCAATCAAGTGCGGAAAAGACACTTTACACACGAGTTAGGTACACTATTTTTTCTATAAGCGTGAGGAAAAAACTAAAAATTAATCAGAAAATTATTTATAATCAAAACGTTTTAATCAAATCAATTATTATTATTCACATTCTAGCGGCTTCTAGAACTGACTGGGGTAGATCTTCGTCCGAAGAATCCATTGAAAATCTGATTTTTTTGTTTGAAAAATTCAAAAGACGCTTGTATCTGCAAAATTGGCTTTGTTTTGACAGTTTGTTTGTACTTTGTTGCTATGGTGATTTAAGATGCCAAATCTAAAACCACTAGTGTTCATTGTTGTTTGACATTGACAATGACGATATTTATACCGGGGAGGTTTAAAACTTATAATTTGAACCTATTTTACTGAAAACTTTATTTTATCGAAAATATTGAAAATATAGCAGAATTTTAGTCAATTTGAATATTTTTAGGATATTTCGTGTGCCAGGAAAGATACTAATGTATTTTTAACGGCCTAAATGTTATAGAACACCTCAAAATCGTAACAAATTTACTTTTATAAATATAAATATTTTTCTGCACTAGTGTGGAAAAGTGGCACTTTCCACACTAAAATGCGTGCGGAAAAGTGGACTTTTCCGCACGCTTATAGAAAAAATAAATTACAATCAAGAAATCATCATATTTTTCTACAGTCCTTGATGATGGCCCAATAAGCCGAAACTAGTCGACGAAAATAAAATAGTTAGTAGAGGAAGACAGAGATTTTTCTTCTTTTTTCATTCCTTGGATCCTCTACAAAAAGTTATGGAGTACTTCTTCACGATATATATATATAAGATCCAAAGACCGGTCTATTCTAGGACCCTTGGACATCGCTATCCTTATTAATAACCCAGTATTCAATTTCATCCCATCGAAAATGGACATACTGTACAATTCTCTACTTTAACGTGCATTTTCTGTAATTAGTATAATAATTGTTCTCCAATTTTTAACTATGTATATAAGGAATTTCACACAAGCTTTAAAAAAATTGAAATAAACTTTACCAAAAAACTTTTATTCAGAAAGTACATGTTGTCATTTTTATTACTTTTACGTAAAATCCCCTTTTTAAGGGGATAAATAACGCAAAAATTTTACAAATCCTAGTATCAATTATTAGACATAAATCAGTGTTTAAAAAAAAAACGAATTATTATTTAGGTTTTACCAGAAGTTTTAAAAATGATAACTAAATAAAATTTGAACACATATTTGACCGTATGTCACATTTTAACCTTAAAATCGAGCTAAAGAATTTGAACAAAAAAAAAGAGTTCTAACAAAGTTGTAACTAGAAAAAAATTTAAGGCCACTTTTACGCCTTACATAAAATTAAAGTGTAGAAGCGGCTTATAGTGTGACCATAATAAAAGTTAAAACTCCTGGACAACTTTTGCAGACATTTTTGAACAAACAACAAAACGGCTGACTTAATGAAAAACTAATACACACGAGATATCTCAAATGGAGTTTTTTGCCTTTTTGACCTCCAATAGATATCTTAAAAACTAACTTCTGTAATACTTTAGAAAACAGAGAGAACTTGAAAATAATAAACAATAATAATAATCGTGATAAACCTCCTTATAAATCAGGTCTGGAAGAAAATTTTATTTATACTTTATTTATACTTATATTTTTGGAGAAACGATCGGACACCTTGATTTTGTTTACCAGGGAGACACTTTTTGGTTATCTTGAAATTTTTGTAGCACGAACCCCTTTCGAGGGGTATACTTTACCCCTATAGTTTGAATAGGGAAAGTGGGTCTAGTGATACCCTATTGTGAAGGTCTTTTGAATGTCCTTACAACAAAATTTCGAAAATCCATCGATTAGTTCTTGAGATATTTGCTTTAAAATTTTCAAATTTAACATGGAATGATAAAATAAAAATTAAATCCGAAATATGTTGAGTTTGTATATCCTATGTTAAATAAAAAAATAAAACATTATCGTTTTGCGCATAATAAATGTAGAAAACTCAATTTTGATAAAATTATTGGATACCGTGTGTGTTTTTCGTTGGGGCAGCTCAGAAATATTTCAATAATTTCTGCAGAGGTAGACTAGAAGTATACAGCGTGTCCCATTTTGGATGGGATTAAATGGGAAACTCGGTTATTATTAAAGATATCGATTTTCTGATTGCACTTTACCGTGCTCTTTTTTTGAGCCCTTAAAAATGGAGTAATTGGATTTTTGCTATACCCCGTTGTTTCGCTAATACAGGGAGTTATTTTTATTAATTCCTGGTATCTCGCTTATTTTGCAAGATATTTTTATTCTGTAAAAACCTTTCTGTAGCAAATTTTTTAGAGCAAAATAATGACGTTGTCAATTTTTTTAAATATTATTTAGTTTTTGAGATATGGTATTTATCATAAAAAATTAAATAAGGACCTGGATTTTTGTGTTACTATTTTGATTGGTTCCATGCTATTATTATCTTAAAATGATAAAACTTGTTTTAAGCTTTAAAAAATATTTAATATTGTTTAAAAAATTTTAGTCCGAACCTGGAAATTTCCAACAAAAATATAAATTAAAAATTGCAAGACACACTAGTTGGACGATTTTTAGTTTATCTGTTTTGAAACGTTAATTAAAAGATTTATAAATAAAGTAAAAAACGTTAAAAAATTACAAAAATAATATTATAGCAATTATATGATGGTAGCACAGCAACTTATGAAATTTACTTCAATATAGAAAAACAAAAGAGTGGAATTGACATTGTCATTTTAATTGTCATTTTTGTGAATAACTCACTCAAAATTATTCTAAAATGGCTAGAAATCGACCATATCCAGTTTTTGAGCAACAAAATCCGAATATTTAAACGGCAGTAAATGTGTTACATATAATTTGAACATTTATATCATTAAAGAAAAATTAGTTATTATTTTTTGTAATTCGTTATTTTTTTTGTATTTGTTGGAGACTTTGTCTCAAATAAATCTTTAAATTAACGTAATACCCTTTTAATTTGCTAAGTATCGAAACAGTTAAACTAAAAATCGTTAACAATTTTTAATTTATATTTATGTTGAAAATTTCCAGGTCCGGACAATTTTTTTTTAAATATTAATTTTTTTTGACCAAAATTTTTATTATTGTGTGATAATAATAGCATAAAACCAATCAAACTAGTAATAAAAAAATCCAGGTTCGTATTTATTTTTTTTATGATAAATACCAATCTCAAAAAAACTATTTAAAAAAACTAACAACGTCATTATTTTCCTTCGAGAGTTGTCATAAAAAGGTTTTAACAGAATAAAAATATCTCGCAAAATAAGCGAGAGATAAGGGATTATTAAAAATGCAATTTTTTCAAAAACCTGTATTAGCGCAACTACGGGGTATAGCAAAAATCTGATTAAACCATTTTTAAGGGCTTAAAAAAAGAGCACGGTAAGGTGCAATCAGAAAATCAAAATCTTTAATAATAACCGAGTTTCCTATTTAATCCCATAGAAAATGGGACACGCTGTACATTTTTAACTTCTGAGGTTCGAAACTAGTAGTATAAAAAATAAAAATATTAGAGAGTAACAGTTAACAAAATAAAGTTATCCCGTGTTTTAAACACAAACAAATATTTGTGATCCTTTCTTACCATGCGTATTTTGATTGAAGAAAAGCAGTTATTGAATTATTAACTTTTCGTTATGGTTTATGGTAGAGCGGCAACAAAATATAGAACACAAAACAAATTATTTCTAAAAAGAATGTGCGACCCAACTCCAACAAAAAGCAGGAACTGTAATCTGATTTTATTCTTATTTTCAAAACCCAGTAGTGGGCACTTTATCTGTACTCAAGTCACTCATACAAATGATTACGAATCTAATAATACAGGGTGGAATATTTTTACAAAAAACAATTTTGATCCTCCTTTTTCAACTTCGCTAGTCAATATCGACATAGAGAAGGCAAACATTGCAAACGCGAAATTTTTATGTTATTAGGATCCTTGAAAGTAGTGGCGTATATAAGGGGGGTCCTGGGGGACCCGCCCCCCCCCGAAGCTAAGGTTTTTTTTGGAAAGTTTCCACATATTTCATGAATACAAAATAAATACGAAAAATACGCCCCCCCCCTAAACTATTCGCCCCCCCCCGAATTATTTTTCTATATACGCCACTGCTTGAAAGTATTTTGCAACCCTGAAATCGCTGTGCTACTTCCGTGGGACTCGAATATCTTAGTCGAAATTTTAAAAATGTACCCCTTCTTTCGTACGTTTATGAAACGTGCGCCGCTGCTTCCCGGGAAAGCCACAAACAAAACCATTAAGGGGGAACCATCCCCCAAGAGTGGGAGGATGCCCACATAGCACAAAAATCACATCAACGGTAAATTAACGTGAACAAAAATGACAAAGTTTTTTTTTACTTGAAAACAATCTCATACTATGTAATATTTATTTTGTTAAATCTACATGCTTAAAGATAACTTAAAAACAAGGAGAAAACGAGCTATAAAAACGTACTTTTTGATGAAGTTTCTGGTGCTGTGCATATAACGTGTTTTTTACCCTCGTTATTTTCATGTACCAAATTCACACTTGAAAAGTCCTCCACAACATGTTATAAAATGCCACTAGATTAGGACTTCTCAAACCTACTAACTTTCTGCGTCTTTTTTGGTCACGTTTTTTTAATAACATTTTTTTAACTTAAAAGAGACGCGAAAGGAAGTTATAAAAATTCACTAGTTTAAGACAATTTTAAAGATGGCGCTCAAGGCAAGACAAAATATCTATATATCTATCTATATACATTATGTTTTTTTTAAAAGCTAAACAAGATTTTTTAACAGTAAACACTTTTACAGAATATTAATGTGTCTTTATCAGGTTAATATCAGATGCGTCGTGATCGTGAAGGATCAGGGATCAGTTCCTTAACAGGTTTTTGGAGTTTAGAGACCAAAGCATTGCCTGATAAATTTCGTCAAAGTGAAAAATCCCGACAATAGGTGGCGCTGCTGCTATTAAAATCCCAAAAATATTCGGAATAAAAGCCATGCAAGTCGCGTTTTAAAATTCGTGTAGAAAAGGCGTGAATCTAATGTGATTTTAACGTTGATAAAAATCACTTGAAACTAACGTAAAAACATTGCTGTTTTAATTTGATAAAGGCGTTATTACAACGCAGTTTTTAGCAACGCTATGGTAAGGCGAGGTTATGTCTATCCCTACCAAGTGTGTTGCTTCTATCATTAAACGTAGTATCGGACCCCGTAGGGCCTGAACTATAAACAAATCATACTATAGAAATCATAACAGAGGAATTCAGGGTTGCAAACTTGGGTACGAACTAACCTCAAGGCTCTAGTGAAAAATAGCGCAGGACAAAATAGCGCAAGAAAAACGGCGCAGGACAAAATAGCGCAGGACAAAATGGCGCAGGACAAAATAGTGCTGATTCCAAATTAAAGTGGCAGTGGTACAAAGTAGCGCGGACCAAATCGCGCAGGCCATATTAGCGCATGACCAAAATAGCGCATTGCCAAAATAACGCACCTCGAAATAGCGCATTACCAAAATAGCAAAGGCCAAAGTAGAACAGGTCGGGCGAAACTGAACCGAACCAGCATATCGTCCGCGAAATCTGAAAAGTGTGTAACTCCAATTTGACAAAATTTCCAGGAGAGACCAAAAACACGTTTTCATAATTAGATAACAGCTGACTGGAGTTTAGTTTTCTATATCTAGATGACACCATAATCAAAAAATTCGTCCAAATGTGAAGTTACACATTTTTCGGGTTTCGCCGACGATGTGTAACTCGGTTCGGTTCGGATTCACACCCTCTAGGATCCCGGGAAGCGTATTTACGTTTCCGTGCTCGTTTCACGTCGGCGCGGTTTTGAAATAGACACGGAAATATTACAATATATTTGGGTTCAAATACGTGTTGATTTTAAGGGTTGTGATCTCGAAATCAGCACGGATCTGTAAGAGAACATCGCTCATTAAACTATTACAAAAGCGTATTCAACTGTTAGGTTAAAACGCTAACATAACGAAAGTTAATCAATCAAATCTAACCGAATCGAACCAAAGCAAACTGAACCAATAATTTTTTTCAAAAAAAAAACTTCCCTGACTTCCTACCCGGGATCCTAGAGGATGTGAATCCGAACGGAAACGAACCGAATTGAACCAAACCGAACCGAACCGAACCAAAGCAAACTGAACCAACAATTAAAAAAAACTTTCCTGACTTCTTTCCCGGGATCCTAGAGGGTGTGAATGAATAGTGTTGTAGTTTAGTTTGGTTAGGTTAGGTTTGGTTCGGTTTAGTTAGGATCGGTTCGGTTCGGATTAACATCCGCTAGGATCCCGGGTAGGAACTCAGGAAAGTTTTTTTTTTAAATTATTGGTTCAGTTTGCTTAGGTTCTGTTCGGTTAGATTTGATTGATTAGCTTTCGTTAGGTTAGGTTTTTGAAACTTTCTATTTTCATGTGGTTAGAAATCAAGTAAAATCATTTAAATCATTAAAATGTATTAATAACAGAACAATATCTGTCGTCGTACTTGCCGGTGTAAGACAATGAACACTGAACTTTGCAGGTATAGTTAATGGAAGAGTGTTCTTCAAACTTCAAAGAATTTCAAAATCTTGAGTAATATTAGTACAAATATTTTAAACTGCTCCATAATCTTCATATTGTTAATATAACCTCAAAATCAAATTAATAAACAACGTGAATCCAATTTAAGTTTCAAATGTGCACTTATAAGTAAACCCCTGCACTGCGTAATTCAATACAAATCCGTGCCTTGTTCGAGCCTCGGCGCCTTAAAATCAACACGCATTTGTAACCAAATATGTTGCAACATTTCCGTGTCTATTTCAAAACAGCGCTGCCGTGAAATCAGCACGGAAACGTAAATACGCTCCCGGCGTAGAAGTCAGGGAAGTTGTTTTTTAAACTTTTTGGCGCTATTTTGTCCGGCGCTATTTTGTCCCGCGCTATTTTGTGCTGTGCCATTTTGTCATGCGCTATTTTGTACCAGAGCTACCCTCAATCATCCTAGCAACATATTCAAAAATCGAAGATACATGCGCATTGGCAATATTAAATTTACCTATCGATGAAACGCTTTGGTTGCTATGGGTTACTAACGTTCTTTTATTATCTGCACTTGTTAAGAATTGAAATTAGTACATTATAAACCTAGGGATTAAAGTGAACTTTTTGTTTGTAGCCCGACCAAAGAAGGGAATTGGCTGAGGGATTAAAAGCAGCTTTAGTCACGTAATTTGTACAGGATCCGGCATAATGATCTCCTACGTTTTGCACCGCCACTGTGCCCAAAATCAGTGAAGAGAGGTGAGCTTAGCGTAGTCGGTTGGTAGCTCGCGCCGTGCTATTTTGAAACATTTATGAAAACTAACGAATCTGTGATTGCCACTTAGACAATGTAATTTTTAAAACTTAATAAACACAAATGGCTTTACCCCACGGTCTGTAAGAGACCGTGGGCTTTACCTACATTTTCAGCTAATAAAAATAAAATCTAAATAGCATTTACAATGGCGTTTTTATTGAGGATTGAAATGTATAAGATCATTTTGCCGGGCCCTGTATACTATTTTATGTTAATCATTAACTTTAGTATAAAGAAAATAATTCAAAACGGTTTTAGAAGTCCCTGGAACGTGCTTTGTACGTCCTTAAAACGCTTTGCAACGTTTCTGAACATCACTGGACAGTTTATTAAACGTCCCCAAATTTTGCAGAATTTATAAAAAATTAAATTTGACAAACGTCCGAAAAATGTTTTGTGGGGACGTTTTAAAAACGTAAAAAGACCCACAAAACCATTCCAGGGACCTTCCAGGGACTTCTATCGGACACTGCGGGACCTAGGCGTTTTTAAAACGTCCCCTAGGTCCAAAATGGACGTTTTAAAAACGTACCTGTGTTACTAGGGTTGTGATAAAACTATCTTTTTATCCCTTGGTGTATAATACATGGTGTTTCACAAACATCGAAACAAACACGTCGATTTTGTTTGCGAGGGGGACACTTTTTGGCTATCTTAAAATTTTTGTAGCACGAACCCCCTTCAAGGGGTATACCACAATATTTCTCTAGTGATACCTTGTTTTGAAGCTTCCTTAAATATCTTTATAACCGTGTAAAAATTTAGAAAATACATCGATTAGTTTTTGAGATATTTGTTTTCAAATTTAACATGGAATTATAAAATAAAAATTAAATCCGAAAAATAATAAAATTCTACTTAAATTTTAATTTTATCAGTCCATGTTAAATTTGAAAGTTTGAAGGCAATTATCTCAAAAACTAATGGATAGATTTTTGAAATTTTTACACGGTTGTAAGGATATTCAAAAGGCCTTCAAAACAAAGTATCACTAGACCCACTTAATATCTCGGTATAACACTTGATGCCAAATTGCGCTGGAAAGCACATGTTAAGAAAAAAAAGAAGAACTTGAGATAAGGTATAGAAAAATGAACTGGCTAATTGGAAGGAAGTCCAATTTAACAATTCATAATAAGTTACTGCTTTATAGACAAATACTGAAACCAGTATGGACATATGGTATTCATCTATGGGGTTGTGCTAAATAGAGTGACATTCTAGTTTTATAGAGATTTTAAAATAAAGTATTAAGAAACATTGTGAATGCACCTTGGTACGTTCGAAATAGTGACCTTCATCGAGATCTAAAAATCGAACTGCAGCAGAGACTATAAAAAAGTACGCAAAAAGCCATGAAGATAGACTCCATCGGCATGTGAATGTGAAAGCAATTCAGCTTCTAGACAATACTATGCTAGTTCGAAGACTAAAAAGAGTGAAGCCGTTTGAGCTAGTAAACTAAGTGAATTACACATAAAACAAAATAATGCTATAAACACAACACAATTGTGAGTTACAGATTAAACAAAGCGGGGAGAACTGTTGAGTAAACCCTAAGTTTAAATCTTACTTTTCTAGTAAATTAAGTTAAAACAAAATTGCTAATTAGTCTTACTGACTAGATTGTAATACAATAAACACAGTGTGTTTGACAAATAAAAAAAACCCACTTTCCCTATTCAAAATATAGTGATAAAGTATACCCTTCGAAGGGGGTTCGTGCTACAAAAATATCAAGATAGCCAAAAAGTGTCCCCCTCGTAAACAAAATCAACGTGTCCGAGCATTTCTCCAAATTCGCACGAAAAATACCCAAAAAGTTCTGTGTTTCGATGTTCGTGAAACACCGTGTATACTACAGGGTGTTCCATTTTTTTGCAACTGGGACTTTTTCCCTCTATACCCAGGAGCAATGGCCTAGTTTTTTGACAAAGATTTTGCTTAGAAAATTGTTTTTTGGACTTGCGTGCGTAAGACACGAGTCGTTAAATACCGAGATGAATTCCAAGACGTGCGCAAGCGTTAATCTGTCACTTCTGCCAACCAATCAACTGAGAGATATTTCAGTATGGTTTTATACAGCAAAACTTTAATAATTCCCAGTTCTTTTTAATGAAAATTCGTCGTTTTTGTGCTGTGAAAATGCCGGTGACGTGCAAGTTGTGTGACAAATTATTTAGTGCCCAATTTAATTTGAATAAACACTGTCATCGGAGTTCTACTGTATGGCTATGCTATGATATACATTTTTTAAGATTTAGCGCATTTAAATTTGTCAATACTCCCATGGCAAAACAAAATAAACGTGAAATGCAATATAGAAGAAATACTGCATATACCTCAAAAAATATTAATCGCAGCACATAGATATTGTAAATTTTTGAAATCAAAAAGAAAAGACGAATCTTAAAATGCAAAAATATACAGGGTGTTCCCTCTCAAAAAATCGACTTCATTGTCACACCCTGTACAGGGTGTCCCAAATTCGTTGTTTTTTTGTGGTGTCAGGTATTTCTAGGGGACATAGAAAAAAACTGACCCCCCTTTGCGACGCTTAAATTTTAAGAGAAGCTTAAAGGTGAAAACTACATTTAGATATAGCAAGCCGTTTTTAAGCTACGGAGTGTTTTTGTCTGCATTTTGCTTTTGTGTAAATAGCTTTCTTATAGATCTTTTCTTGAAGAATTGACAGATGTAAACGGTTTTTATTTATCTGTTTTGGTTTTTAAAATATTGCATAAAGTTGTTATTTTTCTTACAGAAGAACTCTCTTTTTATTCGATTTTTAAAATCAGCTTAAAATTTCCTTTAAAATGATGTCACTCACTCAATATTTTAATTTTTAATTTTGTTTTATTGTTTTCTTTATTTTTATTTTTTAATCACCTCTTTATTATTTTTTTATTTTTATAATTTTATAATATTAAAATATTTTAAACCCATTAAGCAAACTAAAATATGTGGTAAAAATAAAAAAAATTAATTTTATGTGATATCTCAAAAACTAAACGTGACAAATGAAATTTAATTTAACAATTTAATTCCTCTTAAAAAAGTGTCTTAGGAATGTTTTCACAGAAATAAAAAATATTAATAAATAAACAAGTTATAGACCCCTTCCCAAAATGCAGACTTTTTAGAAACACCCCGTAGTTTAAAAACGGCTTGCTATATCAAAATGCGATTTTCACCTTTAAGCTTCTTTTGAAATTTGAGTGTCGCAAAGGGGGATCAGGTTTTTTTAGCCCCTCTAGAAATACCCGAAACCTCCCAAAAACATCGAATTTGGGACACCCTGTACATGGTGACGGATAGAAAAAAATTATGTTGGCTTTTAAAGTTGTCATAAGTAACCAAAAAAATCTACAATTTATTATAGCCCTTTATTTTCAGTGATAAAGTTGCTGAGTGCTCAGGTTATAAAAAACCACCCGATACCTACATAAAATCATACCTAAAAATTAGAATTGACCATTATTTTATACCTTGAATTTTTTATTATACGTTAAGCTCTTCGATCTCGCGCCAATCCCGGTATTCGCGCCAATTTAGACATTTTGACGTTAATTTTGGCGCATGCTCCTTTGATGGAATTCATCTCGGTATTTAACGACTCGTCGTAAGACGACGTGATCGAGGCAATTCCGTCAAATAATGCTGCTAGCACAGCAGCCATAACATCCGAAGCAGGAACCCAAATAGCACAAATTAAAACAACGTTAAAAACACACACTTTTTTAAGTTTAATGGTCGCTTTTTAACGTTTTTTTTTAAAACCACGTTATTTCGGTGTGATTTTAACGTGGTTTTAAAAATAACGTTAAAAACCGACCTATTAAACTCAAAAAAGTGTGTGTTTTTAATATTGTTTTGATTTGTGCTATGTGGGAATACTACACAAGCTCCACCTCTTAGGGTTTTTCTAAATTTTTAATGGAACACCTTGTATTTTTCAAACAGAGACCAATCAATACATCACTTTGAAAACTTGCAAATTGGTTAGTCATGTGTTTTGTTATCTTAGAAATAGGATATTTTAGAAATGTAATAAATTGCATAGATAGATTATTTATTCAGGAAAATAAATATATTGTTTTTAATGTTTCAGTACCTACATTCAAGTATTTCCCCAAATTATTTAGAGTTAAATTTCAATTGTTTTTACTTAAATAGGTAATGACTCAATTGCAAAAATCAATTTATTTATTTATTTATTATAGTGCTAAGAATTATGAGAGTAATAATGTAATGAAATAAAAAACGTATTAAAAATGTATTGTCTTATTTCAAATTTTTTTAACAATTAGTAAAAAAAAAGAAAAATTTAATAAATTAGTTTTAGCGATCTACTTAGTCATCCTAAATTAACTAAATCTGTTTAAAGTTAGGGGCATGATAGGGCCAATAATTTAAAAGAACTTCGAAATAAAATTACAGAAGCAATTCACACAATTTATTCAAAAAGCTTAGTTTTTAAGGAAATTAAATAAAACAAATAAAAAATTTAAAAAAAAACTAATTAGAAAAAAATAACCTGAATATGCGGACGCCCCTGGAGTTTCAATAATAGCTTTAACACAACTTTGTGATACACCGTTTGAAAGAACATTTTATTTTCTCTAAAAAAGGTATTTTAACATTTTTCCTTAAAATGAAAACTAAATAAAACCTAAAAAAACATGATTTTTTTTAGTGATTCTAAAAAATAACCCCAATTTATGGCTGCCAATTAAGTACTAACCGTGAACTTGGCCCACTTAGGTGATACATCGTTTAAAAGATAATTTAATTTTCTACAATAAAGTTGATTACACACTTTCTGTAAAATGCTGATCTTTTGAGAAAATGACATAAAACTGAATAATTTCGGTTTATTTTGCATATACTCTGGAAATACATAGGAAACGAGTGTACAGGGTGTCCCAAATTGGGCACTTTTGGAGGGTTTAAGGTACTTCTAGGGAAGACAGAGAAAAACTGACCACGCATTGCGAGGCTCAAATTTCAAGAGAAGACTTATAGTGAAAACCGCATTTTGAAATATCGTCTCGTCTTTGAGCTACGGGGGCTTTTTGAAAAGTCTGCATTTTGGAGGGGGGTCTATAACTTCGTTATTATTGGAAATATTGATTTAGAGTAAATTGCAATTTTATAGACTTTGTCACGAGGAATTCAACCGCTAAATTAAATTTTAACTGTCACTTTTAGTTTTTGAGATATGACATAAAGTTGCATTTTTTCTTATGGAATGGAGTATATTTTAATTAATTTTCGTGATTGAATTCTTTTCAAAATGATGTATCATATGTCATAGTTTGATTGAGCGGTTTCGGAGATAATTAAAGTTTTTTATTTTGGTCTAGTGTGCGTTGAATGACGTCATGCGCCATTGACGTGAAAGCCTTGCGGTCAAATCCTACTTCAATGGTCCTAGAGTTTTGTTGTCTTATACTATGCAAATCAAGTTGGCCTTGCGTCTTGGCGTTTTGTCATTGTTTTCAATTGTTTACACAATTTGACATTACGCTTTGATATGAAATTATTTTGCACAAAAGCGTTTTAATTTTATTTTGAAATATGTATCATTTTTTAAAACTTTTTATAACTAGGCTTTGAGGGCCGTCAGCTGAATTATAATTTTTCCAAACCAGCCTTACTATAATTGTGGCTGTGTAAAATAATAAAAATACTGGAGTGCCTTTACCTGCCTCAGCAGGAAATCATAGCGCACTAGAAATAAGTGAAAAAGCTGAATATCTCCTAAACCGCTCAATCAAACTATGACATATGATACATCATTTTGAAAAGATTTCAATGACGAATTCAAAAATTAATTAGGGTCAGGTACCCAGTAGTTGACCATACCCCAGTAATTGACCAATTTACCAAAGAATTATTAAAAACAAGGTCCCTGCATTCTCTATTTCAAATGTTATCGTCCCTGTAAAATGTTTTGTCCTTTGTTTAATAGATGGCACTGTCATACCAATGAAGTCTGTTTAAAAGGCTGTAAAATGACATTTAAAAGTTGGGTTATGTTAGCTAATGGCTGAATGTGTGTTGTTTGTTATAAGCATGGTAAGTTTACTATTTTATTTAAATCTATGCCCATCAACTAACTTATTGCATAAAAAAGTAGGAAGCATATGTTAGAAGAAAGGAGATATATTAAGTTAAAGGTTTTAATTTGTATTTTTGTCAAATTAATATTTTTTTGTTTAAAATCAAGCTGGTCAACTACAGGATAGAAAAAATTGATAATTTACTAGTAATTGACCATGGTGGTCAATTAATGGTTTTGTAAGAATATTGATAAGTTTCATATTAACTTATTACACCGTACTAGGAATTCATTATTAAACCGTTTTTGTCAAAAAAAATGTGAAAAATAAAACTCTTTCCAATAATTGACCACAAAAATCAGTGGTCAATCTCTGGTTTTGTTTAGTGGTCAATTACTGGAAACTGTATGTGAATCGTAATCTGATATCAAAAAATAAATAGATAAAAGGCTTTTACAACATTAGAATGTTAACAAGGGCTATCCCTTAGTGGGTAAAAGTTAAAATATTTATATATTTTTTTAGCATGATGGCGGAAGAGCAAAAGAAGTCGAAAAAATTTTTTCAGTATTCGGAAAATGATCTAGCGCGGGCAATTAATGACGTAAAAAATGGAAACTCTTCTATACGTCAAGCGGAACGAACTTATAATGTTCCTCACTCTACATTAATTAATAAATTAAAGGGAAGAACTCCAGAAACACGCAAAATGGGTCCTGCAACAATATTGACCAAAGAAGAAGAAGATATACTAGTGCGCTGGATTAATGCTTCCGCAAAAAAAGGATTTCCTCTCAATAAAAATCTTTTGTGCGAAACTGTAAAAGATATCGTCAGTAACGATGGTCGTCCGAATCCATTTAAAGACGGACTTCCAGGGAACAAATGGTTTAACGCCTTCCTGAAACGGCACCCAGAAGTCAGCCAACGTCACGCCGAATCCATCAATGCAGCGCGAGCCAGCGTTTCTGAGGCTTCCATTAGGGATTGGCACAAAGAAATTAGAGTATTCCTGGCCGGCCAGAACGCAGAAGATATTCTTGAAGATCCATCCAGAATTTTTAACTCTGATGAGTCCGGATTTGCGACTAACCCTAAAAGTGGTCTTGTTCTTGGACCAAAGGGAATGAAAAATTTCTACGAAATTAAAACTGGATCAGAGAAAGAATGCATAACAGCTCTTTTTACAATTTCAGCAGATGGAAAGATTTATCCTCCCATGATAGTTGTCCCGTATGAAAGAATCCCAGCAGAAATATCACGAAACACAAATCCTGATTGGGTAATTGGTAAGTTATTGCTTTTAGATCACCCAATCCAATCTCACCGGCTATTTTACGCGTTCTTTAGCGTTATGGATTACTTATTAGTTTTAAACAGATAACCCACCAAAGTACTAAGAAACGAGTAAAACAACCGGTGAGATCGGGCTTGATATTTTTTTAGTTTGATTTTAAAGTCAACTGTTTTTTTAGGGAGATCAAAAAAAGGATGGATGACAAGTCAAACTTTTCACAGTTACGTATGTAACACTTTTTTGCCATATTTAAAAAAAAATAGTGTTAAGTTTCCGATCCTTTATTTCCTCGACGGTCACAAGTCACACTTGACCTACCATCTCAGCAAATTTTGTGCAGAAAATGGCATTTTTCTTTTTGCACTCTATCCAAATGCCACACATATTTTACAGCCGGCTGATGTTTCTTTATTTGCGCCACTAAAAGGAAATTGGAAAACAGTCGTATTAAATTGGAAAAGAGCAAATAACAATAAGCAGGTAAACAAAGCGACGTTTCCTCTGCTTCTGGAGAATGCCACGCAGCAAGTTACTGCTGAAACTATAAAAAATGGGTTTCGCAAGTGTGGACTCTACCCCTATGATGTGGAAGCTATAGATTTTAAAAAATGCATGAAGGATGCCTCGAGAATATTGGGTGAAAATAAAGAAAATAATGAACATAAAGTTAAACCTGCCGAATTTGAAATTCCCCATTTTCTTTATTTTGAGTCAGTAATTCCCCTAAAAAGAAGACAAGAATTTAAAAATGCAGAAATGGGTGAATGGAATGGTGACGAATCGGCAAAAGAATTATTTGAAATTTGGAAGAAACTAAAAAATAGATGCAAGAATAGAAACATAGAAATAGAAAATGAACGTACAGAAAGAGTCGAAAATGAAATGGCCAGAGAAGATAATACAGAGATAGAGGAAAGTAATATAACAGAAACAGACGAAACCGACAAAGAATCTGAAAAAACTGAGGAAAATACAAATAAAACGTCTGGAGAAAAAATACATAACATAACTGATACCCAGGAAGAAATTGAACAAGGAGCAAATAATGCAGATGCAAAAGAGGATAAATCATTTGAAAGAGAGAAGACTCCAGAACCAAATACATTAAACGTTAGCCAAAAAAAATCAATAAGCACTTCATTTTTGGATCACATTTTTTGGCCAGAAGAGACACCGGAAAAAAAAATCCAAGCCACGAAAAAAGAAAGATTGCCTTATGCTAGTACATCACAAAGATGGCTACAGTACCATGAGAATAAAGAAAAACTTAAAATTCAAAAAGAAAAAGAAAAGCAAGAAAGAGCCCTTGAAAGGAAAAGAAAAAGAGACGAAAAGCAACAAAAATCAGGAAATAAAAAAATACCGAAAAAAAATTATCAAAAAAGGAATATTAAAATAAAAAGTATATATGAATTCTCAGACAGTGAAGAATGGTCCGAAAGTAGTGTGGACGATAAATCCGAAGAACATAGCGATGACAGTGACAACGAACCACTAGCCAAGATTGCTGAAGCAGGGAAAAAAATAAGGGAAGGAGATTTTTACTTGGTTAAATTTCCAGGAAAAAAGAAGGAACACAATTATGTATGCACCATTCTAAATGTTCTAAATAAAAATGATATAGAAGTCCAAGCAATGTGCCCTGTTGATGAGGATAAATCAACTTACAAAATTATAGATGGTGACATCAGTGTTATTAGTAAAAGTCAACTTTTAAGCAAGCTTGATCAACCAGAACTTATTGGTACCGAAAATCGTATTAAATACAAATTTTCCTCAGACATCTTAATATAGAAGTGTGTAAAATATAATTAAAATTATTCAATAAGCATTTTTTGTGTTAAACTTAGTTTTTTTTATTGTAATACAGTAAAGTTTATTGATTTGTGGTTTTATTCCTTATTGTAAATAACTGGTCAACTACTGGAAAAAATATGGTCAAGCACTGGTTGCTTAGTGGTCAACTATTGGCAAATCATGAAATTTTTTACATTAATTTTTTTTTCTTTTAAAATAAAAACTTTTTTTCTTTTTTGTCAGCTGCTATTAAATCTTAAAACATAGCCAAACTTAATGATATTTTTTGTTTTATTCAAAACTTAAAACTAAGGGAAATAGAAAATTTTATTCACGAAAATTTCCTTAATTGGTCAATTACTGGGCAACTGACCCTAATATATAGGCCATTCCATAAGAAAAAATGCAACTTTATGTCATATCTCAAAAACTAAAAGTGACAGTTAAAATATAAATATGCGGATGAATTCCTCGTGACAAAGTCTATAAAACTGCAATTTACTCTAAATCAAAAGTTCCACTAGTAACGAAGTTATAGACCCCCTTCAAAAATGCAGACTTTTCAAAAAGCCCCCGTAGCGCAAAGACGAGACGATATTTCAAAATGCGGTTTTCACTATAAGTCTTTTCTTGAAATTTGAGCCTCGCAATGCGTGGTCAGTTTTTCTCTGTCTTCCCTAGAAGTACCTTAAACCCCCTTTAAAGTGCCCAATTTGGGACACCCTGTACTGCTAACACTTCAGTGTTTGTATTTCAGCAAGGGTACTACCCAGAGAACTCAGTAATAACCCATTTTATAGGCAATTAGTTGGTCTTTATATTATGTTATTACAAATTTTCTCAAAAATAAACAGAAGTTAAAGGCCACTAAATAAAAAAATTGTCAAAATCTAAAATGGCGGCGAAATGTTTAGCGTCATAACTCGAAAACCATTCATCTGACGAAAAAACGTACAGAATGGTTTTTGTAGAAAATTTTATTGTCTTTAACTTTTGTTTAAAACTTTTGTTTCTAAAACATACAGTAACCAAGTAATTAAAAAAAAACCCTTTTTGTGCACACTAAATCGGGGAGAGCCCACCCCCAAGGTCCAAAACTCAAATGTCAAAATCGCGACGACACCTTGTGTAAGCTAAAATTCTATAATGACTGTACTAAAAGCATTTTTTAAAGAAAAACTCAGTTAGAAACCTATCATTGTTTTTGATATTCAAGTCCAGAAAATTGTTGTAGGAAGAATAAAATCACTAGCTTATGAACTGGTATTTTTTTTTATTATCTGTTTGTTATTCATTTTTGCTAACGTTTCGGTGATGGTTTTTTATCTTCTTCAGAACTAAAAAGACATTACACTATTTGAATCAAATCTTAATAACAAAAGGTTACTTGTATTACAAACACCAGTGGAAAAAAATATTAAAAACAAAAAAGGGGAAGAGTAAAAATTACATTAAAATCAAAATACAAGTAAAATTATTTTAGGAGATAAAAATCTGTATTTTTTGAGGAGATATACTATATATATATATATATATCTTTTTTCACTCACCTTAATTATTCACAACGGTCAAAAACTAATGACCTAATTTTATATGGTCTTATAGAGTTTGTTTCATGTCTCATATAGAAAAATTAAAAACTTGTTAAATATTTTAACGAGATTCTGTTTGGGATTTTTGCCACTCCTCCTCTCCCCACTCTTCAAACTGGTCATCATGAAATTGTTCTGGTTTAAATTTCAGCAAAGATGGAGGCAAATCTGTTCGGCTCTCGAAACTCTCAGGATATGACCAAGGAACATTGGTGGACTCATCTGCTGTTTCTTCATAATTTTTTAACCAAGCTTCTACTGTTGGCATTGGTGGTAACACTAGCAGTTTTTTACGCTTTGCTGCCTCTGCTGCCTCCACTAAAAAAATTTGAATAAAAAAAACACCCAACTGCTTAATCTAGTTGTACCTAGAGTCCCTGTATGTTGACATTGAGGGCTGAACAGCTAACCCAAAATGTGTACACCAATTGTGAAAATCCACAATCTTTTGCTAAGATTGTGGAAAGATTGTGCGGGATTGTGAGGGATTGTGGAGGACTGTGCCGTGTTTCCTTGCCCGCCCTCCTAATTTACCGTTACCAGCCCTGCTACTTAATAACTGAGGGGTGACCAGCTAACCCCAAAATGTGTACGCCGATTGTGAAAATCCACAATCTTTTGCTAAGATTGTGTAAAGATTGTGAGGGATTGTGGTAAGATTGTGAGGGATTGTGGTAAGATTGTGACAGATTGTGGGTGATTGGGAGGGATTGTGTAAAGATTGTGAACAGATTGTGAGAAATGTGTACACCAATTGTGAGAGCTGTTCACCCCTTGGTTGACATATTTGGATATATTATTAATATATCCAAATATGTCAACATACAGGGACTCTAGTTGTACCTATTGTTCTTCTACAATCATTTTTAAGCTCTTCCAATATTTAATTTCCAAATTATTATTTTACCAATACTATTTACTCTGCTTTATGTGTATGTTTGTTATTTATTAATTTAAAATAAAAAATATTAGGAATAAATAAATGCTTAGAGCAAGGATTTTTGGAGAAAAGCACAGGTTTAATCAAATAAATACATGTATTAATTATTATAATAATAAATTATTAATAATACTTTAAATCCGTAAACGGTATAATCAAAATGGAATAAACTCAACCTGACAAATATTACCTTGTTGTCTGAGTTGGCACAGCTGTTCTGGGCTGTAATGTGAATATTTGCAGTTGCCTTCAAATGGACAAGCTCCAGTTTGAGCCATTCGGCGACATGGAACTTTTACCAACTCTTCCTTCAGTACAGTAGCTGGATCTAAACAAGGAAATTAGCTTCTTATACTATTCTATTTGTTTTTAACAAATTGGTTTATCTGATACAGGCATCTTACAACAAAAAATATAATTAAAAGTACAGAAAGTTCAAAAATTATGAAGAACTTACCTCTTGCTGCCTCATAGTAAATATTTCGCAATCTTATATGGTTCGCACTGTGTAGATGCTTTTTCCTGGCTTCCAGATCATCAATGAATGTTTTCTCGCAGTACTCACAGTAATATCGCCGACCCATCTGGCAGAATTTCCAAAAAAAAAAACGAAAAATTTTAATATAAAGAATTTATTTACAAATGAAAAAAGGTGAGGTTGGAAACGCCTGAAATGACTTTTGGTTGGTTGGCCAGGATCAGGACGCTTATTCTTGCTGCCCGTAAAGTGAGGTGAGCGAAAAGTTCACTTCACGGGTGAACTTGGAACGCGTTCACCATCTTTTTAAGCTGCCTGTCCTTTTAAGCGTATTATGCGAGAACAGCAAGTGTTTGCTCTTCTCAATTTTTCTTTATGATCTTATACGATTTCTTATTTTTCTCCTTTATGAGAACTGGGGGCCCTATTATCTGCGTAAATTTTTTTTTGGTGGAAGTGCCGGTTTTCCCGCCTTTCTTGTCGCGGATTTTTTAATACGCGCAGAAATGATGAATTTCTCTTTAACCCGTTCCTTTATTCTTAATCGAGCAAATCGAGCGAATTGTTAGCTATTCGTTTATTTATGAAGCGAGCGAAAAGAGCTGCTCTTTTCTCTCCGAGCTTTTTGACCGAGCGATACGAACTTTTGCCAACGCAGAATTTTTAGACGATTGAAACAAAAAGCGATCGAATCTAAGTGATCTATTTATTCTAACATTTTTAATTTTAATTTAATCGTTGTTTGATGGAAATTCCAAACAACTTTATAACACAAATTATTGAGAAAAATGTGATCTACTATATTTTGAAAACTGTATATTGTTTCGATGCTTTGTTAAAAAGTTAGTAGTTTTTAAGTTTTTTAATTGCCAAAAAAGGTGTCATTAACATTAATTGACTTCAAACAAAATGTAATCAGCTCGTTATAGTGTCGAACACTATTTTACCTGAAAATTTTATCAAAATCGGTTCAGCGGTTTAGCAGCTAACGTGTTACGGACAAACACGCACACACAGACAGACATCATGACTTTATTGGATAGGTCAAACTAACCCAAATAACATATTTTCGGCGTTAACTCAAAAAATAAATGATCTCTCTCTATCTGTATACTTATCAGAGACAGATGGGTAAGATTGATCAGTCCCTGTACATACTCACATATTTAAAAATCTATTTTTCTGATATATTTAAATGATAAATTTGGATGCCGTGGATCCATGCGTTGCACATCCGAATGCACGTACACATACGTATAGCTCGTTCGGCCTCGCATGCGAATTCTGCCTCAAATGAATACGCGCCTTTAGAAAGAAATTAAAACCATTTCTTTGGTGTTCAATTCAAACACTCATAATTGTTTTTTCACGTGACCATAATAGAGAATTATTGAAATACAGCCAGTCTTTAATTGTGCCAGGCACTATTTTGACATATTCACATTGAAAACTGACAGTTGATTCTTCAAAATTGACATACCAAAGTCAAATTTAAAACTTTTGTCGGTTATTTTCAATTAATAAAAGAAGGTACTATTTGTTCCGGTTCATATAGTAAACAAACAAAGGCCGTGTGTTGAAAGATCCCAGCTGATATTACAATGTGAAGTTGTCAAAATTGTGCCTGGCACTATTATAGCCTGGCTTTATTTTAATAATTCTCTAATTTGCGCAAGGAATTGCCTTGGTAAAGATTTCTAACTGAATTTCCAGAATAGGGCTCCCAATTTGTGACGTTTCGCTTGTCGCTGACGTTTTGTTGTTTACATTTTTGCTCTCCTCGATTTTCCGTCAGTTTGTTTTCGAAGCGCGTGTTGTGCGAGTGTTTTGTGTTTGTCACTTTATTTGTTTGTATTTTTATTTTTTCTTAACTTTTTGTTTAAAATGTTTAATTTGTTCGCTTGTTTTTGAGCAGCTTCTTAGCAGACGAAAAGGTAAGTCAGTTTATTTTATTTTATTTTCTCGCCTCTGCTGGGTTTAATTTTCTGAATTTGTTCAGAAGGCTAAACTGTTTCCAGAAGGGGACAGAGGACCAAATAACTAGTTTATAGTTTTTATCAATACTGTGTAGTGTAAATAAAAGTTTCCTGGGCAGTTCTAAATGTGAATACTGTTCCCAGTTATGATGTACACACAATTAGGCCCACTTGTGGCAAAATCCTGCAGGTTTGATGTAAACCACTATAATTATTTTCAACCTTGTTTTAATTTTTTTTGTTCAAATCCTTAAAGAATTGATAAAATTTATTTGGTGCATTGCTAGCTTAACAAAAATCCTGCAAGTTTCATGTAAAACATTCCCACTAGAATTATTTTCAACCTTGTTTTAATTTTTTTTGTTCAAATCCTTGAAGAATTGATAAAATTTATTTGGTAGTACCTGCTATTTTAGGTAGGTGCCTTAATTTTTTTAAATATGCACCACTTAATCACCCACCTTTGTTTTAAATAAATTTGGTACCCACATACCTAATTAACTGGGTACCAATAAGTTATGGTTATTTATTTATGCAAAATACCATTACATTGCCCAAAGATCAATGAAATACATGTAAAGCTAACAGATAGAAAAAGGAATGAATGGATAAGAAATAAAACAAAAGTGGGGGATGTAAGAAGAGAAGTAGCAAAATTAAAATGTAAATTTGGCTGTCATAATATCAGACAGAAAGATAATCAATGGAATAGGTGTATTTGAGGGGTGAACAGCTAACCCAAAATGTGTACACCGATTGTGAAAATCCACAATCTTTTGCTAAGATTGTGAGAGATTGTGGCAAGATTGTGAGGAATTGTGGCATTGTGGGTGATTGGGAGGGATTGTGTAAAGATTGTGAAAAAAGTGAAAATCACTAAGATTGTGAGGGAACCCCAAAATGTGAACGCCGATTGCGAAAATCCACAATCTTTTTTGCTAAGATTATGCAGGATTGTGTAAAGATTGTGAGAGATTGTGAAGGATTGTGGTAAGATTGTGAAGGATTGTGAGAGATTGTGAAGAATTGTAAGAGATTGTGACAGATTGTGGGTGATTGGGAGGGATTGTGTAAAGATTGTGAAGGATTGTGAACAGATTGTGAGAAATGTGTACACCAATTGTGAGAGCTGTTCACCCCTCGGGTGTATTGTAACCTGGAGACCTTGCAAAAATAAAAGAAGTAAGGGAGGACCCCAAATGAGATAGGTGGACAATTTGAAGAGACATACAGGAGCTAGATGGATGAACATGGTGACAGACAGAGAAGAATGCCTTTGTCCAAAAATGGATTGAAGAAGGCTAGATAGATAGATACCATTACACCTATTTTTGTTGAAATGTATTTAATAAGTAATTAGTTTTTGTCAAGGCTTTTGTCATATTCTTACAGTCAGTCTTACACTGTCTCTGTAACATTGAAAAAATCTTGGAAAAAGTTTGACCATGTACAGGGTGGGCCAAATTCGATGCTTTTTGCTGGTTTTAGGTATTTCTAGCCAAGATACACAAAAACGAGTGGACATGTCCAGTGATCGATTTTCGAGATGTCTTCAAATATCAAAACCACTTCTTGATAAACCTCATAGTTTTTTAGCCACAAGGGGATTTTGAAAAGTCTGCATTTATGGAGGTGGCCTATAACTTTTCTGTTTATGAAAATTTTATTTTGGTGTAAGATGCTTTTTTACACATTTTTTATGGATAATCCAACTGTCAAATTAAATTTTATCTGTCACTTTTAGTTTTTGAGATATTACCAAAAGTTTAAATTTCTTACGGAATGACTCTTTTTAGCTCACACTACTACTATACTATAGTAGTGTGAGCTATAGTGATCCTAATTTTTTCGAGAAAAAAAAAGTTGCTCCGATTTCAAATTTTTTTATATATCTTTGCATTTCAGATGATTTTGAAACTTTTTTGTTGCGCCGTCTGTCTGTCTGTCTGTCTGTAACGACCAACGCGTATAACTCAAAAACCGCTTGTTGGATTTTAATGAAATTTGGTACCTTAGCTGGATCTTGCATCGAGATGGTCCCATTTATAATTGAACAAAATCCACCGAGCACAAGCCAAATAAGAGAATGGGGGTAGATTTCAAAAATTAGAGTTTATGTGAAAATATGGCGTGTGTGATATCAAACGAAAGGTAATTGGGTCTGAAGTTAAACAAAATATATTTTAGTTTTTTTTACAAAGGGTGGGGGTAGATTTCAATAATTAGATTTTAAC
This sequence comes from Aspidapion aeneum, assembly GCA_963576565.1. Lineage (NCBI taxonomy): Eukaryota > Metazoa > Arthropoda > Insecta > Coleoptera > Brentidae > Aspidapion > Aspidapion aeneum. Next base: position 9,790,587 of record OY755043.1, read on the forward strand.
TTAAAACATGGCTTGTGTAGTATCAAACGATAGGTAATTGAGTTTGGAGTTGAATAAAATATATTTAAGTTTTTAGTTATATTAGCTCACCCATACTCTACATCTATAGAACCTAGTGTGAGCTTAGGTGCCCATATATTGGCAGAGTATTTTTTTTTGATGGACTTGCATTTTAGTTTTCCAAACGAAAATTTCTAAATATCTTGAAAGCTGCCTAACGAATTGTCATTTATGACACACCATTAAACAGAAAATTTGATATAGATTTCAAAACAAAAAATGAGTCATTCCATAAGAAAATGTAAACTTTTTGTAGGTAATCAAAAACTAAGTGACAGATAAAATTTAGTTTAACAGTTGGATTCTCCATAAAAAAAATGTGAAAAAGCATCTAACATCAAAATGAAATTTTAATAAATAAAAAAGTTATAGGCCAACTCCATAAATGCAGACTTTTCAAAATCCCCTTGTAGCTAAAAAACTACGAAGTTTATCAAGAAGCGGTTTCGATATTTAAAGCCGTCTCGAAAATCGAGCTCAGGACATATCCTCTCATTTTTGTGTATCTTGGCTAGAGATACCTCAAACCAGCAAAAAACATCGAATTTGGCCCACCCTGTACAATCAGCTTTTTAGGAACATTTTTATCTTGATTTTTACCTTCCTAGCTCTCACAGCAATGGCTAGAGAAGGTGATGATTTTTTTTTGAGATGTTTAAAAGGTGTTATTTGGTTGTATTTTTACCTATATTAGTAATATCTTTGTGATGTCTGTATGTGTGTGTATGTGTATGGAATAGAATAGAATAATTCTTTATTGCCAACAAACTTGCATAAATTGTAGCAATGTCAACAAAAAAAAAAGAAATCTGCCAGTTCTTCAGGGGCGGATCTAGGAACTTGATTTAGGGGGGGGGGGAATTTCATAATAAATATTGCCTAAAACTATTTTGCATAGTGACTAGGACATGTATTTTGTGTGTCAAAACTAAACATAATTTGAGATTTGGGGAAATTTCCCCTTTTTCCCCTCCCGTAGATCGGCGCCTGCAGTTCATACAATGCTTAATGCTTAAAAATACAAAGTATTTGTGGTTGGTTTTTGTTTAAAAATGATTGCCAAAAATGGAAAAACCTGTTGTACTTTTTTTTTTAAATTAATTTCTTAAATAACATGCATAATTTTTTAAAATAAATACAATGCATAAAACAAAATAAAATAGAGATTAAACAAATAAAATTGACAAAAGAATTACCAAAACAAACAGTATTTTAAAAATTGAAGTCATATAGGACCTCACAAAAAATGATGATGTGTTTTTGTTTTTCAAAAAACCGAAAATTTAAAATAATATTCTTTTGACATTTGAATGAATGTATAGGTATGTCAAAAAAAAATTATACCCTTGTTTTTCTTTTTCCATAAGCTTTTAAATAAGGTACTACAAGTGAAAAAATTGAAAATATCATTTTGACATTTGGTTTGACCTCAGGTTTAACATAATATGGCAAAAAAAACTATATTATTGTTTTTCATTTTTAATAAGGTTTCAAACAAGGTACCACAACAAAACTTAGTCAACACTTTTTTGTTTTTCTTCAATTTATTGCAATAAAGCCAGGCACTAATTTTGAAAGAAGACGGCGGTTCTTATAATGCGAAATTGTCAGAATAGTACACGACAGAATTAGTGCCCGGCTTTATTGCAATAACCCTCTATTAATCTGCTAGAGGCAGTATTACATTTAAAGTCGCCACCCTGTATATATTTTTATTTACCAAGCTATAACATAATTTTGGTCATGGACGTGTAGTGTTTCTATTGGTAAAGAATAGTAATTATTATTTTTGACGCAATTGTAGTTAAAAAACTGTTAGTTGCGTTTGTAGCGGTTCTTGGACTTTAACTATAAGTAGGTACCTACAATATTTAATTTTAATTTCATGGGGCCAAGAATACTAAATATTTTTTAAAGGTATAAAAATTTTTTAAAAATTTCTACAGAAAAGATTAATTTTAATCATGTTCCTTTTTTGTTTATAATTTAAAACGCGTATTTGAAATCATTCTGCTAGACTACCAGAGGGGGTTGGGGGACCAGATTAGTATCTATAGCATTTTAAAAACTATACAGCTTAATAACAAAAGCAAGTTGCAGTATGGTAGGGCCATAGAGATGCGAAAAAACCACACCCTGAGTTAAGATTCGAAAAAACGTCATTTAGTGAGTTTTAGGGTAGGAAATCCCATAAGACCAAAATCGCCAAATTTTGAAAATTAATATTTTAAAAACTATACCGTTTATCAACAAAAGCACCTAGTTGCAGTATGGTGGGGTCATAGAGAAGCAAAAAAACCACACCCTGAGTCAGTGGCGTATATAAGGGGGGCCTGGGGGGCCAGCCCCCCCCCCGAAGCTAAGATTTTTTTAGATATTTTCCACACATTTCATGAATACAAACATAAAATAGCATAAAATATGGCCTCATGGAGTCTCGGCCCCCCCTAAACTATCTCGCCCCCCCCCCCCCGAAACTTTTTTCTATATACGCCACTGCCCTGAGTTAAGATTTGAAAAAACGTCATTTAGCGAATTTCAGGGTAAGGAATCCCATAAGACCAAAATGGCCAAATTTTGAAAATTCATATTTTAAAAACCATACGGTTTATCAACAAAAGCACCGAGTTGCAGTATGGTAGGGCCATAGAGATAAGAAAAAACCACACCCTGAGTTAAGATTCGAAAAAACGTCATTAGCGTATTTTAGGGTTGGGAATCCCATAAGACCAAAATCCCCAAATTTTGAAAATTCATATTTCAAAAACTATACGGTTTATCAACAAAAGCACCGAGTTGCAGTATGGTAGGGCTATTGAGACATAAAAAAACGACACCCTGAGTTAAGATTCGGAAAAACGTCATTTAGCGTATTTTAGGGTAGGGAATCCCATAAGACCAAAATGGCTAAACTTTGAAAATTCATATTTCAGATTCTATACGGTTTATCAACAAAAGCACCGAGTTGCAGTATGGTGAGGCCATAGAGAACCAAAAAAGCCACACCCTGAGTTAAGATTCGAAAAAACGTCATTTAGCGAATTTTAGGGTAAGGAATCTCATAAGACCAAAATTGCCAAATTTTGAAAATTCATATTTCAAAAACTATACGGTTTATCAACAAAAGCACCGAGTTGCAGTATGGTAGGGCCATTGAGACACAAAAAAACGACACCCTGAGTTAAGATTCGGAAAAACGTCATTTAGCGTATTTTAGGGTTGGGAATCCCATAAGACCAAAATCCCCAAATTTTGAAAATTAATATTTTAAAAACTATACGGTTTATCAACAAAAGCACCGAGTTGCAGTATGGTAGGGCCATTGAGACACAAAAAAACGACACCCTGAGTTAAGATTCGGAAAAACGTCATTTAGCGTATTTTAGGGTAGGGAATCCCATAAGACCAAAATGGCTAAACTTTGAAAATTCATATTTCAGAAACTGTACGGTTTATCAACAAAAGCACCGAGTTGCAGTATGGTGAGGCCATAGAGAAGCAAAAAAACCACACCCTGAGTTAAGATTCGAAAAAACGTAATTTGGCGAATTTTAGGGTAATGGAATCCCATAAGACCAAAATGGGCAAATTTTGAAAATTCATATTTCAAAAACCATACGGTTTATCAACAAAAGCACCGAGTTGCAGTATGGTGAGGCCATAGAGAAGCAAAAAAACCACACCCTGAGTTAAGATTCGAAAAAACGTCATTTAGCGAATTTTAGGGTAAGGAATCTCATAAGACCAAAATGGCCAAATTTTGAAAATTCATATTTCAAAAACTATACGGTTTATCAACAAAAGCACCGAGTTGCAGTATGGTAGGGCCATTGAGAGACAAAAAAACGACACCCTGAGTTAAGATTCGGAAAAACGTCATTTAGCGTATTTTAGGGTAGGGAATCCCATAAGACCAAAATGGCTAAACTTTGAAAATTCATATTTCAGAAACTATACGGTTTATCAACAAAAGCACCGAGTTGCAGTATGGTGAGGCCATAGAGAAGCAAAAAAACCACACCCTGAGTTAAGATTCGAAAAAACGTCATTTAGCGAATTTTAGGGTAAGGAATCTCATAAGACCAAAATGGCTAAACTTTGAAAATTCATATTTCAGAAACTATACGGTTTATCAACAAAAGCACCGAGTTGCAGTATGGTGAGGCCATAGAGAAGCAAAAAAACCACACCCTGAGTTAAGATTCGAAAAAACGTCATTTAGCGAATTTTAGGGTAAGGAATCTCATAAGACCAAAATGGCCAAATTTTGAAAATTCATATTTGAAAAACTATACGGTTTATCAACAAAAGCACCGAGTTGCAGTATGGTAGGGCCATTGAGACACAAAAAAACGACACCCTGAGTTAAGATTCGGAAAAACGTCATTTAGCGTATTTTAGGGTTGGGAATCCCATAAGACCAAAATCCCCAAATTTTGAAAATTCATATTTCAAAAACTATACGGTTTATCAACAAAAGCACCGAGTTGCAGTATGGTAGGGTCATTGAGACACAAAAAAAGACACCCTGAGTTAAGATTCGGAAAAACGTCATTTAGCGTATTTTAGGGTAGGGAATCCCATAAGACCAAAATGGCTAAACTTTGAAAATTCATATTTCAGAAACTATACGGTTTATCAACAAAAGCACCGAGTTGCAGTATGGTAGGGCCCTAGAGATAAGAAAAAGGCACACCCTGAGTTAAGATTCGAAATTCGGTCGTGCTACAAACTTTTCGCTTCGGGATAAAAAGTGCCATGGACAAAACATATATTTAGTCCAAAATCTGATTAATTCGCTGCCAAGTGCAGTTTGTCCCATTAAAATCGATTGTATAGTTCAAAAATTATAATGAAAAAAAATTGTCCGGTTTTTTTTGGCCCACCCGGTATAGATCATCAAAATTTTACTTTATTTCCAGACATGACTGATAGAAATTATGACCAAACCCTTGGAAAAAATCAAAAACCCCAAAATTTTAGTTTACTCTCCTCCCCTATACATGTAAAGTTATGTAAAAGTAACATTGCCTACTTCCAGAAACGCTAGAGAGCTGAGCTTTCGCAGACTGATAGGGAATATGATAAAAAAAAACTATAGAAAAAAATTTAAAACCCAAAATTTTAATTTACTTCCTTTCCCTATAGAATTAAAGTTATGTAAAAGTAACATTGCCCACTGCCAGGAATGCTAGAGAGCTCAGCTTTAGAAGGCTGATAGGAACTATAATAAAATCATAGGAAAAAATTAAAAAACCTCAAAATTTTTAATAATGCATTTTAAACGTTTTGAACAATACTCTGCATATTTTACTATTTTAAAACTTAAATATTATCCAAATCCTTTAAAAAAAGAGTGAAATCTTGACAAAACATTTTATGTAAAAAAAAGCCAAGTACGCGAAAATGATATTCCGTAAAAAGAATTGAGATAAAAGTAAAGCCAAGTTCTCCAATACAAATTTCAAAATAAAAGGTTCTTACTAGTTTGGAAATGTTTTTTAAACTTGGCTATTACGGCTGCAAATGACTTTTAGGCACAGTGCTAAATTGAACATAAAAAAAAGTTTGGCTGTAATAGCAAAAAAACATTTCCAAACTAGTAATAACCTTTCATTTTGAAATTTGTATTGGAGAACTTTGCTTTACTTTTATCTCAATTCTTTCACCATACCAATACCATTTTCGCGTACTTGGTTTTTTTTTACATGAAATGTTTTTGTTAAGATATTATATACTATAAAGGAGAGTTTACACATGCATGGATTTGCTGGCGCCAATAAAAACTGGCGCGCCAGTAAGTTAAATTTGCAAGTGTAAACACCGACTTGCACACAAGTTATTTTTTTGCATGCATGTATCAAAAAAGCACGGATCACCTAACAAAAGGTGATCCGTGAAAAAAGTCTGCAGCTGACTGAATTTGCTGGCGCCAGTGGTGACGCATGCGCGCAAAAAAGGAAAATTTCCATGTGTAAACAAGTGCTTGCACGTCGGCTCGCCAGTTTAAAGTTCATTATTTTAAATTATTTTTTATTTTCATTGTGTTTGAGCTTAAAAATTTTGTTTATTTTTGTTTTTATAGCTTAATATGGCTAAAAAAAGTGGCCAGCAGAACTGACCATACAGTTTCTTGAAGGCTATGAATGTTTTCCTTGTTTATGGGATGTACACAGTAGTTCGTATAAAAACAAAGATAGTCGAGATAATGCTTCCCAAAAAATTAGTAAAATAATGACTATTGAAGGCTTTGAAGTTGCAGAAGTAAAAGCAAAAATATGATCCATAAGAAACACATATGCTTTGGAATTGACAAAAATTAAAAAAAGCCAACGTTCCGGAGCCGGTGCAAATGAAGTATACACCCCAAAAGTACCATGGTTTAAAGTAGCAGACCGAGTTTTAAAGAATGTTGTTTAAATAAGAGAAACTCTAGAAGAATATTAAAATGTTGCTTTGTCATTCGAAGATGGTTTTTATAGCTCGCAGGATCTTCTGCTGCAAGTTCTCCTAAAAGTTTTTCGGAAGCACCCAAAGTAGATCGACTAGCAATCCATGCTTTAACCCATGCAGATACGGCCTTTTCGTTGTTCCTTTTCCTGAATCTTTTATATTTTTTTTTCAATAAAAGTTTAGCGACTATTTTGCAGGCTTCCGAGAGTTCAGCCGACATATCGCGTATCGTGTACACTTTAAAAATGAAACTGGCGTGCCAGTCTTTTTAATTTTCGCATAATAGTGTAAACCTTTACTGGCGTGCCAATAGAACTGGCGCGAACACTGGCGCCACTAAATTCATGCATGTGTAAACCCACTATTAATTACAAGCTTTTATCACGGATCACCTGATCCGTGCTTTTATTTAACTTCACCTGTATGTATGTATGTATGTATGTAATCAAATCTTGCAACTCATTTTTGAAGAACTTCCAAACATCCGATTGACTTCAAATTTCGCATAGCGTCTTAGTTCCGGTGACAATACAATAATATGATTTCATCGGGTACCTACCTCCCCCCTAACGTGGGGGGTCGAGAGGGGGTAAAACTTTAGTTTGTCCGATTTCAACCAAAATTGGTATCTGGGGGTTTTTGAGGATGAGAATTACGAATTTTTGATCAGATTACAAAAATTCAAAATGGACGATTTAATGTCAAATTTTTCTGAGTACTTTCCACTGACTTCCACGTATCCGATTAACTTCAAATTTCACATACCGTTATAGTTCCGATGATAATCCAATAATGTGGTATCACGGACTGCCTACCTCCCCCCTAACGTGGAGGGCGGAGAGGGGGTAAAATTTTAGTTTGTCGGATTTTCACCAAAATTGGTATCTGGGGGTTTTTGAGGATGAGGATTACGAATTTTTGATCAGATTACAAAAATTCAATATGGCGGATTCAAAATGGAGGATTTAATGTCAAGTTTTCTGAGTACTTTCCACTGACTTCCACGTATCCGATTAACTTCAAATTTCACATACCGTTATAGTTCCAATGATAATCCAATAATGTGGTATCACTGACTGCCTACCTCCCCCCTAACGTGGAGGGCGGAGAGGGGGTAAAATTTTAGTTTGTCGGATTTTCACCAAAATTGGTATCTGGGGGTTTTTGAGGATGAGGATTACGAATTTTTGATCAGATTATAAAAATTCAATATGGCGGATTCAAAATGGACGATTTAATGTCAAGTTTTTCTGAGTACTTTCCACTGACTTCCACGTATCCGATTAACTTCAAATTTCACATACCGTTATAGTTCCAATGATAATCCAATAATGTGGTATCACTGACTGCCTACCTCCCCCCTAACGTGCAGGGCGGAGAGGGGGTAAAATTTTGGTTTGTCGGATTTTCACCAAAAGTGGTATCTGGGGGTTTTTGAGGATGAGGATTACGAATTTTTGATCAGATTACAAAAATTCAATATGGTGGATTCAAAATGGACGATTTAATGTCAAGTTTTTCTGAGTACTTTCCACTGACTTCCACGTATCCGATTAACTTCAAATTTCACATACCGTTATAGTTCCGATGATAATCCAATAATGGGCTATCACTGACTGCCTACCTCCCCTCTAACGTGGAGGGCGGAGAGGGGGTAAAATTTTAGTTTGTCGGATTTTCACCAAAATTGGTATCTGGGGGTTTTTGAGGATGAGGATTACGAATTTTTGATGAGATTACGAAAATTCAATATGGCGGATTCAAAATGGACGATTTAATAACGAGTTTTTCTGATTACTTTCAACTGACTTCCACGTAGGTATCTGATTGATTTCAAAATTCACATGCTCTCCCACTAAAAAGTGGAGGGGGGCGTAGAAGAGGTAAGACTTTAGTTTGTTCGATCTCGACCAAAATTAGAAATGCATAGACTTAGACAAATCTAAAAATTAAAAAATAAATTTAGAAAAAAAAATTTTTTGAAAACAAGCTTTTATAAAATGGACTAAAAAGCATAAAATAATTTTTTGAGTGTTCTGATATCATAATAATAAAAGCGATGGGCGTATTAAAGGAAATTTACCCGTTTTTGTTTTAGCCTTGTTAACTCGAAGTTTAGTGAAAATCCAAATTTATTATATTATAGCAGAGAAATGTAAGGGTAGACAATTTAACCCAACCCAAGCTATCCTTACATTTTTCTGATATGGATGGACATTATTACGCATGCTTCATATTAGGCAGATCATCCACGACCGGCAGTGTGTCGATTTATTTTGTCACATTGAAAAAGAAGAGTCGGCCCATAATCGGTTGTAGACGATCCACCAAATGCGCATGGAAAGGCATTTACCTAATATTAAATATGCCCATCGCTTTTATTATTATGATATCAGAACACTCAAAAAATTATTTTATGCTTTTTAGTCCATTTTATAAAAGCTTGTTTTCAAAAAGTTTTTTTTTCTAAATTTATTGTACTTAGTTGCGGTTTATATGGGAAGAATGATTTAAGTGCCATTTGTTTTAATTGATATATTGCTGAAATGGCATTTCAATAAATAAATTCTTAATTAAAATGAAGAAGTCAATGAAAAACAGCATTCTTTCAAAGAAATTATTTTTCCTTGTATGCTTGTTGGATACAGTTAGGGTTACTGCATCAAAAACCAAAACTAAGGCAGAACTCCGGCAGAAAATAGTGTCATAACAAAAACATTTTATGTAAAAAAAGCCAAGTAGGCGAAAATGGTATTCCGTAAAAAGAATTAAGATAAAAGTAAAGCCAAGTTCTCAAATACAAATTTCAAAACGAAAGGTTCTTACTAATTCGAAAATGTTTTTTTAAACTTTGCTATTACAGCGAATCTTCTTTATGTTCAATTTAGCACTGTGCCTAAGAGTCATTTGCAGCCGTAATAGCCAAGTTTAGAAAAATATTTCCAAACTAGTAAGAACCTTTTATTTTGAAATTTGTATTGGAGAACTTGGCTTTACTTTTATCTCAATTCTTTTTACGGAATACGATTTTCGCGTACTTGGCTTTTTTTTACCTCCTTTTTGAAAGGATTTCAATCTTAGAGGAATAATAATATAAAGAGAAGAAGTCAACCGCGGCCCCGTGTCAATTTTCCCTATTCGTGGCGGTCATTCCTGAAAACTTAGAATTTGCAGAATCCCCGGCGATGGCAACATAGCTGCGTCACTGGAATCATCTCGAAAAAACCACACTGGGCTGAACTGTCACAATATTTTCAGAAACATAGCACTTTTTGTTTATTTTTACGTCCAACTAAGTTCTTTTTTACAAAAATAAAACTCAGCACACAGAAAAAAAACACCAAAAATTCAATATACCGAGTCCGACGGCCAAGACAACACTGCATTTAATACAAACACATGTTACTGTCAGTGTCGACCTTAGAGCTTAGGAATATCTGGGCTAACCGTTCACGACTTCAGGACCCACCTAATTAAACGTGTTGCCATTATATAAGTGTAAAAATAATCTTTTGTTTGGAATTCGTAGACAATGATTGAGTAGAAATAAAACTTTGGACTTCCATTGTCTTTATCTGACAAGTTCGCGCTGCCGTACCATCTTTTCTTGAAACATTTCAGCCCATATTTGACCTATCTAAAACTCTACTTCGGAAAGAGCTGAGAATCGCATACTTTGCACAGTCGTAGACCTTCATAGAGTTAAAACCCCTCCAAGTTTCAATAAAGTAGTAAAGTAGTTACGAAATTTCAAAAAACGTCGAAATTGCCACTCACTCACTGACTCACTTACTCATGTATAGATCATCAAAATTCTACATTTTAAAATAATAAAATAGAATATCCTTAATACCGGTTGAAACTGTTGGAACAATGACTAATAGTTAATTGTCCTCTACAATAGGAAAAAGGATTCCCTTTTTACCTGGGGATATAGTCCAAGTAGCTCAAAACGAAATCCGCCCCTGCTAACACGAAATCCGTAATATGATGTCATACACCTGTTGCCACGTCCTGAAAAAATTGTGGGAAAAGGGGCCGTTCATAAATTATGTTGTCTAAATAAGTTTTTATCGCAGATTGTAATAAGAAATACACAGCATAAAACGATGCGACGCGGGTTAATAAGCGCATGACAAATTATCGCACGGTTTGAATAGCCTATAACCAACTCAAAGCACTATATGTTTTGGTAAAGTAAGAAGTTGAACCTTACTTATTATTTATAAAATTTTACAGAGGCAGAGGAGGCGGCAACAGCGGAAAAGCTACATTGTTTACCAACAAATGAATGAATGACCGCCGAAACCGGGGCTACTACTTCTCTTTATATGTTATTACTCTGAGATTTCAATATTATTTAAGTAATGGCTTATTAAAAATTTTGAGGTTTTTTAATTTTTCCTATGGTTTTAAAATGTTATTTTTACATAACTTTACATGTGTAGGGGAGGGGAGTAAATGAGAATTTTGGGTTTTTTTTATTTATTCTAACGGTTTAGTCATAATTTCTGTCAGTCTGACAAATTTCAGCTTTGTAGCATGTCTGGAAGTACAGTAGAATTTTGATGATCTATACATGACTGAGTGAGTTAGTGGCAATTTTAAAGTTTTTTGAAATTTCGTAACTACTTTACTACTGTATCTACGACTGTGCAAAGTTTGAGTTTCCTAGCTCATTCTGAAGTAGAGTTTTATATACATAGGTCAAATATGGGCTGAAATGTTTCAAGAAAAGATGGTACAGCAGTTGCACGGACTGCACTGCCGTGGCCTGAGATAATATTTGGGTAATAATATTAACAGATACTGAAGATAAGATGTATAAGACACACTTTTTGATAAAAACTAATTTAAACTTCAACTAAACAACTTCATAACATTAATAACACTTTTTATAAATTTTCCCAATTTTACCAAGGGCGCCAAAAACAAACCTTTGTGATGTAAAATAAAACCTTTAATTTCGAAAAAAGGTTTTTAATATATTCCAAGTTACTGACTTGATCTGTAAATTTGGTTAAGTGACTCCATTAGCAAATGATATATAAAAAGTTGCAACACATGTAATGTTGAAGAAAATAAACTGTGCTAGATGATGTAATGGTGGGATGTAATAATTTTATTTAATTATTATTGTTACTTGCACTGACAATGGACAAATTAAATGTATTAATTCTTTAATACATTTTTACTAGGCGACAATAATTCTACTTACGTATTGTTGTTATAACATAGCTTTCTAGCATGCAAAGAATTTGCAAGGTAGTCTTATCGAGAAAATGTTTTTATATTGATATTTCGATGACAAAAACCCGCCATCACATCTTCACCTTTAACACCCTGTATCTTAAAAACTAAGCAACTAATCTTGCCTATAAAAAATGTTATTACAAGAAAATACATCTTATATGGATGATTCTACCAAAAGTGGGCTATATGGATATCATTTTTGGTCATTGCCTTTAAATAACAGTACAGCACAGTAAATAATTTTGTTTTGTTAAATTTATGTAACTAATTAGGTGTAAGCTAAGAAACATTTATTTTCCCAAATTTTAGGAATTATTGCATAAAAATGCCAGAGGAATGAGTACCAGAGGAATGAGTTTTTTAATGGTTTTCCAATTTAAATCAAAATCTATTTAGACTACTTAACTTAAGTTTTATATAAACAAAGTTCCTTATAATTTTAAAACAATCAACAAAAAAATTATACTATTGATATCAGTCGAATATTTACTTACCAGAGGAATGATAATTGAAGCGTTCCTTTTTGATTTCTCCGAAAAAAACTAATTTTCTGCCGAAAATAAAGAGATCTATAACTTAAACCAAACTAAAGTTGACATTATCTGTCAAAACTTGTCATCCTCACAAGTAAATTAGATATCCAGGGCCGTCTCTTTCTCTAGAAATTAACCAGTGGTATTCACAAATATGGTGTTATTAAAAATGGAGCACGTTTAAAATTGTAAAATTTTCCGGGAAGATGTAAATTCGGATTTTCAAAAATATGACTGCAAACTTAAATTTTATCAATTTTTTGATAAATAGTTAAGACTTGGTTAAATATTATCTATTAGGATATTTTTTTCAATCTGAGTTTTTAATATTTGGTTTGGGACTACACCAGAGGAATGAGGTATTTGCTTTGTAATAAAAAAAATTATAAACTTGCAATTTTTTTTATACATTAAACTCAAATGCTCCATAAAGAAAACATTAGTTTTAAATCTTATAACTAAAACTATGCTTCATTTGCAGTCTGTGTTTGAAAAATATGCATTCCCACTCTACAGCACCATTTTTGTAAAATCATCCATATATACAATAATAATATCGATGGCCTAACTGCAATATCCTGTATCTGAAAAAATGCAACTCTACAGGGGAAGCGAAAAACAGTTTAGGTAACACATATAGGGTTATTGGGTATATAAAAAATATTTGCTATATTTGTGATTTCCCACGCATATGTCTTATATCATTATACACCATGAAAGTAGACAGCTCATTTTGCCTAAATCACACATAATCAAAATGTTATCTTATCTTATCAGATCTTTTACAATTTTTAAGAAAAAAAAACGATTTTGTCTGTCTGGACAGAGCTAGAATGGTAAGTGATACCTCAAAAGAAGCGGAATTAAAAGTACTTTAAAAAATTATTTCTAATTTTCGCTGGGATGTATCGTTTTGCTGCAAATTCACTTTTTCTATAATCTTGTAAACAGTTTTAGGAACCACTCTCTTTAAGGCAGTCTCTAGGGGTACCATTCTTCTTTCTATGTAACAAAAAAAAACAAATGTCAATAATATTGTAGCTACAATGAGTATATTTTTTTTATTCTTTTGCGAGCGGAAATATTAATAATCTTTGTATATGACAAAAACTACTTGATTTATTACAAAATGTGTAATGAGAAAATTTGTTTGCCTTTAAAAAGGAGTAAAACAAGCTTTAAAAAATTAAAATCGGACCACCGTGTAGGGAGATACACTTAAACAAAAAATTCATCAATTTGGCGGCCATTCTCAAAGATGAGGGCCATGAGTTTGACCACGTGACCAAACTTTTTTTATACTCCTATGGGTGCTTAATAAAGCACCGCAGTTAACCTGAGCGTACATGTTAGGTCACACATGACAGGAGCCAGCGCCTAGACTAATACAAAAAATGGTTTAGTACATACATTTTAGAGCAAATTATAAAAGCCTAGATAAACTGAGTAATGCTAACTAATCAATACAAAAAAATGATTTAGAAAAAAACTTTTGATACATGAATTTTTTTTTAGTTTTTTCATTGTACATATAGGTTATCAATTTTTATCAAATGACAAAGAAATTTTAGTCAGTAAATAGTACATTAAAAGGTCTCGATTAAATTTTAGTATCCAGATTTTTTCTGATAAAAATTTTTAGGTTTTTAAAGAAATTTTTTAGGGGTTGTAAGAAAAGGGAAATTCATCTTCTAAATCTTTGGTCCTAAATAAAATACTCTGCCAATATATGGGCCCCTAAGCTCACACTAGGTATCTACTATAGTTATAGCGTACGTGTGAGCTGATATAACTAAAAACTAAAATAAATTTTATTCAACCCCAGACCAAATTACCTTTCGTTTGATACCACACAAGCCATGTTTTGACTTAAACTCAAATTTTTGAAATCTACCCCCACCCTTAAAAAAAAACTAAAATATATTTTGTTTAACTCCAAACTCAATTACCTTTCGTTTGATATCACACACGCCATATTTTCACATAAACTCTAATTTTTAAAATCTACCCCCACCCTTTTATTTGGCTTGTGTTCGGTGGATTTTGTTCATTTTTAATTAAACGACCCAAGACCCAGCCTAGGTACCAAATTTCATTGAAAACGGGCAAGCGGTTTTTGAGTTATGCGCGTTGGTCGTTACAGACAGACAGACAGACATACAGACAGACAGACGGCGCAACAAAAAAGTTTCAAAATCATCTGAAACGCAAAGATATATAAAAAATTTTGAAATCGGAGCAACTTTTTTTTCTCGAAAAAATTAGGATCACCATAGCTCACACTACTATAGAATAGTATATGTGTGAGCTAAAAACATTCGTTGAGAGGCAGATAAATTTTCTCTTGGTAAAAAGCATTTTATAGTGTTATGTCAAAATTATTTTTTTCTTTTCTTCTAATAAATTTAAATTAAAATATTGATGTCTAGTTTCAAGACACCCTGTATATTTAGTCGAAAAAACTTTTCAGCCTGTGTATAGTATAGATGTTGTTTAATCCCAAATTAAACAAATCTGATCCTTCAACGCCTTTACACATGATAAAAATATCACTGATGTTTTTATTCCAAATGGCCATCTGCTATTCCAATTTTAAAAGCTGTGTTATAATTCATATGTGTATAATAAAATCGTGACATTATTATGGCACTCTTAAAAAATTAAATTGCTTAAGCTGAAATTGTCACATGAATGGTTTGGGGGGTTTTTCAAAAAAAAAGTGCCGTAAGTGCCTGCAGCAATAGCTAGAGAAGAATTTTTTTTTGATATAACGCCGAAAATGTTTTATTTGGGTGTATTGTGACTTATTTTAGCAATATCGTCGTGATGTTTGTGTGTGTGTATGTCTGTTCGTAACACAATAGCTCCTAAACCGCTGATCCGATTTTCATAAATTTTTTAGGTAAAATGTGTTCGACACTCTAACGAGCTGATTAGATTTTGCTGAAAATCCATTAATGCTAATGACAATATTTTTTTAATGCTAACTTTTTAACGGAACATCGCATCAATATGCGGTTTTCGGAATATAGTAGATTACATTTTTCTCAATAATTTGTGTTATAGCCAAAAACTTCGTAAGAGCTTCAGTTTCTGAGATATTTACAAAAACTGTTTTTGAGGCTAATATATCATGGATTCACTTGAAGTGTGCTAGTTATCAAACAAGTTTCATGGCTAATCGGGCAAAAAGGAGTTTTTTGTTTCCCTTATATTTTTCCGTGGGTAGCTTGAAAGCTTAACCTCACGGGGGTCCAAGATCTAATGGACACCTAATAAGTGTTGACAGTTAACCGTTTCGTCCTTATGGGACTCCTCAGAACACTGCTGGTCAAGTGACAAATCTTGCGAAGTTAACAGACGGTTTTGTCTCTAATTAAATGTAATTAGTGAGCGAACTATAGCAAGAGGCGCCATCTACCGAAATACGAGAGAAACAAAAAACCAAAAGCAGGGAAAAACACTGCTATACAATGTCGATCAATGAAAAGATCGAATGCAAATAAAAGAAAACAACTATAGTCCGTGACCTACGACAGCTCTTTGTCTTTTCAGGCCGGATCAACGCATTTGCATTTTTACCCGTCATCAAGACAGTGAGCGTCAATCAACGGAATTTTTAAGCCAAATAATACTAACAAACGTGAAATTTCGTACCCGTGAATTTAAAAATCAAACAAGTTTCATGGCTAATCGGGCAAAAAGGAGTTTTTTTATTTCCCTTATATTTTTCCGTGGGTAGCTTGAAAGCTTAACCTCACGGGGGTCCAAGATCTAGTTATCTCTGGCTAGGAAGGTATCAGATCCGTCATGGATTCATTTATTTAAATACTTGAAACTCCCCCTTCCCAAAAAAGCATCGAATTTGGGACAACCTGTACCTATATAACAAAGTATAAAAGACAACTTCATAGGGGTATAGTCAACCACGGACACCGGTGTTTCGGAAAAAGGCATTTCCTTTCTCAGCGTGGCTTGCCTGACACAAAGTAGAACAAATTGACTACAAGATACAAGGTAAATCAAAAAGAACGAAAAAATAGGTGATATTCTTTTTGATTTACCTTGTATCTTGTAGTCAGTTTGTTCTACCTTATGTCAGACAAGCCACGCTGAGGAAGAAAATGCCTTTTTCCGAAACACCGGTGTCCGTGGTTGACTATACCCCTATGAAGTGGTCTTTTATACTTTGTTAACTTATTGCTTTTGGTTCCGAATCGACACCGTTGAGACGGTGATAGCATAATCTGGTTGAACTGTGGCGAAATGTCTTTCTTCCTTATAGACCGGTGGACGTTTTCGTCCCGCCATAGACTTAGTTTCCTTGGTTCGCTCATATACATATTATTCCAATACCCCTGATGCAAACATGTGGGCGTTGGGGTTTTTAAGCCAAATAGACCTGATTGGTTGCTTTCAAAGACATATGCATATTATTTCCGTATAGTACGTATTATTGCAATACCTACGGTACCTTACGATGCAGAATGCAAACATATTTGAAATAGTAATATCAATGGGTATAAGTCTATCCCTTTTGCGGTCCTTAAGATAAAATGTCCTGATTGGTTATACTTTTACGCATGAATATTACTTTATTCTTGTATTCGTTACGTCAAATCATCGGCGTACAGTTGACAAAAACTCTATCTATGTAAATTTGGTATCTGTGCATTTTTCATATCTTTATTTCTGAATGTTTGCATCAAACGCCAACCATTGTGTAAAAAACAGGGAGTATTGGAATATTACGTATATGGATTCGCTACCGTTTCACTCGTAGAAAGAAAAATAGGTTTTACCTATTTTTTCATTCTTTTTGATTTACCTGTACCCATATGTTGAACACTGAATTTAGTGTATTCAGCTTTTTAAAACCATTAATTATAATATGGCTTCTGTGTAAAAAGCACTTAATTTTTAATCTACTTGAAGAGATAAATTAGAAGAGTCGAAAATGGAGTGTTTGAGTGCATTGAAAAGGTTAATTTGAGCTACTTAACACTTGATTAGAGATATGAGTGCTCAAGTGTTACGACTTTTGCAATATGTACAGGGTGATTCAAGTTGGAAACTTCTAAGTGGGAAAAACTTCTATGGGAGATAGACAAACAGTAACCCCTCTTTGCTAGCCTCAAATTTTAAAGCAATATTTTTGGTAAAAACCGCATTTTGATATAATAACCCGTTTTTGCTCTACAGGGGCTTTTTGAAAAGTCTGCATTGTGGATTAGGGCCTATAACTTTTTTATAAGCTTAATGCAATTGTCAAACTAAATTTTATCTGACACTTTTAGTATGATCGCCCTGTACCTATACTTTGTATATAATTCATTTTTTAAATTAAAATTAGTCAACTGATGAATTGTTATGCAAAACCGGATAAAACTAACCACAAAATAAATATTTAAGAGCAATAAAAACAATCCACATAAATAACACAGCCAAAGTGTACTGGGTGATTAATTTATTATACATTTTTAACGCAAGAAAATATTTGTTTAGCATTTTCAGTGCTGGTTATATACACTAGAAAATAATGTTTTATTATTACGGCTATTTGAGGAGAGACATAGAAGTACATGGAGAGGAAGTAATCATTGAAAAAGACATGATAAAGAATAGTATTTAAAAGCTTAAATCCGGAAAAGCTAGCGGACCTGGGGGAATATACGCTGAAATGCTCAAATATGGATAAGAGAAACTACTCGAAAATCTCACATATATTATCAATCAATGCATAAACGGATATCCAGTACCTGATGATTGTAAAATTGCATTCATATCCTCAATACATAAAAAAGGAAACAGGCTGGATTGCAATAATTACAGAGGAATTTCAGTAACCAGTACTTTAAGTAGATTGTACGGTAGGATTCTTAAAGATCTAATAGAGAATGATTTGAAAGTGGGTTTCGTGCAGGCAGATCTTGTAGTGATAATGTGTTTTGTCTTAAACAATTAATTGAGAAAAGGAGTGCCACAAATATAAAGACTCATGTTACCTTTGTGAACCTACAGAAAGCATATGATACCGTTCCAGTAGAAAAATTATGGACAGCAAATTAATATCAATCATACATACTTAAAAGCCATAAGAGAACTATACGAAGGGTCAAAATTTAAAATTAGAAGAAATCGACTTTCAAAAGAAGTCCTGGTAACGAAAGGCTTAAGACAGGAATGTTGTATCTCTCCAACTCTTTAAAATATATATCGCAATAGCTCTAAAAAACTGAAAACGTAAAGTACAATGCATGGGAATACCACTTAACGACCGATTTACCATATACACCATATACACAGTTTGCTGACGACCAAGTAATTGCAGCTAATGATAAAGAAGGCATAGAGTATATGATGAAAAAGTTAACGGAAGAATACCAAAAATGAGGGGTTAACGGTGAAAGTGGACAAGACACAGTACTTATGTATTGGAAACGAATCAAGTGAGTTAGAACTAGACAATGGACAAACAATATCTCCATGCAATGAATATGTATACTTGGGTGTCACTTTTGATAAGAAGTAAAAGCAGAAAAGGTTATTGGATGTCTTATGGAGCAGAGAGATAAAAAAGAATGTAAAATTTAACATATATGAAACAATGGTGAAAAACACGCTCTATAGAATAAAGACTTGTCGCGTGACAGAAAAGTACAAAACGAAAATGGAAAGTGTCGAAATGGATGCAATAAGAATATCTAGAACAGATCACATAAGAAATGAGATCATAAAAGAAAGAATGGGAATCGAGGGAAGCATAACGGATGACATCACTAAAAGGCAACTGATATGGTACGGCCATGTACAACGGATGAACGACGAAAGATTACCAAAGCAGGTCCTAGAATGGCAACCAATAGGGCGCAGAAAAAGAAGGCGTCCTAAACTAGAATGGCAACAGTCAATGCAAAGATCAATGAGTCAAAAAAACCTGACAGAAGATGATTATCACGATCGAAGGAGGTGGAGAATAGGCGTCGAACAATGTAGAAGAACGTTCTAAACCGACATAGTAGTAGTAGTATTACAGTCATTACATTTTACCTATTTAAAAATGAGGGCTCATAAAAAGGGCACAGTTAAGTGAAGAACCGAATTTTCCATTTTTACTTCCATCTGTCCCTGATGATATCCTAAATGTGACACGTATACATACAGCAAAATAACACAAATTCGAAAATTATTCTAAAAATATATTCATTTCCGATTCCGAGAACTCGTTGATTACCCAGTTTTTGTTATTGTTGACATGACATAATACCCTGCATCTTTTGAAAAAAACAACAAGGCTATATTATCTACACAAGACGCTAGCCCTACCAAGTCCACTTCCAATGCCTGACTTCGCATGCGTAGATCTACCAATATTATTTACCTCATGTATTAGAATAGATGTACAGGGTGATTTTCACTTGAATGATTCTAACCACATGAAAATAGAAAGTTTCAAAAACCTAACCTAACGAAACCTAATCAGATCTAACCGAACCGAACCGAACCAAAGCAAACTAAACCAATATTTAAAAAAACTTTCCTGACTTCCTACCCGGGATCCTAGAGGATGTGAATCCGAACCGGACCGAACCGAACCTATCCAAACCTAACCCTACCCAACTAAACCTAATTAGCAGTACGTGTTGTAGTTTAGTTTGGTTAGGTTAGGTTTGGTTCAGTTTAGTTAGGTTCGGTTTGGTTCGGTTCGGATTCACAACCTCTAGGATCCCAGGCAGGAAGTCAGGAAAGTTTTGTTTTTTTTTTTAAATTATTGGTTCAGTTTCCTTTGGTTCGGTTCGGTTAGATTTGATTAGGTTTTGTTAGGTTAGGTTTTTGAAACTTTCTATTTTCATGTGGTTAGAATCATTCAAGTGAAAATCACCCTGTATTCATCTATTCTAATACATGAGGTAAATAATATTGGTAGATCTGCGCATGCGAAGTCAGGGATTGAAAGTGGACTTGGTAACGCTAGCGTCTTGTTATTCTCTACGCTTATAAAACGAACGAACGAAAAAATTGAAAAAATACTAACTTTTTAACGGAGCATCGCAACAATGTTAAGTTCCCAAAATCTTCACGGCCTCCCGTGCTAAGAGGATTTGTTTCTGAGATATTTACAATAAATAGCCCAGTCATATTGGGTTAAAAAACCCTGAAACTTGTAAATAGTTATTTACCTAACAAATGCGGAAAGTGATACTTTACCGCACGCGACGGCAGTTGGCCGAACGACGCGGAGCGGAGTTCGGTCAAGCCGTCAAGGGTGGTAAAGACACTTTCCGCATGTGCTGGTACCATATTTTACCTATGAGTACCTTTTTTTTTTCAAAAACTTGAATGTAATTTATAAATAAACATGTCAAATTAGATGGAATTGAAATGTAAACAAATATTGAAGCTACAAATTGTGAAAGGCTTTCGCGGCCATCGTCCAATGGTGGGTGTGCTTTCGGGCTGTTCGGCCGTCGTTGTTGGAAATTCGTTCTCGACGTTTCGCCATCTCGAGTGGATGGCATCTTCAGGAGATGTTGACTGTTTGTCGGCTTCTCGAAGACTGGTGGTTAGTCTGTCGCGGGCGCAGGTTATATACGCTATGGTGGGCGGGGCGTATATCAGAGCTGGTCGGTGATTGGTCACATTCCCTTGATTCAGTTTTGTTATTGTAAGCGAGCCGTTTAGTATTTTTAAGAACCGGTACCCATGTTCTGTTAATTTTAAGAGTTTCTTCAGATCTGTTGAAGTTCTGCTGGTGTTTATGAATTTCGATTGCTTCTCTATAGAGTCTTGGATAGTATGAAGAGGAGGCGCAGAGAACTTGTGTGTCTTCGAATTTTATTCGGTGGTCTTCATTGTTTAGTGTGTGGTCTGCAACTGCGGATTTTTCCGTATGTCCGAGTCGACAGTTGGCTTTGTGTTCTTTGATTCTTGTGTTTACGGTCCGTTTGGTTGTTCCGATGTAGACACTTCCACAGGTACAGGGAATGCGGTATACCCCCGAAGAACTTAGTGGGTTCCTTATATCCCTCGCAGATCTGAGGTGGTTCTCGATCTTCTTAGATGCCTTGAAGATCGTTTTTATGTTGTGTTTTCCCACCAAATATTGAAGCTGTCTTATTGATGAGTTGCTAAGGTTTCTAAGTGGTGCGCGTGCGGTAAAGTAAGTTTTTATAGGACTGTCTTGTAAAAGGGGGTTTTGCGCACGGAGAACACGATCTGAAAATGGCATTTTGCGCACGCTGTGTGCAAAACGTTTGGCACACGCTTATGTCATTTTTGCGCACGCCTATCTCATTTCTGCATACGGGTCTCCCGTCATTGTGATTTTTGTTGTTGTCACCCATCAATATAAGTTGGCTTAGTTCCGTAGCAACCGTCACTGCTCGTATGTTTCGTTGATTAAATACGTCAAAAAATTGTTGAATTTTTAAAGTTTTGTTGTAAAAATGTCGGAAATAAAAACAAGTTAAATTAAAATTTGATTTTTCTTTCTTTATTAGCAGTCGTATAAAGAATATTGTAAAAAACTTGTTTGAAAACCTCTTTGCACACTCCCTCGACTTGTAGACCTCGCCTTCGGCTCGGTCTATCAAACTGTCTCGATCGTGTGTAAAGAGTCGTTTTCAAACCTTGTTGTTTAAATAACTATTACCGCACAGTGTGATTTGATTAGGTGTCGTTAGGTTAGGTTTTTGAAACTTTCTATTTTCATGTGGTTAGAATCATTCAAGTGAAAATCACCCTGTTCATCTATTGTAATACATGAGGTAAATAATATTGGTAGATCTGCGCATGCGGAAGGCAAGGAGCCAAAGTGAACTTGGTAGGGCCAGCGTCTTGTGTGTGCTATTGGGCTAGGAACGTACCAGATCCGTTTATTATTACAAGACGCTAGCGCTACCAAGTCCACTTTCAATCCCTGACTTCGCATGCGCAGATCTACCAATATTATTTAACTCATGTCTTAGAATAGAATAATACAGGGTGATTTTCACTTGAATGATTCTAACCACATTAAAATAGAAAGTTTCAAAAACCTAACCTAACAAAACCTAATCAAATTTAACCGAACCGAACCAAAGGAAACTGAACCAATAATTTTTTTCAAAAAAAAAACTTTCCTGACTTCCTGCCCGGGATCCTAGAGGATGTGAATCCGAACCGAACCAAACCGAACCTAACTAAACTGAACCAAACCTAACCTAACCAAACTAAACTACAACACGTACTGCTAATTAGGTTTAGTTGGGTAGGGTTAGGTTTGGATAGGTTCGGTTCGGTACGGTCCGGTTCGGATTCACATCCTCTAGGACCCAGTTAGGAAGTCAGGAAAGTTTTTTTTTTTTTAATTGGTTTAGTTTGCTTTGGTTCGGTTCGGTTAGATCTGATTAGGTTTCGTTAGGTTAGGTTTTTGAAACTTTCTATTTTCATGTGGTTAGAATCATTCAAGTGAAAATCACCCTTTACATCGATTCTAATACATGAGGTAAATAATATTGGTAGATCTACGCATGCGAAGTCAGGGATTGGAAGTGGACTTGGTAGCGCTAGCGTCTTGTGTTTATTATTCTGTTCAAGGCCAAGTTTCAAGAACTACGTTTTCTCAAAAATTGGCCTACAGATTTCAAAAATTTATATTTTTCTCTGTTTGTTAATTTAATAATCAGAAATATCTATGACCTCTTTAAAATACTGAAAGCTAATCTTAAAATTGTTTCAAGTAACTACTTATTGATAAACAAAAACATCTTAAAACCTCATTAAACATGTAATAAGTGCGTATTGCATGAATAATGTGATCTGAAAAGTCTTCACGCATGATTCACAGGTATTTCCTCTTGACTTGCTAGGTACTCTCTAGGTCTTTTGATGGTTTTATTATTTTTTAGGTGATTAGTCATTTTAATTCAAAGGAATTGATGGTAAAAGGATTGATAGTCCATCATAAATATTTCGAACTCTGCTTCCTGTTTTAACCACGTCTCATTGATTTGCCTTACATAGGTACTAGACTACAAGTTAAAAAAATTAAAAAAAAATATCTCACAAACTCTGTTATTAAATACTAACATAAAATAAGCGAACACAAAACAACGAATCCCTTACAAAATCAGACTAATTTATTTAATGCGTTTTTTTGTTACCACTTAGGCTTAAATTCAACCTAAAAAATAAATAATTTACTGCTTTCTGGAAAAACTAAACCTTTTATAGTTATAGTCGATTTTCTACAACTTTATTAATTTGCAGATTCTATCTTTCTCTATAGTGGGTAGAATTAATTTTAACCAAGCAACGCACACGCATGCATGGGACACACGAATATTACGAGTCGTTAAATACCGAGATGAATTCCATCAAAGGAGCATGCGCCAAAAATAACGTCAAAATGTCTAATTTAAATTATTGGCGCGAATACCGGGATTGGCGCGAGATCGAAGAGCTTAACGTATAATAAAAATTCAAGGTATAAAATAATGGTCAATTCTAATTTTTAGGTATGATTTATCATTGAAAATAAAGGGCTATAATAAATTGTAGATTTTTTTGGTTAATTATGACAACTTTAAAAGCCAACATAATTTTTTTCTATCCATCACCATGTACAGGGTGTCCCAAATTCGATGTTTTTGGGAAGTTTCGGGTATTTCTAGAGGGGCTAAAAAAACCTGATCCCCCTTTGCGACACTCAAATTTCAAAAGAAGCTTAAAGGTGAAAATCGCATTTTGATATAGTAAGCCGTTTTTAAACTAAGGGGTGTTTCTAAAAAGTCTGCATTTTGGGAAGGGGTCTATAACTGGTTTATTTATTAATATTTTTTATTTCTGTGAAAACATTCCTAAGACACTTTTTTAAGAGGAATTAAACTGTTAAATTAAATTTCATTTGTCACGTTTAGTTTTTGAGATCACATAAAATTAATTTTTTTTTATTTTTACCACTTAGTTTGCTTAATGGGTTTAAAATATTTTAATATTATAAAATTATAAAAATAAAAAAATAATAAAGAGGTGATTAAAAAATAAAAATAAAGAAAACAATAATAAAAAATTAAAATATTGAGTGTGATACATCATTTTAAAGGAAATTTTAAGCTGTTTTTAAAAATCGAATAAAAAGAGAGTTATTCTGTAAGAAAAATAACAACTTTATGCAATATTTTAAAAACCAAAACAGGTAAATAAAAACCGTTTACATCTGTCAATTCTTCAAGAAAAGATCTATAAGAAAGCTATTTACACAAAAGTAAAATGCAGACAAAAACACTCCGTAGCTTAAAAACGGCTTGCTATATCTAAATGTGGTTTTCACCTTTAGGCTTCTCTTAAAATTTAAGCGTCGCAAAGGGGGCTCAGTTTTTTTCTATTTCTCCTAGAAATACCCGACACCACAAAAAAACAACGAATTTGGGACACCCTGTACAGGGTGTGACAATGAAGTCGATTTTTGGAGAGGGAACACCCTGTATATTTATGCATTTTAAGATTCGTCTTTTCTTTTTGATTTCAAAAATTTACAATATCTATGTGCTGCGATTAATATTTTTTGAGGGATATGCAGTATTTCTTCTATATTGCATTTCACGTTTATTTTGTTTTGCCATGGAAGTATTGACAAATTTAAATGCGCTAAATCTTAAAAAATGTTTATCGTAGGCTAGACATACAGTAGAACCCCGATGACAGTGTTTATTCAAATTAAATTGGGCTCTAAATAATTTGTCACACAACTTGCACGTCACCGGCATTTTCACAGCACAAAAACGACGAATTTTCATCAAAAAGAACTGGGAATTATTAAAGTTTTGCTGTACAAAACCATACTGAAATATCTCTCATAGTTGATTGGTTGGCAGAAGTGACAGATCAACGCTTGTGCACGTCTTGGAATTCATCTCGGTATTTAACGACTCGTCGAATATTCGTGTGCAAGGGACGCGGACGCGAACAAACCACGCGATGCCTCCTTGTTCTATCTCTCTTATTCTTACAGCGCCAGCGCTCTTCAGAATACAACGTCTTTCGAGAATTGAAAAAGCGCAGTCTTTTTTTTATCTTATTATCCTAAAAGCATTAATGAGCCATTAGACTAGTAGATATTATTGGTTTGTCATAGCAATGAGTATATGACCCATATAGAGTGGCAACCGACGAGCCTTGCAACATAGAGGGGCAGATGGCGCTGAAATAAATTCGTCTAGTACGCGACAAGTCTGTATTCCATACAACAGCTTGCTTTTCACCATTCTTTCAAATATATTAAATTTTACATTATTTCTTATCTATCTGCGCCAGAAAATACTGTTAAGACATCCAATAACCTTTTTTGCTTTTACTATGCTTTTTTCCAGTTCTTTACAGTCTGTTCCTGTCTTATCAAATCTGACACCCAAGTATACATACTCATTGCATGGAGATATTTTTTGTCTAATTCTCAATCGCTTGAGTCGTTTCCAATACATAAGTTCTGTATCTTGTCCACATTCACTGTTAATCCCCACTTTTGGTATTCTTCCGTTAACTTTCTCATCATATACTCCATGTCTTCTTTATCGTTTCCTACAATTACTTGGTCGTCAGCAAACTGTAGTGTGTATATATGGTAAATCGGTCATTAAGCTGTATTCCCATGCTGTGTACTTTATGTTTCCAGTTTTTTGGAGCTACTGCGATATATATTTTAAAAAGAGTTGGAGATATACAACATCCGTGTTTTAAGCCTTTCGTTACCAGGAATTCTTCAAGTCGATTTCCAATTTTATGAGCTAAACAAATAAAAAAAATTTTTTTTAGCTAAACAAATAGGTAAAAATAATTTACTGAAAATATTTATATAACCTATTGGACATATTCGATAAGTAATTTTGTAACGTTTACGCGGTTCATCCTGAACTCTGGCACAGTCCCAAAATATCGCTTTGATAAATTGACTTCCTGGGATCATAAATATGTCCATAAAACAAAGCCATTTCTTAGAACTACGAGAGGCTAGTAAATTAAAAGAAGTAAGTTTTAACGTAAAAACAAAATAACAAAGCCTATTAAACTAGTGATCTCTATTCCATAATACAGTCATCAAAATAGTCGAGGGGACAAACTGATTACAGTGAAACCTCCTATAAGCGGACACTCACGGTTTCTTAGATTTTGTCCGCTTATTGGAGGTGTCCGCTTATGAGAGAGAACTGTGAAATTTTAATATATATTTATTTACAATTTCCGCTGCATGAGTTTTTCCGATATTAAATTTTTCAGCGATCTTTCGCGCTGATAGCTGTTCCTTCTCCGAAATGTTAACAACTCATTTATTCACGTAAACTAAGGAAGTTTTCTACTAGGCGCCATTTCAAAGAGATCTATTACTACCCAACTGAACAATAAAAATAAAAAACAGCAGTCCCGCCGAATAAAATATATTCTAAATACGACAGAACTATTTAATCTCAGCATTAAAACGGTAAAGAGGTAACTCCCCGGCGGCAGAGTGCGTTATTGGCAACATACTACATAATATTTATGCCCATGTCGTGCAGCGCTCCGTTCCGTTGTCAGAGGTTCGCGTCCGGTTAAGGGAGGTTTCAGAATTTTTTAACTAAAAAAAATTGTCCGCGTCCGGTTATTAGAGTGCCGGTTATAGGAGTGAATTTTACATGTCAAGAAATAGGGAAAAGATTGGTTCCAACAAATGTGTCCGCCTAAAGGGAGTGTCCGCTTTATAGAGGTGTCCGCAAGGAGAGGTTTTACTGTATATGAATTCTTAAATAGGATGAAAAGGAGTACTCTGTCTAAATCGGGTGAAACTCGAAAATGTGCATGCGTTCTTTCTAAATTTCCGTATCTCTATTGGTCCTGTGTATGAATTCTTGAAATGGGTGAGAATGAGCATTCACATCTGTCTCAGTTAGAACCACTAAGGATACGAGAATCTAGTGAAATCGCATGCGCAGTGGGAGTTTTACCTGATTTTGAGGGAGTATTCCTTCTCATCCATTTAATAATTCATACATTGACTGAGAGAGATGTGACTTTTCACTCTCACCCATTTACTCAGCTTTATATAAATTTTTTATACCGCGTGGCCAGCCTTCTTTCTAGGGGTGGGATTTTTGTATGGGCCATAAGGATTGCATGGGAGAACAGACCAACGTTGCCAGTTTAGCGAAATATCAGTATAATCCGCTACTTGGTTCGCGAAAGGTCAACTTTTCAGTTTTATGTAAGTGTATTCATCAAACGGGGTGATAAGCAACCAGAATAATACCTTGAAATTCTTGTTATTGATTTTCGTTTCACATTCACTAAAGTCAATTTTTTTTACACCACAGTTTACCAATCTATTG
Organism: Aspidapion aeneum; assembly: GCA_963576565.1. NCBI lineage: Eukaryota > Metazoa > Arthropoda > Insecta > Coleoptera > Brentidae > Aspidapion > Aspidapion aeneum. The sequence continues at coordinate 9,818,227 of OY755043.1, forward strand.
GTAAGTTAACTATTATTTAATTTTAGGTTTTTTTTAAATGCATTTTTAGTACAACCCTAACAAAGGTAATGGGTAGACCACAGTAAACGCAACGTGGTTACAGGACGTGGAAGGGTGGTCGAGACCTTAGGGGGCGGCAGAGGTGCTATTGGGCCTCAGAAGTAGCTCTCTGCATGCCTAGGAAACTCAATGCAATTTGACAGGTCGTTAGGTTAAAGTTCTCACTAAGCTCACAAGAGGCACTGCTGTCGCGCGTTTGTTCCTTATTCTATTTTTTTTGAGAATTATCTGTGGTTTGGATTTTCCGTCCCCCTTTTTTTCAGGTAGAAAAACCTCTTCCACCGCATTTTATTTCAAGTTCATTTAAAATCTATCTTGTTGGCTTATGTAGGTAATCTTTGCTGCTGTGACGCATTAAAATTAAATTTTGTTAAATTTGTAACTTTTGCAATTTAAATATAAAAGAATAAGAATTTCTAGTTGCTTTTCTGGGAAATGTGTCTAAAGTTCAGACGAGTATAAAATGCATAGTTTTTCGAGAAATTTTAAGGTAAGTTTTCTTATTTTCTCTTGAGGTTAGATTGGCATTTGATAAAATTTGTATTGGTAGTGTCTTTTTAACTTCTTATCGCTTACTTTACGGAACTCTGAATACAGGTTTCCAATGCCTGGTAGGTGCCTTATTTGCCCATGAACTAAGCACAAATTTAGTGTTAATTTTATGTCTATTCCTTTCGTTTGATATTAAGTAAAAGGGGGGGGGGGCTTAATTGATGGGTAAACGAGGGATTACCCAGCAGCGTAATGTACTTTGAATAAATTTATTCCTTAATTTTAAATCTTACCATAATCTAGTACCTATGATTAATGTAAAGTTGATTTTTTTAATTGTTTTCAGCTTTTCGATGATATGTGTGACCACTGATAAGCTATATATATGCTTTGAAACATACCCTACACAACTCACAACCAAGGCGAGGAGGTATTTTTAAATCATGTCAGATTTTCGTGGAGCTGTTAAAAAGTAGACACTTAAGAATGATTCTCTTCACGAACAACTGTTTCATTATTTATTCACTCATCACTCACCAAAAATGTTAAAAGCAAATTTAAATATACTAGACAGTGTTTGGTTTTGCATTATATTTTATTTTACCAATCAATTAAACTATGTATTATTTCATCAATAGTTAGTCATTAATTTGTAGCTTTTTTTATAATAATAAAAACTCATTTAAATAATGTTTTATTTATTGCATTTTATATATCATTTTCAATCTGTTTATATCTTATAAAGACATTGTATGTCTTTATAAAATATTGACTGATTAAAAATTTCAAAAAAAACTTTAAAATTAAAGAAAATTTATTATAAAAGGCGATTCAAATTTCCCGCCTCGTCTTTTAGTTCGTCACTAAGCTAACTAAGCAGTGGGCGCCACAGAGCTAACGACCTGTCAAACAGCCGGAGTTGCCTATCTAATAAAAACTCACTGAACCGCGCCGCAAATCCTTTATCTATGGCTCTGTGAAGCTCATTTAGTACTTTTTCAAGACAAATATCATAATTATGAGTATAGTAATGCGTTTTAAACCAAAAACGAAAATTTTCAGAAAATATTGAAGTAATGTTACTTTAAATGCTCGCAAGCGACATGCGCTACAGGCACAAATGTTTTAAATACAAAAGGAACATTTTTAAACAAAAATCGATACAAGAAAAGTTGATAGTAAAGTTGAAAGTTTTAAGGTAAAATTTGTTAGGTAAGACTTTTAACTAACCCTTTTTTTACCCAAAATCTAATGCCGATATAAACCTTGTGTATCATATTGGGTTAAAATCGTTTAAGGTGTTCTTGAGTTATCGTGTATTGAGACAGATAATTTATTTTATTATCCGATTTAGGTACAGTAGAACCCCGATTATCCGTGCTCCACGGGACCGGACGAGGCACGGATAAGTGAAAAGCATGGATAATCCGAACATTCATTTATTACATGTTACATACATATTATGTATATTTATTTATTTATTTATTATTACACTGCTTAACAGGAAAAAAACCCAATTACAAAGCAGGAAAATCTTAAAAATTACACATCCTAAATACTCAAGCAATAAACTAAGTTAAAAAACATTAAATGTAAAATAATTTTAAAAATACACACAGGACATGGTTATAAAATTAAATTTAAAATAAATAAAAACTACATTAAAAATTATGGACAGAATGTTTACTATATCAGAGAGTGGGGAATGACGTTGTAAAATAACCACGAATTTTTGAGATTGTGGTGTTAAATATGTCAAGGTCTCTGTTACATTTATTATAAGTTCTGCACATAACATGAAGTGGAGAAAACTGTAATTTATTTGTTCGAACTCTTGGTAAAAAGAATGTCAGATTTTGACGTGAAAACAAACGAGAAACTAGAAAATTAATTTTACTTAATATATCAGGACAGTCGATTTGGTTGTGCAGGACCTTAAACAGAAATACCTGAGAAATAGCTCCTCCTGTTAGATAAGGATTGCATATCGAACATTTCAAGTAAATTTTCCTCTGCAAAACCTTGAGGAGGATATATTCCATAAGTTTTAAACTAAAGTAACTTAAGAAATCTTCGCTGAACCCTTTCTAGATCTTCAATGTGAATGTTATATTCAGGTGACCACACTAGAGAAGCATACTCTAATTTTGACCTGACAAAGGAGAAGAACAATGTTTTCAGAGTTTTTATATTTTGAAATTCGCGGCTTAGTCTGGTAATAAAACCCAAGGTCTTAGTCGTTTCTGATGTTATAGTTTCAATATGCTTTGTGAAGGATAATTTCTTGTCAAAAATTATTCCTAGGTCGCGAAGAGAGTCAGGTCTAGATAAAAATGTTTGGTTTATTGAGTAGTTATATAGAATTGGATTTGCTTTTAATGTAAATGATAGTACTTGACATTTGTCTATGTTCATGGATAGTTTATTTATGGTACACCAAGCGATAAGTGTATCCAAGTCTTTTTGGAGACTTTGGCAATCCTCCAGTGAGTCAATACGAAGGAGAAGCTTTAGATCATCAGCATACAGTAGCGTCATTGACTTAAGTTCAGCACACACATCATTAATAAAGATGTCGAATAATAATGGTCCTAACACCGACCCTTGAGGCACTCCCGAGGATGAGATGTATTCGGGAGAGTCAATTCCATTTATTGAGACAAATTGCATTCGATCTGAAAGCCATGATTTCAGAAACTGTAAGAGATTATCTGAAAAGCCAAAAAGTTCAAGTTTAGATAATAAGATCTGATGATCTAACTTGTCGAATGCTTTGGATAGGTCAGTGTATATGACGTCCAGTTGTATATATACTCAAAATATGACAGAAAAAAAAAGATCCCTTAAGTTCAAGTTTATATGTATGTATTGCATAAAAAGAAAACAGAACAAAAAATATAATTCTACATAAGGTTTTGGTCGAGTGCTGTCCGGTACAACTATTTCGATAGAACAAAACACAATTTCGATGATGGTAAATCATAGCACGGATAATCCGTAGCCCGGATAATCCGCGCACGGATAATCGGGCTCTACTGTATTTTAGGAACTAAATAACTCACATTTCCCAAGTAACATTTCTTTATTTATAGCAGAAGCTAAAAGGTTGCCAGCGCCTTTCCTTACAACCATTAGTTTCAATGTTTGGTCGCTAGCACGTTCCCATTACCCTTATATACCCCTTAGACCTCCTAAATGGGACTCCCCAATTGGTGGTGGCAACCTATGTATTAAACTCACTATAAAACCATAAGAAATAAACTGCAGCTTCGCCCTCTAGCGGTTCCACCAGTATAGAACCTTTTAGAGCCTAAAGCTATTATGCCAGGTTCTAAAAGCAACTCAAAAACGTCCTCTATCCTATCCTATTATAAAACTACATTTGGTAATTTGGTATCCTGGCGATTCTATTGAATACCATAATACCTTTAGACAAAAGAAGTTTTCCTATAAAAGCTATGGCGATATTTTAGATTCACAATGGCTATATAAAATAATTTAGGTCACAAAATTGCCAAAAATGTCAGAGTCCCAAAATTATTTTATCACATAAAAATATACCGAGTTTGTCGTTTTCTTGATGATCAAATTGCCTGCCAGATTTATTTTTCTGATAAAATCATATCTGAAAAGCCCTCAAAACAAGTGCGCCAGCTCAAGAATGCTTTTTAATAGTTTTTTGATAAGAAAATAACAAATATTTAAAATTAAAAAAAAATCATTTACACTATTCACCATTAAAAAAGTCTGTTTGGTTTACACAAATCAAAATTAAAGTAAAATTATTATTAAAAAACACTGCTAAAACGACTAGATAAATATTTTCTCTTTACAATATTTTTTAAATAAATTTATATACGCCATTATGGTTTTATAGTGGTCACTTGGTTTTATTTGTTACTGTATCGCAACAAGGATTTTTTAGTGCCCTTATGAAACCAACAAAAAAGAACAATGTAAACATAGTCAACATAACCTCACTTAAATTTTTGTCTTTGTTTTTAAAGTGTTTAAAAGCGTATAATTCAACACTTAAATGTTTTTTATCGTGCTATTTCGACACAATCGAGAGGACCAGTGCAATGATATTCGTTGTGTCTGCAGGTTGGAGAGCAACCTCTTATATTGGCCGTCTAAACAGGCCTTATCTAGGCCTGGGTGTCCTACCCAGGAGGACGGAAACTCAACAATTATTAATTATTGGGCTTTAATTAATAAATCTTGCAATAGACAGGTACCAATCTGTACCTAGGTTTATCTATGATTTTTACACGAAATACCTAAAAAAATAAAACACGAAAGTATTTCCTTCTGTTAGAACCCTTAAGAAAACAAGGTTTTATATGGCCGCCTATTTAAATAATATGTAATATACAGCTATGGGTAACTATAAATACAAAAGAATTAAAATTACCTTTAAGCCTTCCTATAAAACCTTTTTAAAATGCCTAAAAGTAATGGCAAAAACCAAAAGTCTAAAGTTTATATTTACCACTCTTAAAAACCTTAAGGAAACTAGGTTCTATATGGCCGCCTATCTAATCATATTTACTTTTAAACTACTGGTAACTATAAAAACAAAAGGATATAAGATAATCTTTTAGCTCTATTATAAAACACTTTTGTGATGACCTAAAGTGATGAAAAAAACTAAATGACCAAAGTTTATATTTATTTCTTTTTAAAAACTTTAGGTAAAATGGTTTTATAAGACCATCTTTATAAATCAAAAATCAATAAAACCAAAAGTATTTAAAAGGAACAGAACGAATATTAGTTTTATTATACTCCCTTTATAAATCACTTTTTGGTTGTATAACACCCCGTTAGGTAATTGGCAATATAAATTACCTTTACGTAGCCAAATTGATCCTAAAACCCATAACAGCACCCTCTAAATAACCTAGGAACCAAATTAAAAAAACCTTGAGTGGTAATAATGTTACTTGGGTTTAATAAAACTTTAAAAATAAAATGTTCACGTTTTTAATAATCCACTTCTTGTATGGTGACAAGTCAAGTAATAATTCTCGCCCTAAAAAAAAGTTTCAGATGTCCGCCCCTTGACGAGTGCGACCGCGTGCGCCTGTAGTAATTTATCAAGGTTACATTTGACAACGCTGCAAAGCTTTCTGCGGAACTCGGGCGTATCGCGGTCTCTTTTTAATAAATGCTATACTCTATCTGTTCTTTATCCTCTTATGGAAATTTATATCCCTAGATGTGAACTTGTTAACGCGGTATATAAAATTATTTATTTATTTTCAGATTTCTCTTGACATGGTTTCCAAGCAGCGCCTCTGAGAATCAGACATCCTGTAGGGCGCTCCGGTAATCAGAAAGTCAAGCCCCAGGTGTCTGCCATCGGAGACGCGCATACCACGAAAGAATCGTGTGCAACGGGCGGAAGAGGTATGCTGTGGAGTCACTACGTCTGACCACAGGACGGCTAGTCAAAATCAGAACTTTGAAAGGTATATATATATATATATATATATATATATATATATATATATATATATTTATCGGTTTCACAACGTTCTACGTCTTCCGATACCCAATCTCCACTCGTTTCTGTTTGCCCATAATTCATCATCTAGGCCTCTTATTCTTATTTCACTGTCTATTCCTTCTCTCCAGCTTCTCCTTGGCCGTCCTCGTTTTCTTCGGCCAGTTGGTTTCCATTGTAGTATTTGTTTAGGTAGTCAGTTCATTCTTTGTACATGTCCGTACCACACCAGTTGTTTTGTTCTTATATCATCCACTAAAGTACGTTCACCCACTGTCATAATTTCTCTTATTCTTTGATTTGTAACTCTTTCTCTTTTTGATTTCCCTGCTGCTCTTCTCCAATAGTCCATCTCCGTAGCGGAAAGCATTTTTTCTGTTCTATCCTTGATTGGCCATACTTCTGAGCCGTATGTAATAATACTTTTTACAATGGTGTTATATATAAGCTTTTTGTTATGTTTTGATATACTTTGGTCCCAAATTATTCCATTTAATAAAGTTATTGCTTTTCTTCCTTGTACGTTTCGATCTTTTATAGTTTTGTCTAGTGTTCCGTCAGCTGTAATTTTTAGACCTAAGTATTTATACTCATCACAGGAGTGAATTCGCTGCCCGGTATTTAAGATTAGATCCTGTTTCATTCCACCGATACACATATACTCTGTCTTATTGAGATTATCTCTAGTCCCCACTTATTGTACTCTTCTATTAGTTTTCGGGTAATATATTCGAGGTCGTCATAATCCTGAGCCACTACTATCTGATCATCGGCGAAACATAAAGTATACAAGGTGGTTTCGTCCAACGGAATTCTCATGTTTTGGCATTTTCTCTTCCATACTTTAAGGACTTGTTCCAAGTATATCTTGAAGAGCGTAGGCGAGATACAGCAACCTTGTTTAGGACCTTTATTTACTTGAAAGCCTTTGGTTAGTTTTGCTTTTATTTTAACTTTTGCCTTACTATTGCGGTATAACAACGCTTTCCAAAGTAGATTTAGTGGTATACTATCATATCAGGTGATAAGTAAGTAACTAACTTTACTTATCACTTTTTTTAAAAATTTATTGACTATCTTTGACTTTTTATTAACAAACACTGTTTTTTTTTACTTTTATTGGTAAAATCTTTATGTAGGGTTAAAACAATTTTTATTTTTTAGTTAAAAACGACGCATCGTAGAAAAAAAAGTAAAGAGAGATTTTTTAACTGAAATTAGACTATGATTTTAAAAATAATTTGAAAGCAAAAAAAAATCCATTGGCGTATCATTTTTTCTTCAAAAATCTGACAGTCACCGCCCGTGCGCACGCCCCTGGCAAACCAAAATTGTTGCTTTATGAAGAAAAGTATACAGCTAAATTAACCTTCATTCTGTACCAAATTTAGCTTTATTGTCCCAAGTAGTTTTCTAGATAATAATTTTTTTCGTTTTTTTTTTTTAGAAAACTTTAACACTGTATTTTCCTAACGAAACATTTTTTGACCTATGTTGTATAGACTTTTTTTCATATTTTTCAACGTACAATACGCTTGTGAAGTTTGGCTTGTTAAGATCGGGTCACCCTCTATATTTTTAAACTTTTTCACGTGGTTTTTGTTATCAGGTGAAGATACCCCACAAGTGCATGTAAAAGCAATAATTTACCTTCATACCGGTCCCTAAATTGTGGCTGACCTACGACTGGTCAGCGAGGTCCTTGGACCTTGCCATGCATGCTTGGGTCGGTCGGCAAGGCGATATTCCTTCCTTTAATTGCAATTGCAAGCGTGCTGCTTATAGGTATTCCCGCGCGGAATACCCATTACATATGTACAGGGTGATGCATAATTGATTGCATTGATTTCGAAAATCGAATAAAAAGCTGTGGGTTCCATCAAAAATGCTAATTTTATGTATGTACCTACTATCGTAAAAACAAAAAGTAACAGATACGATTCAGTTTGACAGTTTTTTGTATAAGAAAACCTCTAAAAAGGCCAATTTAAAAGCCAGTCTATTCCCTCTCCTCTTAAAATGCAACCTTTTCAAAAACTTCCTGTAACTTCAAAACGACTTGATATTATTTAAGGAAATTTGACACTGATTTTACAAATCCAATAAAAAAGGGTCATTTCATAAAAAAATACAACTTTAGATAGTATCTCAAAAACCAAAAGTGAGAGAATTTCAATTTGGCAGTTGGATTCTTTATAAATAGAAACAATGAAAAAGTAAATTACACCAACATAAAATTTTCATAAATGAAAAAGTTATAGACCCACTCCCAAAATGCAAAGTTTTTAGTAACCCCATGTAGCTTAAAAATGGTTTGCAATGTCAAGATGCCGATGATTCTCTCTCTCTCCCTCTCTCTTACTCCCTCTCTCTCCCCCTCTCTTACTCTCTCTCTCTCTTGTGGTAGGTACCTATGCCTCTTTCGAAAGCTTTTGAAGAAAGGAAAACAACGGTATAATCTGCTTCGATACACCTCAATTAAAATGTCAACAAATTATTTTAAACATTTTTTATATGTGGTGGTGGTTTTTGTTAAAAAATTTAGCTTGTCAGATGGGGATACCCCACAAGTGCATGTAAAAGCAATAATTTACCTTCATACCGGTCCCTAAATTGTGGCTGACCTACGACTGGTCAGCGAGGTCCTTGGACCTTGCCATGCATGCATGGGTCGGTCTGCTCGGCGATATTCCTTCCTTTAATTGCAATTGCAAGCGTGCTGCTTATAGGTATTCCCGCGCAGAATACCCATTACATATGTACAGGGTGATACATAATTGATTGCATTGACTTCGAAAATCGAATAAAAAGCTGTGGGTTCCATTAAAAATGCTAATTTTATGTATGTACCTAATATCGTAAAAACAAAAAGTGACAGATACGATTCAGTTTGACAGTTTTTTGTATAAGAAAACCTATAAAAAAAGCCAATTTAAACGCCAGTCTATTCCCTCTTCTCTTAAAATGCAACCTTTTCAAAAACTTCCTGTAACTTCAAAACGACTTGATATTATTTATGGAAATTTGACACTGATTTTACAAATCCAATAAAAAGAGGGTCATTTCATAAAAAAATACAACTTTAGATAGTATCTCAAAAACCAAAAGTGACAGAATTTTAATTTGACAGTTGGATTCTTTACTTAACTGTAACATCAAAAAACACAGTGCCGAATTCCATATTCTTTGCCACTAGTAGACTTGTTATGGTAACGTAAAAACATTCAACTTAAACTCAAATTTGGAACAAAACGTAGAGCGCTTAACGTGCAGTTTTACGTAAAAATACGTAGCACAACTTAAACTATCTACCATTAACCACATTATGCAACGTTGTCAAAGCACAGTTAGAACCGTTACTGAACCAAGGTACCTCGCATGGTACCTACTGAAATATAAAGGTGAATAAAGATTTCTTTTTTAGAGTGCGATGAAAATATTTTAGGGGCAGGGCCGTACCCACAAAAATACTCTGCCAATCTATGGGCACCTAAGCTCACACTAGGTACTATAGTTATAGTGTGAGCTAATATAATCAAAAACTGAAATATATTTTATTCAACTCCAGACTCAATTACCTTTCGTTTGATACCACACAAGCCATGTTTTGACTTAAACTCAAATTTTTTTAATCTACCCCCACCCTTTTAAAAAAACTAAAATGTATTTTGTTTAACTCCAGACTCAATTACCTTTCGTTTGATATCACACACGCCATATTTTCACTTAAACTCTAATTTTTGACATCTACCCCCACCCTTTTTTTAAAAATAAACTAAAATTCATTTTTTTTTAACTCCAGACTTAATTACCTTTCGTTTGATATCACACACGCCATATTTTCACATAAACTCTAATTTTTGGAATCTACCCCCACCCTTTTATTTGGCTTGCGTTCGGTGGATTTTGTTCATTTTTAAATGAGATCATCACGGCCCAAGACCCAACTTAGGTACCAAATTTCATTAAAATCGGACAAGCGGTTTTTGAGTTATGCGGGTTGGTCGTTACAGACAGACAGACAGACAGACAGCAAAACAAAAAAGTTTCAAAATCATCTGAAACGCAAAGATATATAAAAATTTTTGAAATCGGAGCAACTTTTTTTTTCTCGAAAAAATTAGGATCACCATAGCTCACACTACTTATAGTAGTAGTGTGAGCTAAAAATTACGGAGGGGGCTTAAAAAAATTGTGCAATTTTTTTGTCTTATTTGTGGCGCTGAGGACTCTCTTTTAACACACTTTACCACTATTGCGGAGGGGGGGAGGGTTCGCTTCGGCCCAGGGGAGGAGGTTGATCCGCACCCCTAGGTACGGCCTGGCCACAAAAAGCTTTTGTTTTTTCGAACCGATTTAAAAAAAGATATATATCTTTGCGTTTCATATGATTTTAAAACCGCACGACCAACGCGCATAATTCGCAAACTGTTTGTCTGAGCCAAAACCCAACCTAGGTACCACATTTCATTAAAATAAATATTTGCGGATCTTAATAGTAATAATGAAGAATTACAACATTAAAAAGGACTTACAACAGAATTCCGAGAAATTATAAATATAAATAATAAAAATCTCTCAAAATAATAATCAGTTGGGTGTTATTAACATTTTATATGTTCAAGGGATTTCAGAAAATGTAAGACGAATAGCCAAACACTATAATATAAAAACAGTATTTTCATCGACAAATATGATAAGGAGTTTTGTAACTAAAACAAAACCATAAAATCCTTCAAATAATAACGAATGTATTTGGAAAATTAGGGGATATTGAAAAATTTGGTTTAGCGGATCATGCATGGACTAATGATCAGAGGATTTGGAGAAAACGAAAGTTGCGTTTATAATGCAGAATAAAGAAGTTTTCAGTCAACCAAGCACGAGCATACCAAACATATGGACACAACTCCTTAAGGAAAACAGGCGTCTTAGGATTAAAAAAGGGGGCGGACCGTCACACCTGACTGCACATCAAGTAGTATAAGTAGTAGCCTATAGACTAGATTGTTTAGTTTACACTTGAAAACGGTTAGAGATACTTACTAACCGAAACGTCGTGTTTAAAATAAATAAAGACAATGAAAGTCCAAAATTTTGTTTCAACTTTTTATTAGCTCACACATATACTATACTATAGTAGTGTGAGCTATGGTGATCCAAATTTTTTCGAGAAAAAAAAAGTTGCTCCGATTTCAAAAATTTGTATATATCTTTGCGTTTCAGATGATTTTGAAACTTTTTTGTTGCGCCGTCTGTCTGTCTGTCTGTCTGTCTGTCTGTCTGTCTGTCTGTCTGTATGTCTGTCTGTCTGTCTGTCTGTATGTCTGTAACGACCAACGCGCATAACTCAAAAACCGCTTGGCCGATTTTAATGAAATTTGGTACCTAGGCGGGGTTTTGGGCCGAGATGGTCCCATTTAAAAATGAACAAAATCCACCGAACACAAACCAAATAAAAGGGTGGGGGTAGATTTCAAAAATTAGAGTTTAAGTGAAAATATGGCGTGTGTGATATCAAACGAAAGGTAATTGAGTCTGGAGTTAAACAAAATACATTTTAATTTATTTAAAAAAAAGGGTGGGGGTATATTTCAAAAATTAGAGTTTAAGTGAAAATATGGCGTGTGTGATAGCAAACGAAAGGTAATTGAGTCTGGAGTTTAACAAAATACATTTTAGTTTTTGTTTTTTTTAAGGGTGGGGGTAGATTTCAAAAATTTGAGTTTAAGTCAAAACATGGCTTGTGTGGTATCAAACAAAAGGTAATTTAGTCTGGAGTTGAATAAAATATATTTTAGTTTTTAGTTATATTAGCTCACACGTACACTATGACTACAGTACCTAGTGTGAGCTTAGGGGCCCATATATTGGCAGAGTATTTATAACACGATCGTCATAGCTCACACTACGACAGTTTGGGTATATACGTGTGAACTAACAAAGCCAAACGGAAATAATAATAATGCAGACATACAAAACAAAAGAGAGATGTCATCTCTAAAATAGCATTTTAACGAGTGCTGCGGTTAAAAACAAATGTTTACTTTTAACTCATGCGTGAGTTTTAAAACGACCCACCAGAGCCCACACACCATAATTAGTGCAAAATATAGGGCTTTGACAAGGCTAATGACATATTAGATAGTTTAAGTTGTGCTACGTATTTTTACGTAAGCATGAGATTTGACAGATACGTAAGCGCACTTCGTCACACCGTCGTCAAGGTCACGTTAGGAGCTTACGTATTTACGTTAGCTTACGACAGTCTGCTGGGACCTTAACGTTACCAAAGACAGCGGCGTAGCGTGGCTGAAGGGGCGGGGGGGGGGGGCCGACAGCTTAAAAAGGGCGCCCATCATAAATCTTGCGACCACAAAAAAAAAAGGTCATCATGTCTTCACTTGTCTTTGCCGTCCTCGCAATTTGCCTGCGACTTCATAAAGGGGCGCTGCGGGCACCCATGCGGCGCCAGTACCCTCGGGGCGGGGGGGGGGGGTTGACAAACCCCCCCCCACGCTACGCCGCTGACCAAAGAATAGAATTGGTTGATTGACCAATGGAAAAATAAGGCCTAAACGATAATTTCCGCTTCCAGTACAAACGAGTCTTTGCAAATATATTCCTACTGTGGTTGAAAGGACAAAAACCAAAATTGTAACATCAAAAAAACACAGTGCCGCATTCCATATTCTCTGCTATTAGTAGACTTGTTATGGTAACGTAAAAACATTCAACTTAAACTCAAATTTGGGACAAAACGTAGAGCGCTTAACGTGCAGTTTTACGTAAAAATACGTAACACAACTTAAACGCTCTATTGTTGTTAAACAGCCAGATATTAAAGGGCCACGATCCTCCACTTTGTTGACGTCACATCGGGGGCTGATTTCTTTTTGATGGTCACGTTACGACACAGCTGATTGTCTTTAAAATATTAAAGTTGGACTGACGGTTTATGAATATTTAATTTTTTGGGGCCTGTCGACTTAACGGACACACGAATTTTGTGAAAAATTTTTTTTAGGCTTAAAAAGGACCTTTTTAAGAACATTTACAAAAAAAAAAATTATTTTTGGAAAAAAATGGAAAAATACTCTGCCAATATATGGGCCCCTAAGCTCACACTAGGTACTATAGTTATAGTGTACGTGTGAGCTAATATAACTAAAAACTGAAATATATTTTATTCAACTCCAGACTAAATTACCTTTTGTTTGATACCACACAAGCCATGTTTTGACTTAAACTCAAATTTTTGAAATCTACCCCCACCCTTACAAAAAACAAAAACTAAAATGTACTTTGTTAAAGTCCGGACTCAATTACCTTTCGTTTGATATCACACACGCCATATTTTCACTTAAACTCTAATTTTTAAAATATACCCCCACCCTTTTTTTTTAAATAAATTAAAATGTATTTTGTTTAACTGCAGACTCAATTACCTTTCGTTTAATATCACACACGCCATATTTTCACATAATCTCTAATTTTTGAAATCTACCCCCACCCTTTCATTTGGTTTGTGTTCGGTGGATTTTGTTCATTTTTAAATGGGACCATCTCGACGCAAGACCCAGCCTAGGTACCAAATTTCATTAAAATCGGCCAAGCGGTTTTTGAGTTATGAGCGTTGGTCGTTACAGACCGACATACAGACACACAGACAGACAGACATACAGACAGACAGACGGCGCAACAAAAAAGTTTCAAAATCATCTGAAACGCAAAGATATATAAAAATTTTTGAAATCGGAGCAACTTTTTTTTTCTCGAAAAAATTAGGATCACCATAGCTCACACTACTATAGTATAGTATATGTGTGAGCTAATAGTCCTATAAAATGAGCTGTTTAACCTCACTTTTTTCAATAACATTCAATACAACTAACTTCAAAAAGCATGGCTGCCAACCAAAATGCACCTGAAATATGTTTCAAAAAGGCACTGTTGCCAGATCGCCACAAAAGTCGTCAAAATTAGGGAAAAAATAGACTTTTACTGTGTGGATAAGATTTATTTAAAAAACTTACTTTAAAAACATTATTCAAACATCAAAACTGCATAAAAACTTAAACACTTTTTAACTAAACCTAACCTAAGTAAAAAAGCATATTTGAACTAGAACTTGAATAAATCAAACCTAACCTAACTCAAACTTAACCTAACCTAATCAAACATAATTTATTGTAATGAAACCTAATCTAACCTAACCTAACCGGATCAAACATAATTTATTGTAATAAAACCTAACCTAACCTAACCGGATCAAACATAATTTATTGTAATGAAATCTAACCTAACCTGATCAAACATAATTTATTGTAATGAAACCTAACCTAACCGAACCAGATCAAACATAATTTATTCTAATGAAACCTAACCTAACCTAACTGGATCAAACATAATTTATTGTAATGAAACCTAACCTAACCTAACCGAACCGGATCAAACATAATTTATTGTAATGAAACCTAACCTAACCGGATCAAACATAATTTATTGTAATGAAACCTAACCTAACCGAACCGGATCAAACATAATTTATTGTAATGAAACCTAACCTAACCAGATCAAACATAATTTATTGTAATGAAACCTAACCTAACCTAACCAGATCAAACATAATTTATTGTAATGAAACCTAACCTAACGTAACCGAACTGGATCAAACATAATTTATTGTAGTGAAACCTAACCTAACCTAACCGGATCAAACATAATTTATTGTAATGAAACCTAACCTAACCAAACCCGAGCTAATCCAACAATTCCAAACCCAACTGAACCGAAATTAATCTTTCACCAATTTGTGCTGTTAGATTTAGGATGCGTTCATGAGCAGTTTGGCAACGGCGCACAATTTTTGTTTTTCTTTTTTCCAACCAAAAATTTATTCCAGGGTAATGTCACCTGTAATGTAAACAAAATTAAATACAAGTTTTTGCACGCGATTTTCCGTATAGTTTAGATTTTACCAAAACCTAATAAAAAAATTGTGTTTTTTGATATTATCCGCATCTAAATATGCTTATTAGTGTTTGCAAGTGAAATCGCGATAGAAAAATGTTTAGTTTTTGTGTCTCTAAAGTCGACAAGAACCGATTTTTTTAAAAATAAAGCCGGTTTTGAGATTGTTTTTACTAAATTCTTGCAGAACAATTTGTTTAAAATGTATAGTAATCCATAATTTTTCAGAGCGGCTTCATTAGCTGACACAAAAATTAAAGTTAAAGCAGAAGCGAATGTGTTCGTTTAGTCTGTTCCTATAATATCAAAGTTTAAAAACATTTTCAAACTAGTAAGAAACTTTCATTTTCAAATTTGTATTATAAAACTTGGCTTTACTTTTATCTCAATTCTTTTTACGGAATACCATATCGCGTACTTGGCTTTTTTTTTACATGAAATGTTTTTGTTCTGATGATATGCTATGACAATTTTTTAGCTCGCTTTTTTATTGTATTACAGACAGACAAACATCATCACAAAATTTGGAAATTCAGGCCTTTTTTGACATAAATAACTTAATAGTGGAGTAAAAATAAACAAAATAGATTTTTTCTATAAGGGTGCGGAAAAGTCCACTTTTCCGCACGCATTTTAGTGTGGAAAGTGCCATTTTTCCGCACTAGTGCGGAAAAATATTTTTTCCGCACGGAAAAGTAAATTTGTTACGATTTTGAGGTGTTCTATAACATTTAGACCATTCAAAATACATTTGTATCTTTCCTAGCACACGAAATATCCTAAAAATATTCAAATTGACTAAAATTCTGCTATATTTTCAATATTTTCGATAAAATAAAGTTTTCAGTAAAATAGGTTCAAATTATAAGTTTTAAACCTCCCCGGTATAAATATCGTCATTGTCAATGTGAAACAACAATGAACACTAGTGGTTTTAGATTTGGCATCTTAAATCACCATAGCAACAAAGTACAAACAAACTGTCAAAACAAAGCCAATTTTGCAGATACAAGCGTCTTTTGAATTTTTCAAACAAAAAAATCAGATTTTCAATGAATTCTTCGGACGAAGATCTACCCCAGTCAGTTCTAGAACCCGCTAGAATGTGAATAATAATAATTGATTTAATTAAAACGTTTTGAATATAAATAATTTTCTGATTAATTTTTAGTTTTTTCCTCACGCTTATAGAAAAAATAGTGTACCTAACTCGTGCGTAAAGTGTCTTTTCCGCACTTGATTGCTGGCCAAACTCCGCTATCGCGTCGTTTGGCCATCTGCAATTGCGTGCGGAAAAGAGGCACTTTCCGCGCTAGTTAGGTAAACTACTATTGACGATCCGAATAACTTCTATTATACCTATGCATATGGTATTAACAGCTGAAAATAAAAATCAGACATGGCGTTCCAAATTATGTACCTAGATTAGCAGGAAACTATAAAGGCTGATAAGATTATTCACTCAATAAAAACGATAAAAAAAATGTCGAAACTACAACGTTTACATAACAAAAATGGAATTTGCGTTTTTTGTTTGAATTGTATAAAAAAAGAAATAAAACACATTATTTGAGTCACAGTTTTTAAGTTTTTATCTTAAAAAAAAACATTACCAAACTAGTAAGAACCTTTCATTTTGAAATTTGTATTGGAGAACTTGGCTTTACTTTTATCTCAATTCTTTTGACGGAATACCATATACTTGGCTTTTTTTTGACATGAAATGTTTTTGTTCTGATGATATGCTATGACAATTTTTTAATTCGCTTTTTTATTCTATTACAGACAGACAAACATCATCACAAAATTTGGAAATTCAGGCCTTTTTTGACATAAATAACTTAATAGTAGAGTAAAAATAAACAAAATAGATTTTGACGATCCGAATAACTTCTATTATACCTATGCATATGGTATTAACAGCTCAAAATAAAAATCAGACATGGCGTTCCAAATTATGTACCTAGATTAGCAGGAAACTATAAAGGCTGATAAGATTATTCACTCAATAAAAACGATAAAAAAAATGTCGAAACTACAACGTTTACATAACAAAAATGGAATTTGCGTTTTTTGTTTGAATTGTATAAAAAAAGAAATGAGTCACAGTTTTTAAGTTTTTGTCTTAAAAAAAAACATTACCAAACTAGTAAGACCCTTTTATTTTGAAATTTGTATTGGAGAACTTTACTTTTATCTCAATTCTTTTTACGAAATACCATTTTAGCGTACTTGTCTTTTTTTACATGAAATGTTTTTGTTGTCATTTTTTAAAGGATTTGGATAATATTAGAGTTTTTTTTATTTTAGTTAAGCTTTGAACCAGCCCGTTTCTTGACACAAAAAGTTTTTTCGTTCAAATCAGTCATGCACTTTTTGGAATATGACGTTTTATTCGTTGACCTTTTTAAGTCTGAATATCTCCTATTGGCTGAAACAAGAAAATTGATCTTGATTATTACTTTTTTATTTCTTAACCGATTTTGCCTTCCGAAACGTGACTTTTTAGATTTAAGCATTTAAGCATCTTCGTCATTTAGAAATGGACTTGAATTTTATGTTTGGAAACATTTATGATGTCTCTGCCATTTCATTATTGGAACTACATGAATATTCGGCAGAGCAATCTGTCCGCTGCTGTTATTAAGCTTGTTTGATTTGCCTATCTAGAAGAAAGTTGTGTTATCATTGGTTTCGGGTATAAGAGTAAGGAAATCTCAATATTATGGGCCACCCGGTATATTTCCTTTTGTGTTTAATAGATTAGATTAGATTAGATTAGATTAGATTAGAATCGTCTTTATTCAAATAATTTTAAAAAGTTACAGTTAAAAGAAAAAAAATATTAGTACAAGGCTGAAGAAGTTTGGCGAAGTCTAGCCTAAGGCTACTCATACTTAACCACTCGACTCCTGCGTTTGTACTATATCGATGGCAAATAAAAAATATGTATCCTATTCATATAAATACACTTATAACTAAATTCAATATTATAATTTATAATTTTTTCCTTTTTTCTAAGGGGGAAGTCGAATCAAAACCAAACCAACCTTTTGTCTTCCACTCACTACTTTACAAGAGATATATGTTAATATTTAAGTAAAACATTACAAGTTTGTTATAATTGATTTTCTAAAAAGTATTTTTTGGCATTATATTTAAAAGATTTTATTGTAAGGGTCTTAAATTTATTAGGCAACAAATTATACTGCTGAATAGCATTATAAGCCATTGATCTTTGAAACAATGCAGTGCGATGGCGCGGAATTGAAATTTTTTGTTTATTACGAATATTTACATCGTGCAATCTAGTTCTTGGAATAAATCTATTTTTCAATATTACTGAGGTGTGGGTGTGATAAAGAAGCTTATGCAAAAAGTTACAAATATGAAGTGCTCTTCGATTCTGCATATTTAACCAGCCTAATTCTTTAATTTTATTAGAGATGTGATCACGTCTACGTAGATTTAGAATTAGGCGAGCGCAAGAATTTTGTATTTTTTGAATGCGTTTTTTTGTGACTGAGTCAATAAAACCGCCATAAATAATGTCACAATAATTGAAGTTAGAGAGAACAAGAGAATCACATAATTCTTTACGCAGCTTTACATTTAAAATATGCCTACTATTATATAATATTTTTAATTTGTAAAAAGAAACTTGAATTAACTTATTGGTGTGTTCCTTAAATCTTAATTTTGAATCAATAATTAGGCCCAAGTTTCTTGAACTTTCAACGATTTCTAAAGGTATGTTGTCAATTTGTAAGTGAAGGGTATTTTTTAGCTGCTGTACATTTTGTTGGTTACCAAACAACATGACATTAGTTTTAGAGGAATTTAGTATTAAATTATGTTTAAGTGATAACTCTTTAATTCTATAAAGCTCAGTGTTAACAATGTGACTAGCCTGATGAACATTTTTAGGGCTAATTGAAAATTTTAACTGAGTAAAATATTGCACACCCAGTTTGTGCTCCTGAATTTAAATTATATTAATTTAAAAAAAAACAGTATTTTGTATGCAATGGAACAGACTACTAATAGCTGTTTTGTGGTTTTGCAACAATAATCTGTTATTTCTTTTGGTGTCATCGACTCAAAAGTTTTAACAATAACTTTTTTGTTGATAGGTTTCACCCTATGCACGTTTCACCGATTGTTTTTGTTGCAATATCGTAACAATTTTCAGTTTGAATACCTACCAATAATGAATTAAAACAGCGCAAAACTACATATACAAAAAAAATTTTTAGATATATACTACTACTATGCTTATTCTCCACCTCCTTCGATCCTGACAATCATCTTCTGACAGGTTTTTTTGACTAACTAATCTTTGGATTGACTGTTGCCATTCCAGTTCAGAACGTCTTTTAGTGATGTCATCCGTTAAGGGGCCTACAGACACGCGAACATTTCCAGAGATTAGTACGCGCGTACAAGTTTGCGCATACTAATCTCTTCGTGTGTAGACAATATCCGCCTAAAATATCTCTCGAAGATTAGTTGGCGCGCACAATGTACGCGAGCAAATCTCTCGGTGTCTAGGCAAAACGCATTGATAATATCGTGTTTATGTTTAGAACGTTTAATTTTGTCTTCGTGTGTGTAGGCAATTCCACCAAACGTACATGTATGCAGAGATTAGTTCGCGTACTAATCTCAAGAAATGCTCGCGTGTCTGTAGGCCCCTTTATGCTTCCGTCGATTCCTATTCTTTCTTTTATGGTATTAATTTCTTATTATATGATCTGTTCTAGCTAGTCTCATTAATCTTCTTCCATCCATTTGACACTTTCCATTTTTTTTTGTATTTTTCTGTTATGCGACAAGTCTTTATTCCATACAACAACGTAGTTTTCATTGTTGTTTCATTTATGTTAAATTTAACATTTTTTTTTATCTCTCTGCTTCATAAAATACTGTTAAGACATCCAAAAACCTTTTTTGCTCTTACTATTCTATTTCTCAGTTCTTTACAGTCTGCTCCTGTCTTATCAAATGTGACACCCAAGTATACATACCCATTGCATGAAGATATTGTTTGTTCATCCTCTAGTTCTAATTCACTTGATTACTTTTTAATACACAGGTACTGTATCTTGTCCATGTTCACTGTTAACCCTAACTTTTGATATTCTTCCGTTAACTTTCTGATCATATACTCCATGTCTTTTTTATCAAAAGCCACAATTACTTGGTCGTCAGCAAGCTGTAGTGTGTATATCGTAAATCGGTCCTTCAGTTATAGTTTTGATCTAAACAAATAAAGTATAATTGAAACAGATCTTTTTTTAAAATTTGAATTTTGTCTTGTCGGCTTATGTTAAACGGATTGGTTCAGTTGAGTGACCTCAACAAGTGAATTAATATTAGTATAGTTCATGTATAGTTCCCTTTATTTAATAATTTGTTATCTGTGATATTTCAAGTCAGTTGGCATTGTTAAAAAGAACATAAAAGACTTGTCATCAAAACCCGGACCTAAAATCCTCGATTGAAACCCCGACATTAAACTCAGACCTACGACCATTTCGTTCAGTTATATTCCCATGCCGTGTACTTTACGTTTCCAGTTTTCTAGAGGTACTTCGATATTTTAAAAAGAGTTGGAGAGATGGAACATCCCTGTCATCAGCCTTTCGTTACCAGGAATTTTTTTGAAAGGCGATTTCAATTCAATTTTAATTTTAGATTTTGACCCGTTGTATAGTTCTTTTATCGCTTTTATGTATGTATGATTGATATTAGTTTGCTGTAACACTTCATATTCTTTCTATTGGAACGGTATCATATGCTTTTTGTAGCTCCACAAAGATTACATGTGTCTCTATATTTCTGACACTCCTTTTCTCAATTACTTGTTTAAGACAAAAAACATTATCACTACAAGATCTGACGGCACGAAACCAACCTTGCTCTTCTTCTTCTTCTTCATGAAATAAATAAATAAATAAATAAATAAATCTTTTATTTTCCTTCGACAATTCAGAAACTGTATGGAAAACGTCAATTACAATAGTAATGAGTCTAAATAAGTTAAAAATGTATAATCAAGTACAGGAACATAAAATATACAGTACCTAATCAACCTAAACAAAAAATAAATAAATAAAATAAAACAAAAATAAATTAAAAAAGAAATAAATTTCACCTAATGATATCAAATAGATCCAAAGAGAAAAGGAACTCTGACTTTAAATGTAACTTTAAATATACATTTTTATCGCAAACCAAAGTGGCTCTCTGTCTCTGTCAATATACATACATATTACACCCAAATAAAAAAGAACAAATAAAATAAGTCAATGACTCAGCCTTGCTCAAAATACTCCTCCATTGAGTAAAATGGACGCTCCAAAAGATATATTTTAATTCTAGCCTTAAATATTTCTAGGTTAGGCGATTCTTGGACTTGTTTTGGTAATTTACTATATACTTTTGTACCCATAGATAGTGGCAATTTCTTTCCTATATTATATTTGTGAAATGGAACCCTGTTATGCATTTTTGATCTCGTGTTGTAACTATGTACATCTTGATTCTTAAGAAGTTTTTCTTTATTATTAAAAATGTACTTTGATAGTTCATAAATATATAGTGAATAGAAAGACAGTATTTTTAGATCAACAAACAGTTGCCTACAAGATTCTATTTGACCCACGCCCAACATAATTCGGACTATGCTCTTCTGCTTTACAAAAACAGAGCCACCTCCAGATGAACAACCCCACAACACTATACCGTATCGTATTCGAGATTCGACATGAGCGTGATATATTGTTGTTAGCTGTTGAACTGTCAAAACGGATTTTAGATTTTTAATGAGGTAGTAATAAGATCCCATTTTTTTTGACAGTTTGGAAGTATGCTCCTTCCATTGCAAATGTTGATCAACTAATACTCCCAAAAACTCCGCATGTGTTTCCCTTTCAATATTAGTATTGTGGACTTTAATTTCTATGTCTGTAAGGTCTTTTTTCTGATGGTTTGAAAATCTGAGATAATGTGTTTTTTTTTTTAAATAAAGAATTCTGTCCAAACCAATCAACCATGTTTTCCATTTCTGACGTACATTTATATTTTAAGTTTTCTTGATCTTTTTCACTAATTTTGAGGGTAGAGTCGTCACAGTAAAACGTTAGTTTGTCAGTATCAATTGTCATGTTTAGATCATCCAAGTACAAAACAAACAAAATAGGCCCCAAAATTGAACCTTGAGGCACACCACACTGCACATTCAACTGAGTGGAACTAGTTATTTTTTGCTCTCGTTTCTCCCCAATATACTTTATCTACACATATTGTTTCCGTTTTAGAAAATCATTCTCTAGTAAATCTCTAAGAATCCTATCGTACAATCTACTTAGAGTACTGGTTACTGGAAGTGTTGCAGTCCAGCTTGTTTCCTTTTTTATGTATTGAGGATATGAATGCTATTTTCCAATCATCAGGTATTGAATGTCCGTTTATGCATTGATTGATAATTTATGTGAGATTTTCTGGTAGTATCTCTGATCCATATTTGAACGTTTCAACGTATATTCCTAGAAAATATACGCTCAATAAACTTACTGGAATATTAGGGACTATTATGTTTCAAAACTTTCAGACCTTTTGCACCAAAACGCCATTTTTATGTCTCTAATGATTGAACTATAATTATAGTAATGCTGTAGAAAACCCGGTTGTAACAAAATAAAATTAGCTATTAAAAAAAATTCGAAAAACCTCATAAAAGGTTATAAACCTTAGTAAATATTTAAATAGGCTTTCGACTGCGCTCGGCAGTAAACTCGAAATGGTAAATAAATTTTCTAGGAAATTACCCAACGCAGTGAAAAAATTTAATTATTTTCTCCTAAAATTAACCAATTTTGAAACATCAAAAGATCAGCGAATGTACCGCATTTTAATTAAAGTTGTGAATCGTTGAAAGTTTATAAAGTTAAATTTGTTCATTTTAAATTATCCTGGGTATGTATGTCCAAATTATACGCATTTGTAATGACGTCATTTTTGTTTATCTTTGTTGAGTATATTATAAACAGCGGTGACAGTAAACTTAAAAAAAAAGTAGTGTCTATGATTAGTTCATTTTTTAAATAGGTAGGTAATTGGTTGTGTGAAGTCAAGGCCAACACAAAAATAGAGGCCACGACCCTGAAAAAATCAGCTGTTCTCCCGGGGCTGAATTTTACATTGGGTCATGATTGGGTCTTATGGGAGGTCAGAGGTTTTTTTATGATATTTTTAAAATGGCACTAAAGATTTCCGCAAAATTTCAGTGAAATATTCTCAGACACCATCCCGATATTCTTAAGGTTAAAATCTTCAAGATTTAGCATTCCTTATTTTGAATTCAAATTACCCGCCATGTACCACATGCCAACTGTTATATTTGACATGTATTTGAATTTGTCATATGTGATTGTCACATTCGCTTCTGCTTTAAACTTAATTTTTGTGTGAGCTTATGAAGCGGCTATGAAAAATTAGGGCTTACTATACATTTAAAAAAAATAGTTCTGCCAGAATAAAGTAAAAACAATCTCAAAAACGGCTTTATTTAAAATAAAATCAAATATCCATGAACCGTCCTTCCAACTTCAATATTTGAAAGACAATTAGCTGTGTCGTAACGTGACCATCAAAAAAAAAATCAGCCCCGGATGTGACGTCAACAAAGTGGAGGATCGTGGCCCGTCCATTTTGATAGCCCTGGTGAAGTATCCGTCACTGTCAATCAAAAACATGAGTTTTTGAAATTGTCGGAAATTATTTAAAAAAGTTTTAAAATGCCAAGAAGCAAATATATTAGGTATAATGAACAATCGCAGCTGTAATTTTAAATATATTGGCTTTTTTTCAACTGAAAAGGGAACAAGTCCGAAATGGAATCGCACTTCAATTTGAGAATGTGATACAGCGAGCCGCAGATGCAACAAAATTGAGCCCAACAACGATAGTAAATATAAAAAAGAATCTATGCCATACGTTTTTTTTCTCACCTGGTGACGTCATTACAAATGCGTATAATTTAGACTAACGTATAACTTGATTGCTGTCTCTGGTTTTCACTATCTCTCTATTATCTATCTATTTAGCCTTCTTCAATCCATCTTTGGACATAGGTCTCCCTCAATATCTTCCACTCTTCTCTGTTGCCGTGTTCATCCGTCTAGCTCCCGCATGTTTCTTCAAATCGTCCGCCCATCTCATTTAGGGTTTTCCCCTACTTCTTTTATTTTTCCAAGATCTCCAGTTTACAATACATTTGTAACATCGATTGTCTTTCTGTCTGATATTATGACGGGCAAATTTCCATTTTAATTTCGCTAATTCTCCTCTGACCTCCCTTACTTTTGTTTTATTTCTTATCCATTCATTCCTTTTTCTATCTGTTAGCTTTACATGTAACATTTGTCTTTCCATTAATCTTTGGGCTTTTGTTACTTTAAAGTTAGCAATGCCGGACACTTAACTGGTCTACAATAAAGGTTTGTTGTTGATGTAAATTAAAAGACCGGGTAAACTGTGTTTTTATATTTCAAAACAAGCTTCATAAACTTAAACATTTTATTTTTCCAGAATGTCCGGAGTAACTCTGGCAGGAGGAGGACCCTCAAGCGCATCGGCCTCAGAAAGAGCTCTCAAACTGCAGACAGATGGACCTCACTTAGTCAGCATGGGAGGAGATAGGCTTAGTACTTCTGTCACTTTGCATCCTTTGCCTCAAGGTACATAATTATTAATAAATATTATTACAAACCTAAAAAAGACAAAGGTGTCCTAGAAAAAAGTAACTAAGTACGTGGGGATTTCGGAAACGGTAAGAGATATATTTTTGGTTAAATGAGAAAAAAATTGTCACTGTTTCAAAACCAATAAGATTCTAAATTAAAATTAAAAATATCTATAGGGGTTTTCGAAATCCCCATATGATTACTTGACATGATGACACCCTATACCCTGTATAAAAACAGAATTAACGGAACCGGTTAATATTTATAGTATTTTGTTATTTTTTCTTAAGATAATCCAAAATGCGATATCTGTCTGTATCAGATTTTTAAAAAATCTTCTTATGAGATTTGAAAATTACATTACTATATATATATTTATCGGTTTCACAACGTTCTACGTCTTCCGATACCCAATTTCCACTCGTTTCTGTTTGCCCATAATTCATCATCTAGGCCTCTTATTCTTATTTCACTGTCTATTCCTTCTCTCCAGCTTTTCCTCGGTCTTCCTCGTTTTCTTCGGCCAGTTGGTTTCCATTGTAATATTTGTTTAGTAGGTAGCAGGTAGTCTTCCATCATCCATTCTTTGTACATGTCCGTACCACACCACCTGTTTTTTTGATTTCCCTGCTGCTCTTCTCCGATAGTCCATCTCCGTAGCGGAAAGCATTTTTTCTGTTCTTTGATCTTTGATTGGCCATACTTCTGAGCCGTATGTAATAATACTTTTTACAATGGTGTTATATATAAGCTTTTTGTTATGCTTTGATATACTTTGGTCCCAAATTATTCCATTTAATAAAGTTATTGCTTTTCTTCCTTGTACGTTTTTATCTTTTATAGCTTTGTCTAGTGTTCCGTCAGCTGTAATTTTTAGACCTAAGTATATATACTCATCACAGGACTGAATTCTCTGCCCAGTTTTTAAGATTAGATCCTGTTTCGTTCCACCAATACACATATACTCTGTCTTATTGATATTAACCTCTAGTCCCCACTTATTGTACTCTTCTATTAGTTTTCGTGTCATATATTCGAGGTCGTCATAATCCTGAGCCACCATTATCTGACCATCGGCGAAACATAAAGTATATAAGGTGGTTTCATCCAACGGAATTCCCATGTTTTGGCATTTTTTCTTCCAGACTTTAAAATTAATTACTAAAAGATAATAAAAATTGTAACTTTTGGACGAATGAAAGCTTTAGTGTTTAAGATATTAAAAAAGATAGTCTATATCCCAAAAATAAGCTATATATCAAAAGCTTCTAGTTTTTTTTTGAAGTTGGGTAATCGTCTATGATACAACGCCATACCTACTTTCTACATTTAAATCTTTGGTTTTAAATATGTTTTTATTTATGTTATTGCAGTCAGTTCTTATTTCCTATCCCGATATCTTGTGGAATAATTACATAACTTAAATATCTAGTAGCAGGCATTATAACACCTAAAATAAATTACTTGACAATTCAAAGACATAAAACATTCTCGAACCCCTCAAAAAAAAACAGGAAATGTCTTTCTTTCGGCAGTAAAAAAACGGTTAAAAAGGTTGTTCGGTTAATTTAAAAAAATGTTTTAAGGTAGGTAATGAGTTGAGGACTAGACAAGTTATAAACTTTAACAGGCATCTTAGATTTATGTGGATAAAAGGCCATTGGCCTACGGTTTATCAACTTTTTATTTTGACTTTCTAGACCAGTGCAGATACCTATAAAAAAGGAATAAATTAAAGAATTTAATCACACAAAATTTCTTAAAACAAAAAACAAATTGGAACATGTAAATTATGTAGCTGTGTCATCAGGTTTCCATAAAATAAATGGTTTAAGGCAACCGGGGGATGTAGATTTTTTAATCTGATTACAGTTGGTCAGTCAGGTTCAATGACCTTTTAAATTTTGTAGGTAACCTGTGTACATAAAAAGACCTTGGCCTATTCCTAGACCAATTTCTTGTGGCATAATTAACATAATTTTCTAGTAGCAGACATTATAAAACTTCCTTAAATAATTTATTTGACAATCCAAAAGACATAAAACATTTTTGAACCCCACAAAATAAACGGAAATGTCTTTCTTTCGGCAGTAAAAAACGGTTAAAAAGGTTGTTCGGTTAATTTAAAAAAAATGTTTTAAGGTAGTTAATGAGTTGAGGACTAGACAAGTTATAAACTTTAACAGGCATCTTAGATTTATGTGGATAAAAGGCCATTGGCCTACGGTTTATCAACTTTTTATTTTGACTTTCTAGACCAGTGCAGATACCTATAAAAAAGGAATAAATTAAAGAATTTAATCACACAAAATTTCTTAAAACAAAAAACAAATTGGAACATGTAAATTATGTAGCTGTGTCATCAGGTTTCCATAAAATAAATGGTTTAAGGCAACCGGGGGATGTAGATTTTTTAATCTGATTACAGTTGGTCAGTCAGGTTCAATGACCTTTTAAATTTTGTAGGTAACCTGTGTACATAAAAAGACCTTGGCCTATTCCTAGACCAATTTCTTGTGGCATAATTAACATAATTTTCTAGTAGCAGACATTATAAAACTTCCTTAAATAATTTATTTGACAATCCAAAAGACATAAAACATTTTTGAACCCCACAAAATAAACGGAAATGTCTTTCTTTCGGCAGTAAAAAACGGTTAAAAAGGTTGTTCGGTTAATTTAAAAAAAATGTTTTAAGGTAGGTAATGACTTGAGGACCAGACAAGTTATAAACGCTAATAGGCGTCTTAGATTTATGTGGATAAAAGGCCAGTGGCGCACGATTTATCAACTTTTTCTTTTTACTTTCTAGACCAGTGCTAGTGCAGATACCTTTAAAAAAGAAAAAATTAAAGAAATTTATTAACACCAAATTTCGTAAAAACAAAACAAAAATGTGAAACATGTAAATTATATATCTGTGTCATCAGGTTTTCATAAAACAAATGGTTTAAGGCAACCGGATGACGTACATTGGCGTAGCTAGGGGGGGCCAGGGGGGCCTGCCCCCCCCTGATGTCCCTCAGGCCCCCCCCTAAGATATTTTAGGCCTCCCCTACCGACTACTAGTAAAAGAACATGACGCTGAAAATACATACTTTTCTATTATTATTCGGGAAATATTCAAATAAAATAGGTGCATTAAAATTTAAAATCATTCAGATAATGTTTACATTTCAGGAAAAAGCCCTTGTCTTGCGGAATTAGGCTTTTTCTCTTTAAATTATCGGTAACTTTTCTGCACTTATGCAATTTCCCGAAAATATTTTTTAAATTTAAACATAATTATGCATATTGAATATTTCATACATATTGGCGACATCTTGTAAAATATTATAGATGTGTAAGTTAAATTTCGCATTTAATAAACACAGCGACCTTTGCCCCTCTGTTTCCGAAATCGGGTTGTAGATGTCGTAAGGTTATAAAAGACCTTTTTAAACTGTTTTTCTAAAATAAATATAATAATCTTTTTAGTTTTTTGAGGTTAGCGTTTAGTGTCTTATGGAAATTTTCCGATTTTGGTGACAATTTCATAACCATTTTCATATTAAGTTTTCCCACGTCGTTAACTCGAATAAATTCGTCGAGCAATACCGAGAAATTTTTAATATTAATACTTCTGCTCTAAGAGCAGAAATGACAGTTTTAAAGAATTGTATTTTTCGGTTAAATCAAACTGTTGGTCATGATTCTATCAAACAACATATAGCAGAAAACACCTATCCAAACCTCTACCAACTTTTTAAAGTTGCGAGTATTCTTCCAATTTCAAGTGCAACTTGCGAGAGGTCTTTCTCTGCCATGAGGAGAGTTTTTAGTTGGCTTAGAACAACTATGACTCAAGAGAGACACTCAGGTTTGTCATTGTTATTCATAGAAAAAGATGTTGAGGTCGACTTAGACAGTGTGGTAGACGCTTTCAGTCAGCGACGTAGAAAACTTTCTTTGTAGAATTGCTGAATTACATACTTCCTGTGTATACATATAAAGAAGTTGGTAAATGTATTATTAAATTTGTTATATTAAAATATTAGAACATTTTTTTTTATTCATTGCACACTTTGCACGACTCTTTAAAACGTATGTTTGCTTTTTGTTCAAGATAGACCGGGGCCACGGCCCCCCCTGAAAAGCAAGGCTAGCTACGCCAATGATGACGTAGATTTTTTAATTTGATTACAGTTAGCCAGTCAGGTTCAATTACTTTTCAAATTCTGTAGGTAACCTGTATAAAAGTATAAAGACCTTGGTCTATGCCTAGACCAATTTCTTGTGGCATAATTCACATAATTTTCTAGTAGCAGGCATTATAAAACTTCCTTAAATAATTTATTTGGCAACCCAAAAGACATAAAACATTTTTGAACCCCACAAAAAAAAAACGGAAATGTCTTTCTTTCACCGGTAAAAAACGGTTAAAAAGGTTGTTCGGTTAATTTAAAAAAATGTTTTAAGGTAGGTAATGAGTTGAGGACCAGACAAGTTATAAACTCTAATAGGCGTCTTAGATTTATGTGGATAAAAGGCCAGTGGCGCACGATTTATTAACATTTTTTTGATTTCTAGACCAGTTAAAAAAGGAAAAAATTAAGAAAATTAATAACACCAAATTTCGTAAAAAAAACAAATATGGAACATGCAAATGAAAAAGAAAAAATCCGGTATCTAATTTTTTCGGAAAATTTTGGTTTATAAAATAATAGTTGCATATGCATATTTTATTTTTTATTTTTATTTGTCAAACACTGTGTTTATTGTATTACAATCTAGTCAGTAAGACTAATTAGCAATTTTGTTTTAACTTAATTTACTAGAAAAGTCAGATTTAAACTTAGGGTGCACTCAACAGTTCTCCCCGCTTTGTTTAGTCTGTAACTCACAATTGTGTTGTGTTTATAGCATTATTTTGTTTTATGTGTAATTCACTTAGTTTACTAGCTCAAACGGCTTCACTCTTTTTAGTCTTCGAACTAGCATAGTATTGTCTAGAAGCTGAATTGCTTCCACATTCACATGCCGATGGAGTCTATCTTCATGGCTTTTTGCGTACTTTTTTATAGTCTCTGCTACAGTTTCGATTTTTAGATCTCGATGAAGGTCACTATTTCGAACGTACCAAGGTGCATTCACAATGTTTCTTAATACTTTATTTTGAAATCTCTGTACAACTAGAATGTTACTCTCTTTAGCACAACCCCATAGTTGAATACCATATGTCCTTACTGGTTTCAGTATTTGTCTATAAAGCAGTAACTTATTATGAATTGTTAAATTGGACTTCCTTCCAATTAGCCAGTTCATTTTTCTATACCTTATCTCAAGTTCTTCTTTTTTTTTCTTAACATGTGCTTTCCAGCGCAATTTGGCATCAAGTGTCATACCTAGATATTTTGCCTGATTTGAATATGGTACGGGAATGTTGTTAATTGTAATTTGTATGTGATTTATATTTTTGTTTGTAAAATCAACATGAATTGATTTGGTTTAATTTAATTTTATTCGCCACTTTGTGGTCCAACTGTGAACTTGGGTGACTGCATCCTGATAGAAAGAGGCATCCAGGGAGATATATTCTCCTGAATAAAATACTAAAAGCTAAAAGAAATAATAATCCGAAACAACTGGAAAGAATCCGTAACCATTATTTTATACGAGCCAATGAATAAAACATTCTACTATGTATTGACTTTGAAAAGGCTTTCGATAGCATTGAGCACTGGGCAATAAAAGCATCTTTAATTAATAGCCGAATAAATCGCAGATACACAGAGTAATAGTCTATTCTATATAAAAAAAACCATGTTATAAACGTTTTTATCTGAAATGACCGCGTATATCACCTACCATACCATACCACTATGATCCATAAATATACCCTGTATATTTGATATTATCAATTACTCAAGTAATTAATGAAAAATTAACTGTTAATTTGACTATATATTTTAAAAATATGTGTGTATTGAAATTAAACAAGTCTGAAGATTTCCTAACATAAAATTATTTTAAAAAAAACACGTTTTTTATATAGAAATGATAAAAAATAGCGAGTTAATAATAAAAATTTACATTTATGTAAAACTAATTATATATTTATCGGTTTCACAACGTTCTACGTCTTCCGATACCCAATCTCCACTCGTTTCTGTTTGCCCATAATTCATCATCTAGGCCTCTTATTCTTATTTCACTGTCTATTCCTTCTCTCCAGCTTCTCCTTGGCCGTCCTCGTTTTCTTCGGCCAGTTAGTTTCCATTGTAGTATTTGTTTAGGTAGTCTTTCATCATTCATTCTTTGTACATGTCCGTACCACACCAGTTGTTTTGTTCTTATATCATCCACAAAGACCACTGTCATAATTTCTCTTATTCTTTGATTTGTAACTCTTTCTCTTTTTGATTTCCCTGCTGCTCTTCTTCAATAGTCCATCGCCGTAGCGGAAAGCATTTTTTCTGTTCTATCCTTGATTGGCCATACTTCTGAGCCGTATGTAATAATACTTTTTACAATGGTGTTATATATAAGCTTTTTGTTATGTTTTGATATACTTTGGTCCCAAATTATTCCATTTAATAAAGTTATTGCTTTTCTTCCTTGTACTTTTCGATCTTTTATAGCTTTGTCTAGTGTTCCGTCAGCTGTAATTTTTAGACCTAAGTATTTATACTCATCACAGGAGTGAATTCGCGGCCCGGTATTTAAGATTTGATCCTGTTTCATTCCACCGATACACATATACTCTGTCTTATTGAGATTAACCTCTAGTCCCCACTTATTGTACTCTTCTATTAGTTTTCGTGTCATATATTCGAGGTCGTCATAATCCTGAGCCACTACTATCTGATCATCGGCGAAACATAAAGTATACAAGATGGTTTCGTCCAACGGAATTTCCATGTTTTGGTATTTTCTCTTTCATACTTTAAGGATTTGTTTCAAGTATATCTTGAAGAGCGTAGGCGAGATACAGGAACCTTGTTTAAGACCTTTATTTACTTGAAAGCCCCTGGTTAGTTTTGCTTTTATTTTAACTTTTGCCTTAGTATTGCGGTATAACTCTTTGATGGCCTTAATTAGTTGTACGCTTATGTTTGTGTTTTCCAACGCTTTCCAAAGTAGATTTAGCGGTATACTATCATATGCCTTCTGCAAATCCATGTAAAGCAGATGCAGCACTTGTCCGTATGCCATTTTCTTTTCAATAACTTGGGTTATACAAAAGAGATGATCTGAAGTCGATCTACCCGCCCTGAAACCTGGTTTCAGGGCGGGTAAAAATAATTAAAAAACATAAACGTGCTATTTTCAAGGTCTTTTGACATTCATGTGACCACATCTTTTTTTGGCCGTACGCTACTGAGTAACACGTGGCTTGGATCACGCGACGCCTCTTCGACTTTTGTTTGATTTGTCTTTTGGTTTCCTTTAAAAATAGGCGAGTAAGCCTTTTTGACTTAACGCTTTCAGTTTTTTCAAAACTCACGCTCTTTGAGCTTTCCAAATATTGTCTCTAATAATAACGTAGCACACGTCGCCATCGCCAGAATAATAAGTATACTTGTACAGTCGGGGACTTTTTAAATTGCCGTCTGATTTTTTTTCTGTCAAAATTAATGAAAGAAACCAAAGAAATTTTTTTTTTAAATATGTATGTATGTATACAGACAGAGGTAAAGTTCACAATTTTTCTTTTCTTTTCCGAATTTTAAATAGGATTTTTTTTTTTATTTTTCAGGGCGGCAATTTAAAAAGTCCCCGACTGTACAGGATGTTCCGGCCTTCTCCTTGTTTGATTTTTGTGATTTTATTATGCGATATGGAACAAAAGCATTAATAGAAACATTTTACTTACAACCAACCAAAAAATCTCAAGAATCAAAAATTTTAGAAAATGTCAAAATTTCAAATGTATATGTAGTTTGAAAATTTTTAAAATTCTCAAGTATGTTTAAAAATTCCTTTTTTTATAATAATGATTTAAAAAATATTTAAAAAAAATCCAAATTCAAATTATTTCACATTTTTAAATACAACATTTTTAAAATCTCGTTTTTTTTCGCCTTTTTAGTCTAAAAGCAACGTATCTAAGACTTTTTCCTAAAAATGTACAGTTTTTCCATAAAATCGTGGTTTCCACACTGAAATTGACACTACTCTCTACAAAGCCTTTTTCATAAAAATGTACAGTTTTTCCAAAAAAATCGTTATAATAACAAAAACATTTCATGTAAAAAAGAGCCAAGTACGCGAAAGTGGTATTTCGTAAAAAGAATTGAGATAAAAGTAAAGCCAAGTTCTCCAATACAAATTTCAAAATGAAAGGTTCTTACTAGTTTAGAAATGTTTTTTAAAACTTTGCTATTCCAGCCAAACTTCTTTATGTTCAATTTAGCACTGTGCCCAAGGGTCATTAGCAGCCGTATTAGCCAAGTTTAGAAAAACATTTTGAAACATGAAATGTTTTTGTTATAATTTCACTCCTTTTTTAAAGGATTTAGATAATATTTAAGTTTTAAAGTAGTAAAATATGCGGAATATGATTCAAAACTTTAGCACTGCCTTAATAACATGTTTTCCTATGGTTTTATCATAGTTCCCATTAGCCTTCTAAATCTCAACTCTCTAGCGTTCCTGGAAGGTGGGCAATGTTACTTTTACATAACTTTCCGTTTATAGGAGAGGAAAGTAAATTAAAATTTTGGTGTATTTAAATTGTTTCCTATAGTTTTATTATAGTTCCTATAAGTCTTCCAAAACTCAGCTCTCTAGCGTTTCTGGAAGTGAACAATGTTACTTTTACATAACTTTACATTTAGAGGGGAGGGAAGTTATTTAAAATTTGGGGTTTTTTAATTTTCTTCTTTAGTTTTATCATAGTTCCTATCGGCTTTCCAAAACTCAGCTCTCTAGCGTTTCTGGAAGTGTACAATGTTACTTTTACATAACTTTACATTTAGAGGGGAGGGAAGTTATTTAAAATTTGGGGTTTTTTAATTTTCTTCTTTAGTTTTATCATAGTTCCTATCGGCCTTTCAAAACTCAGCCCTCTAGCGTTTCTGGAAGTGTGCAATGTTACTTTTACATAATACATTTATAGAAGAGGGAAGCAAGTTAAAATTTTGGGATTTTTAATTTTTTTCCTATAGTTCTATTCATATTTCCAGTCAGTCTGCCAAAGCTCAGCTCTCTTGCTTTCTTTTCTGAAAGTGGGCAATGTTACTTTTACATAACTTTACATGTATAGAGGAGGGGAGTAAATTAAAATTTTGAGGTTTTTTTTCCAATGGTTTGGTCACAATTTCTATCAGTGTGCCAAATTTCATCTTTGTAGCATGTCTGGAAGTACAGTAAAATTTTGATGATCTATACATGAGTGAGTGAGTGAGTGGCAATTTCGAAATTTTTTGAAAATAATTGACTGCATAATTTTTTTGTCTAAATACTGCTCTTGTTTTAATACCCGACTTTACCAAATTTCATATTTTTTACTGCGTCGACTTTGATGCTCTGTATCTCGACAACGAAATAATTTTGACCTATAAAATGACCTCCTATATCACATGTTGCGCTATGGCCGATGAGTTATGGGACACCCTGTATATTTCCTATAGTTCTATCATATTTCCAGTCAGTCTGCCAAAGCTCAGCTCTCTAGCTTTCTTTTCTGGAAGTGGGCAATGTTACTTTTACATAACTTTACAAGTATAGAGGAGGGGAGTAAATTAGAATTTTAAGGTTTTTTCCAATGGTTTGGTCACAATTTCTATCAGTGTGCCAAATTTCAACTTTGTAGCATGTCTGGAAGTACAGTAGAATTTTGATGATCTATACATGAGTGAGTGAGTGAATGAGTGGCAATTTCGGAATTTTTTGAAAATAATTGACTGCATAATTTTTCTGTTAATTACTGCTCTTAGTTTAATGCCCGACTTTACCAAATTTCATATTTTTACTGCGTCGACTTTGATGCTCTGTATCTCGACAACGAAATAATTTCGACCTATAAAATGACCTCCTATATCACGTGTTGCACTATGGCCGATAAGTTACGGGACACTCTGTATATTTCCTATAGTTCTATCATATTTCCAGTCAGTTTGCCAAAGCTCAGCTCTCTAGCTTTCTTTTCTGGAAATGGGCAATGTTACTTTTACATAACTTTACATGTATAGAAAAGGGGAGTAAATTAGAATTTTGAGGTTTTGTTTCCAATGGTTTGGTCACAATTTCTATCAGTGTGCCAAATTTCAACTTTGTAGCATGTCTGAAAGTACAGTAGAATTTTGATGATCTATACATGAGTGACAATTTCGAAATTTTTAAAAAATAATTGACTGCATAATTTTTCTGTCTAATTACTGCTCTTGTTTTAATACCCGACTTTAGCAAATTTCATATCTTTACTGCGTCGACTTTAGTGCTCTGTATCTCGACAACGAAATAATTTTGACCTATAAAATGACCTCCTATATCACATGTTGCGCTATGACCAATAAGTTATGGGACACCCTGTAAATTTAAGTTTTAGAGTATCATAGGGGGACTTCAGGCCCCGACTCCTCCAAGCCCTTTTAGATATTTTCACATATTTCATGAACTAAAAAATAAAATATCATAAAATACAGCATTTTGGGGTCTTGTCAAAATCTAAAATTAAAATTGGAAATTGACTTTCAAAAGAATTCCTGGTAACGAAAGGCTTAAGACAGGGATGTTGTATCTCTCCAACTCTTTTTAAAATATATATCGCAGTAGCTCTAAAAAACTGGAAACGCAAAGTACACGGCATGGGAATACAACTTAACGACCGATTTACCATATACACACTACAGTTTGCTGACGACCAAGTAATTATAGCTAATGATAAAGAAGACATGGAGTATATGATGAGAAAGTTAACGGAAGAATACCAAAAGTGGGGGTTAACAGTGAACGTGGACAAGACACAGTACTTATGTATTGGAAACGAATCAAGTGAATTAGAACTAGAAAATGGACAAACAATATCTCCATGCAATGAGTATGTATACTTGGGTGTCACATTTGATAAGACAGGAACAGACTGTAAAGAATTGGAAAAAAGAATAGTAAAAGCAAAAAAGGTTATTGGTTGTCTTAACAGTATTTTATGGAGCAGAGAGATAAAAAATAATGTAAAATTTAACATACATGAAACAATGGTGAAAAGCACGCTGTTGTATGGAATAGAGACTTGTCGTGTAACAGAAAAATACAAAGCAAAAATGGAAAGTGTCGAAATGGATGCAATAAGAAGATCAATGAGAATATCTAGAACAGATCATATAAGAAATGAGATCATAAAAGAAAGAATGGGAATCGAGGGAAGTATAACGGATGACATCGCTAAAAGGCAACTGATATGGTACGGTCATGTACAACGGATGAGCGACAAAAGATTACCAAAGCAGGTCCTAGAATAGCAACCAATAGGGCGCAGAAAAAGAGGGCGTCCTAAACTGGAATGGCAACAGTCAATCCAAAGATCAAAGAGTCAAAAAAACCTGACGGAAGATGACTGTCAGGATCGAAGGAGGTGGAGAATAGGCGTCGGACAACGTAGAAAAACGTTCTAAACCGACATAGTAGTAGTAGTAGCACGCCACTGGATAATAATCCCATAGGCAAGAAGGCCTTTCACAACTACGACCTTTGGGTGCATTATACCTACATTTCATACCTTGACAAGGTAACTGACCAGCCTGCAAATTGCTAGCTATAATAAGCTAACGTTCGTTAAATTCAGAGGCGTAACTAGGGGGACAGTCCCATTGAGGGGCCCGTTAATAGGGTGCGGCAAAAACTCCGATAGAAAATAAAAATACTCTGCCAATATATGGGTACCTACGCTCACACTAGGTACGATAGTTATAGTGTACGTGTGAGCTAATATAACTAAAAACTGAAATATATTTTATTCAACTCCAGACTCAATTACCTTTCTTTTGATACCACACAAGCCATGTTTTGACTTAAACTCTAATTTTTGAAATCTACCCCCGCCCTTTTTTTTAAACTAAAATGTATTTTATTTAACTCCAGACTCAATTACCTTTCGTTTGATATCACACATGTCATATTTTCACATAAACTCTAACCCTTTTATTTGGCTTGCATTGCGTGGATTTTGTTCATTAATTGGGACCATCTGGACCCAAGACCCAGTCTAGGCACCAAATTTCATACAAATCGCGCAAGCGGTTTTTGAGCTATATGGGTTGGTCGTTACAGACAGACATACATACAGACAGACATACATACAGACAGACAGAAGACGCCACAAAAAAGTTTCAAAATCATCTGAAACGCAAAGATATATAAAAATTTTTGAAATCGGAGCAACTTTTTTTTCTTGTGTTATGTAACGTTTGAACCAAAATTTACATGAATAACGCAGTTTTCACCGAAACTGGACCTTCTGTGGAAATATGATAAATACAAAAGTTATAACATAAAGTTTTTCAAAAAAAATCGAAAAAACTGTTTCTTTTATTCCTTTTTGATTCATATCTCAATGAATTGAGTCAAAAACCTACCCTTTTATGTCCTAAAACACATTGTAATAATTTATATACTTTTCCGCACATGTGTTGCAAAGTACACTACGCGCCAACGTAAAGAACAGTTTTTACCAAAATTAGTATAGTTTAAAAGTGTTCGTAAGAAAAATAGGGTACACAACTCGATAGCAAGTAACTTTCTTATACTCGCGTGTTGTTTCACTCGGCCAGCGCCTCGTTCACAACGTTCGTGTTAAATTTGTTCTTTCTTCTCCGGTTATGTAATGTACTATTTTATTTCTAATAGTTTTCCTGCTGTTTTTATTTTTAGGTATATGCACTCTGCACTAGTCTAATGGATCAATGGAATAAAACGTGACCTTACTGAAAAATCGGCAGTATTGTGACAGATTTACATACACTGTGTTTCACGAACATCAAAACAGAGGCCTTTTTGGGTATTTAGAGTGCGAATTTGGAGAAACGCTCGGACACGTCGATTTTGAATGCGAGGGGGACACTTTTTGGCTATCTTAAAATTTTTGTAGCACGAACCCCCTTCGAGGGGTATACTTTACCCCTATTTTTTAAATGGGGAAAGTGGGTCTAGTGATACCTTATTTTGAAGCTCTCTTTAATATCTCTACAACCGTGTAAAAATTTCGAAAATCCATCGATTAGTTTTTGAGATATTTGCTTTCAAATTTTCAAATTTAACATGAACTGATAAAATAAAAATTAGATCCGAAAAATATAAAATTCTAATTAAATTTTTATTTTATCAGTCCATGTTAAATTTAAAAGGTTGAAGGCAATTATCTCAAAAACTAATAGATAAATTTTAAACATTTTTACACGGTTGTAAGGACATTCAAAAGGCCTTCAAAACAAGGTATCACTAGACCCACTTTTCCTTTTCAAAATACGGGGGTAAAGTATACCCCTCGAAGGGGGTTCGTGCTACAAAAATTTCAAGATAGCCAAAAAGTGTCCCCCTCGCAAATAAAATTGATGTGTCCAAGCGTTTCTCCAAATTCACACTCTAAATATACAGAAAGGCCTCTGTTTCGATGTTCGTGAAGCACCCTGTATAAATAGCAGCTGTTTTCTTTCAAAATTCGACTTTTGTGTATTTAAGAACCGGATTTATTAATGTCTGTTTTTATTACATGAAAGCAACTTTATTTTTAAATGTGACTTTGGTATGTCAATTTTGAGAAGTCAGTTTTCTTTGTAAATCTGTCAAAATAAAGCCGACTCTAAAATAAAGTCAGGTTTTATTGCAATCAGTCCCTAATGACTGATGTACTTCGGTCCTTAGAAAACTCTAGATCTAAGAATTTTTGTTTTTATTCTTGAAAATGTACTTTAAATATGTAAGCGTTGATGTACATGAGGGCATGACATAAATAACATATATTTCTTCGCTGATGAGGGCGAGGTCCATTGTCATTCCCTATTAGTAAAGGCCGATTCATAAAGTCAGTTGAGGTTCAGTTGATGCCGAGAGTTCGGAGTTCAGTCAGTTGGTAGTTGGAGTTCACAATTTGAGCCATTCATAAACTCAGTTGACTGCTTAATTATGATTGGTCCAATAATTCAAAATGGTAAAATGACACAAAACAGCTCTTTGGATTCTACCCAACCTTAAAAAATTTCAGGTCAGGAATCTCTCCTTAGCCATTTTTTTTATAATAGGAACACACCAAAATTTTTAAAAACAACTACTGAATTCAAAATCCAAACAACTAAAATGGAAATGGCCGCCGCAAGCATAAATCATTCTGTGGCTGCAACAGCTGATGGTCAGGTGACTAAATGCTGTAGTTTTATTGGTAGATACCAACTGCTCTAAACTCCCAACATAAAATTTGGTCATCTCCAACTTCTCTACTGAACCTCAACTGAACCTCAACTTACTTTATGAATGGAAATACATGTTTCAATAAGGTGATATTCAACTTTCGAACTCCGAGCCTCAACTTCCAACCTCAACTGACTTTATGAATCATACTTTACACTCTTGGGCGCTTCTCTGGTTACGCCGCTGATTAAATATTTTACGATATACCATAACATAATAACAATTATATTCGAATAGCATAGCCTAGAAGTGGTAATAAAAAACCTTGAAAGGAATTCGAAAAATTTAGTTTTATAAAGGTATCCAGTTCTTCTGAATAACCATGCATATTAATTTAGTTATTCAAATTACCCACCTTGCATATTTTATTTTTTCTAATATAATTTCGAGGGTCCACCTACCAGTATTATGATTAAGTTATTGGTTTATGGTTTCAATTGGTTGGGTGTCATAATTTTGGGCGCCTTCTTGACGCCCCCTAAAAAATAGTTTTCAAATTTTTATTTGAAATGCAAATAGTTTTAGAATTTTAATAGTAGGACAATTTTGGTGATCAATCAATCAATGCATAAACGGACAGTACCAGTACCTGATGATTGGAAAATTGCATTCCTATCCTCAATACATAAAAAAGGAAACAAGCTGGATTGCAACATTTACAGAGGAATTTCAGTAACCAGTACTCTAAGTAGATTGAACGGTGGGATTCTTAGAGATCTAATAGAGAATGATTTTTATGAACAAGAAGAAGAAGAGCAAAGTGGATTTCGTGTAGGCAGATCTTGTATTGATAATGTTTTTTTTTATTTTAAACAAGTAAATTGAGAAAAGGAGTGCCAGAAATATAGAGACTTATGTTACCTTTGTGGACCTACAAAAAGCCTATGATACTATTCCGGTAGAAAAATTATGGACAGTGTTAGAGCAGACTAATATCAATTATACATACATTAAAGCGATAAAAGAACTATACAAAGGGTCAAAATCTAAAATTAAAATTAGAAATGGACTTTCAAAAGAATTCCTGGTCGCAAAAAGCTTA
Organism: Aspidapion aeneum; assembly: GCA_963576565.1. Classification (NCBI taxonomy): domain Eukaryota; kingdom Metazoa; phylum Arthropoda; class Insecta; order Coleoptera; family Brentidae; genus Aspidapion; species Aspidapion aeneum. Next base: position 9,858,437 of record OY755043.1, read on the forward strand.
AAACAGGGATGTTGTATCTCTCCAACTCTTTTTAAAATATATATCGCAGTAGCTCTAAAAAACTGAAAACGTAAAGTGCACGGTATGGAATACAACTTAATGACCGATTTACCATATACATACTACAGTTTGCAGACGACGAAGTAATTGTAGCTAATGGTAAAGAAGACATGGAGTATATGATGAGAAAGTTAACTGAAGAATACCAAAAGGGGGGTTAAACAGTGAACGTGGACAAGACATAGTACTTGTGCCTTGGAAACGAATCAAGTGAGTTAGAACCAGACAAATGGAGACTCGATGCAATGAGTATATATACTTGGGTGTCGCATTTGATAAAACAGGAACGGACTAAAAAATTGAAAAATCAAAAAAAAAATTTTTTACAAAAATAATTTTTTCAAATAATATTTTATATAAGCAGTTTTTTCAAAAACTAATATATAAAAAAACAAAACATTTTTAGAAAAAATTATGTTAAAAAAAAATCAAAAATATGTTTACTACACACAAAACAATAAAATAAAAATTAAAAAAATTGTGTGTGATTAAGACGACACGGCAGAAGTGTAAACTTCACCAAGGCGAAATTAATAAAACTGCCCTTCATCTGCATCATCATATCGCTCGCTGAATGTTCCTCTAACAGTTAGTCGACTCGAGCCGACTTCACCCGAATGAGCGTTACATAGCCGAGCCTGACGGCGCAGTTCAATTTAGTACCCACAAAAACTGCTAAACGCGCCTAAAGAAGTTTACATTTCAAATATTCGGCCGACGTCGAATTGTCCCCGAAAGTTTGTACAATGCTTGTAAATAAAATAAATCCTAAGACATAAAAAAACATTGAGACATTGTGTAGAGTAGTTTGCTTAAAGCACAAGAACATAAATACAAACTACATCTTTCTCATTTGGACTGTGGCAGTATTTTACATGTGCGACTGACTATTGCCATGACAAAGATTGCAGGACGAATGTGAAAATTATTATAATTTCCCGTCGTAAATTATGGCGTTGGTAAACATGTAACTGTAAGTGACTTTAGAAACAGAACACTGAATTATTTATTGCAGACACAATGAAAATGGTGGTTCTTAATCTTATTTAAGTACCCTACATAACCAGAAAAAATCAAAAATAAAAACTTAAGGGCACGGTAGTATATATATATATATATATATATATATATATATATATATATATATATATATATCGGTTTCACAACGTTCTACGTCCTCCGATACCCAATCTCCACTCGTTTATGTTTGCCCATAATTCATCATCTAGGCCTCTTATTCTTATTTCACTGTCTATTCCTTCTCTCCAGCTTCTCCTTGGCCGTCCTCCTTTTCTTCGGCCAGTTGGTTTCCATTGTAGTATTTGTTTAGGTAGTCAGTTCATTCTTTGTACATGTCCGTACCACACCAGTTGTTTTGTTCTTATATCATCCACTAAAGGACGTTCACCCACTGTCATAGTTTCTTTTATTCTTTGATTTGTAACTCTTTCTCTTTTTGATTTCCCTGCTGCTCTTCTCCAATAGTCCATCTCCGTAGCGGAAAGCATTTTTTCTGTTCTATCCTTGATTGGCCATACTTCTGAGCCGTATGTAATAATACTTTTTACAATGGTGTTATATATAAGCTTTTCGTTATATTTTGATATACTTTGGTCCCAAATTATTCCATTTAATAAATTTATTGCTTTTCTGCCTTGTACGTTTCGATCTTTTATAGCTTTGCCTAATGTTCCGTCAGCTGTAATTTTTAGACCTAAGTATTTATACTTATCACATGACTGAATTCGCTGCCCGGTATTTAAGATTAGATCCTGTTTCATTCCACCGATACACATATACTCTGTCTTATTGAGATTCACCTCTATTCCCCACTTATTGTACTCTTCTATTAGTTTTCGTGTCATATATTCGAGGTCGTTATAATCCTGAGCCACTACTATCTGGGATAATTAGTATACTGTGTATCTGATCATCGGCGAAACATAAAGTATACAACGGAATTCCCATGTTTTGGCATTTTCTCTTCCATACTTTAAGGACTTGTTCCAAGTATATCTTGAAGAGCGTAGGCGAGATACAGCAACCTTGTTTAAGACCTTTATTTACTTGAAAGCCTTTGGTTAGTTTTGCTTTTATTTTAACTTTTGCCTTACTATTGCGGTATAACTCTTTGATGGCCTTAATTAGTTGTACGCTTATGTATGTGTTTTCCAATGCTTTCCAAAGTAGATAGTGGTATACTATCATATGCCTTCGGCAAATCGACGTAAAGCAGATGCAGCTCTTGTCCGTATGCCATTTTCTTTTCAATAACTTGGGTTATACAAAAGAGATGATCTAAAGTCGATCTACCTGCCCTGAAACCGGCTTGTTCTTCTGCCCCCATGTCTTTATATTCGCTCTCCACTTTATTTCTTATTATTTTACCGTATATTCTGCTTAGCACATATATCTATAAATGTAAAGTTATGTAAAAGTAATATTGTCCACCTCCAGAAACAGTAGAGAGCTGAGCTTTGGAACTATGATAAAACTATAGTAAAAAATTAAAAAACCCCAAAATTTTAATTTACTTCCTTCAACACATGTGCGGAAAAGTAGTTTTATTTGATTTTTGCCAAATTAAAGACAACTTTTTATAAAAATTAGTGAAGTTCAACTCGTTAGAAAGTAACTTTCTTACACTCTACTTTCTTCTATAGTTATGTAATATACTATTTTACTTTTTTTCAGGTAGAGTGACTTTGGGTAGTGGTTCCGGTGTAGACATACCAGTCAAAGGCACCGGAGTGGCACCACTCCACTGCCACATCGAGAACAGCGAAGGAGTGGTTACCATTTATCCGTTGTCCGAGAACTTGTCAATAGATGGCGTTAAGGTTTCGGGACCCACCAGACTCTCGCAGGGTAAGTATTGAGTTAGATCCTAAGGTTATAAGAAGGAAAAGTAGGTATGATATGATACCTCATTCAAAGGGCATTTTAAAGAGCTTTTAAATAAGGTATCAGCCAGTACCTGATGATTGGAAAATTGCATTCATATCCTCAATACATAAAAAAGGAAACAAGCTGGATTGCAACAATTACAGAGGAATTTTAGTAACCAGTACTCTAAGTAGATTGTACGGTAGGATTCTTAGAGATCTAATAGAGAATGATTTTCATGAACAAGAAGAAGAAGAGCAAAGTGGGTTTCATGCAGGCAGATCTTGTAGTGATAATGTTTTTTGTCTTAAACGAGTAATTGAGAAAAGGAGCGCCAGAAATGTGGAGACCCATGTTACCTTTGTGAACCTACAAAAAGCATATGATACCGTTCCAGTAGAAAAACTATGGACAGTGTTAGAGCAGACTAATATCAATCATACGTACATAAAAGCGATAAAAGAACTATACAAAGGGTCAAAATCTAAAATTAAAATTGGAAATCGGTTTTCAAAAGAATTCCTAGTAACAAAAAGCTTAAAACAGGGATGTTGTATCTCGCCAACTCTTTTTAAAATATAAATAAATAATAAATAAATAAATAAATAAATAAATCTTTATTTTCCTTCGACAATTTAGAAACTGTATGGAAAACGTCAATTACAATAGTAATTAGTCTAAATAAGTTAAAAATGTATAATCAAGTACAGGAACATAAAATATACAGTGCCTAATCAACCTAAACAAAAAATAAATAAATAAAATAAAACAAAAATAAATTTAAAAAGAAATAAATTTCACCTAATATCAAATAGATCCAAAGAGAAAAGGAACTCTGACTTTAAATGTAACTTTAAATATACATTTTTATCTCAAACCAAAGTGGCTCTTTGTCTAACCATGTATTTTATTGAAAGCTTTCAAATGGTTACATTTAAATGCCAAAACTAGATTTGGTATATAACATTGGATTCCTAGTTAGAATAATTTAATTACAATTAGATTAAAAAGAAAAATATACATACATATTACACCCAAATAAAAAAAAAAACAAATAAAATAAAATAAGTCAATGACTCAATATATATCGCAGTAGCTCTAAATAACTGGAAACGGAAAGTGCACGGCATGGGAATACAACTTAACGACCAATTTACCATATACACACTACAGTTTGCTGACGACCAAGTAATTGTAGCTAATGATAAAGAAGACATGGAATATATGATGAGAAAGTTAATGGAAGAATACCAAAAGTGGGGATTACCAGTGAACGTGGACAAGACACAGTACTTATGTATTGGAAACGAGTCCAGTGAGTTACAAATGTATGTATGCTTGGGTGTCACATTTGATAAGACAGGAACAGACTGTGGAGAACTGGAAAAAAGAATAGTAAAGGCAAAAAAGGTTATTGGATGTCTTAACAGTATTTTATGGAGCAGAGAGATAAAAAGGAATGTAAAATTTAACATATATGAAACAATGGTGAAAAGCACGCTGTTGTATGGAATAGAGACTTGTCGCGTACCAGAAAAATACAAAACAAAAATGGAAAGTGTCGAAATGGATGCAATGAGAAGATCAGTGAGAATATCTAGAACAGATCACATAAGAAATGGGATCATGAAGGAAAGAATGGGAGTCGAGGGAAGCATAACGGATGACATCACTGAAAGACAACTGATATGGTACGGCCATGTACAACGGATGAACGACGAAAGATTACCAAAGCAGGTCCTAGGATGGCAACCAATAGGGCGCAGAAAAAGAGGGCATCCTAAAGTAGAATCAATGAGTCAAAAAAAATCTCACAGAAGATGATTGTCAGGATCGAAGGAGGTGGAGAATAGTAGGCGTCGGACAACGTCGAAAAACGTTCTAAACCGACTAAATAAAAAATCAGTCAGTACCCTGGTAATATAAATAGTTTTTGAGATATCTCAATTTCCTTGAGTGCTTTCGTGCAAATTGACAGTTTATATGATTTTCAAAAATTAATTTAAAAAAATCTGATATATTTTTCTAAATATATCATAATGTTTTTAGGGGTTATGTTGACAATAGGACGTTCAAACTACATGCGTTTCAACCATCCAGCTGAAGCCAAACTGATGAAGTCTGTTTTGCCGAATCCTAGGTATTTTTGTTGATTTTTGCTTTTTACCTAGCTAAAAAAGATAACCCCGAAAATGTGTTATTTAATATGTATTTTGACCTATCTTAGCAGTACCGTCGTGATGTCTGTCTATGTGTGTGTGTATATTATTTATCTCCGTAACACGGTAGCTCCTAAACGGCTGAAACGATTTTCATAAAATTTTCAGTTAAAATAGTCTTCGACACTCTAACAAGCTGACTAGATTTTGGGCAAAATCAATTAATGGTAATGACAGTTTTTTGACAATTAATAACTTTTTAACGGAGCATTGTATCAATATGCGGTTTTCGGCATGTAGTAGACTACAGTTTGCTCCATAATTTGTGTTATAACCAAAAACTTCGTAAGAGCCTAAGTTTCTGAAATATTTACAAAAAACTGTTTTCAAGGTATCAGAATTTTCATGATGTTATTAACTTTTTCCCCTTCGAAAAATATTTGCACTGATTTACTATTTCTGTTTTGGACTAAACCAATTTTGTTTTTATTTGCAGGATTTCAATGGCTCCAATGAACTTCGAACCTGCGGACGTTGTTACCTACCAGGCTGGGAAAATAAACAGGAAACCTCCTGTTGCTCCCAGAAAAAGCCCTAGGGAATCGTTTTCCGATAGTGGAAGTAAGTGAATTTCTATGGGGGATTCTCCTTAAAAAGTGGCACACAATTTTTTTGTCAAAATTTAGTTTTGAGCGATTTTAGGCCAAAAATATCAACTCCGAGGCAGCCAACAGCCCTGTTTTAGCTCACACATATACTATACTATAGTAGTGTGAGCTATGGTGATCCTAATTTTTTCGAGAAAAAAAAAGTTGCTCCGATTTCAAAAATTTTTATATATCTTTGCCTTTCAGATGATTTTGAAACTTTTTTGTCTGTCTGTCTGTCTGTCTGTCTGTCTGTCTGTCTGTCTGTCTGTCTGTCTGTCTGTCTGTCTGTCTGTCTGTCTGTCTGTCTGTCTGTCTGTCTGTCTGTCTGTCTGTCTGTCTGTCTGTCTGTCTGTCTGTCTGTCTGTCTGTCTGTCTGTCTGTCTGTCTGTCTGTCTGTCTGTCTGTCTGTCTGTCTCTCTGTCTGTCTCTCTGTCTCTCAAAAACCGCTAGGCCGATTTTAATGAAATTTGGTACCTAGGCTGGGTCTTGGGTCGAGATGGTCCCATTTAAAAATGAACAGAATCCACCGAACACAAGCCAAATAAAAGGGTGGGGGAAGATTTCAAAAATTAGAGTTTATGTGAAAATATGGCGTGTGTGATATCAAACGAAAGGTAATTAAGTCCGGAGTTAAACAAAATGCATTTTAGTTTTTGTTTTTTTAAGGGTGGGGCTAGATTTCAAAAATTTGAGTTTAGGTCAAAACATGGCTTGTGTGGTATCAAACAAAAGGTAATTTAGTCTGGAGTTGAATAAAATATATTTTAGTTTTTAGTTATATTAGCTCACATGTACACTAAAACTATAGTACCTAGTGTGAGCTTAGGGGCCCATATATTGGCAGAGTATTTTTACCTGTTTTGGAAAATAAATCACAATAAAAATCCTATTCTTTTTAAAAAATTATTTTTTAAAATAAAACAATTAAAATTTCCTTAAAAAAAAACTTGGTTTATACATAAACTCTGAAACCTTATAAAAACTTCTGAAAATTTTAGCCTGTGCTGTAATTTTATGTAGACTGGCGCCTTTTATACTGTCAACTCCAAATAATTATTATTATTCAAAATTAAATAAATATGCGTATTTTCTTTGAGTGTTTCCCATTAACAAAAACCCACTAGATACATATCGTTTTAAAGATAATTTCATTTTCAACAAAATAGAGTAAAATCAAATTTTTCAGAAGGCTTAGTTTATAAGAAAATTAATTAAAACAAATAAAAAGTTTTAAAAAAATAATTGGAATAATAGCCTTAATATGCGGACGCCCCTGGAGTGTCAATAATAGCTTCAACACAACTTTGTAATATGCTGTTTAAAAGAACATTTTATTTTCTCTAAAAAGGGTATTTTAAATTTTTTTTCTAAAAGGCTTGGTTTTTTTGAAAACTATATAAAACCTAAAAAAACATGATGAAATTTCACGTTTGTTAGTATTATTTGGCTTAAAAATTCCGTTGATTGACGCTCACTGTCTTGATGACGGGTAAAAATGCAAAATGCGTTGATCCGGCCTGTAAAGACAAAGAGCTGTCGTAGGTCACGGACTATAGTTGTTTTCTTTTATTTGCATTCGATCTTTTCATTGATCGATATTGTATAGCAGTGTTTTTCCCTGCTTTTGGTTTTTTGTTTCTCTCGTATCTCGGTAGATGGCGCTTCTTGCTGTAGTTCGCTCACTAATTACATTTAATTAGAGACAAAACCGTCTGATTAACTTCGCAAGATTTGTCACTTGACCAGCAGTGTTCTGAGGAGTCCCATAAGGACGAAACGGTTAATTGTCAACACTTATTAGGTGTCCATTAGATCTTGGACCCCCGTGAGGTTTAGCTTTCAAGCTACCCACGGAAAAATATAAGGGAAACAAAAAACTCCTTTTTGCCCGATTAGCCATGAAACTTGTTTGATTTTTAAATTCACGGGTATGAAATTTCACGTTTGTTAGTATTATTTGGCTTAAAAATTCCGTTGATTGACGCTCACTGTCTAGATGACGGGTGAAAATGCAAAATGCGTTGATCCGGCCTGAAAAGACAAAGAGCTGTCGTAGGTCACGGACTATAGTTGTTTTCTTTTATTTGCATTCGATCTTTTCATTGATCGATATTGTATAGCAGTGTTTTTCCCTGCTTTTGGTTTTTTGTTTCTCTCGTATCTCGGTAGATGGCGCCTCTTGCTATAGTTCGCTCACTAATTACATTTAATTAGAGACAAAACCGTCTGATTAACTTCGCAAGATTTGTCACATTGACCAGCAGTGTTCTGAGGAGTCCCATAAGGACGAAACGGTTAACTGTCAACACTTATTAGGTGTCCATTAGATCTTGGACCCCCGTGAGGGTTAGCTTTCAAGCTACCCACGGAAAAATATAAGGGAAACAAAAAACTCCTTTTTGCCCGATTAGCCATGAAACTTGTTTGATTTTTAAATTCACGGGTATGAAATTTCACGTTTGTTAGTATTATTTGGCTTAAAAATTCCGTTGATTGACGCTCACTGTCTAGATGACGGGTGAAAATGCAAAATGCGTTGATCCGGCCTGAAAAGACAAAGAGCTGTCGTAGGTCACGGACTATAGTTGTTTTCTTTTATTTGCATTCGATCTTTTCATTGATCGATATTGTATAGCAGTGTTTTTTCCTGCTTTTGGTTTTTTGTTTCTCTGGTATCTCGGTAGATGGCGCCTCTTGCTATAGTTCGCTCACTAATTACATTTAATTAGAGACAAAACCGTCTGATTAACTTCGCAAGATTTGTCACTTGACCAGCAGTGTTCTGAGGAGTCCCATTAGGACGAAACGGTTAACTGTCAACACTTATTAGGTGTCCATTAGATCTTGGACCCCCGTGAGGTTTAGCTTTCAAGCTACCCACGGAAAAATATAAGGGAAACAAAAAACTCCTTTTTGCCCGATTAGCCATGAAACTTGTTTGATGATTTTTTTTGTAAGCCCAAAAAATAATCCCAATTTATGGATGCCAATTAAGTGCTAACCGTGGACTTGGCCCACTTAGGTGTTACATCGTTTGAAAGATAATTTAATTTTCTAAAATAAAGTTGATTACACACTTTCTGTAAAATGCGTACCTTTTAAGAAAATGACATAAAACTGAATAATTTCGGTTTATTTTGCATACACTATGGAAATACATAGGAAATGGGTGTACTGCTAACACTTCAGGGTTCGTATCTCAGCAATGGTACTGCCCAGAGAACTCAATAATGTCTCATTTTATAGGCTATTAGTTGTTCTTTATTTTATGTTATTACAGATTTTCTAAAAAATAAGCAGTTTCGAAGTTAAAGGCCATCAAAAAAAAATTGCTCAAAATCCAAAATGGCGGCGAAATGTTTAGCGTCATAACTCGAAAACCATTGGTCTGACAAAAAAACGTACAAAAACGTTTTTGTAGGAAATTTGATTGTCTTCAACTTTTGTTTAAAACTTTTTTTTCTTAAACCTACAGTAACCAAGCAATTAAAAAAAACCCGTTTTGTGCACGCTAAATCCAAGATGGTGGGGGAAGCCGACCCCCCCCCCCCCCCTCCAATGTCTATAACTCAAATTCGCTTTTAGGACTCCAATGTCAACAACATATATGTCAAAATCGCGACTACATCCCCTTGTGCAAGCTAAAATTCTCTAAAATCTTTTCTTGTCGGTATTTCCGCTTCTTTATTTTTGGTTAGTTATGAAATCCAGGCTGTTCTGATTTAACTACATCAAAAGATAAGCTTGTAATCAAAACATAATTATTTATCAGTGATTTTATATAGTAAATCCACGGGTATTAGTTAAAAGTAATCCCGTAGAAGATTTGAGATGTTTAATATGACTACCAGCATTACTAGTGGCATTAACCCACTTTACAGAATTAAGATTTATTTTAACAATTGTGCCAGGCTCATAAATTTTTCAGTTGACAGTAAATAATTGGTTGTAATAAGTGTGTAAAAGTCATGTCAGACTTGTTAACCTTTTTATAACCGTGGTCATATTTATTTAAATTTTTTAAAAATTATGCTCTCTAAAATTTTGAGGAAAATAAAATTTACTTTGCTTTTTTGCCGGTTAATGTTTACAGCCTAATAGGTTACTTTATGGTACTATCTAAAAGAACTAATGGTACAAAATAACGGTGCGGATTCCTGTGGTAGTTTGGTAAAATATTTGGATTTGGTACAGGGTGATTTTTTATAATTGCAAGATCGCTATAACTCGGTTATTATTGGGAGTAGAAAGTTCAAACAAAAACTGTTCGGTTTGGTAAATTATGGCCACTTTAGACCCACCATTAGTATTTTTTTATAGGTTATAATATACAGGGGGCGACAATCAGATCAATTTTTTTAAAGGGAACACCCTATATATTTTTGTATTTTTAAGTTCCGCAAAAAATTAGCTTTACAGATATATGTAACACTATGGCTCTATCTTTGTTAGTTTTCGAGATATTGACGATTGAAATTCCGAAAATTAGCAAATTTTAAATAGGTATACGGTGCGGAGTATTTAACGTATAGACTGTACATAACACACTGAAACAATATTGACTGACAGTTTGATAAATATAAATAATCATCTTTGTCAATTTTCATAGAAATTTAAAATCAAAAGACGACAATTTTTTTAATGTTTTAATTGTTTTAAATCCATAAAAAATTAACGTAACAAATGTTCAAACCTATCACCATTGACTTCAATACATTTTTGAAACCGGTCTCTTAAATTATTTATTGTTCTAGTTATTAAATTAGAAAAATTTTCATTAAGCTCATTGACAGAGAGTGATATTAATTCTCTGAGCTCTCGAGTATTCCTCGCTTCTAATCTGTAAACTTTATCTTTAAGGTGACCCCATAAAAAATGTCTAAAAGAGTTAAATCAAAACTGTTGGGTGGCCAGCGTATTGTGCCGTTTTTCCCAACCCATTCATTAAAATTATTATTTAAGAATTCTCGAACCTCATGAACATTATAAGGAGAAGCCCCATCCTGCTGAAAAATCAATCTTCTTCTTTGATTTAGTGGCAAGTCATCCAAAAAATTTTCTAAGTAATTTGTCCCGTTAAAGAGTGCTAAAAAAAATGGCCCAACAACACGGTCGTTCAGTATGCCACACCAGACATTCACGGATTGTCTTCCCTGTCTTTTAATTCCTTTTACAAAATTAGGGTTAGTCGTGGACCATAGTCTGCTATTCTGTCTATTTGGTAGACCACAAGTTGTAAACGTCGACTCATCCGACCACAAAATGTGATTTAAAAAACGGGGTTCTGCGTTTAGTCTTTCATGCATAAAGTGACAAAACTCTACCCTTTTTCTTTTCTGATCGGGTGTTAGGCCTTGAAGTTCTTGTTGTTTATATGCCCAATAAGAATGTGTTCTTAGGCCACTTCTTACTTTAGTAAAAGACGTCAAGCGTTCCTGTCCTTCTTGCACTAATGCGGAAGATACTTTTCTTATAGAAATTTGTGGGCTTTCTTGAAAATGTAGTAACATATTTAAATTAGCCTCTTCGTTTGGACGAACAACTCGTTTTTTTCGTTCCACAGACGATGTTTCACGAAATTTTCTATATATCCTAAGAATTGTGGATATATTAGGACATTGTCGGGCTGGATACAGTTCTCGATATTCTCTCGCAGTAGCAGTGGCATTTTTATTATTTTTCGCATATAATAAAAGTATCTCTTGCTTTTCTGCATTGGAATAAAGCAACATTGTTGATAAATATTTAAAATTTGGCATTGACAATGTCATTAGGTATCCACACATCTTAATATTGTTTGTGACTTGTCACAGGAAATACTCCGCACCGTATTTAAAATTTGCTCATTTTCGGAATTTCAATCGTCAATATCTCGAAAACTAACAAAGATAGAGCCATAGTGTTACATATATCTGTAAAGCTAATTTTTTGCGGAACTTAAAAATACAAAAATATATAGGATGTTCCCTTTAAAAAAACTGATCTGATTGTCGCCCCCTGTATATTATAACCTATAAAAAAATACTAATGGTGGGCCTAAAGTGGCCATAATTTACCAAACCGAATAGTTTTTGCTTGAACTTTCTACTCCCAATAATAACCGAGTTATAGCGATCTTGCAATTATAAAAAATCACCCTGTACATATTGCAACCTTAAAATTTTTTAAATATTTTTTGGTAATTTAGTAGCCGAACAATGTTAATTTGTAATCAAACATCGAGAAAAAACAATTGTTTTGTATAAATCTTAAATAATTAACAAAAACTATCCAAAGTGGCCACGTTCTATAAATTCTATAAATTAAAATTATAAACAAAAACTGCTAATAAAATTAGTTAAGTTAAGTTAAAGAAAAAAGAAAACTTTTTGTGTTTACTTAAATAATATTGTCGCATCGCACAGTCAATAAAACCGTTATTTTTCATTTTTAAGGCGAAGACCCACCTTCCAGCATTATGACCAAAGTTTCGAAATTCGAATATCTGGCAGCTCAGAACCTAAAAAAATCTTTTTCGCCGAAAGTATTCTCCTCGAACGTGCCCACAGTCAACATACCGGTTAAAGACGTCCTTGGCAAAGACATCAGTAGCCTGTCCAAGAATTTGCCGCAGAGTGCTCTGAATTATGCCGAGCTCAATTTCAACGACAAGCAGCAGAATAAAAGTTCCAATAGTGAGTTTCTTACTTTTCTAAAAACATTAGTCTATAGTACAGCGTGTCCCATTTTCGATGGGATTAAATGGGAAACTCGGTTATTATTAAATATATATCAATTTTCTGATTGCACCTTACCGTGCTCTCAAAAGTGGTTTTTGGTAACTTAAGGTAAAAAAATTATTTAATATTTAAAAAAAAAAATTTTGTCCGACCCTGGAAATTTCCAACGTAAATATAAATTAAAAATTGCAAGACACACTAGTTAAATGATTTTAAGCTTATCTGTTTTGAATCGTTAATTAAGAGATTTATAAATATAGTAAAAAAACGTGTTAAAAAGTTACAAAAATAATATCATAGTAATTATTATTTGATGGTCGCACAGCATCTTATAAAATTTACTTTAACATGGAAAAACAATAGCGTGGTATTGACATTGTCATTTTACTTGTCATTTTTGTGAATGGCTCACTTAAAATTATTCTAAAATGGCTAGAAATCGACCATATCCAAATTTTAAAAAATGTGATATGTTTGACTGCTTTATTCAAGCAATAAAATCGCAATATTTAAACGGCATCAATATTTTTATGCAAAATGCGTTAAGAAAAATTACTCAAAAATGCCAACAATGTCTTACGCATAATGGCAATCAGTTTGAACATTTAAGAAAAATTAGTTATTATTTTTTGTAATTTATTATTTTTTAACTCACACTACTACTATACTATAGTAGTGTGAGCTATAGTGAATTTTTTCGAGAAAAAAAAAGTTGCTCCGATTTCAAAAATTGTTATATATCTTTGCGTTTCAGATGATTTTGAAACTTTTTTGTTGCGCCGTCTGTCTGTCTGTGTATGTCTGTATGTCTGTCTGTCTGTAACGACCAACGCGCATAACTCAAAAACCGCTTGTCCGATTTTAATGAAATTTGGTACCTTGGCTGGATCTTGCGTCGAGATAGTCCCATTTAAAAACGAACAAAATCCACCGAGCACAAGCCAAATAAGAGGGTGGGGGTAGATTTCAAAAATTAGAGTTTATGTGAAAATATGGCGTGTGTGATATCAAACGAAAGATATTTGAGTCTGGAGTTAAACAAAATTAATTTTGGTTTAAAAAAGGGTGGGGGTAGATTTAAAAAATTAGAGATTAAGTGAAAATATGGCGTGTGTGATATCAAACGAAAGGTAATTGGGTCTCGAGTTAAACAAAACATATTTTAGTTTTTTTAACAAAACGTGGGGGTAGATTTCAAAAATTAGAGTTTTACTTATAACATGGCTTGTGTGGTATCAGACGATAGGTAATTGAGTACATCTATAGAACCTAGTGTGAGCCTAGGTGTCCATATATTGGCAGAGTATTTTGTATTTATCGTAGACTTTGTTTCAAATAAATCTTTAAATTAAGGTAAAACCATTTTAATTTGCTAAGTATCAAAACAGTTAAACTAAAAATTGTTTAGCTAGTAATTTTTAATTAATATTTACGTTGGAAATTTCCAGGTTCGGACTAAATTTTTTTTAAAATATAAAAAAGAAATTTTACCTTAAAACAAAAAAATATAAAATTTGTATTATTTTGTGATAACAATAGCATGAAACCAATTAAAATAGTAATAGAAAAAATCCAGGGCCGTATTTAACTTTTTATCTTCTGAAAAAGTTCCCATAAAAAGGTTTTTACAGAATAAAAATATCTCGCAAAATAAGCGAGATATATGGGATTATTAAAAATGCAATTTTTTCAAAAACTTCCTGTATTAGCGAAACTACGGGGTATAGTAAAAATCTGATTACACCATTTTTAAGGGCTCAAAAAAAGAGCACGGTAAGGTGCAATCAGCAAATCAATATGTTTAATAATAACCCAGTTTCCCATTTAATCCCATCGAAAATAGGACACGCTGTACACCGGTCTTTTTTTAAACTGATGAGTATAGTTCAAATTATACCCATTTGTAATGACGTCATTTTTGTTTATCTTTTTTTAGTATATTATAAACAGCGGTGACAATAAACTTTAAAAAAAAAGTAGTGTCTATGATTTAAATAGGTAGGTAATTGGTTATGTGAAGTATTGTCACGAAGGGCGCGTAACATAAAGTCAAACCAATATTTCCCAAATAATTAAAAAGGAACTTAATAATAATTATTATTATATTTATTAACTTTTTGGGACAACCTATAAGTCGATATAAATCGATTGACGTCAATAACTATTATTGCAATTTGGCAGAAATAGTTTATAAATTCGCGGGCAATGCATATTTCCGGGCTTTTTTCTGACAGAGACTCGGGAGAACTAAATACTGCGGGGCGGGGCGTCGCCTCGCGGAACTAAAGTTTCGGCTTTTTTCCCTATAACGAACGTTAAGACCGAGTGAGTGCGGGCGGCCACATCCAGTGACGTAATCGACTGACGATAATTTGGGCGTGAACTGGGGTTCCTAGATAACCAGCCGGCCGCAAATCCTGTTGTTTCCAAGTAAGTCCGGGTGTCGCCCCCATAGCCAACTCACCAATTTTTGTTGTATCAGTGATCGGCTCTTAGTTTTATAATACATCTTTTAACCCCCTACAGGTGTTATTTAATCTGCATCCCTTAGTTTTTAAACAAAGATCTCCGTCGGCTCGAATCGAAATAACTCCGTTAGATTGATTCGACCGGCGCGGTATCATTTAAACAAATTGTTAATAACGAATAGTATCGGGGTTGTAAGGTAGTGGCTGGTAATTAACGACCGGGCAATACCTGTAACCAGCCCCGGCCCCCCTATTCGTGACAGTATCCGTCACTGTCAATCAAAAAACATTGATTGACAAAAATATCTACGCCATACGTTTTTTTCTCACCTGGTGATGTCATTACAAATGAGTATAATTTAGACTATAACAGGCTGGTTTTTAAAGAAAGGACGTAAGATGGGAGAAGTTTATGTTCCTATAATTAACTTTTTTTAATGCGTTTTGGTATTACGCGTTTAGACAAGTTGACACAAAATCGGTTTCTAGTTCTGGAAAAAAATGAGGATAATTAACCACTTATAAAACACTAAGAAATACTAACGCGAAGCTCTAACTTTTAAGTTTAATTCTAGGTTTAGTTTACTTACACCAGTATTTACTAAAGGGCCTACAGTGCTAAGTGTTACAATCCTAGGTTTAAAAGTCTACATTTTGTTGAAGGTTTAACTTATTTTTCCCGTTAATGCAATAAGTTTTTAATATTTTTATAAATTGTTCATAAATACCTTGGGATATGGGTCATCCTTTTTCGTTGTAACAAAGACATTATTTCCACACAAAGGTTATAAATAAATAAAAAGAATAAAATATTTTGGTTTAAAAATGGTAGCCATATTTAAACCTTCAAACGTCACTAGGAAATGTCGAATAAAAACGGTGTAAGTCAGTGTCAGCTGTCCGCTATATTTTACATGTTAATTTTTTAGACCAGTTAGCGACGATTAAACCGATGGTGAATGTGTAATTGAAAAGGGATTCTAATATATCTTGTGCTTTTTACAGTATTTAAATATTGATACGTATTTAATAATGCATGTACAGATATAGTTTTAAGTTATTTATGTATTATTTAGCTTTGAATATTTTTGTATATAAGTTTTTTGTCAATCATGGATTATTTCTATTGTTTTTCGAACTTTAAACCATCCCTCAGGGGTGGTACTACAATTTGAGACTATTTTTAACGGGAATCCTACGACTGCACGGACTAAATTTCCAAAAAATGACATTTCGTTACAAAATTTTTATGTGGTTTTTCTTTATTTCTAAAGTAAATTTGAATTTATATAAGATTAAACTCACTGAGAAATGCTTACTATCATATTGCACGTTAGGGTGAACCAAATCTTTGTAGTTATTTGACCTGTGAGTGTTAAAAAAATACACTTAAACCGGTCGGTATCAAGTCTATAGACTATAGAGAGAAATTTGTAAAACTTACTTTATTGCCATAAGATTTACATGGTAAATATAGACAGTGTCAGGTAAAGACTAACATAAAAGAATATAATTCCTTAAACTAATTTATTCAATGAATCTATGTAACATAAATAAAGATAAGTTTTACAAATTATTAATTTTAGAGTATATAGGTAGTATTTCTTTTTCGCTCTTCTCGGATTTAACCTCCTCTCGAAGTTAAAAACTCCCTTACTGAGTAGTATGCTTTATTTATAAGCAATTTTTTAAGTTCCTCTCGAAATTTTTTAAAGCTTTGCAAGCTTTTTATGGTATTTGGAATTGCATTAAAAATTGTTGCACAAAAGCAGTATGGACTCTTGGCATATAATGACACATTGTAATTAGGGATTCTAATATTTGAACTAGTCCTTGTATTATGAGTATGAAGTGTGTTTATAGATGGAAATTTTTGTTGCTGTTTTTTCACAAATGGTGCTGCTTCAAAAATTAGGATAGATGGAGCTGTCATTAGATTATTTTCCCTAAACACAGGTCTGCAAGAGTCCTGATGTTTTAGTTTAAATATAAGTCGCAGTAATCTTTTTTTGCAATAGAAGAATGCGTTCAAAGTTTCTACATTGACCCCAGAACACAACTTGGTATCTTATGTGACTGTATTCTAAGTAGTAGTATATGTTAATAAGCTGTTTAGTTGTGAGTAAGTTCTTTAGGTTCAAAATTGCAAAAAAAGTAGAGTTTAGTTTTCCTGCCACAAAACTGCAATGTTTTTCCCAAGTTAATCTGTTCATCAATTTGAAGTCCTAAAAAAGAACAGTTCTCCAATTTGATTATGTCATTGTTTTTTAATTTTAGTTTTATATCACTAATCAGTTTCCTTTTACGGAAAACAATGTAGTGAGCTTTAGAGTGATTGACCAAGAGTTTTTAGCTCACACATATACTATACTATAGTAGTGTGAGCTATGGTGATCCTAATTTTTTCGAGAAAAAAAAAGTTGCTCCGATTTCAAAATTTTTTATATATCTTTGCGTTTCAGATGATTTTGAAACTTTTTTGTTGCACCGCCCGTCTGTCTGTCTGTCTGTATGTCTGTCTGTCTGTCTGTCTGTAACGACCAACGCGTATAACTCAAAAACCGCTTGGCCGATTTTAATGAAATTTGGTACCTAGGCTGGGTCTTGGGTCGAGATGGTCCCATTTAAAAATGAACAAAATCCACCGAACACAAACCAAATAAAAGGGTGGGGTAAGATTTCAAAAATTAGAGTTTATGTGAAAATATGGCGTGTGTGATATTAAACGAAAGGTAATTGAGTCTGGAGTTAAACAAAATACATTTTAATTTATTTAAAATAAGGGTGGGGGTATATTTCAAAAATTAGAGTTTAAGTGAAAATATGGCGTGTGTGATATCAAACGAAAGGTAATTGAGTGTAGAGTTAAACAAAATACATTTTAATTTATTTTAAAAAAAAGGGTGGGGGTATATTTAAAAAATTAGAGTTTAAGTGAAAATATGGCGTATGTGATATCAAACGAAAGGTAATGAAGTCCGGAGTTTAACAAAATCCACCGAACACAAACCAAATAAAAGGGAGGGGGTAGATTTCAAAAATTAGAGTTTATGTGAAAATATGGCGTGTGTGATATTAAACGAAAGGTAATTGAGTCTGGAGTTAAACAAAATACATTTTAATTTATTTAAAAAAAGGGTGGGGTTATCTTTCAAAAATTAGAGTTTAAGTGAAAATATGGCGTGTGTGATATCAAACGAAAGGTAATTGAGTCTGGAGTTAAACTAAATACATTTTAATTTATTTAAAAAAAAAGGGTGGGGGTATAATTCAAAAATTAGAGTTTAAGTGAAAATATGGCGTGTGTGATATCAAACGAAAGGTAATTGAGTCCGGAGTTTAACAAAATACATTATAGTTTTTGTTTTTTTTAAGGGTGGGGGTAGATTTCAAAAATTTGAGTTTAAGTCAAAACATGGCTTGTGTGGTATCAAACAAAAGGTAATTTAGTCTGGAGTTGAATAAAATTTATTTCAGTTTTTAGTTATATTAGCTCACACGTACACTATAACTATAGTACCTAGTGTGAGCTTAGGGGCCCATATATTGGCAGAGTATTTTTTGTTTTGTGTTTGTTTTTTTCACACCATTTGCCAAAGACTTGAAGAATAAAGTTTGACATACTTTCAAGATCTTCTAAGTTTTCTGCAGTTACTACTATAGTGCAGTCGTCTGCATATAAAACTATCTTTATGTTTTTACACTGATCCATAATGTATTTGATCATGTCGTTTATAAAAAGTATGAAAATTAAAGGCTAAATTATATTAACGTTTCCTAAATAATTTTTCAGCGATGTTAGTTCCTTCGATAGACAGCAAGCTTTAAAATGAACTCGCTCAGGGTTTGTAAGAAAAATTACTACGGCCTTTTTTTATCCCAACTTACCGGTTTCTTGATGTTTTCTTCCCTGGGTAGGCCTACCTCCTCGTCTTTGGTTGATGGCGTAATCACGGATCACCTCGTGGCGTAATCGTAAGAATCACTCTGTAGTATATTGAATTGAATTGAATGGTTTGAGTTATTTTGAGCACAAAATTAAAAAATAAGAAGACGTAGGTATTCTTAAAATGTTTTTAGTCGAGCAGATAAATTTGTACTTATGAAGTATTTTTATATGCACTTTTTCGGGATCGCTGCGTCGCGCTCAGTTGAGACAAAAAAAAGGCTTGTTTTTTGCGCGGTCGAATGAAATTAGAAAGCAATAGAATCGAAGAAACTAAATGATTAATTGATTCAAAGAAATTAGAATTAAAATTATAATTATTAATTTATTAATTAAATTTTGGGACGACACAATTTTTATATACAGTGGTGTACGGACCAAAGGCGATAGACACTACCTTGAGGAACCCCAAAATTAGGAGTAGCTTCTTTAGATATATTTTTTTGAAATTTCACAAATATTTTTCTGAAAGAGTGCTTTTTAACCAATCATTTATGCTTCCCCTTAGTCCCATCTCATTACATTAGGTATTAGTAAATACTAGTGTCAAGGTTTTGTCATAATTTTTAACAATAATAACATCTAAAAACGTATTTTTACTAACTAGCTAACCCCATTCTGACAAGAAAACACCAACCTCAGTACGTAAATGTAGCGATAAACGAAGTTCAAAAAGGTGTCAACAACAAAGTGGTGATTTTCGAGAACGGCTGCATTCCCAAAACGCCCCCTAACGTCAATTTCGACCACAATAACCTGTCCAGTGGCAGACCTCCTGCCAAGAACGTCAATGTCAACAGGGCGGCGCCACAGTCGCCTAGTTTTAGTCGGCATGATGGTAAGCGACAAACGATGGGCTATTATTATTATTTTAGCTCACACATATACTATACTATAGTAGTGTGAGCTATGGTGATCCTAATTTTTTCGAGAAAAAAAAAGTTGCTCCGATTTCAAAAATTTTAATATATCTTTGCGTTTCAGATGATTTTGAAACTTTTTTGTCGCGCCGTCTGTCTGTCTGTCTGTCTGTATGTGTGTCTGTAACGACCAACGCGCATAACTCAAAAACCGCTAGGCCGATTTTAATGAAATTGGTACCTAGGCTGGGTCTTGGGTCGAGATGGTCCCATTTAAAAATGAACAAAATCCACCGAACACAAGCTAAATAAAAGGGTGGGGGAAGATTTCAAAAATTAGAGTTTATGTGAAAATAGGGCGTGTGTGATATCAAACGAAAGGTAATTGAGTCTGCAGTTAAATAAAATACATTTTAATTTATTTAAAAACAAAGGGTAGAAGTATATTTTAAAAATGAGAGTTTAAGTGAAAATATGGCGTGTGTGATATCAAACGAAAGGTAATTGAGTCCGGAGTTTAACAAAATACATTTTAGTTTTTGTTTTTTTAAGGGTGGGGGTAGATTTAAAAAATTTGAGTTTAAGTCAAAACATGGCTTGTGTGGTATCAAACAAAAGGTAATTTAGTCTGGAGTTGAATAAAATATATTTCAGTTTTTAGTTATATTAGCTCACACGTACACTATAACTATAGTACCTAGTGTGAGCTTAGGGGCCCATATATTTTTTTTTGTGGAAAGGAAAAAGATTTTTTTTTTCAGGTTCTTAAAATCTTTAGGGCACGTACACATACATATTCTCATTTGGCCTCGCAGCGAGGCATGCGAATTTTACCTCTAATGAATACGCGCCTTAATATGTCATCTTTCGTTAGGCTATCAGTTCTATCGAAGCGTCACGCCCAGTCCAATCTCAAACAATGTCAAAATCGAACACAGAAGAAGTGGCTCCCTAGGCGAATTGACAGATAATTTGGCAGAAGATTTGCGAGAGTTGACTTGTCGAAAACACGATGCAGAAGTCAAGAGAACACAGGTAAATACCATATCTCAAAAACTTTTACCTTTAAAACAAAAAAATATAAAATTTTTATTATTTTGTGATAATAATAGCATGAAACCAATTAAAATAGTAATAGAAAAAATCCAAGTCCGTATTTAATACTTTTCTTCTAGAGAACACAGGTAAATACCATATCTCAAAAACTTAACAATATTTTAAAACATTGACAACATCATTATTTTGCTCTAGAAAGATTTTTATATCTTGCAAAATAAGCGAGATATACGGAATTAATATATATATATATATATATATATATATATATATATATATATATATATATATATATACAGTCGAACCTCTATAACTCGAACTTGGAGGGACCACCAAAACAGTTCGAGTTATGGAGAGTTCGAGTTATAAAAATTCGAATTAAAGAGGTTAAAATACATATAAAAATTTGCAGGGACCACTTAAAAGGTTCGAGTTATAGAGAGGTTCGAGTTATAGAGAGGTTCGAGTTATAGAGGTTCGAGTTAGAGAGGTTCGACTGTATATATATATATATATATATATATATATATTTATCGGTTTCACAACGTTCTACGTCTTCCGATACCCAATCTCCACTCGTTTCTGTTTGCCCATAATTCATCATCTAGGCCTCTTATTCTTATTTCACTGTCTATTCCTTCTCTCCAGCTTCTCCTTGGCCGTCCTCGTTTTCTTCGGCCAGTTGGTTTCCATTGTAGTATTTGTTTAGGTAGTCTTTCATCATTCATTCTTTGTACATGTCCGTACCACACCAGTTGTTTTGTACTTATATCATTCACTAAAGTACGTTCACCCACTGTCATAATTTCTCTTATTCTTTGGTGTGTAACTCTTTCTCTTTTTGATTTCCCTGCTGCTCTTCTCCAATAGTCCATCTTCGTAGCGAAAAGCATTTTTTCTGTTCTATCCTTGATTGGCCATACTTCTGAGCCATATGAAATAATACTTTTTACAATGGAGTTATATATAAGCTGTTTGTTATGTTTTGATATACTTTGGTCCTAAATTATTCCATTTAATAAAGTTATTGCTTTTCTTCCTTGTACGTTTCGATCTTTTATAGCTTTGTCTAGTGTTCCGTCAGCTGTAATTTTTAGACCTAAGTATTTATACTCATCACAGGACTGAATTCGCTGCCCGGGATTTAGGATTAATCTCTAGTCCCCACTTATTGTACTCTTCTATAAGTTTTCGTGTCATATATTCGAGGTCGTCAAAATCTTGAGCCGCTACTATCTGATCATCAGCGAAACATAAAGTAGACAAGGTGGTTTCGTCCAATGGAATTCCCATGTTTTGGCATTTTCTCTTCTATACTTTAAGGACTTGTTCCAAGTATATCTTGAAGAGCGTAGGCGAGATGCAGCAACCTTGTTTAAGACCTTTATTTACTTGAAAGCCTTTGGTTAGTTTTGCTTTTATTTTACCTTTTGCCTTACTATTGTGGTATAACTCTTTGATGGCCTTAATTAGTTATATACTATCATATGCCTTCTGCAAATCGACGTAAATCGACGTAAGGAATTAATAAAAATTCAATTTGTTCTCTCTCTGTTTTAGCGAAACCACAGGGTTTAGCAAAAATAACCGAGTTTCCCATTTAATCCCATCGAAAATGGGACACGCTGTACACCTGCTTAGCCAAGTAAACCAGATAACACAAATAGTTCTGCTCTTCCATATCTTTTATCTTATCTCTTGTTTTAATTTTACTACCTTACTCATTTTGTTTTTGTACTACATACCACGTTTTAATTTAAAAATGATACGTTGTTTATAACAAATCAACTTGTAGTGTTTATATCAATGTAAAAATATAATTCGGTTTTTAGTAAGTACATATTTTACTTTTAAAATTTGGAAAATGCAAAAGAATCAGGTTTTTTTCCAAGGCACCACTGACAAAAACATTTCATGTAAGAAATTGATTAAATAATAAAATAATGTCATTGTCAATAAACGTGAAATTTCATACCCGTGAATTTAAAAATCAAACAAGTTTCATGGCTAATCGGGCAAAAAGGAGTTTTCTGTTTCCCTTATATTTTTCCGTGGGTAGCTTGAAAGCTTAACCTCACGGGGGTCCATGATCTAATGGACACCTAATAAGTGTTGACAGTTAACCGTTTCGTCCTTATGGGACTCCTCAGAACACTGCTGGTCAAGTGACAAATCTTGCGAAGTTAATCAGACGGTTTTGTCTCTAATTAAATGTAATTAGTGAACGAACTATAGCAAGAGGCGCCATCTACCGAGATACGAGAGAAACAAAAAACCAAAAGCAGGGAAAAATACTGCTATACAATATCGATCAATGAAAAGATCGAATGCAAATAAAAGAAAACAACTATAGTCCGTGACCTACGACAGCTCTTTGTCTTTTCAGGCCGGATCAACGCATTTTGCATTTTTACCCGTCATCAAGACAGTGAGCGTCAATCAACGGAATTTTTAAGCCAAATAATACTAACAAACGTGAAATTTCATACCCGTGAATTTAAAAATCAAACAAGTTTCATGGCTAATCGGGCAAAAAGGAGTTTTTTGTTTCCCTTATATTTTTCCGTGGGTAGCTTGAAAGCTTAACCTCACGGGGGTCCAAGATCTAATGGACACCTAATAAGTGTTGACAGTTAACCGTTTCGTCCTTATGGGACTCTTCAGAACACTGCTGGTCAAGTGACAAATCTTGCGAAGTTAATTGTCTTGTTAATTGTCAATGTCAAAAACCTTAAAGCGTGTGCAGAAATAATTTTTGAAATTGCTCTATATTTGTAAAACTATTACTATTAAAGGGGCGGGGAGGAGAGAGGGAAAGGGAGGGGGAACTAATAAAATGGTATTGAAAAAAAAACCTTAAAGCGTGTGCAGAACGTATTTTTTAAATTGCCCTATATTGGGAATGACAGGAGGGTGATGGGTGGGAGCAGGGAGGACTACAAAGGATTACAGCAAATTAGACATTTAATACTAACAAACGTGAAATTTCGTACCCGTGAATTTAAAAATCAAACAAGTTTCATGGGCTAATCGGGCAAAAAGGAGTTTTTTGTTTCCCTTATATTTTTCCGTGGGTAGCTCGAAAGCTTAACCTCACGGGGGTCCAAGATCTAATGGACACCTAATAAGTGTTGACAGTTAACCGTTTCGTCCTTATGGGACTCCTCAGAACACTGCTGGTCAAGTGACAAATCTTGCGAAGTTAATCAGACGGTTTTGTCTCTAATTAAAGGTAATTAGTGAGCGAACTATAGCAAGAGGCGCCATCTACCGAGATACGAGAGAAATAAAAAACCAAAAGCAGGGAAAACACTGCTATACAATATCGATCAATGAAAAGATCAAATGCAAATAAAAGAAAACAACTATAGTCCGTGACCTACGACAGCTCTTTGTCTTTTCAGGCCGGAAGACATTTGCAATGGGTGATCAAAGGAATTTCATTAAAATCGCCTGAAATTTAGGTAATTTGAATGCCTTAAAGCCTACATCTTGTGACAAAATGGCGTCTCACGACCGACATCTTGATTCCTGTTTTAAAAAATATAGCCTATAGCACCTTCGGGATCAGCAGCAATTCAACGACACCTTTTTTTGTCAAAATCGGTTCAGTCGTTTAGCCTATTAGTTTACATACATCCTTTCCCAGTGCTGCAGTTGGGTAAAAAATAAGATATCATTATTTTTAAGCAGGTTAATAACAAATTTTCATTTGATTTAACCAAATTTTCACAAATTTAATTAACGAAATTAGTGTCAATTAATTTGTAAGAATGAGAGGAATTTAAATACATATATTGAAATAAAACTGTCTGTTAAACATTTTTTAAAAATTTTTTGTTTTACTTATTTATTTACCTTTCGTTTTGTCATGCTTATTCCAAATACTATTTAAATTTATTTTTATTACTCGTTTTATGGCATTTAACAACTTGAGATTAATTTGTGGATTTTTAAGTCCTCCGTAATTTATGTGTATTTCTACATCAATATATGATGAGTGAAACATTCAGATTTAATCAATAATTTTGATATCAATACATAAGCAGTTTAAATAAAGAAAAAACGGTTATCCACTCGTTTCTGTTTGCCCATAATTCATCATCTACGCCTCTTATTCTTATTTCACTGTCTATTCCTTCTCTCCAACTTCTCCTTGGCCGTCCTCGTTTTCTTCGGCCAGTTGGTTTCCATTGTAGTATTTGTTTAGGTAGTCTTTCATCATTCATTTTTTTACATGTCCGTACCACACCAGTTGTTTTGTTCTTATATCATCCACTAAAGTACGTTCACCCACTGTCATAATTTCACTTATTCTTTGATTTGTAACTCTTTCTCTTTTCGATTTCCTTGCTGCTCTTCTCCAATAGTCCATCTCCGTAGCGGAAAGCATTTTTTCTGTTCTATCCTTGGTCCCAAATTATTCCATTTAATAAAGTTATTGCTTTTCTTCCTTGTACGTTTCGATCTTTTATAGCTTTGTCTAGTGTTCCGTCAGCTGTAATTTTTAGACATAAGTATTTATACTCATCACATGACTGAATTTGCTGCCCGGTATTTAAGATTAAATCCTGTTTCATTCCACCGATACACATATACTCTGTCTTATTGAGATTAACCTCTAGTCCCCACTTATTGTACTCTTCTATTAGTTTTCGTGTCATATATTCGAAGTCGTCATAATCCTGAGCCACTACTATCTGATCATCGGCGAAACATAAAGTATACAAGGTGGTTTCGTCCAACGGAATTCCCATGTTTTGGCATTTTCTTTTCCATACTTTAAGGACTTGTTCCAAGTACATCTTGAAGAGCGTAGGCGAGATACAGCAACCTTGTTTAAGACCTTTATTTACTTGAAAGCGTTTGGTTAGTTTTGCTTTTATTTTAACTTTTGCCTTACTATTGCGGTATAACTCTTTAATGGCCTTAATTAGTTGTACGCTTATGTTTGTGCTTTCCAACGCTTTCCAAAGTAGATTTAGTGGTATACTATCATATGCCTTCTGCAAATCGACGTAAAGCAGATGCAGCTCTTGTCCGTATGCCATTTTCTTTTCAATAACTTGGGTTATACAAAAGAGATGATCTAAAGTCGATCTACCCGCCCTGAAACCGGCTTGTTCTTCTGCCTCCATGTCTTTATATTCGCTCTCCACTTTATTTCTTATTATTTTACCGTATATTCTGCTTAGCGTACTAGTCACAGATATACCTCTATAATTGTCACCTATATCTTTCCTTCCTTTTTTGTGTATTGTGGATATATATATATATGACGTTTTCCACTCAGTTGGTACTACAGTTCCATTTAAATATTTTTGGAAAAGATTCCGTAATCTCCGTCTTTCCAAAACAGTTCTTCAGTGCCATATTTAATAATTGTCTGCCGGACCCGGAAATAAATTTAAATATAATAAACGAAATTAAAATCTAAAAACTGTCACATTATTTAGGGACACTACTTTAAGGTTCTTAAAAGTCTGTACTTTTATAGTATAGTTGTAAAATGTTGAAACAAAACGTTCTGTATTTAGAGACGAGCCTCATTACGCTCTTATAAAAACAAAATATCTAAAAATTCATTTACGTCTAGCTCTCAAAGTACTATTATTTTTTTAGGCTCATAGGGATAGAGTTAGGGAACAAGAAATCGAAAAGGTAGAGCAGCAGCGGTTAGAGGAGATTCTGAGCATGTGCGCAGAGTATGAGAAACAAATTAGTCCAGTGGAAAAAAGCAAGCCAGTGACACCCAACAGGTAAGTACACATATTCAGTGGCGGCGCGTGGTAAACAGCTTTGGGGGTGCACACCAAAAAAAAAATATTAAATTGCGGCGCAGGATAAATGTTTTTTGAGTGCCACGCTAACTTTTTGAGGTATAACATAATTTGGGGCAAATAATTAAAAAATTAGATATTTAGTTAGATATTAGTTACCTACCTATTATTATTGTAATTATAAATAAATAATAAATGTATCATACCTAGTTAACGTATATTTTCTCTTCTAATGGCAAAGATGAACATTTTAGTTGCCTTTAAATATTGCACGCTAATGCTATCAGAATTAGAAACTTCCGCCATTGTCGTAAATACCAAATCGTCGAAAACAAAACAAACCGACAGCGCCGGACCGATAATAGGAAGTTGTCTAAGCGCGCACGACTGAAGAGTGCGCGTAAACTGCTCTAAGATGCAACGCGAACCGACAAGACGCTAGCACTACCAAGTCCACTTTCAATCCCTGACTTCTCATGCGCAGATCTACCAATATTATTTACCTCATGTATTAGAATAGATGAATACAGGGTGATTTTCACTTGAATGATTCTAACCACATGAAAATAGAAAGTTTCAAAAACCTAACCTAACAAAACCTAATCAAATCTAACCGAACCGAACCAAAGGAAACTAAACCAATAATTTTTTTCAAAAAAAAACTTTCCTGACCTCCTGCCCGGGATCCTAGAGGATGTGAATCCGAACTGAACCAAACCGAACCTAACTAAACTGAACCAAACCTAACCTAACCAAACTAAACTACAACACGTACTGCTAATTAGGTTTAGTTGGGTAGGGTTAGGTTTGGATAGGTTCGGTTTGGTACGGTCCGGTTCGGATTCACATCCTCTAGGATCCCGAGTAGGAAGTCAGGAAAGTTTTTTTTTTTGAAAAAAAATATTGGTTTAGTTTGCTTTGGTTCGGTTCGGTTAGATCTGATTAGGTTTCGTTAGGTTAGGTTTTTGCAACTTTCTATTTTCATGTGGTTAGAATCATTCAAGTGAAAATCACCCTGTACATCTATTCTAATACATGAGGTAAATAATATTGGTAGATCTACGCATGGGAAGTCAGGGATTGGAAGTGGACTTGGTAGGGCTAGCGTCTTGTACGCGAACCATGGACGCGGGAGGCATCACAGGGGTGCGGGCGGCATCGAGGGTAGTTTTTGGTATAAGCGCGGTGCCGAAGGAAGGTTCAGATTCTATGTACTGTAAAATTCTATTGGGACATGTCGTCCTCTCTTTCTATATTTCGTAATTAGCATGCGACATAACATCCACGGTGCATAGAATTTGGTTCCAGTAAATTACCCTAAAGAATTAAATTCGAGCTTGGTTTGAACACGAATACAAACACATACATACGGGGTATTAATTTCTAGATAATATTCCAGTCTTTAGTAAATTCCTTTATGGGTGATTATTAATTAAATTAAGCAATGATCAAAGTTTAATATTTTTTAAGTATAATTTGGGAGTGCACGTCCACATGTGCACTTATGGGGAAACCGCCACTGCCCATAGTAATACGAATTACTATACAATTTTTTTGAATTAAATTGAAGTTATAATTACCAATTCTGAACAAAAAAATCGCATTATTTCAATAATTGAGGTACTACTACTATGTCGGTTAGAACGTTTTTCTACGTTGTCTGACGCCTATTCTCCACCTCCTTCGATCCTGACAATCATCTTCTGTCAGGTTTTTTTGACTCATTGATCTTTGGATTGACTGTTGCCATTCCAGTTTAGGACGCCCTCTTTTTCTGCGCCCTATTGGTTACCATTCTAGGACCTGATCCTGATGGTAATCTTTCGTCGTTCATCCGTTGTACATGGCCGTACCAGATCAGTTGTCTTTTAGTGATATCATCCGTTATGCTTCCCTTGATTCCCATTCTTTATTTTATGATCTCATTTCTTATATGGATGATTCTACAAAAATTGTGCTGTGGAGTGGGAATGCATATTTTTCAAACACAGACTGCAAATGAAGCATAGTTTTAGTTATAAGATTTAAAACGAAATGTTTTCTTTATGGAGCATTTGAGTTTAATGTATAAAAAAAATTGCAAGTTTATAATTTTTTTTATTATAAAGCAAATACCTCATTCCTCTGGTGTAGTCCCAAACCAAATATTAAAAACTCAGATTGAAAAAAATATCCTAATAAATAATATTTAACCAAGTCTTAACTATTTATCAAAAAATTGATAAAACTTAAGTTTGCAGTCATATTTTTGAAAATCCGAATTTACATCTCCGAAAAATTTTACAATTTTAAACGTGCTCCATTTTTAATAACACAATATTTGTGCCTACCACCGGTTAATTTCTAGAGAAAGAGACGGCCCTGGATATCTAATTTACTTGTGAGGGTGACAAGTTGTGACAGATAATGTCAACTTTAGTTTGGTTTAAGTTATAGATCTTTTTATTTTCGGCAGAAAATTAGTTTTTTTCGGAGAAATCAAAAAGGAACGGTTCAATTATCATTCCTCTGGTAAGTAAATATTCGACTGATATCAAGAGTAAAATTTTTTTGTTGATTGTTTTAAAATTATATGTATAGGAACTTTGTATATATAAAACTTAAGTTAAGTAGTCTAAATAGATTTTGATTTAAATTGGAAAACCATTAAAAAACTCATTCCTCTGGTACTCATCCCTCTGGAATTTTTATGCAATAATTCCTAAAATTCGGGAAAATAAATGTTTCTTAGCTTACACCTAATTAGTTACATAAATTTAAAAAAACAACATTATTTACTGTGCTGTACTGTTATTTAAAGGCAATGACCAAAAATGATATCTATATAGCCCACTTTTGGTAGAATCATCCATATGATCTGTTCTAGATATTCTCATTGATCTAATTAAGGTTTAGGTTCTTATTTAACTTACACAACCCTTGTATTTTCAGAATAATCACCAACGGCTCCCTCCCACGGGATAAAAGACACTTAGGACCCCCGTCACCCTCTTACTGTTCACCACCTCAGTCGCCGCTAGATGTCCTCCATAATGAGCTGCTGAAACAAACAAACCACTACGAAAATGTCACTTTGAATCATCAACAATCCGCAGGCGGTGCGGTTAGAAACGGACAGTACGAGAACGTGGATCTAAGGTAATTTATTTAACCTATGCTAATAAATATATTGATCACGGATTTTTCAAAAAAAGGGGCAACTCTTTTTGACAGTTGTTTTTTTCGTTTTAAATAAAAAACAATAATTTATTGTCAAGATTTGAAATTAGGGGCCTTTTTTGCCTTTATTTATGTGTTAAAAGCCTGTTTTGTGTTCTGTGGGCAAAATTAATCAAAAAGTTCTGAAAAAAACTAGGAAAAAACTGAAAAATCATTACCAGTGAAAAACCGCGAGGAAAATATAGGTTTAGGTCTGTGTACTGTGTACCTCTTCTTCTTTTTTACCTTCATAGCTCGCGGAGAAATGGCTAGAGAAGGTATTATTTTTGACGAATAATATTAGCTTACACATATACTATACTATAGTAGTGTGAGCTATGGTGATCCTAATTTTTTCGAGAAAAAAAAAGTTGCTCCGATTTCAAACATTTTTATATATCTTTGCGTTTCAGATGATTTTGAAACTTTTTCGTCGCGCCGTCTGTCTGTCTGTCTGTCTGTCTGTCTGTCTGTATGTCTGTCTGTCTGTCTGTCTGTCTGTCTGTCTGTCTGTCTGTCTGTCTGTCTGTCTGTCTGTATGTCTGTCTGTAACGACCAACGCGCATAACTCAAAAACCGCTAGGCCGATTCTAATGAAATTTGGTACCTAGACTGGGTCTTCAAATCCACCGAACACAAGCCAAGTAAAAGGGTGGGGGTAGATTTCAAAAATTGGAGTTTACGTGAAAATATGGTGTGTGTGGTATCAAACGAAAGGTAATTAAGTCCGGAGGTAAACAAAATACATTTTAGTTTTTGTTTTTTTAAGGGTGGGGGTAGATTTCAAAAATTTGAGTTTAAGTCAAAACATGGGTTGTGTGGTATCAAACAAAAGGTAATTTAGTCTGGAGTTGAATAAGATAGGTTTTAGTTTTATTAGCTCGCACATACACTATAACTATGGTACCTAGTGTGAGCTTAGGGGCCCATATATTGGCAGAGTATTTTTTTGAGATAACACTGAAAATGTGTCAGTTGGGTGTATTTGGACCTATCCTAGCAATATCGACGTGACGTATGTCTGTGTGTGTATGTCTGTCCGTAACACGATAACTCCTAAACCGCTGAACCGATTTTCATAAAATTTTTAGGTAAAATAGTGTACAATGCTCTTAACAGCTGATTAGATTTTGTCTAAAATCTATTAATCCTAACAACAGTTTTTTGACAGTTTAAATATTGAAAAAATGCAAACTTTTTATCAAAGCATTGCAACGAAATGCTGTTTTCGGAATATAGTATTATTCTCAATAATTTGTATTATAACCAAAAACTTTGTAAGTGCTTTGGGTTTTAAGACATTTATAAAAAAACAGTTTTTAAGGACTCTATAATAAGAACGTGAAGTTCAATTATAGTGTGCAAAAAATGGGTTAGGACGGTATCAGATTCGTCATAATTTATTTTGTTATTTTTTATACAGGGTGTCCCATAACTAAGGGGCCATAGGCCATCAAATGACAGATGAGGTCATGTTTGATAAAAAAATTGCTATAATGCATGGGTCAAAACTCTTTCTTTGTCGAGATACAGAGCATTAAAGTTGGCAACTTTTTAAACGTTTTTGATAATAACTTTTTAATAAAACGCAGTAAAAATATGAAATTGGGTAAAGTCGTGTATTAGAACAAGAGCAATAAATTGAAATAAAAATAATTTTAAAAAAAATTATCGGTCAATTTTTTTTAGAAAAAACAATTTTTTTTTGTATAAATAAACTTTTATAAATTCCATATTAAACGCAATGTTTTTTATATTTTTTGTTAATAAAAACAAGTCTCTAGCGAGACATAATAACAAAATATTATTGATATTTTTTAAAGGAATAAGTAAGCATAAATTAATTTTTTTAAATCTGTATCTCCTCAACTTGTAATTTTATCAAAAAAAAAGGAATACCACATTTTTTAATCACAATCAGCTGTGTATTCAGCTAGCTGTGACAGATTTAGCTCACACTACTACTATACTATAGTAGTGTGAGCTATAGTGATCCTAATTTTTTCGAGAAAAAAAAAGTTGCTCCGATTTCAAAAAATTTTATATATCTTTGCGTTTCAGATGATTTTGAAACTTTTTTGTTTCGCCGTCTGTCTTTCTGTCTGTCTGTCTGTCTGTCTGTCTGTCTGTCTGTCTGTCTGTCTGTCTGTCTGTCTGTCTGTCTGTCTGTCTGTCTGTCTGTCTGTCTGTCTGTCTGTCTGTCTGTCTGTATGTCTGTCTGTCTGTCTGTAACGACCAACGCGCAGAACTCGAAAACCGCTTGCCCGATTTTAATGAAATTTGGTACCTATGCTGGGTTTTGTGTCGAGATGGTCCCATTTAAAAATGAACAAAATCCACCAAACACAAGCCAAATAAAAGGGTGGGGGTATATTTCAAAAATTAGAGTTTATGTAAAAATATGGCGTGTGTGATATCAAACGAAAGGTAATTGCGTCTGGAGTTAAATAAAATACATTTTACTTTTAAAAAAAGGGTGGGGGTAAATTTAAAAAATTAGTGTTTATGTGGAAATATGGCGTGTGTGATATCAAACGAAAGGTAATTGAGTCTGGAGTTAAACAAAATACATTTTAGTTAAAAAAAAGGTGGGGGTAGATTTGAAAAATTAAAGTTTAAGTCAAAACATAGCTTGTGTGGTATCAAACGAACGGTAATTGAGTCTGGAGTTCAATAAAATATATTTCAGTTTTTAGTTATATTAGCTCACACGTATACTATAACTATAGTTCCTAGTGTGAGCTTAGGTGCCCATAGATTGGCAGAGTATTTTTTTTTGTAAAACCCTTTTTCCCCAAAAATCCTAAATCTTAAAAACAGATGTTTTTGACCCCCATGTTATATACACTTTTTTCTCGGTAATAACACTTTCTGCACTATGGCCCATAAGTTATGGGACATCCTGTATATTAATTTGATATAAATTAACCCTGAGTCTTTCAGTTATCGAAAGACACCCTATAAGTATTAAGGACGCCTCAATTTATTGCAGACATCAAGAAAGAAGTGTACAAACCAGACAAGAGAATGGTATCAGTTCTTACGAAAATGTTGTTCCGAGCGGAAACTCTCAAGGCAGCTATCCTTCGTCACCTCGCACAAAGATAAAGACCTTTGTTACAACGAATAAGTAAGCTATTGAATACTTTTTTAAAACATACAGAACAGATAGTATACAGGGTAAAACTGTTTGGTTTTCACTCTCTCCAACGTCGATCACAAGGATACGAATGATCCCCGTCTGGAACACGTCCTGACAATCAGGAACAGTGAGTAAAGACCAAACAGTTTTAACAAGTTCCCAACGAAAGCATCAAACCATCAGTATAATTCAATGCCGGTACGGGTATTTTCCCTTGGAGTAGTTGTTTCTGTTGGTTTCACACAGTATACAGGGTATTTCACGAACATCAAAACAGAGGCCTTTTTGGATATTTAGAGTGCGATTTTGGAGAAACGCACGGACACGTCAAATTTGTTTGCGAGGGGGACACTTTTTGGCTATCTTAAATTTTTTTTAGCACGAACCCCCTTCGAGGGGTATACTTTACCCCTATATTTTGAATAGGGAGAGTGGGTCTAGTGGTACCTTGTTTTACAACCGTGTAAAAATTTCAAAAATCTCTCCATCAGTTTGTCAAACTTTTAAATTTAACATGGACTGATAAAACAAAAATTTAATTAGAATTTTATATTTTTCGGATTTAATTTTTATTTTATCCATGTTGAATTTAAAAATTTAAAAGCAAATATTGTCGGGTACGATTTTATTTTAAATCGAACCCTTAATCGAGGGTACCGTTGTACATATCTTGTGTGTATAAAATAAATATAAAACAGTTTTAAAAACGTTACAAACTTTAATGAATACAAAATAAAACTCTATTGCAATTTACGAATTGTTACAAGACTTTTCTTATGACCTATAAAACGAACAAGACCCAAAATATTAAAATAAAACTTTAACTTACCAAAATAACAAACTGCAAAATATTCTTTAAATATAAAAATCCTATGTTTCTTTACTGACAATTAATTTTAGAGGTTTTAGTTAAGTTCAACAAAACTTAGAATGTGACTACCCACTTGTCTTCTCAAAGTTTGGGTTTTTATAAAGGGTAGGTTGGACCTAAATAATTCATTATCCCCTCTTTGAAGAGCTTGGAGGAACCAAGTCAGTGGCGTTGCTGATAATCTTAAAGTTTACTTTACATTCTAGCTAATAAGCTAAACAAGATAACCTAAACAAAAACAGAGATAAAATACATTTTATAGACAACATTTTCTTATCTCACAGTTTTTCCATGTCCAATCACTTTGAAGGGAAAATCCTCTCGCTATTTGCTGTATCCCCACGCTTAACAATTACAACTCCCACTCTTCACTTTTTTGTAGTTTTTCTCCCATCAACCACCTGCTATGTAGGTAGGCGGCAACCAACTGTTTACCATTTTGGAGGGAGGCGGAACCACTTTCTTATCTCAACAGAACCATAATTGCGTTTTTCGTTTTTCCAAGATGGTTTCGTACAGTGGCACAGTCAGGGGAAATTTACATTCCTGACAATATCTCAAAAATTCATCGATAGATTTTCGAAATTTTTACACGGTTGTAAAGATATTCAAGAGAGCTTCAAAACAAGGTATCACTAGACCCACTTTCCCTATTCAAAATATAGGGGTAAAGTATACCCCTCGAAGGGGGTTCGTGCTACAAAAATTTCAAGATAGCCAAAAAGTGTCTTCCGGTGTAGTGTGACTAGTATTGACTAAAAATTTCAACAAAACAAACAAAAAAATTGTTGTTTCGTTTAAAAATAAAACCTGTGTTGCACTGTGGACTATTTCAATTTAGTTAGTGTAAAATACTGAGCAAGACTTGATAAAATTACATCGAGATCTAATTCAAACTAACTATTAAAATTTTATGAACTTGCGAATCAAGTATATCCATAAAATCATTCAAATCAAGTATTGACCGTTAATATGGGACTTTATTTATTATTTCTACAGATCGCCCAAAGAAAGTCAAGAATCGTTAGACAATAAGTACGCTGTATTAGAAACCGAGAAAAAGCTTTTGAGAGAGGCGGAAATTGTTCTGAGGCAGAATCTTCATAATTTTAAAGAAGTTAATGGTAAGAAATAACTCCCCTAAAAACAATATTTAATATTTTATTTATTCCTTCGAATATTCAAAAAAATTCTGAGAGATCTAATAGAGAAGGATTTTCATGAACAAGAAGAAGAAGAGCAAAGTGGGTTTCGTGCAGGCAGATCTTGTAGTGATAATGTTTTTTGTCTTAAACAAGTAATTGAGAAAAGGAGCGCCAGAAATATAGAGACTCATGTTACCTTTGTGGACCTACAAAAAGCATATGATACCGTTCCAGTAGAAAAACTATGGACAGTGCTAGAGCAGACTAATATCAATCATACATACATAAAAGCGATAAAAGAACTATACAAAGGGTAAAAATCTAAAATTAAAATTGGAAATCGACTTTCAAAAGAATTCCTGGTAACAAAAGGCTTAAGACAGGGATGTTGTATTTCTCCAACTCTTTTTAAAATATATATCGCAGTAGCTCTAAAAAACTGGAAACGGAAAGTGCACGGCATGGGAATACAACTTAACGACCGATTTACCATATACACACTACAGTTTGCTGACGACCAAGTAATTGTAGCTAATGATAAAGAGGACATGGAGTATATGATGAGAAAGTTAATGGAAGAATACCAAAAGTGGGGATTAACAGTGAACGTGGACAAGACACAGTACTTATGTATTGGAAACGAATCCAGTGAGTTAGAACTACACAATGGACAAGTAATATCTCCATGCAATGAGTATGTATACTTGGGTGTCAAATTTGATAAGACAGAAACAGACTGTAAAGAACTGGAAAAAAGAATAGTAAAAGCAAAAAAGGTTATTGGATGTCTTAACAGTATTTTATGGAGCAGAGAGATAAAAAAGAATGCAAAATTTAACATATATGAAACAATGGTGAAAAGCACGCTGTTGTATGGAATAGAGACTTGTCGCGTAACAGAAAAATACAAAACAAAAATGGAAAGTGTCGAAATGGATGCAATAAGATCAATGAGAATATCTAGAACAGATCACATAAGAAATGAGATCATAAAAGAAAGAATGGGAATCGAAGGGAGCATAACGGATGACATCACTAAAAGACACCTGTATGGTACGGCCATGTACAACGGATGAACGACGAAAGATTACCAAAGCAGGTCCTAGAATGGCAACCAATAGGGCGCAGAAAAAGAGGGCGTCCTAAACTAGAATGGCAACAGTCAATCCAAAGATGAATGAGTCAAAAAAATCTGACAGAAGATGATTGCCAGGATCGAAGGAGGTGGAGAATAGGCGTCGGACAACGTAGAAAAACGTTCTAAACCGACTAAATAAAAATTTAAAAAAATATTCAAAAAAATATACAATAATTTTATCGTTACCTGAACCAAAACAAGTCATAGGTAATTGCATCTCAAGTAGAAAAAAAAGCTCTCTTATTTTCGTCAGTTATCAAAATTCAAGAGATGTTCTCAATTTTATTTTATTATAATAATAGTCCGCTATCAATGACAAAGCATAATATATAAAAATAATGAAAAATGATAACCATATTTAATAAAACTTATTTAACCACAGTTATTAATAATACCTATACAATACACATTATAACTTAAAATATTATGTATGCACAAGACATACACCCTTTCGATAGCTTTAGGCGCTGGTTAAACTTTTAACGCATTAAGGATAAAAATGGAAAATAACGCGAGAACCATACAAAATGTCGATTGACACCTACCTTGCTATTTCTCGGCGGTACAAATTCCATTCACTGGGCGCCCAGGCTTCTACCAGAGTTCTTGAGTTGATCGAAATCACTGTGAGGAGTTGAGGTAACGGATTGGAATGATTTTAGAATTGATAGATTGATAGATGGTACTAATTGCAAATTGATTGAATTGTAGTTTTGGAAAACGAGTAAAACACGCCGGTTTTAATATGGAGGCTACGATGATCTCTCTATCATCGTGCCGGTAATTGCGCACTTTCTATCCGCGCACCTTGCGGTGTCACGTGACAACCTGTATGGTTCAGTGCAACGGAATAATTAATATTTAGGAAAATTAACTAAGTATTATTTGTCTTGCACGTACATATTATACAATTGTTTACATTACCTAACCAGACTGAACCAAAACAACTGACAACTGTCATTCATTCTATTCTGAGAGCCTGTTTGTAGACAAACTTTTACCTAATTGGCTGATTCTACAAAATTTAAGTAATTTGATATCTCCCTTACTCTAACCAACGATTTTATTCGAAGCATACTAAATTCAACCAAACCCAATCCAACCAACGCAGTTCTAACCTCTTTGCATACTTAGATGAACGTAATTTTACCTAAATACAGAAAATGAGGGACAGGCGGCAACACTGGGATGCAATTCAAATATACTCGAGATGCAATTTGGCCATAAAAATCTCTACCTAATTTGCCATGTCACCTTTTTTATAGTACCAGAAAACCTCGATTCGGCGGACATGGAACCCAGAAAATCCACACCTACAAAATTCATATTTCCCATGGATGATGGCAATTGCAGCGATCCTACCAGCGAAAATCGTCGATCTGCAGACAGCAGGTATGTTTTTGTATTTTTCTTGTTGCCATTGACGTTTAGAACTTGAAATAGTATTTTATTCGTTTATCTAGATTTGTTTTGAAACTTTATGTAAAATAAAATTAATGAGTTGGAAAGAGATACAAAACATGTTTTCTTTTGCTTTTCTTTTATTTTAGCAGGGTCGCGTTGTTGTTTTCATTATCCCAAACATTAAGTTTCTTACTTGCTGTCAAATTTTGACATAAGGAAAGACATCTGACAGTTTTGACAATAATTATGGAACTTTTGTATTTACAGTTCTTTCCTATCACCTACATAAACCCGTGAGAAAGACCATGCAAATATAATCAATGATCCTGTACCCACACTAAACTCCTGAATTACCCTATCGGTTGAGAAAATAGTTTTATAGTATTTTCTTATAATAATAATATAATAAATTAATATCATAAAGAAACAGTAAAACCACTCACTCAAAAGTCACTAGCTTAATTTATCGAATCAGTCTGGTCCGCCATGTCTCTTTTGCGCTCAAGGTAAAAGGGTTGGAAAGAGATGCAAGCTGTGTGTGTCATTCTTAGTTGAGCTTAAAATAAATATTTACTACGCGGTATATTTTGTCAATGGCAAGGTTCTTGTCTCATTTAATCGAACGTATCTCTTTTGCCCTCAAAGGGGGAGAGTTTTAAAGAGATGGTAGCTGTCGCGACGTTTTAAGATATTGTCACGAGGGGGTTTTATCGTGACGTAACACAGTTTAAGTTAGGTGTAATGATTTTATTATAATACTTATATTTACTACTTACATTGTACTTAAATACATCTTGTCTACAATTCTTCTTGATACGCCAAATTTCTTATACTTTGACTATCGTACTACTTGTTCACTATTAACTAAGCCTGGGCGTTAGGTTCTCAGCTTACAACTAACTGCTAAACTCTTTTGGAGATGCTTTTATTACAAACCGTTTGCCATTGATAGGATATCGAGATGTGTTTTGTTTCCTGTATAAACATCATCGAAAACCCTTTAATCGCTTCTTGTTTATAATAGTTTCTGTACACAATTTATTACTCTTAATACAATTTGAACTATATACAGAAGTTCATTTCCTTAGATTGTTTAGGGTTAATGTGCACTTGCTTATAAACGTAACTTGTGTCATTTACATTTTCTATCCTGACAATATATTAAAAAAGGAAGAGGTATATTTGTTGCTCTAGATTTATTTGTTACATCGTTCTCTAGCGTGCCTCAAATAGATCGTGGGGTCAACAACGTAGAGACCGAACAAGCATTTTTAAATTAGAAGCAATTATGTGGCTCGCACTGCTATGACATCTCTCGCTGGCTTCCTCAACTGTATATATATATATATCAGTTTCACAACGTTCTCCGTCTTCCGATACCCAATCTCCACTCGTTTCTGTTTGCCCATAATTCATCATTTAGGCCTCTTATTCTTATTTCACTGTCTATTCCTTCTCTCCAGCTTCTCCTTGGCCGTCCTCGTTTTCTTCGGCCGGTTGGTTTCCATTGTAGTATTTGTTTAGGTAGTCTTTCATCATTCATTCTTTGTACATGTCCGTACCACACCAGTTGCTTTGTTCTTATATCATCCACTAAAGTACGTTCCCCCACTGTCATAATTTCTCTTATTCTTTG
Organism: Aspidapion aeneum; assembly: GCA_963576565.1. Classification (NCBI taxonomy): domain Eukaryota; kingdom Metazoa; phylum Arthropoda; class Insecta; order Coleoptera; family Brentidae; genus Aspidapion; species Aspidapion aeneum. Next base: position 9,897,555 of record OY755043.1, read on the forward strand.
ATTTCTCTCTCTCTTTCTCTTTTGGATTTCCCTGCTGCTCTTCTCCAATAGTCCATCTCCGTAGCGGAAAGCATTTTTTCTGTTCTATCCTTGATTGGCCATACTTCTGAGCCGTATGTATTAATACTTTTTACAATGGTGTTATATATAAGCTTTTTGTTATGTTTTGATATACTTTGGTCCCAAATTATTCCATTTAATAAAGTTATTGCTTTTCTTCCTTGTACGTTTCGATCTTTTATAGCTTTGTCTACTGTTCCGTCAGCTGTGATTTTTAGACCTAAGTATTTATACTCATCACAGGACTGAATTCGCTGCCCGGTATTTAAGATTAGATCCTGTTTCATTCCACCGATACATATATACTCTGTCTTATTGAGATTAACCTCTAGTCCCCACTTATTTTACTCTTCTATTAGTTTTTGTGTCATATATTCGAGGTCGTCATAATCCTGAGCCACTACTATCTGATCATCGGCGAAACATAAAGTATACAAGGTGGTTTCGTCCAACGGAATTCCCATGTTTTGGCATTTTCTCTTCCATACTTTAAGGACTTGTTCCAAGTATATCTTGAAGAGCGTAGGCGAGATACAGCAACCTTGTTTAAGACCTTTATTTACTTGAAAGCCTTTGGTTAGTTTTGCTTTTATTTTAACTTTTGCCTTACTATTGCGGTATAACTCTTTGATGCCTTAATCAGTTGTACGCTTATGTTTGTGTTTTCCAACGCTTTCCAAAGTAGATTTAGTGACATACTATCATATGCCTTCTGCAAATCGATGTAAAGCAGATGCAGCTCTTGTCCGTATGCCATTTTCTTTTCAATAACTTGGGTTATACAAAAGAGATGATCCTCAACTAGCGATATAAAAAAATCTTAAAAAGCAACCAGAAAGTGTCGTAAATCACGTAAAACAATCAATTTTTTAATAAACTCTTTTTTGTTAGACCTGACGACTCCTCCAATCTAACGCAGTACAGCTCGAACTCCTTCAACGAATATAATCGGGTCACGAGCGAAAGGGAGAATCAGGAACAAAAGAAAAAGATAGAACAACTAAAAAATGAGAAGAAAGACATCCTTGCTGTCATTTCGAGAATCAAGCGACAAATGGCAGAGGTTGAGATGCAGGAGGAGGAGTTACATAGAGAGGTATTGAAACACATCTCATTTGAGTATGTGAGGAGTCCACTAGGGAGCAGTAATCACAACTTGTTTCTAAAAAAAGTACTTTTAATCCTTTGTTTGTGCTGTATAAGCCATCAATCACACTTTTTTGTGTATCATGTAACTTCTTTTGAGAAGCCAGGAATAAAATTTACACAAAGTGTTTTGTATCCAGGGTACCAAATCTCTTCTGTTGACTTGTTAAATTCAAAGATTTCAAAATTAGTTTTGTACGAATAGATAATATATGTATCTAAAGAAATTATTTTTAGTAACAGTCTCTTCTGATTTCAGATTGAACTGGAAAAAGCCCTGATCAATGGCGAATATAAATCAAAACAACTGGAATTGGAAAAAATAGAAACAAAAAAGCAGAAGCTTTTAAAAAGGGCCCAACGTATTGAAGAAAGTATGGTAAGTACTTCTATATTCCTGTTTATTCTACCAAAACTATTTTTACGAGATTAGCGCATACATAGAGCCTACGTGTAGCTCCTAACATATTTTACTTTTTTTATTTAGGTTGACTGTCAGTTAAAACAAGAAGAAGATCAGAAGAAATGCAAAGACAAACTAACGGAAGCTCAAGAATATATGAATTTAGTCGACGAAAAAATGAAGAATGCTGACAAAGGCTCGCCGGAATATGAAGAAATATTTGAAGAATATTTGCAGGTAACTGATGTTTACTGGGACTTTACAAATGAGTATGACTTGTGATATGTTAACATGTTACAATGTTACAATCAATATTTGAGAGAGTTCTTGCTTTGTTTTTAAGCTAGTTGTGTGTAAAGGGACGTCACTAAATTGTGAAATTACGGTACTAAAATCAGCTAGGAGTAATATTACTCTCATCATAAGGATTTATCATGAAAAATTATTTGGTAAACTTATCACGTCCTTGCAATGCAACTATAGGTAAATTTAGTGGGAATAAGGACACTGTTGTTCTGGTAAATATACGTTTTAATCCATCGGTAACAACTCATCAGTAAGATAATTCAAAATACGGCACATTAATACATCACCAATTAAAAATTATTATTCTTTTCCCAATAAATAACATTTAAAATGACCTTATTAACAATATATAATTTTTTTTCCCTAAATATTTTTTTCTCTTTTAATGTATATGTAACTGATTTTTTTATTTATATAAAGAAATAATTATGGTTTGTTTTTCTTCTTCTTTTTTTTAAATAATATATATAAAAATTTTTATACAAAGGTTCAAAAAATTTTGTCACTATAGTAACTGATGGGTGGCTCAATAAAATACGCACAAAGAGATCAATCAGCTATTCATATAAAAACAATAATAATAAATAAAGCTTGTAGCAAGCCATAATCCCATGTAGAAAATAACAACAATGTACACATTATAAACCTATGTTAAAATTTCAAACAAAATTAAAAAGGACTGTTGAAATATTTAAATTTCCGTACTCACCCTTCAGACTAGATCGTACATTGGAACAACAAAAAACAAGAATTTAAGCACATCAGGAAAACAAACGGCACAAAATTTAAATCGAAACCCAACATTAATCTGCTAATTATTTATATTTTCTTTTGTTTTGTTTATCAGACAGGTTATATTATCGGCGGCAAAATTAGTCCGCATTGTTGTCACTATTCTGGATTTTCATTGTTCCAAAATATTAAAACAAATTAAAATTCTTTAAGTTTAAAGCAAAAGGCAACCTTGAATAGAGTGGAACTAGTCTAGTCTATCTGTCTTAATTGTATCATACTATATACACTTGTCCCACTCTAAATTAAATCAGTACCGTACACTACTAGTTCCACTCTATTCAAGGTTGCCCTTTGCTTTAAACTTAAAGAATTTTAATTTGTTTTAATATTTCGGAACATTGAAAACCCAGAATAGTGACAACAATGCGGACTAATTTTGCCGCCGATAATATAACCTGTCTGATAAACAAAACAAAAGAAAATATAAATAATTAGCAGATTAATGTTGGGTTTCGATTTAAATTTTGTGCCGTTTGTTTTCCTGATGTGCTTGAATTCTTGTTTTTTGTTGTTCCAATGTACGATCTAGTCTAAAGGGTGAGTACGGAATTTTAAATATTTCAACAGTCCTTTTTAATTTTGTTTTAAATTTTAACATAGGTTTATAATGTGTACATTGTTGTTATTTTCTACATGGGATTATGGCTTGCTACAGGCTTTATTTATTATTATTGTTTTTATATGAATAGCTGATTGATCTCTTTGTGCGTATTTTATTGAGCCACCCATCAGTTACTATAGTGACAAAATTTTTTGAACCTTTGTATAAAAAATTTGATATATATTATAAAAAAAAAGAAGAAAAACAAACCATAATTATTTCTTTATATAAATGAAAAAATCAGTTACATATACATTAAAAGAGAAAAAAATATTTAGGGAAAAAAAATTATATATTGTTAATAAGGTCATTTTAAATGTTATTTATTGGGAAAAGAATAATAATTTTTAATTGGTGATGTATTAATGTGCCGTATTTTGAATTATCTTACTGATGAGTTGTAATCTTTTTAGTCTGATGAAGACAAAAACCATTGTCGAAACGTTACCGATGGATTAAAACGTATATTTACCAGAACAACAGTGTCCTTATTCCCACTAAATTTACCTATAGATGAAAAATTATATTAGAAAATCATTGAATTTAAAACATGGCAACCTTGTCTGTATAACTAGCTAACATAATCTCATTTATTACATATCCCCAAAATTTCAGTTCTGGCTTACATATAATACATTTTTCCTCACTCAGAGTAAAGACTGCCTTCTGGACTCTTGGAATTGTATTCTGCTGCATTTCAACAACTTTTTTGAACTGTTTTGTGTAGATAAGCGTATCGTCGAGATATACAAATATGTAGCTTTTCAGATTCATCTCAATTAGCTTCTTAAACAATCTTTACCATACCGCAGACGCATTGCTTTGTCCAAAAGATATCCGGCAAAACTGGAAGAGACCATGACAAGGCAGTAAAAGCAGTGATAGGATGTGGCTTTTCTGCAACAGGAATTTATTTGCCAAAAAGCTTTAGGCTATTTAAGATCTAAAGTGCTGAAATATTCGGCATTCGTAGATTTATCCAGCTTCTCGGAAAAACGGAATCGGATAGGCGCCTTTAAATGTCGGTTTGTTGACTACACGGTAATCAATGCAAAATCCCACCCTTCTGACTTTTGGTTCATTTCAATCGGAGACGACAATGGAGAATTCAAAAGTTTAACAATTCTATTTGAAATGAATCTTAAGGAAAAACGTCCTCACTCCACAAATTTGTGGAGTAAGGACGTTTTTCCTTAAGATAGTTTTCAATTTGAAAAATGCTCCACGTAGGAGAGTTGGAATCACAATTTAACAATTCTTTCCGCTAACATCTGATCCAGCTCAACATTAACCTTATTTTGCAGTACAGATAAAATAGGATAACAGCATAGTAATTAGATTTGTAGCAACTTTGACAGAAATTAAATTATATAAATATATAAATAAAGATTAAATAGCTGCTAAGTTGTACTCAGCATCTAGAGCATTACGAAATCGCCACTTACCAGCTGGCAAACATAAATCTATATTTCTTTTGAAACCTTATTTTATATAAAATTAGTGAGTTAGAAACGGATCCAAGCACGTTTTGTTTTGATTTTTTTCTGTTTTGGTAAGGTCACGTTGTTGCTCTCATAAGTTTATCATGGTGTGAAGCGGCTTAGGAAAGAACAAAAAAACACTTATCTCTCAACTCAATAAGTAACTTCACTATACCTAAGACCAATTTGCTATTGTATTGTCTTATACCGCATGAATAAGCTCACATCAAGGGGCTGAACTTCCATAAGAAGATTAAAAACAGATAGAGTATAGCATTTATTAAAAAGAGACCGCGATATGCCCGTGTCCCGCAGAAAGCTTTGCAGCGTTGTCAAAGGTAACCTTGATAAATTACTACAGGCGCACGCGGTCGCTCTCATCAAGGGGTGGACACACTGAAACATGTTTTTAGTGCGAGAATTATTAATTGACTTGTCATCAATTCAAAATTTTATTCAATGTGAGTTATTTAGTTCCTAAAACACCTAGATCGGATACCTATCTCAATACACGATAACTCAAGAATACTTCAAACGATTTTAACCCAATATTATACACAAGTTTTATGTTTTATTATCAACTTTTCTTGTTGTATCGATTTTCGTTTAAAAATGTTTTTTTTCTATTTAAAAAATTTTTGCCCGTGGCGCATGTCGCCTGCGAGCATTTAAAGTAACATTACTTCAATATTTTCTGAAAATTTTAGTTTTTTGTTTAAAAAGCAGTACTACTCATAATTATGATATGTGTCTTGAAAAAGTACTAAATGAGCTCCGCGGAACTGCTTTTGAGGCTTAATACCACCTCTACCGCCCCCCCTAAGATTTCAACCACCCTCCCGCGTTCTATAACCACACTGTGGTCTACCATTACGTTTGTTAGGGTTGGACTAAAAATGCATTTAAAAAAAACCTAAAATTAAATAATAGTTAGCTTACCAATAGATTGGTAAACTGTGGTGTAAAAAAATTGACTTTAGTGAATGTAAAATGAAAATCAATAACAAGAATAACACTTTAAAATTTTGTTTGTTTGTACAGTCAGGGACTTAATAAATGGCCGCTGCCGTTTTCAGAAGAGCTTGGATAAGAATCCCAATACCGGCCGAGGTTATTGACCGGATTTCGTGGCGCGTCGTTTAACACATATAATTTATTCGCATTCCTGGCTTAAATTCAATCATGACAAATTTGGCTTCGGTCTGTATTCCGTTTGAATGTTCGGTTAAAAAAATACACATAATTGCGGAAAAAATTAGCTTTGGTCTGTAGTCCGTTTAAATGTTCGGTTAAAAAAATACACATAATAGTGATTTTTCAGGATTTTAATTTATTGTTATATTTTTTATTACATACTTACATAGAGTAACACAAATGCAACATGTTTGTATTCCTAGCTATTTTTAAAATGGTAAGTTTTAAAAGTGTAAAGCTAAAAAAATAAATACAAGCAAAAATTGGTTATTTGAGTAAGGGCGATTCGAAAACAGGTGTGAAGACGGCCTTTACTTTAAGCTTTGAATTGTTTTAAATGTGTAACTACCCCGACTTCTGGATGCACAAGAACACTATTTTTGGGGGTAGCTAAATAGTCCAGTCATTATAAAATTTTAGTTTGCATAAGGTGGTGTAGTCGCGATTTTGACATATGTTGTTGACCTTGGGGGCGGCCGGCTCCCGCCGCCATCTTGGATTTAGTGTGCATAAAAAGGGTATTTTTAAAATTACTTGGCTACTGCACGTTTAAAAAAAAAGTTTTAAACATAAGTTGAAAACAAAAAATTTCCTACAAAAACATTTTTGCAAGTTTATTTGCTTTTTCAGTGATTAAAAAAAATTATTAAAACATGTTCGCAACATAAGAATAAACGAGCATCTTTGAAGGGTATTGTGTATGTTTTTACCTTTTATAATTGTATTTTGTCTTAACTTTGATTCAGTTTTTTATTCTTTTAACTTTAAACTTTTAAAAATATTTATATGTATGTAACGGTTTTTCCATTTTCCGTTTACCCGTTTATCCGTTTACACGTTTACCCGTTTTCTGTTTTCCGTTTCCCGTTTTTACTTTTTCCCGTCTTCCCGTTTACCCGTTTAACCGTTTACCCATTTACTCGTTTACCCGTTTGTCCGTTTACACGTTTGCCCGTTTACCCGATTACCCGTTTACCCGTTTGCCCTTTTACCCGTTTGCCCGTTTACCTGTTTACCCGTTTGCCAGTTTACCCGTTTGCCTGTTTGCCCGTTTTCCGTTTTCATTTTCATGTTTTCCGGTTTTTCGTTTTCCCTTTTTCCCTTTCCCGTTTTTCCCGTTTTCCGTTTTTTGTTTTTGGATTTTTTCGAAAAGTAATACCTTTCGTTTCCGGTGGGCCATCCTTTATGTTAAACAATTAAAAAAGAATGTATTAATTAAAAATATCTCTACAAAGTTTGATCGGTCTTTAAATAAAAAGTCTGTATTAATCCCACCAGAATACACACATCCTATGCTAATAAACAAGAAATCAGCTAAAAAAAGAAATGTGTGTATTCAAAAAACGTATATGGCTTCGCCCGTTTATCGGCCAATATTCCAAATAGTTATTAATTTCAATAGCAAAAATTGCATTGCACAAAAGTGCCGAAAGAAAGCCGATCGACGTGGAGTCGAGGGAATAAAAGCGCGCGATACGAGTACAATAATTCATAAACTTCGCCCGGTATTGGGATTCTTATCCAAGCTCTTCTGATAACGGCAGCGGCCATTTATTAAGTCCCCGACTGTACAAGTAACTGAATTATTTAAATTTAGGAAGAAGCAGAATTTTAAGGTATTATTCTGGTTGTTTATCACCCTGTTTGATGAATGCACTTACATAAAACTAAAAAGTTGACCTTTCGCGAACCAAGTAGCGAAGTATACTGATATTTTCGCTAAACTGGCAACGTTGGTCTGTTCTCCCATTCAATCCTTATGGCCCATACCAAAATCGTACCTCTAGATAGCAGGCTGGCCACGCGGTGCGATATTATGAGGTAATGTAGGGCAGGTTTTTTTTTTATTTGTCAAACACACTGTGTTTATTGTATTACAATCTAGTCAGTAAGACTAATTAGCAATTTTGTTTTAACTTTATTTACTAGAAAAGTCAGATTTAAACTTAGGGTTCACTCAACAGTTCTCCCCGCTTTGTTTGGTCTGTAACTCACAATTGGGTTGTGTTTATAGCATTATTTTGGTTTATGTAATTCACTTAGTTTACTAGCTCAAACGGCTTCACTCTTTTTAGTCTTCGAACTAGCATAGTATTGTCTAGTGAATTGCTTCCACATTCACATGCCGATGGAGTCTATCTTCATGGCTTTTTGCGTCCTTTTTTATAGTCTCTGCTACAGTTTCGATTTTTAGATCTCGATGAAGGTCACTATTTCGAACGTACCAAGGTGCATTCACAATGTTTCTTAATACTTTATTTTGAAATCTCTGTAAAACTAGAACGTTACTCTCTTTAGCACAACCCCATAGTTGAATACCATATGTCCATACTGATTTCAGTATTTGTCTGTAAAGCAGTAACTTATTATGAATTGTTAAATTGGACTTCCTTCCAATTAGCCAGTTCATTTTTCTATACCTTATCTGAAGTTCTTCTTGTTTTTTCTTAATATATGCTTTCCAGCGCAATTTGGCATCAAGTGTCATACCTAGATATTTTGCCTGATTTGAATATGGTACGGGAATGTTGTTAATTGTTATTTGTATGTGATTTATATTTTTGTTTGTAAAATCAACATGAATTGATTTGGTTTTATTTAATTCTATTCGCCACTTTGTGGTCCAACTGCGAGCTTCTGTGACTGCATCCTGAAGTATCATCGGCAAATGTTGGGCAGGTTTTGATCAATGACTGACAAAACCAATTTTTGCAGGCTCAAGAACAACTAGATAACGAACGAAAAAACTTCGAAGACCTCGAATTCCACCACTTAGAAGAGGAGGCTGATTGGCTGGCTAGTCGAGAAGAGCTCCAACGGGAAATCGTCGATTTGTCCAACAAAATCGAACACACCAGGATGCATATTCAGGATCTGGAACACCAGAAACACAATACGTCCAAAACGAATTCAAAGGAGTACAGAAATATCGAAAGGCATAAAATGGAATGTATGGTGAGTTTTTTTGCGTTCTTCATTAAAAACTGTAAAATCCAAAGGGCTTTTTTATACATCCGGCTCGAAGGACCTAATAGACGCGGACAAAGGAAAAAAATCGGCAACACGCTAGAAGCTTACCTTCTTTCATCCAGCAGCAGTTCCAAACATCACTTGCGGCCGCGGCCTTTCTTGTGGTTGGAATTTCTGTCTTAAACTTAAAACACGTGTGACTTCTTTCAGTGTCTTGTTGGAAGTGGTTCTTCATTCCCCTGTCAAACAGGGTGGCGCTTCAAACTCCCACCGTGTACAAAAGCGCGCATGATTTTTGCCAAAATGATCAGGTGATCAAAAAGAAAATAACTTTCAACAAAGAGAGAAATTATCACCTGATCGGAATTTTTTCCAAACAAGGAGTTTCTTTTTTTGAAGGTTTTTGCTAAAAGCCCAAAAATATCAAAACAAACTTTAAGGTTAGTTTTTTCAAAAAATTCAAAATAAAACAAAAACAAAAATAACTGGCAGCAGTAAACATGTATTTTAAAAAATAAAGATAGAGTTTTGTTTGCAAAATTGGTGATAAAAGCATCTTCTATTTTAGATTTTCATGAAATAAGAAGAATTTTTAACATTTTTAGGTTATAATTCAAACAAGTTTAATGGCTAATCGGGCAAAAAGGAGTTTTTTGTTTCCCTTATATTTTTCCGTGGGTAGCTTGAAAGCTTAACCTCACGGGGGTCCAAGATCTAATGGACACCTAATAAGTAATTGTTAGTATTATTTGGCTTAAAAATTCCGTTGATTGACGCTCACTGTCTTGATGACGGGTAAAAATGCAAAATGCGTTGATCCGGCCTGAAAAGACAAAGAGCTGTCGTAGGTCACGGACTATAGTTGTTTTCTTTTATTTGCATTCGATCTTTTCATTGATCGATATTGTATAGCAGTGTTTTCCCTGCTTTTGGTTTTTTGTTTCTCTCGTATCTCGGTAGATGGCGCCTCTTGCTATAGTTCGCTCACTAATTACATTTAATTAGAGACAAAACCGTCTGATTAACTTCGCAAGATTTGTCACTTGACCAGCAGTGTTCTGAGGAGTCCCATAAGGACGAAACGGTTAACTGTCAACACTTATTAGGTGTCCATTAGATCTTGGACCCCCGTGAGGTTAAGATTTCAAGCTACCCACGGAAAAATATAAGGGAAACAAAAAACTCCTTTTTGCCCGATTAGCCATTAAACTTGTTTGATTTTTAAATTCACGGGTACGAAATTCCACGTTTGTTATTTTTAGGTTAGATTGGAAGAAATCCGTAGCCGTCTACAGTATATCGATGCAGAACTCACCGCGCAGATGCAGAACACCGACCCGTCCGACCGCGAGTACTCCAGCGACGACAGCGACATAAGCGACCGTTCGAAGGAACTAGACCAGCAGCTGTCAAATAAAATGTCAGATCTCAGCGTTTCGATGATCGTGCAGAGCAGTCGCATGGTGGAAGAGGAAAACGAATACAATATGTCGCAGTCTTATAATGAGAAGCTGTTCCAGGAGAAGTCCGTGTTGGAAGGAGCAAGTAAGAAAATGTTATTTCTTATATATCTTTAGTTTCAGGACCAGCTGCGAAAAGCAGTTGGGTGTTTTTTTTTTATATATTTTTTTTTTTTTTAGGTTTAATTCTTATTCAGCCTTATAAAAAGCACTATGCGTTTACAATTAATTTAGCTTTACCCAAAAAGTACGTGTAGATTTTCTACGGACGCGAACAGTGTTACCGTCCATTGAGTGAAGGTGGGGAAGGAGAGAGGGAGGAGGGAACTAGTAAAATGTTGTCGAAAAAAATCTCAAAGTGTGTTCCGAAAGAATTTTTGAAATCGCTCTAAATTTGTGAAAGGTATAGCTACAACCACAGAAAAAAAAGCTGCGGTTCGGTCTGCGTGGCTACCAGAAGCCCAACTGCAATGCTAAAGTCTGGAACTAAGTTTTCTCGTTATATTGATCACGTCCGAAAAAATTTTAGTTGATAGTAGTTAAGCTCTGTGCGAAGAGATGGCGCTGGATGCGGAAATTTCGGTCGGGCGGGATTGATTCAAAAAGGACCAATATGTAATACGCCCGAAAAATAAAAGAGTTCAAAAGGGCCAGTAAAAATTATTGCGATTTTTTGTCCTTTTGAAATCATTTTATTTTTCAGTCGCATTGTGATCAAGACAATTAAACTTTTTATGTTAAAATTATGTCTGAGTTGGTCCTTTTTACAAAACCTTTTTTTTTCTATATTATTATAAAAGGTTGGGTAAAAAGACAAAGGAAATAATTAAATATATAATTTATTAAAAAAACAGAATAACTGAAAAGTGGAGAAGACAGTTTTAAAGTTATTAATTAAATTCAAATGTGTAAAAATACTTAGATCTAGATCTCTTTTGTTTTGATTCCCATTTGTTAAGAGCTGATTCCTTAAGATAATCTCATTGGCATCACCTGCTTCATAGCCAAGGTTCATTTCATCCTTTTCTGAAAATAAAAAAGTGGTAATTAGTAAAAATGCCCCTGTAAACAGTATTTAAATGTTATTATAGAAGATTTTTTTAGGAAAATTTGACCTGCTTATTATGTGTCTTACACAAAATATGAATAGTTCCATAAAAACTTCCATCAATTCTCATGTGCCAAAATCATGAGAATTTACAAGATTTAATAGAAATTTTATGTTTGTGAAACATATCTTTTAAATCTGTTACTTTTGTGAATTGTGAAGAATCATAAACCAAATATATAGTACGTACTAACAAGATAAGATTGTATTGATTTTTCCCGAGGTTTTTCCAGAATTGTGAACCAGTTTTTAGGCAGGATAGTTTTAAATCTTAAACTTATTTTAGTCTTAACTGTTTCTCTTTATCTTATCAAAGTAACAGTAATAGGGATCGCTAAAGAGCTGGGCAGATTTAGTTGTAAAGCATATAACTACTAGTACCTAATTAAAACTAATAATTACTAGTAGTTATTAGTTAATTAAGTGGACTATATTTTTTATTACAAAAGGTACTTACAAAGTAGTTAAATATTTATAAAAAAGTAGCTAAAAATAATTGAATATAACTACTTGGAAAAAAAAAAGTTACTTTTGTAGGATGTCGCAGATTAAGTGTGCACTATATTGCGAACTTCACTTTTATTGGGGCTACAAGCTTAGACCAGTGGTGCATAGGAACCTTTCTGTTTACAAAATTCTTTGCTTTCATCTGTGTAAAAATATACAGGGTTTTCCTTAAAAAACACCTATCTCCAATTAATAGTGATGTTAGCAATAATGCTAACATAATCTAGTACACCCAGTATAAATTAAGAATAAATTTATGCAAAAAATTAGGACTTGGAAGATTGACAACAAGGACTAGGTAACCTTACAGCAAAATTTCAATAATTACTTATTTGTTTAATTGTATAATTCCGATGCCATGTCATTTCAAAACCAAATTGCTACAACTAGGCTTACCTGCATTGTAAAGTACATCTTTTTTAGACCAAAAATCATCCATTATGAAGCCTTATGAATTTTTCTTTGTTTACCGATAAATAACAAACACGAACAACTAAGTTTTTTATGAAATTTCACAAAAATAACAACCAAAAGTAACAAAACACTTCCTTTAGGATGCCATTAAATTTTTTTGACTGTCACGTCACGTCAACAATCTGTGACGCAAGGCGATCAATAGTTTAAGCTATGCTGGTTGCCAGATGTGTAGATTTCAACGTCAACGCCATAGACATTATTATTAGACACACCGCTATATAAACTTCCGATTTAAACTTAGGTTTAAGAGCCTCCATTAGAGAAAAACAGCTGCTTAATTAATTAAGCTATGGCTACAACTATTACTAATAAGGAGGGTGGGGAGAGGAAGGGGAAAACTAGTAAAATGATTTTCGATAAAAGTCTTAAAGGTAAAGCTACAAATATTACTAATAAGGAGGGAGGGGAGAAGAGAGGGAGGGAGAAACTAGTTATTGTTGGAAAAAAGTGTTCAGGCGTGTGCAACAGTTAGTGCTATAACTATTACTAAACAGGATAACGGGGAGGAGAGAGGGAGAGGCGGAGGGGGGGGGGAGTAAGTAAAATGGTGTTGGAAAAAAAATCTGAAAGCGTATGCAGAAAGAATTTTTGAAATCTCTCTTTCTTTGATAAAATTAGAGGACATTTGCAATAAAAATGGTGTTGGAAAAAAAATCTGAAAGCGTATGCAGAAAGAATTTTTGAAATCTCTCTTTCTTTGATAAAATTAGAGGACATTTGCAATAAAATCGCCTGAAATTTAAATAATTTGTATGCCTTAAAGCCTACATCATGTGACAAAATAACGTCTGAAGACCGCCATGTTGATTCCTCTTTAAAAAAATATAGCCTATAGCACCTTTGGGATCAGTAGCAATTCAACGATACATTTTTTGTCAAAATCGGTTTAGCCGTTTAGCGTCTAGCGTGACACAAACATATTTACTTACATACACACAACAATCAAAAAACATTACCCTTCCTTTCGCCGTGCTGCAGTTGCAAAAATTTAACATTTGCAATAACATTTAACGACTTTTTCTTATAAGATTTTTTCTACTCGCCTGCGGTAAAGTACCCTTTACCCCACTCATGTAAGTGCCGTAAAAACTACTTTTAGCTGTGTCAAAATTGTTATGACAGAGATTTAATTAAACCTAGTGTGCAGTAAAAAATTTTTACCACTCTTCGTGGTTAACGACTCGCCCGAACTCCGCTTCGCGTCGTCTGCGGTAAGGGAGTTCCGCATTTGTTACGTAAGTAGCTGTAAAATATCTCAAAAATTGCAGCTCCATAAAATCACACAGGCACTCGCCACAAAAAATTAAAATTTTATGTAATATGTTTTTTTTTTTTAATCAAATAACAGAGATACAAAAAAATGTAAAAGCGATTGATTCTTCACATCTTCAAGAGTTCAAGCCATGCAAGACTAGGTTAAGAATAAGTAAAATTTATGGCAACACCAGCGGCTTGTTTTTAGGCATGATTGTCAGGATCGCTGTATTTTAATAAAAGGTAGAATCGTCTAATCTGTTCTTTGAGCCACTAACAGCAAAATAATTTTTATTTTGTACCTGGAAACAAATTATTTTCAATTTTTAAAAAACACTGTAATTTTAATTTGTAACGGTTTTCTAGTCTCTGGCTTACGCTGGCGTCTTTTCTCTTTGTCTAGAGCGTTTAAAGCACAGTTTTCGTCTTTCTCTGCATAGCCTCATGCTTGGACCAATCTCAGTAATTTCAGCTCCATAAAATCACACAGGCACCCGCCACAAAAAATTAAAATTTTACGTAATATGTTTTTTTTTTAAATCAAATAACAGAGATACAAAAAATGTAAAAGCGATTGATTCTTCACATCTTCAAGAGTTCAAGCCATGCAAGACTAGGTTAAGAATAAGTAAAATTTATGGCAACACCAGCGGCTTGTTTTTAGGCATGATTGTCAGGATCGCTGTATTTTAATAAAAGGTAGAATCGTCTAATCTGTTCTATGAGCCACTAACAGCAAAATAATTTATATTTTGTACCTGGAAACAAATTTTTTTCAATTTTTAAAAAACATTGTAATTTTAATTTGTAACGGTTTTCTAGTCTCTGGCTTACGCTGGCGTCTTTTCTCTTTGTCTAGAGCGTTTAAAGCTCAGTTTTCGTCTTTCTCTGCATAGCCTCATGCTTGGCCCAATCAGCGGCAAGCTATGAGTGCCTACAAAGCAGGGTGATTTTCACTAAGACAAAAAAAGGCGTTAGAAAGCATTCTTCAGTGGGTTTCCCTACACTTCACTTCGTTTCATTTAGGAGGGTTTTTTTTCAACTGGAGAAGTGTTAAATCAAATAACACAGATACAAAACATGTAAAAGCGATTAATTCTTCACATCTTTAACAGTTCAAGCCATCTTGTCATTGTCACTGTTGATACATTAATACACATAATTCGCAATAAGGACACTGAAACTAACACAAAAGTGGTAAAAGTACCGTCCAGATTTATAAAAAGTTTTTAAAGGAATATTGCGAGGACATAGTCAAAAGACCAAAAGAAAAAATAAGTTTGTGGGCGAGTTCTCAATAGGGGGATGTTAGTAGCTCGCATACTTTTCAGTGAATTTTCTATTTTTGATATGTCATTCTTATTTTATGCGATGCTTATTGAATTTTACTTGTTGGTTGATATAAGAAATCATTCAAATACAGGAAAAACTGCTATCGATATACACCAAAATAATAAAGTCCCAGAAAAACTCCCAGGTCGCTTGTCCTATAATACCCACAGAGAAACTGTATTTTTTAACATAATTTTATCTTATTTTTAGCAAAACGTTTCCCTAGCCAAGACGATATCGACAGAATAAGCAAGGTGACATCAGACACCCCCATAATAGAAGAACGAGAATCTCTAGGACGAAAAACGATCGAATCACTAAAAGAAATCGATAGAATACGTCATTTGCATTTATGTCAACAAGGTATGGTATTTATCTTTTATCCAAATGTATTTTTTTTGCTATAATTTTCCAAAAGGAAATTTACCATGTTTATACCATTTGCCAGACATGAAAACTCAATTTCAATGTTTTTCGTGACATTCAATTATATAAACAATGTGGGAAAATCATACATTACTATTCAACTTTCCTCTATAAAACTGTAAAAGTAAAGACTAAAATAGGAATAACAAAAATAATTTTACATTAATTTAAAATCATGACAAAATGTAACATTTCCTCAGTTAAAAAAACCCCCCTAAATAAAACGAAGTGAAGTGTACGGAAACCTTCTCAAGAATGCTTTTTAACGGCCTTTTTGGTGAAAACCACCCTGCTTTATAGGCACTCATAGTTTGCCGTTGATTGGTCTAAACCTGAGGCTAAAGCGCTATACAGAGAAGGACGAAAACTGTGCTTTAAACGCTCTAAACAAAAAGAAAAGACACCACCGTAAGCCAAAGTTACATATCAAAATTACACAGTGCTTTTTTTTTAATTGAAAATAATTTGTTAAATTTGTTTCCAGTTACAAAATATAAATTATTTTGATGTTAGTGGCTCAAAAGACAGATTTGCCGAATACATCTTTTATTAAAATACAGCGATCCTGAAAAGCGTGCCCAAAAACAAGTCACTCTTAATGCCATAAATTTTACTTGAACCGAACCCAACCTAAAAATGTTAAAAAGGTTAAGAATGTATCCAGCGCATCTAGTTAAGTAGTTTACAATCGAAGGGTGTTAGTTCTACAGTTGCATATGGATGATTCTACCAAAAGTGGACTATATGAATATCATTTTTGGTCATTGCCTTTAAATAACAGTACAGCACAGTAAATAATTTAGTTTTTTTAAATTTATGTAACTAATTAGGTGTAAGCTAAGAAACATTTATTTTCCCGAATTTTAGGAATTATTGCATAAAAATTCCAGAGGGATGAGTACCAGAGGAATGAGTTTTTTAATGGTTTTCCAATTTAAATCAAAATCTATTTAGACTACTTAACTTAAGTTTTATATAAACAAAGTTCCTATACTTATAATTTTAAAACAATCAACAAAAAAATTATACTATTGATATCAGTCGAATATTTACTTACCAGAGGAATGATAATTGAAGCGTTCCTTTTTGATTTCTCTGAAAAAAACTAATTTTCTGCCGAAAATAAAAAGATCTATAACTAACTAAACTAAAGTTGACATTATCTGTCACAACTTGTCACCCTCACAAGTAAATTAGATATCCAGGGCCGTCTGTTTCTCTAGAAATTAACCGGTGGTATTCCCAAATATTGTGTTATTAAAAATGGAGCACGTTTAAAATTGCAAAATTTTCCGGAGAAGATGTAAATTCGGATTTTCAAAAATATGACTGCAAACTTAAGTTTTATCAATTTTTTGATAAATAGTTAAGACTTGGTTAAATATTTTTTATTAGGATATTTTTTTCAATCTGAGTTTTTAATATTTGGTTTGGTACTACACCAGAGGAATGAGGTATTTGCTTTGTAATAAAAAAAATTATAAACTTGCATTTTTTTTTATACATTAAACTCAAATGCTCCATAAAGAACACATTTCGTTTTAAATCTTATAACTAAAACTATGCTTCATTTGCAGTCTGTGTATGAAAAATATGCATTCCCACTCCACAGCACCATTTTTATAGAATCATCCATATATTATTTTTTTTTTTTTTAATCTATTGTTACAACTTATCTGTTTTTGTTAGGTTCCCAAGTAATAGAACACGAAAGACAGCGAATGAACGCCCTGAAACAGAAAGTGCAAGAAGAGGTCAAGTATCAATGGGCTCAACAACAACGTCAGGATTCGCCATCTTTGATCTTGATCGAAGTCAACGGACATTCCAATGGGTAAGTGTGGTTTGACGTATTTTCTTTCATCCCTATGTTGAGCTAAGGTCACTAACAACTTTTAAAAAATTATATAAAAAGGGGGATTATTTATCACCTCTTTTGAAAGTTTTGAAATCGATTCAGTTCTTTAGGAGATCTATCTATCTATCTATTAAGCCTTCTTCGATTCATCTTTGGACATAGGCCTCCCCCCAACATCTTCTACTCTTCTCTGTCTCTGTGTTCATCCATCTGGTCCCCGCATGTCTCTTCAAATCGTCCGCTCATCTCATTTGGGGTCTTTCCCTACTTCTTTTATTTTCCCAGGGTCTCCAGTTTACAATACATTTGTTCGATCGATTCTGTCTGATATTATGACATCCCTTACTTTTGTTTTAT
Source organism: Aspidapion aeneum (assembly GCA_963576565.1). Classification (NCBI taxonomy): domain Eukaryota; kingdom Metazoa; phylum Arthropoda; class Insecta; order Coleoptera; family Brentidae; genus Aspidapion; species Aspidapion aeneum. The sequence goes on from OY755043.1 coordinate 9,915,290, forward strand.
TTCTTATCCATTCATTCCTTTTTCTATCTGTTAGCTTTACATGTAACATTTATCTTTCCATTGATCTTTGGGCTTTTTTTACCTTATTCATGTTTGATTTTGTAATCGTCCTGATCTGGGATCCATATGTGAGCACAGGAAGAATACATTGGTTATACACTTTCGTTTTGAGGTACTGAGGATATTTTTTATTTTTTAATATGTAGCCTAATTTACCGAATGCTGCCCATGCCAATCTTACTCGTCTCTTGATTTCAGCCGTTTGTCTTTAGGAGATATGGGCATTTTAGCTCACACTACTACTATAAGTAGTGTGAGCTATGGTGATCCTAATTTTTTCGAGAAAAAAAAATTTGCTCCGATTTCAAAAATTTTTATATATCTTTGCGTTTCAGATGATTTTGAAACTTTTTTGTTTTGTGTTCTGTCTGTCTGTCTGTCTGTCTGTCTGTCTGTCTGTCTGTCTGTCTGTCTGTCTGTCTGTCTGTCTGTCTGTCTGTCTGTCTGTCTGTCTGTCTGTCTGTCTGTCTGTCTGTCTGTCTGTCTGTCTGCCTGTCTGTCTGTCTGTCTGTCTGTCTGTCTGTCTGTCTGTCTGTCTGTCTGTCTGTCTGTCTGTCTGTCTGTCTGTCTGTCTGTCTGTCTGTCTGTCTGTCTGTCTGTCTGTCTGTCTGTCTGTCTGTCTGTCTGTCTGTCTGTCTGTCTGTCTGTCTGTATGTCTGTCTGTCTGTCTGTCTGTCTGTCTGTCTGTCTGTCTGTCTGTAACGACCAACCCGCATAACTCAAAAACCGCTTGTCCGATTTTAATGAAATTTGGTACCTAAGTTGGGTCTTGGGCCGTGATCGTCCCATTTAAAAACGAACAAAATCCACCAAACGCAAGCCAAATAAAAGGGTGGGGGTAGATTCCAAAAATTAGAGTTTATGTGAAAATATGGCGTGTGTTATATCAAACAAAAGGTAATTAAGTCTGGAGTTAAAAAAAATGAATTTTAGTTTATTTTTAAAAAAAGGGTGGGGGTAGATGTCAAAAATTAGAGTTTAAGTGAAAATATGGCGTGTGTGATATCAAACGAAAGGTAATTGAGTCTGGAGTTAAACAAAATACATTTTAGTTTTTTTTAAAAGGGTGGGGGGTAGATTAAAAAAATTTGAGTTTAAGTCAAAACATGGCTTGTGTGGTATCAAACGAAAGGTAATTGAGTCTGGAGTTGAATAAAATATATTTCAGTTTTTGATTATATTAGCTTACACTATAACTATAGTACCTAGTGTGAGCTTCTTTTTTTTTTATTTAAACAAGAAGGAAGGGATGATAAATTTGAATAAAAATTCGTCCTAGTTAAACAGTATTACAAAAAAAGTGTATGATATTGCTGGATTCAGAAAACATTTCTGTTTATTCTTGAAAAATCAAGGGTGTGTCACAATATAAAAAAAAGATAATTCATTGACATTTGCAAATGAATTGAAATCACTATCGTGTTATCTAGCTTATCTTGAATTTATAAAAACAAAAATAAACATTTCTAGTAAATTAAACAAGTGGTCTGAAAGCTACGACTAAAAACAAATAATTTTTTTATTGGATTTATCGGATTTAGTGTTATCTTATCAAATAACATCAAATCATACTAATGAACATATTGCAACTTGATCGGTGGGTGTCTAATGGATTTGACAGTGTACTTTTTGAACCAACCCGTTTCGGTAAGATTTTTTTTTTCGTCAGAAAAAAAAAAGAAAAACTTTTTTCAGTTCAGTGATTTCCCATAATTATATTGTTCTCTTTTCCTTTTGATTTTTAATAGTGAGAAATTAAATAAAATTTTGGTTTCATTTTGTTTGTTTTTGTCGGCGACTCAAATTATTTTAGTATGCTATTCCATTTTTGCTTACTTTACTTTTTTTAATTTAATTTTTTTACCTTCCCAACCCGCGCAGCAATGGCTAGAGAAGGTATTATTTTCGACGAATTTTTTTTTATTAGATAACGCGGAAAATGTGTTTTTTTGGAGTATTTTGACCTCTCAAGTAACATTATTACCACTCAAGGTTTTATTAATTTGGTTCCTAGGTTATTTAGAGGGTGCTGTTGTGGGTTTTAGGATCAATTTGGCTACATAACGGTAATTTATATTGCCAATTACTTAAAGGGGTCTTATACAACCAAAAAGTGATTTATAAAGGGAGTATAATAAAACTGATATTCCTTCTGTTCCTTTTAGATACTTTTGGTTTTATTGATTTCTGATTTATAAAGATGGTCTTATAAAACCATTTTACCTAAAGTTTTTAAAAAGAGATAAATATAAACTTTGGTCATTTAGTTTTTTTCATTACTTTAGGTCATCAGTAAAGTGTTTTATAATAGAGCTAAAAGGTTATCTTATATCCTTTTGTTTTTATAGTTACCAGTAGTTTAAAAGTAAATATGATTAGATAGGCGGCCATATAGAACCTAGTTTCCTTAAGGTTTTTAAGAGTGGTAAATATAAACCTTAGACTTATGGTTTTTGCCATTACTTTTAGGCATTTTAAAAAGGTTTTATAGGAAGGCTTAAAGGTAAACTTAATTCTTTTGTATTTATAGTTACCCACAGCTGTATATTAAATATTATTTAAATAGGCGGCCATATAAAACCTTGTTTCCTTAAGGGTTCTAACAGAAGTAAGTAAATACTTTCGTGTTTTATTTTTTTTACGTATTTCTTGTAAAAATAATAAATATACCTAGGTACAGATTGGTACCTACCTATTGCAAGATTGATTGTTTAAAGCCCAATAATTAATAATTGTTGAGACCTTATCTAGGCCTGGGTAGGACACCCAGGCCTAGATAAGGTCTGTTTAGACGGCCAATATAAGAGGTTACCCTCCAACCTGCAGGCACAATGAATATCATTGCACTGTCCCTCTCGATTGTGTCGAAATTGCACGATAAAAAACATTTAAAAGTGTTGAATTATACGGTTTTAAAAACAAATACAAAAAATTTAAGTGAGGTTATGTTGACTATGTTTACTTTGTTCTTTTTTGTTGGTTTCATAAGGGCACTCAAAAATCCTTGTTGCGATACAGTAACAAATAAAACCAAGTGACCACTATAAAACCATAATGGCGTATATAAATTTATTTAAAAAATATTGTAGAGAAAATATTTATCTAGTCGTTTTAGCAGTGTTTTTTAACAACAAGTTTACTTTAATTTTGATTTATGTAAACCAAACAGACTTTTTTAATGGTGAATAGTCTAAATGATTTTTTTTTATTTTAAATATTTGTTATTTTGTTATCAAAAAACTATTAAAAAACATTCTTGAGCTGGCGCGCTTGTTTTGAGAGCTTTTCAGATACGATTTTATCAGAAAAATAAATCTGGCAGGCAATTTGATCATCAAAAAAAAAACGACAAACTCGGTATATTTTTATGTGATAAAATAATTTTGGGACTCTAACATTTTTGGCAATTTTGTGACCTAAATATTTTATATAGCCATTGTGAATCTATTTATTTATTTATAGGAAAACTTCTTTACTCTAAAGGTATTATCGTATTCAACAGAATCGCCAGGATACCAAATTACCAAATCTAGTTTTATAATAGGATAGAGGACATTTCTGAGTTGCTTTTAGAACCTGGCATTATAGCTTTAGGCTCTAAAAGGTTCTATACTGGTGGAACCGCTAGAGGGCGAAGCTAGAGTTTATTTCTTATGGTTTTATAGTGATTTTAATACATAGGTTGCCACCACCAATTGGGGAGTCCCATTTAGGAGGTCTAAGGGGTATATAAGGGTAATGGGAACGTGCTAGCGACCAAACATTGAAACTAATGGTTTTAAGGAAAGGCGCTGGCAACCTTTTAGCTTCTGCTATAAATAAAGAAATGTTACTTGGGCTATCTTAGCAATATTGTCGTGATGTCTGTCTGTGTGTGTGTGTGTGTATGTGTATGTCTGCCTGTAACACGATAGCTCCTAAACCGCTGAACCGATTTTTATAAAATTTTCAGGTAAAATAGTGTTCGACACTGTAACGAACTGATTAAATTTTGGTCAGAATCCAATAACGCTAATTACAGTTTTTTGACAATTAAAATATTTTAAAGAATGCTATTTTTTTAACGGAGCTTCGCTTCGTAAGAGCTTTCGTTTCTGAAATATTTACAAAAAACTGTTTTCGAGGCTGATAGACCCACTTTCTTTATTCAAAATATAGGGGTAAAGTATACCCCTCGAATGCTTTTATATTCCTTTTATTAATACCTTGGAGTAATAAATATATTTTATTACCCTAAGATTAATACCAATATATTTTTTCAAATTATTTTGTTTTAAAAAAAGTAAGATTTTTTTGATTTTCCTTTGCTAGATAAAAATTAAAACAACACAATATTTAAAAGATCATGTCATCTATTTTTATTTTCGACATCCTTTGATACATTTTGCCATTTCCATTTCACTTAGTAACTGTACACTCTTTTATAAAAAAAGAACCTTTTTAAATCTTAAATTCGTAGACGAAAAGATGTCAGTCAAGGCGACTCAATTTTTACATTTTTCAGACTCTAAAAAATAATATTTATTTTGGCTGTCCGTTTAAAAGACATAAAAGCATGTGTGCTATTGCAATATACAGGGTTTTGTAAATAAGTGCGTTTCCGTATATTTTAACCAAGGTCTACTGCTCTTATTATTATTATTTTTTTATTTGCCAAACACACTGTGTTTATTGTATTACAATCTAGTCAGTAAGAGTAATTAGCAATTTTGTTTTAACTTAATTTACTAGAAAAGTCAGATTTAAACTTAGGGTTCACTCAACAGTTTTCCCCGCTTTGTTTAGTCTGTAACTCACAATTGTGTTGTGTTTATAGCATTATTTTGTTTTATTTAATTCACTTAGTTTACTAGCTCAAACGGCTTCACTCTTTTTAGTCTTCGAACTAGCATAGTATTGTCTAGAAGCTGAATTGCTTCCACATTCACATGCCGATGAAGTCTATCTTCATGGCTTTTTGCGTACTTTTTTATAGTCTCTGCTACAGTTTCGATTTTTAGATCTCGATGAAGGTCACTATTTCGAACGTACCAAGGTGCATTCACAATGTTTCTTAATACTTTATTTTGAAATCTCTGTAAAACTAGAATGTTACTCTCTTTAGCACAACCCCATAGTTGAATACCATATGTCCATACTGGTTTTGTCTATAAAGCAGTAACTTATTATGAATTGTTAAATTGGACTTTCTTCCAATTAGCCAGTTCATTTTTCTATACCTTATCTCAAGTTCTTCTTTTTTTTTCTTAACATGTGCTTTCCAGCGCAATTTGACATCAAGTGTTATACCGAGATATTTTGCCTGACTTGAATATGGTACGGGAATGTTGTTAATTGTTATTTGTATGTGATTTATATTTTTGTTTGTAAAATCAACATGAATTGATTTGGTTTCATTTAATTTTATTCGCCACTTTTTGGTCCAACTGTGAACTTCGGTGACTGCATCCTGAAGTTTTTCTATGCATTTTTCAATAGATTTTTCTACCGTCAATAAACCAGTATCATCGGCAAATGTTGCTAAGTGACAATTTTCTGACTTTGGGATATCGCAAATGAATAATAAGTATAGATAAGGGCCTAGTACGCTACCCTGGGGCACACCTGCTTGAATTTCTCTTAAATTTGAGTATGAGTCTTCCTGTTTTACTCTAAAATGTCTATCAGATATGTATAATTCCAAAATATCCGAATATTGTTTTGGCAGAAACCGTTTTAGTTTAAAAGTAAGGCCTTCATGCCACACTTTGTCAAATGCTTGTGCTACATCCAGAAAAACTGCAGAACAAACTTTTCCCTCTTCTAGTGCTTTTTCTATTATATTAGTACTTCTGTGTACTTAATCTATCGTGGAATGCTTGACTCGAAAACCAAATTGATGAGATGACATAATTTCTTGTCTTTCTATGATGGGTTTTATTCTTTTAAGCAATAATTTTTCATAGAGCTTGGATATAATTGGCAGCAAAGATATTGGCCTGTAAGATGACACCTCATGGAGCGGTTCTGCAACTTTCCACAGTTTAGGTACATACCTAAGCCTAAAGGACGCATTAATTAGGTTGCATAGTTTTACGATAGCTTTTCTGGGGAGTTGTTTTATGACTACCCCGTTAATAAGAGAAAAAAACCTTAAAACTTAGCATTTTAGACCGGGTTTAAGTATCTAGTCTATAGACTTGATACCGACCGGTTTAAATGTATTTTTTTAATACAGATCAAATAACTGCAAAGATTTGGTTCACCCTAATGTGCAATATGATAGTAAGTATTTCTCAGTGAGTTTCATCTCATGTAAATTCAAACTAACTTTAAGAAAAAAAGAAAAACCACATAAAATTTTTGTAACGAATTGTCATTTTTTGGAAATTTAGTTCGTGCAGTCGTAGGATTCCCGTTAAAAATAGTCTCAACTTGTAGTACCACCCCTGAAGGGTGGTTTAAAGTTCGAAAAAGAATAGAAATAATCCATAACTGATAAAAAACTTTTATACAAAAATTTTCAAAGCTAAATAATACATAAATAACTTAAAACTATATCTGTAGATGCATTACCGTATCAAATACGTATCAATATTTAAATATTGTAAAAAGCACAAGATATATTAAAATCCGTTTTCAATTATACCTCCACCAAAAGAATTGAATAACGGTTTAATCATCGCTAACTTGTCTAAAAAATTAACATGTAAAATATAGCGGACAGCTGACACTGACTTACACCGTTTTTATTGGACATCTCCTAGTGACATTTAGAGGTTTAAATATGGCTACCATTTTTAAACCAAAATATTATATTCTTTTTATTTATTTCCAACTTTTGTGTGGAAATATTGTCTTTGTTACAACGAAAAAAGATGACCCATATCGCAGGGTATTTTTGAACAATTTATATAAATACTAAAAACTATTGCATTCACGAAAAAAATAAGTTAAACCTTCAACTAAAATTTAGACATGTAGACCTAGGATTGTAGCACTTAGCAATGTAAACCCTTTAGTAAATACTGATGTACAGTTTTATTCTAAACTAGTCAGGAACTGTTACCTAACATAAAAAATGAATATCGCAAAGTTACAAAAATTACAAATATGGCAAAACTCTTACAGTTCGGTTCAACAACAACCCTATATATTAAAATTTAAATAAATAGATCATTTTTATGAATTTAAAAATATATTCAGTCGACATTTGGTCTAACAGTTGTTGAATTTTAAAAATCTAGTTTGACTGATTAACAAATAAGCACTTGTCATACGTCCTTATTGTTTATTTAGTTTTTTTAGATGCAAATATTTCAAAAACTACCAAATTTAGAAAAAAAGTATAATATATATAGGGTACTCAGTAGGAGTTTTACAACGTGTGTGTTTTTCTATAACTTAACGACATTCATTTGTTTTGTTAGACAACATTTTCTAATGGTTTAGGAAAAACTCTATAACTAATAAGGATAAAAAGTGCCACTTTTATTCCTTGCTCGATAATACAATATACAGTTGGATCCATATGGAAATTTTTTTATTTTTAAATTTAGGAAAATATGTTATTCTTTATAAAAAGTTCTGCATGTTGTAAAACCTTAGCTAGACATACTGTATACTATTTTGCACTTTAAGAGAAAACAGTATACTCATTTTGAGGATAAAAATCTCACATTTTATCTTCGAATTTTATTTTAAATAAATTAAAAAATCTGATATTTTGGAAATAATTTGTAGTTGATATTGTCATGGATTAGTTGTTTTATAATCTGGCTCATGTTCGAACTGATTATCTGATGTGATAGTAATTTTTACGACGCCAAATTTTAAAATTATAAAAATAGTAACAACAGGTGGATTTAAGTAAATTACGTCTCAAAATACGTTATACAAACTAATATAATGTATACAAATTGCAAATGTGAACACAATTGACTTGGACAAATCGAAATACATGCTTTTACATTAGAAATATTTTAAAATTTTGAGTTTATCCAAAAATATAGATTTTGCAAAAATAATGGTTATAAAAATAAAACTAAAAACAAAACAATATTTTATTATGATTTTCATTGACAATTTTTTTTTCTTTGCAGTGATTCCAACTCATTTAAGTCAGAAACACCGAGTTCCACTCAAGACGAAAATAATTTGGTAAGTACTCTTTTGCTTGTACTAGGTTAAGAATAAGTAAAATTTATGGTAAGCGACTTGTTTTTAGGTATGGTTTTCAGAAACGCTGAATTTTAATAAAAGTTTTATTCGGCTAATCTGTTTTGTGAGTCACTAACATCAAAATAATTTTGCCCTACTTGTGATAAAACCAGCAAAAAATAAGATTTTGCTTATTTTATATCCTACATTCCTTAAAAAACTCAATACTTCCTTCCCCGTGATTTTTTTCACCAGTTGTTTTAAATAAAAGATTTTGACTGGCATTTTAAAATATACATTTTATTTTTGTAATTTTATTTGAGATCTTGCACCTGTCTTCTGTTTGCAACATCATTATTTTTAATTTTTTCAAAATAACTAGGTTAGCAGCAGAAAAGCAAAATGAGATCAGCCCCATATCTCTTGCCAAACTAGTAATAAACAAGAGAGATATGTAGGTTACTATAACAGTATTTTTTATGGAAGTAGGCAATGTTACTTTTTTATAACTTTACATTTATAGGGCAGGGAAGGAAATCTAAATTTTAGTGTTTTAAAATGGTTTCCTCTATTTTTATCATAGTTCCTATCAGTCTTCCAAAGCTCAGCTCTCTAGCTTTTCTGGAAGTGGGCAATGTTACTTTTACATAACTTTAAATTTTATAGGGGAGGAAACGAAATTAAAATTTTGGCGTTTGAAAATATTTTCCTATAGTTTTAACACATTTCCTATCAGTCTGCCAAAGCTCAGCTCTCTAGCGTTTCTGGAAGTGGGCAATGTTACTTTTACATAACTTTACATGTGTAGCGGAGGGGAGTAAATTAGATTCCCGGACTTTTTTGATTTTTTCCAAGGGTTTGGTCATAATTTTTATCAGTCTGCCAAATTTCAGCTTTGTAGCATATCTGGAAGTACAGTATAATTTTGATGATCTATATATGAGTGAGTGAGTGGCAATTTCGACATTTTTTGAAATTTCGTAACTACTTTACTACTCTATGGAAGTTCATGAAACTTGAAGGGGTTCTTAACTCTATGAAGATCCACGACTGTGCAAAGTTTGAGTTTCGTAGCTTATTCCGAAGTACAGTTTCAGATAGGTCAAATATGGGCTGAAATGTTTCAAACAAAGATGGTACAACAATTTACGCGAACTTGGCGGGGCACTGCCGTGCCCCCAGATTTTGTCTATTATTTAGTTGTCGTGTTTATAAAAAAACATACCGTTTTGTTTTGATGCATATAAATTATGGAATAATAGTTTCTGCTTTGGATTTAAGAATGGGAAAAACACTGTCTTCGTCAGAAAATAGTAATAATAACACATGTTTAAAATTATAATAATAACCAATGAAGTTCAATAACAAAAAATATTTTTGTTAGATATTAATTTATTACATACATAAAATTTTAGGAAACATTCTCCTCAAAAACCATGGGTTTTTCCCATTTTCCTTTTTGCATATAAATTAGTCTTGAGTTTAATTTTTTAAGTATAATCATAACTTCCAGTTCGTTTAACCGAAAATAGCTTACTTTATGGTTTGACGTTCCTGTCATTACATCGTTATTGCGTATTTGTCAGGATACAGGATATTTTCAACATCCATTGAGGATACCAACTGCGGCAAAAGGCGCTACGAAACTCAAACTTTGCACATTCATAGACCTTGATAAATTTAACAATCGTTTCAAGTTTCATGAACTTCCATAAAGCAGTAAAGTCGTTTTTTAAAAAACGTCAATTTTGCCACTCGCTCACTCATCAAAATTTTACTGTACTTCCAGATATGCTACACAGCTGAAATTTGGCAGACTGATTATGACCAAACCCTTGGAAAAAATCAAAAAACCCCAAAATTTCCATTAACTCCCCTCCCCTATACATTTAAAGTTATGTAATACATGTATAGTTATGGATGATTCTACCAAAAGTGGGCTATATGGATATCATTTTTGGTCATTGCCTTTAAATAACAGTACAGCACAGTAAATAATTTTGTTTTTTTAAATTTATGTAACTAATTAGGTGTAAGCTAAGAAACATTTATTTTCCCGAATTTTAGGAATTATTGCATAAAAATTCCAGAGGGATGAGTACCAGAGGAATGAGTTTTTTAATGGTTTTCCAATTTAAATCAAAATCTATTTAGACTACTTAACTTAAGTTTTATATAAACAAAATTCCTATACTTATAATTTTAAAACAATCAACAAAAAAATTATACTATTGATATCAGTCGAATATTTACTTACCAGAGGGATGATAATTGAAGCGTTCCTTTTTGATTTCTCCGAAAAAACCTAATTTTCTGCCGAAAATAAAAAGATCTATAACTTAAACCAAACTAAAGTTGACATTATCTGTCACAACTTGTCACCCTCACAAGTAAATTAGATATCCAAGGCCGTCTCTTTCTCTAGAAATTAACCGGTGGTATTTACAAATATTGTGTTATTAAAAATGTAGCACGTTTAAAATTGTAAAATTTTCCGGAGAAGATGTAAATTCGGATTTTCAAAAATATGACTGCAAACTTAAGTTTTATCAATTTTTTGATAAATAGTTAAGACTTGGTTAAATATTATTTATTCGGATATTTTTTTCAATTTGAGTTTTTAATATTTGGTTTGGGACTACACCAGAGGAATGAGGTATTTGCTTTGTAATAAAAAAAATTATAAACTTGCAATTTTTAGCTCACACTACTACTATAAGTAGTGTGAGCTATGGTGATCCTAATTTTTTCGAGAAAAAAAAAGTTGCTCTGATTTCAAAAATTTTTATATATCTTTGCGTTTCAGATGATTTTGAAACTTTTTTGTTTTGCTGTCTGTCTGTCTGTCTGTCTGTCTGTCTGTCTGTCTGTATGTCTGTCTGTATGTCTGTCTGTAACGACCAACCCGCATAACTCAAAAACCGCTTGTCCGATTTTAATGAAATTTGGTACTTAAGTTGGGTCTTGGGCCGTGATGGTCCCATTTAAAAATGAACAAAATCCACCGAACGCAAGCCAAATAAAAGGGTGGGGGTAGATTCCAAAAATTAGAGTTTATGTGAAAATATGGCGTGTGTGATATTAAACGAAAGGTAATTAAGTCTGGAGTTAAAAAAAATGAATTTTAGTTTATTTTTAAGAAAAGGGTGGGGGTAGATGTCAAAAATTAGAGTTTAAGTGAAAATATGGCGTGTGTGATATCAAACGAAAGGTAATTGAGTCTGGAGTTAAACAAAATACATTTTAGTTTTTTTCAAAAGGGTGGGGGGTAGATTAAAAAAATTTGAGTTTAAGTCAAAACATGGCTTGTGTGGTATCAAACGAAAGGTAATTGAGTCTGGAGTTGAATAAAATATATTTCAGTTTTTGATTATACTAGCTCACACTATAACTATAGTACCTAGTGTGAGCTTAGGTGCCCATAGATTGGCAGAGTATTTTTATACATTAAACTCAAATGCTCCATAAAAAAACATTTCGTTTTAAATCTTATAACTAAAACTATGCTTGATTTGCAGTCTGTGTTTGAAAAATATGCATTCCCACTCCACAGCACCATTTTTGTAGAATCATCCTTATGTAAAAGTATCATTGTCCACTTCCAGAAACGTTAGAAGGCTGGGTTTTGGCAGACTGATAGAAACTATAATAAAATTATTTTAAAAAATTAAAAAGACCTAAAATTTTAATTTACTTCCCTTCTCTATACTGCCGTCCTAAGCCTAACCCCCGTATTTGAAAAAAATCCAAAAATGCGATTGTTGGTTAAGACAAATTATAATAATATACTCTATTGTTTATACTAATGTAACCAATCGAAAAACTACAAAAAGTATTTAAAAAGTCACTTAAAATTTTCTTTTTTCCATAAGACACTATGTATTTTCAAACATTCAAACGCGATTTACTCCATTTCATATAAAATTCAAATACGGGGGTTACGCTTAGGACGGCAGTATACATGTAAAGTTATGTAAAAGTAACTTTGCCGACTTTCAGAAACGCTAGAGAGCTGAGCTTTGGAAAGCCGATAGGAACTATGATAAAACTGTAAAAGAAAATTAAAAACCCCAAATTTTAATTAACTTCCCTCTTCTATAAATGTAACGTTATATAAAAGTAACATTCTCCACTTCCAGAAACGCTAGATAGCTGAGCTTTGGAAGACTGATAGGAACTATGATAAAACTATAGGAAAAAAATTAATAACACCAAAATTTTTATTTAATTTCCTCCCCTATAAATGTAAAGTTATGTAAAATTAACATTGCCTACTCCCAGGAACACTAGAAAGCTGAGCTTTAGAAGGCTGATAGGAACTATGATAAAACCATAGGAAAATATTTAAAAAATCTCAAAAATTTTAATAAGGCATTGCAAAAGTTTTGAACAATATTTCCCATATTTTACTACTCTAAAACTAAATATTATCCAAATCCTTTAAAAAAGGAGTGAAATCAAAACAAAAACAATTCATGTAAAAAAAGCCAAGTACGCGAAAGTAGTATTCCGTAAAAAGAATTGAGATAAATATAAAGCCAAGTTCTCCAATGCAAATTTCAAAATAAAAGGTTCTTACGAGTTTGGAAATGTTGCTCGAAACTTGGCTATTACGGCTGCAAATGACTCTAAGGCACAGTGCTAAATTGAACATAAAGAAGTTTGGCTGGAATAGCAAGGTTTAAAAAAACATTTCCAAACTAATAAGAACCTTTCAAATTGTGAAAGGCTTTCGCGGCCATCGTCCAATGGTGGGTGTGCTTTCGGGCTGTTCGGCCGTCGTCGTTGGAAATTCGTTCTCGACGTTTCGCCAACTCGAGTGGATGGCATCTTCAGGAGATGTTGACTGTTTGTCGGCTTCTCGAAGACTGGTGGTTAGTCTGTCGCGGGCGCAGGTTATATACGCTATGGTGTGCGGGGCGTATATCAGAGCTGGTCGTTGATTGGTCACTTTCCCGAGATTCAGTTTTGTTGTAAGCGAGCCGTTTAGTGTTTTTAAGAACCGGTACCCATGTTCTGTTAATTTGAAGAGTTTCTTCAGATCTGTTGAAGTTCTGCTGGTGTTTATGAATTTCGATTGCTTCTCTATAGAGTCTTGGATAGTATGTAGAGGAGATGCAGAGAACTTGTGTGTCTTCGAATTTTATTCGGTGGTCTTCATTGTTTAGTGTGTGGTCTGCAACTGTGGATTTTTCCGTATTTCCGAGTCGACAGTTGGCTTTGTGTTCTTTGATTCTTGTGTTTAGGGACCGTTTGGTTGTTCCGATGTAGACACTTCCACAGGTACAGGGAATGCGGTATACCCCCGAAGAACTTAGTTGGTTCCTTATATCCTTCGCAGATCTGAGGTGGTTCTGGATCTTCTTAGATGGCTTGAAGATCGTTTTTATGTTGTGTTTTCCCAGAATACGTCCGATCCTATCCGTCACTCTAGGGATGTAGGGCAGAAAGGCTCTTGAAGTAACTTCGCGGTTGCTCAGTCCACCGCTACTGTTACTTCTAGTACTCGGCTTTGGTCGTATACATTAATCTATGTCGCTTTGAGTGTATCCATTTGCTACGAGGGCGTTTTTAAGATGGTTTAGAACCTTTCATTTTCAAAATTGTATTGGAGAACTTGGCTTTACTTTAATCAATTCTTTTTACGGAATGCCACTTTTTTACATGAAATGTTTTTATTATGATTTTATTAGTTTGGAAAAGTTTTCTTAAACTTGAGACCATCAAAAAATTTGATAATTGGGCCTTTTTTTAACCCTAAGCCTAATCGATAAAACGCACTACCTTTTTGAGAGTGTAAAAATTTGAAGAGTTGCTTGTTGTTATGTATGTTTTAAATGGAACACCAAAAAGTAATAATTATATTTTTTTATCCAGAAATAGATCTTGGCACTTACACAGTGCATATGTACATCCGAGTTACTTAACTGTGACATCTAGTGCACATTTAGTTTTGAAAATAAAGAGGTTTTAAGTGTGTGAGTTAAGATCTTTTTTAAAAATAAATAATTGCTCCAGGAAGGAAAAGATAAATTAAATGACGCGTAAAAGTTTCTACTCTGATGGGTACTTTAACGCTAAAATATAGTTAAAGTTTTTGATGTTTTGTGTTTATTTTTGCTGACCAAGTTTTATAGCCAAATATAAAACAGAGCTCTTATTTGACAGATTTTTTTTAGTGGTGAGCATTAGCGGTAGTTTTGTATAGGGTCTCCCACTATTAATCAAGCGCGAATCTTTTTTTTATTTTTATTTGTCAAACACACTGTGTTTATTGTATTACAATCTAATCAGTAAGACTATTTGGTTTTAACTTAATTTATTAGAAAAGTCAGATTTAAACTTAGGGTTCACTCAACAGTTCTCCCCGCTTTGTTTAGTCTGTAACTCACAATTGTGTTGTGTTTGTAGCATTATTTTGTTTTATGTGTAATTCATTTAGTTTACTAGCTCAAACGGCTTCACTCTTTTTAGTCCTCGAACTAGCATAGTATTGTCTAGAAGCTGAATTGCTTCCACATTGACATGCCGATGGAGTCTATCTTCATGGCTTTTTGCGTACTTTTTTATTGTCTCTGCTACAGTTTCGATTTTTAGATCTCGATGAAGGTCACTATTTCGAACGTACGAATGTGCACTCACAATGTTTCTTAATACTTTATTTTGAAATCTCTGTAAAACTAGAATGTTACTCTCTTTAGCACAACCCCATAGTTGAATACCATATGTCCATACTGGTTTCAGTATTTGTCTGTAAAGCAGTAACTTATTATGAATTGTTAAATTGGACTTCCTTCCAATTAGCCAGTTCATTTTTCTATACCTTATCTCAACTTCTTCTTGTTTTTCTTAACATATGCTTTCCAGCGCAATTTGGCATCAAGTGTCATACCTAGATATTTTGCCTGATTTGAATATGGTACGGGAATGTTGTTAATTGTTATTTGTATGTGATTTATATTTTTGTTTGTAAAATCAAGATGAATTGATTTGGTTTCATTTAATTTTATTCGCCACTTTGTGATCCAACTGTGAACTTCGGTGACTGCATTCTGAAGTTTTTCTATGCATTTTTCAATAGATTTTTCTACCGTCAATAAACCAGTATCATCGGCAAATGTTGCTAATTGACAATTTTCTGGCTTTGGGATATCGCAAGTGAATAATAAGTATAGATAAGGGCCTAGTACGCTACCCTGGGACACGCCTGCTTGAATTTCTCTTAAATTTGAGTATGAGTCTTCCTGTTTTACTTTAAAATGTCTATCAGATATGTATGATTCCATAGCGCGAATCTGAGTGAAAATCTACGGGGGGGGGGGGGGTAATAGTCGACGAAAGAATTTTATTTTTATATAATTTTTACCTTCCTAGCCCGCACAGCAATAGCTAGAGAAGGTATTGTTTTCGACGAAATTTTTTTTTGTGATAACGCCGAAAATATGTTATTTGGGTGTATTTTCACCTACCCTAGCAGTATCGTCGTGATGTCTGTATGTGTGTGTGTAACTCTGTCCGTAACACGATAGCTCCTAAACCGCCCAACCGATTTTCATGAAATGTTTAGGTACAATAGTATTCGATACTGTAACGAGCTGATTAGATTTTGGTCGAAATTCATCAATGCTAATGACAGTTTTTTGACAGTTAAAAAGTTTTAAAAATGCTAACTTTTTAATGGAACGTCGCATCAATATGCGGTTTTCGGAATATTGTAGCGCACATTTTTTCAAAAATTTGTGTTACAACCAAAAACTTGGTAGGAGCTTTCGTTTCAGAGATATTTACAAAAAACTGTTTTTAAGTTTCATATATAGTAGGAGTTTACTTGGAGTGTGCTAATGGGTTAGGAAGGTATTAAATCCGTTATGGATCGATTTATTTTATAAAGAATCAAACTGCCAAAATGATTTTATCTGTCACTTTTAGCTTTTGAGATATTACGTAAAATGTTTCTTTTTTATGCAATCACCCACCCTCTTTTTTCTTGGATTTTCAAAATTAGCGTAAAATTTCCTTAAAAATGACGTACCACACTTAATAGTTTTTAAACCAAGTGTAACTTTTTTGAGTCTTAGTGTACTTATCCTTGTAAATCTCGTTCCGAGAAACAGTTTTAGATGTATTTTTACAAAAAAAAAAATAATAAAATTCTGACATTTGCGAAATTATTGCCAAAAATTTTTACATGCTTTTAAGACTCAGTGATTCGTGTCCTCGGCTATTTACGCCAGTTTTTGACGTAAACAAATAATCATGTTATTAATAACAATTTTTGATTAATAAAAGTTTGATGACATTTTGTGGGAGTAAAACATTGTAAAAAGATTGTGAAAATTTTATGTGTGGTCGTAAAATTCGGAATTAACTTTGTTGCATTTGGTTCATTGAAAAATAGTAGTTTATGCAACTAGGGACTAAACAGTGATTGTATTTTTCGGTCTGGTATTTATTGTGTAACTTTTTTAAGCCTTAGTGTACTTATAAATACCTTGTAAATCTCGTTCCGAGCAACAGTTTTTAAGATATTTGCATTAAAAGATTCCACTGCACGTATTTGATGTTTGTGACGCTCTGTTTATTTTCATTTACTCTGAAATATTTTCACGAGATTTAAATGTATTTTTACAAAAAAAAATAATAAATTTCTGACGTGCGAAATTATTGCCAAAAATTTTTACATGCTTTTAAGACTCAGTAATTCGTGTCCTCGGCTATTTACGCCAGATTTTGACGTATACAAATAATTATATTATTAATAACAATTTTTGATTAATAAAAGTTTACATTTTGTGGGAGTAAAACATTGTAAAAAGATTGTGAAAATTTTACTGTGTGGTCGTAAAATTCTGGAATTGTTTTTGTTGCATTTGATTCATTGAAAAATAGTGGTTTATTTAACATGGGGCTAAAACAGTGATTGTATTTTTCGGTCTGGTATTTATTGTGTAACTTTTTTGAGCCTTAGTGTATTTATAAATACCTTGTAAATCTCGTTCCGAGCAACAGTTTTTAAGATATTTGCATTAAAAGAGTCCACTGCACGTATCTGATGTTTATCACGCTGTGTTTATTTTCGTTTACTCTCAAATATTTTCACATGATTTAAATGTATTTTTACAAAAAAAAATTCTGACATGTGCGAAATTATTGGCAAAAATTTTTACATGCTTTTAAAACTCAGTCATTCGTGTCCCCGGCCATTTACGCCAGTTTTTGACGTAAACAAATAAATATATTATTAATAACAATTTTTGATTAAGAAAAGTTTGACATTTTGTGGGAGTAAAACATTGTAAAAAGATTGTGAAAATTTTACTGTGTGGTCGTAAAATTCGGGAATTGACTTTGTTGCATTTGATTCATTGAAAAATAGTAGTTTATGCAACCAGGGGCTAAAACAGTGATTGTATTTTTCGGTCTGGTATTTATTGTGTAACTTTTTTGAGCCTTAGTGTACTTATAAATACCTTGTAAATCTTGTTCCGAGCAACAGTTTTTAAGATATTTGCATTAAAAGATTCCACTGCACGTATTTGATGTTTATCACGCTCTGTTTATTTTCGTTTACTCTCAAATATTTTCACGTGATTTAAATGTATTTTTACAAAAAAAAAATTCTGACATGTGCGAAATTATTGGCAAAAATTTTTACATGCTTTTAAAACTCAGTCATTCGTGTCCCCGGCCATTTACGCCAGTTTTTGACGTAAACAAATAATTATATTATTAATAACAATTTTTGATTAAGAAAAGTTTGACATTTTGTGGGAGTAAAACATTGTAAAAAGATTGTGAAAATTTTACTGTGTGGTCGTAAAATTCGGGAATTGACTTTGTTGCATTTGATTCATTGAAAAATAGTAGTTTATGCAACCAGGGGCTAAAACAGTGATTGTATTTTTCGGTCTGGTATTTATTGTGTAACTTTTTTGAGCCTTAGTGTACTTATAAATACCTTGTAAATCTCGTTCCGAGCAACAGTTTTTAAGATATTTGCATTAAAAGATTCCACTGCACGTATTTGATGTTTATCACGCTCTGTTTATTTTCGTTTACTCTCAAATATTTTCACGTGATTTAAATGTATTTTTACAAAAAAAAAATTCTGACATGTGCGAAATTATTGCCAAAAATTTTTACATGCTTTTAAGACTTAGTGATTCGTGTCCTCGGCTATTTACGCCAGTTTTTGACGTAAACAAATAATCATGTTATTAATAACAATTTTTGAATAATAAAAGTTTGATGACATTTTGTGGGAGTAAAACATTGTAAAAAGATTGTGAAAATTTTATGTGTGGTCGTAAAATTAGGAATTAACTTTGTTGCATTTGGTTTATTGAAAAATAGTAGTTTATGCAACTAGGGACTAAACAGTGATTGTATTTTTCGGTCTGGTATTTATTGTGTAACTTTTTTAAGCCTTAGTGTACTTATAAATACCTTGTAAATCTCGTTCCGAGTAACAGTTTTTAAGATATTTGCATTAAAAGAGTCCACTGCACGTATCTGATGTTTGTCACGCTCTGTTTATTTTCGTTTACTCTGAAATATTTTCACGAGATTTAAATGTATTTTTACAAAAAAAAAATAATAAATTTCTGACATGTGCGAAATTATTGCCAAAAATTTTTACATGCTTTTAAGACTCAGTGATTCGTGTCCTCGGCTATTTACGCCAGTTTTTGACGTAAACAAATAATCATGTTATTAATAACAATTTTTGATTAATAAAAGTTTGATGACATTTTGTGGGAGTAAAACATTGTAAAAAGATTGTGAAAATTTTATGTGTGGTCGTAAAATTCGGAATTAATTTTGTTGCATTTGATTCATTGAAAAATAGTAGTTTATGCAACCAGGGACTAAAACAGTAATTGTATTTTTCGGTCTGGTATTTATTGTTTAACTTTTTTGAGCCTTAGTGTACTTATAAATACCTTGTAAATCTCGTTCTGAGCAACAGTTTTTAAGATATTTGCATTAAAAGAGTCCACTGCACGTATTTGATGTTTGTCACGCTCTGTTTATTTTCGTTTACTCTCAAATATTTTTACGCGATTTAAATGTATTTTTACAAAAAATATTAATAAATTTCTGATATGTGCGAAATTATTGCCAAAAAATTGTACATGCTTTTAAGATTCAGTGTTTTGTGTCCCCGGCTATTTACGCCAGTTTTTGACGTAAAAAAATAATCATATTATTGATAACAATTTTTGATTAAGAAAAGTTTGACATTTTGTGGAAGTAAAACATTGTAAAAAGATTGTGAAAATTTTATTGTGTGGTATTTGATTCATTGAAAAATAGTAGTTTATTCAACAAGGGGCTAAAACCGTGATTGTATTTTTCGGTCTGGTATTTATTGTGTAACTTTTTTGAGCCTTAGTGTACTTATAAATACCTAGTAAATATCGTTCCAAGCAACAGTTTTTGAGATGTTTGCATTAAAAGAGTCCACTGCACGTATGTGATGTTTATGACGCTCTGTTTATTTTTGTTTACTCTCAAATATTTTCACAAAATTTAAATGTATTTTTACAAAAAAAAAAAAAATTTCTGACATGTGCGAAATTATTGCCAAAAATTTTTACATGCTTTTAAGACTCAGTGATTCGTGTCCTCGGCTATTTACGCCAGTTTTTGACGTAAACAAATAATCATGTTATTAATAACAATTTTTGATTAATAAAAGTTTGATGACATTTTGTGGGAGTAAAACATTGTAAAAAGATTGTGAAAATTTTATGTGTGGTCGTAAAATTCGGAATTAATTTTGTTGCATTTGATTCATTGAAAAATAGTAGTTTATGCAACCAGGGACTAAAACAGTAATTGTATTTTTCGGTCTGGTATTTATTGTTTAACTTTTTTGAGCCTTAGTGTACTTATAAATACCTTGTAAATCTCGTTCCGAGCAACAGTTTTTAAGATATTTGCATTAATAGAGTCCACTGCACGTATCTGATGTTTATCACGCTCTGTTTATTTTCATTTACTCTCAAATATTTTCACGTGATTTAAATGTATTTTTACAAAAAAAAAATTCTGACATGTGCGAAATTATTGCCAAAAATTTTTACATGCTTTTAAGACTCAGTGATTCGTGTCCTCGGCTATTTACGCCAGATTTTGACGTATACAAATAATTATACATTTTGTGGGAGTAAAACATTGTAAAAAGATTGTGAAAATTTTACTGTGTGGTCGTAAAATTCGGGAATTGACTTTGTTGCATTTGATTCATTGAAATATAGTAGTTTATGCAACCAGGGGCTAAAACAGTGATTCTATTTTTCGGTCTGGTATTTATTGTTTAACTTTTTTGAGCCTTAGTGTACTTATAAATACCTTGTAAATCTCGTTCCGGGTAACAGTTTTTAAGATTTTTGCATTTAAAGTCCACTGCACGTATCTGATGTTTGTGACGCTCTGTTTATTTTCATTTACTCTGAAATATTTTCACGAGATTTAAATGTATTTTTACAAAAAAAAATAATAAAATTCTGACATGTGCGAAATTATTGCCAAAAATTTTTACATGCTTTTAAGACTCAGTGATTCGTGTCCTCGGCTATTTACGCCAGTTTTTGACGTAAACAAATAATCATGTTATTAATAACAATTTTTGATTAATAAAAGTTTGATGACATTTTGTGGGACTAAAACATTGTAAAAAGATTGAGAAAATTTTATGTGTGGTCGTAAAATTCGGAATTAACTTTGTTGCATTTGGTTCATTGAAAAATAGTAGTTTATGCAACTAGGGACTAAACAGTGATTGTATCTTTCGGCCTGGTATTTATTGTGTAACTTTTTTAAGCCTTAGTGTACTTATAAATACCTTGTAAATCTCGTTCCGAGCAACAGTTTTTAAGATATTTGCATTAAAAGAGTCCACTGCACGTATCTGATGTTTATCACGCTCTGTTTATTTTCGTTTACTCTCAAATATTTTCACGTGATTTAAATGTATTTTTACAAAAAAAATTAATAAATTTCTGACATGTGCGAAATTATTGCCAAAAATTTTTACATGCTTTTAAGACTCAGTGATTCGTGTCCTCGGCTATTTACGCCAGTTTTTGACGTAAACAAATAATCATGTTATTAATAACAATTTTTGAATAATAAAAGTTTGATGACATTTTGTGGGAGTAAAACATTGTAAAAAGATTGTGAAAATTTTATGTGTGGTCGTAAAATTCGGAATTAACTTTGTTGCATTTGATTCATTGAAAAATAGTAGTTTATGCAACTAGGGACTAAACAGTGATTGTATTTTTCGGTCTGGTATTTATTGTGTAACTTTTTTGAGCCTTAGTGTATTTATAAATACATTGTAAATCTCATTCCGAGCAACAGTTTTTAAAATTTTTGCATTAAAAGAGTCCACTGCAGGTATTTGATGTTTGTGACGCTCTGTTTATTTTCGTTTACTCTGAAATATTTTCACAAGGTTTAAATGTATTTTTACAAAAAAAAAAAAAAAATTTCTGACGTGCGAAATTATTGCCAAAATTTCTTACATGCTTTTAAGACTCAGTGATTCGTGTCCTCGGCTATTTACGCCAAATTTTGACGTAAACAAATAATTATATTATTAATAACAATTTTTGATTAAGAAAAGTTTGACATTTTGTGGGAGTAAAACATTGTAAAAAGATTGTGAAAATTTTACTGTGTGGTCGTAAAATTCGGAATTAACTTTGTTGCAGTTGATTCATTGAAAAATAGTAGTTTATGCAACCAGGGGCTAAAACAGGATTGTATTTTTCGGTCTGGTATTTATTGTGTAACTTTTTTGAGCCTTAGTGTATTTATAAATACCTAGTAAATATCGTTCCGAGCAACAGTTTTTGAGATGTTTGCATTAAAAGAGTCCACTGCACGTATCTGATGTTTATCACGCTCTGTTTATTTTCGTTTACTCTCAAATATTTTCACGAGATTTAAATGTATTTTTTACAAAAAAAAAAAAATTCTGACATGTGCAAAATTATTGCCAAAAATGTACACATGCTTTTAAGACTCAGTGCTTCGTGTCCCCGGCAATGTTAAATTATGTTTAAATTTTAGGTGTTTTTAAATGTTTCCTATAGTTCTATCTAGAGGTCCTCGATACATTTGTAAAACAATTGTCAAATGTATCGAGGGCCTCTAGTTCTATCTTAGTTCCTATCAGTCTTCCAAAACTCAACTCTCCAGCGTTTCTGGAAGAGTGCAATGTTACTTTTACATAACTTTACATTTATGGGGGAGGAAAGTTAATTAAAATTTTGAAGTTTTTTAATTTTTTTCTATATTTTTTATCATAGTTCCTATCGGTCTTCCAAAGCTCAGCTTTAGCGTTTCTGGAAGTGAGCAATGTTACTTTTATGTCGCAATTTCGACGTTTTGTGAAATTTCGAAAACTAAACTCCATATCAATTTTTGAGATAACTTTTTGACAGTTATCAGTTCTTTACCATAACAAATAGCATAGGCCAACGAAAAAAGTTGTAAAAAGTTGTCTCAAAAATAATGATATGAACGTTACTTGACTACTTTATGGAAGTCCACGAAACACCAAGGGATACTTATAAATACCTTGTAAATCTCTGCCTTAAAAAGTGTTATTTTAAAACCTTTACAATTAGATTTTTGCCTACAATATTTAATATTTTTATTCCGATATAACTCTGCACCGCCTCCACAAAATTCACGACATCAGAAAATTTTTAATATTATAGTTCCCCTTTATAATAAATTATTTTCCCATAAAAGAGTTATATTAAAATCCTCTTGAGTTTTTTGTGTTTTTGACACATTCAATAGCCAATTAATAATTGGTTCGTATATGAGTATTCGTTTTCGTTGACTATTATTTAATTTTTCAATCAAATCAAATCGCAAACTACGTATCATTTGGGCTAGACTCCCTGCCTCAAAACATCATAAAAACTAGACGCCCTCGATACATTTTAACAGTTGTTTTACACCTTCAAATGTATCCAGGGCCTCTAATAAAAACCATGAAACGTTTGTTATACGCGTAATAATGTTTTTTCGACTATACCTTGAAATCATAACAATAAATTCTGGAATGCGTAAACATTCGGGTGTAGGCATGATTGTAACAAAGCTTTTATTTTAAAAATTTTACTCATTCGATATTATTTATCCTGAGTTTGAGTTGACGTTAATGAGTTCCTTTTGTTTTTCAAATTATTTTCGAAAATTTATAATAATATTATTAAATGTAGTTCCACGCTTTAGTTTCCTTGTCTGTCAACTAGACCTTCCTTATAACACGAGAGCTAATATTTTTTAATCTATTTCTATTTAGCTTTCTTCAATCTATCTTTGAACATCGGCCTCCCCCAATATCTTCCAGTTTCTCTGTCTGTCGCCGCGTTCATCCATCTAGTTTCCGCCTGTTTCTTCAAATCGTCCGCCCATGTCATTTGCTCCCCTACTTCTTTTATTTTCCCAAGGTCTCCAGTTTACAATCGATTGTCTTTCTGTCTGATGATATTATGACCGACAAATTTCCATTTTAATTTTGCTACTTCTCGTCTGACATCCCTTACTTTTGTTTTATTTCTTATCCATTCATTCCTTTTGCTATCTTTTAGCTTTATATAGTTAACATTTGTCTTTCCATTGATCTTTCAGCATTGGCGTAGCTAGCCTTGCTTTTCAGGGGGGGGCCGTGGCCCCGTTCTATCTTGAACAAAAAGCAAACATAGGTTTTAAAGAGTCGTGCAAAGTGTGCAATGAATAAAAAAAAATTACGTGCATTAAATGTTCTAATATTTTAATATAACAAATTTAATAATACATTTACCAACTTATTTATATGTATACATAGGAAGTATGTAATTCAGCAATTCTACAAAGAAAGTTTTCTACGTCGCTGACTGAAAGCGTCTACCACACTGTCTAAGTCGACCTCAACATCTTTTTCTATGAATAACAATGACAAACCTGAGTGTCTCTCTTGAGTCATAGTTGTTCTAAGCCAATTAAAAACTCTCCTCATGGCAGAAAAAGACCTCTCGCAAGTTGCACTTGAAATTGGAAGAATACTCGCAACTTTAAAAAGTTGGTAGAGGTTTGGATAGGTGTTTTCTGCTATATGTTGTTTGATAGAATCATGACCAACAGTTTGATTTATCCGAAAAATACAATTCTTTAAAACGGTAATTTCTGCTCTTAGAGTAGAAGTATTAATATTAAAAATTTCCCGGTATTGCTCGACGAATTTATTCCATTTAACGACGTGGGAAAACTTAATATAAAAATGGTTATGAAATTGTCACCAAAATCGGAAAATTTTCATAAGACACTAAACGCTAACCTCAAAAAAACTAAAAAGATTATTATATTTATTTTAGAAAAACAGTTTAAAAAGGTCTTTTATAACCTTACGACATCTACAACCCGATTTCGGAAACAGAGGGGCAAAGGTCGCTGTCTTTATTAAATGCGAAATTTAACTCACACTTCTATAATATTTTACAAGATGTCGCCAATATGTATGAAATATTCAATATGGATAATTATGTTTAAATTTAAAAAATATTTTCGGGAAATTGCATAAGTGCAGAAAAGTTACCGATAATTTAAAGAGAAAAAGCCTAATTCCGCAAGACAAGGGATTTTCCTGAAATGTAAACATCTGAATGATTTTAAATTTTAATGCACCTATTTTATTTGAATATTTCCCGAATAATAATAGAAAAGGATGTATTTTCAGCGTCATGTTCTTTTACTAGTAGTCGGTAGGGGAGTCCTAAAATATCTTAGGGGGGCCTGAGGGACTTCAGGGGGGGGCAGGCCCCCCCTGGCCCCCCTAGCTACGCCAATGGACCTTTGGACTTTTTTTTACCTTATCCATGTTTGATTTTGTAAGGGTCCAAATCTGGGATCCATAGGTAATTATAGGAAGGATACATTGGTTATAGAGTTTCGTTTTAAAGTACTGAGGATGTTTTTTATTTTTTAATATGTAGGGTTAATGCGGGAAAGTTGTCGCACTTTTTGAAAAATAGCTGTAACATCTGTAAGTCTCGAGATTTTTTCTTCAAAATGAATGAATGCACAGGTACTGCGTTAAACTTTATGAAAATATAAAAATAAAAAATATATGTAAGAAAACATGAACCTAGCAAAAAAAAAAATATTTTTTAATTAAAGTCGGCATCTCTCCCACACTACTGGGGGAGATGCCGCATGAAAATAGAAGATACGCCGCTGTAACCGTTTCTCTAAAAAACCTCTAATTTTAATTTTTTTCCGTAATTCGAGTCTGGAACAGATGATACAAACTTCACGATACATGGTGCAAGTGACACGTAGCCATTTTAAGCATTTAATACATTATAGTGGGTTTACACATGCATGAATTTAGTGGCGCCAGTGTTCGCGCCAGTTCTATTTGCACGCCAGTAAAGGTTTACACTATTGTGCGAAAAGTAAAAAGACTGGCAAGCCAGTTTCATTTTTAAAGTGTACACGATACGCGATATGTCGGCTGAACTCTCGGAAGCCTGCAAAATAGTCGCTAAACTTTTATTGAAAAAAAAATAAAAGAGATTCAGAAAAAGGAACAACGAAAAGGCCGTATCTGGGTTAAAGCATGGATTGCTCGTCGATCTACTTTGGGTGCTTCCGAAAAACGTTTAGGAGAACTTGCAGCAGAAGATCCTGCGAGCTATAAAAACCATCTTTGAATGACAAAGCAACATTTTGATATTCTTCTAGAGTGTGTGACGCCACGAATTATAAAAATGGATACCCACATGAGAGATGCGTTAACCCCAAAATTGAAATGGGAAGTGACATTAAGATATCTTGCAACAGGAGATTCTTTTGCATCATTGCAATTTCTTTATTGTGTACCAAAATGTACAATTCCAAAATTTATCCCTGAAGTTAGCCAGGCCAAACATTCATAGCCTTCAAGAAACTGTATGGTCAGTTCTGCTGACCACTTTTTTTTAGCCATAATAAGCTATAAAAACAACAATAAGCAAAATTTTGAAGCTCAAACACAATGAAAATTAAAAATAATGTAAAATAATGAACTTAAAACTGGCGAGCCGACGTGCAAGCACTTGTTTACACATGAAAATTTTCTTTTTCTGCGCGCATGCGTCACCACTGGCGCCAGCAAATTCAGTCAGCTGCAGACTTTTTTGATACTTGCATGCAAAAAAATAACTTGTATGCAAGTCGGTGTTTACACTTGCAAATTTAACTTACTGGCGCGCCAGTTTTTATTGGCGCCAGCAAATCCATGCATGTGTAAACTCTCCTTTATAGCAATGTTTACACGACTCTGTAAACATTGATTATAGCCAATCCACTTTTTTAATTGTTGTTGCGTAAATTTCGAAGCATTCCACGCAGCGTTCTTGGTTTTCATTTTTCTTTTTGGCTAGAGGTTCATCACCGCTGTCACTCCATTGAATTTTTTCTCGGTCTTCTTGAAAATGAGGCAACTGTCCTTTTTGTTGGGGGAGATGCCGCACCTGATTATCAAAGTCACAGATTTAAAACGCAACAAAAAACGGCATGGCACCTGTAAACATAACCCCAAAATACTGAATAAAACACACGAATGTGAAAAAAAAAACTACCACATTGCAAAGAACCACACTTATTAGGACAGTACTTAAAATTTTGCAAAAAAAATTTTACCATACCGTCGTAAATTCAAGGATTGCAAGCGATATTTTAAAAAACAAACACGTCCGATGTTATAACCGTTCACTAAATGATGACCTCTGAATGTGGACATATTTGGTTGCCTATGTTATAGCGTAATCATTGAAATACGTGAAAAGCGGCGTCTCTCCCTCTGCGGCAACTCTCCCGCATTTACCCTAGGTTAATTTTGAATCCAAGCCAATCTCACTCGTCTCTTGATTTTAGCTGTTTGGTTTTCTTTTTTTGGTTTAATAATTTGTCCCAGGTTCCTCTACTTATTCTACTTTTTCTTGGTTTCTGATCGTGATGTCTCCATCTGTGTTTGTTATGATTTTAGTTTTAGTGTAGTTCATACTCAAGCCTATATTTTTAGCTGTTCTTCTAGCATTTTTATCAGTTCTTCTGTCTTATCTGTTATTAAGATGATATCATCAGCATTGTAGCACTCCGATGGCTCAGATTGGGTTTTGGTAGACACAGTGGACTATAATTAACATTGGCGCAAAAAATTCATTTAACTAGAGAAAGTAAATAATTTAAAAATTGTAGGTTAAATTTGAAAGAGAAATAAAATTGTGATATAGCCTCATGGAGAGGGACTTACCGCTGTTTTGAAGTTCCAAAGTGCAAGGTGTACACCTTTCCATAAGAGTTATGTGGCTTGAAGTTCCAACAGGATGATGGCACGATAATTTTAATTATTTGCGGTATTTTAGAGTGAACTTTCACTATTTTTTAAATTTAAATTTTAAGGTTGTCGTTTTCTAGACATGGCGACGCGCAGCACACTGTCTGTCTCTCTATCCTGCGCTTGCAGTTTTTTCGCACATGCGCACAGCACTTCACCCTCTATAGGAAACCATATCACTATATTTAAAATTTTATGGATATGTGAAAAACACGATAGAGGACGCTTGTAGTGCCAAAGTACAGTCGAACCTCTCTAACTCGAACCTCTATAACTCGAACCCCTCTATAATTCGAACCTTTTAAGCGGTCCCTGCACTTTTTACATGTATTTTAACCTATGTAACTCGAGTTTCTATAACTCGAACTCTCCATAACTCGAACTGTTTTGGTTGTCCCTTCAGGTTCGAGTTATAGAGGTTCGACTGTATATAAAAATAAAGAAATAAGAAATAAAATGATAATTCTTAAATTTAGAATAGAAATTACATTTTTTGCGTTTAATTCTCGCATTTTAATGCAATTTTGCTTTAGGTAAATTTTATAATAACTAATAGTTGACCCATTTACTTAGCATTAATATAAATTTAAGACTAATAATTTTATGTTCAAGACAAAATTTTAGTCCATGAAAAATAGGAAAATTAAAAGTAAAATTCGAAAATAAAAGAAAAATAAAGAGGTTTTTTATGGAAACCGAACAAGCATCTTAGGTGGTTTAAGTATTGTCCGCTTACTTTGATGCCTATTACTTCCCAATCTAAGTTTTTAAAAACATCTTGTAGGGCCTGGTTACCCTCTTCTTATGCGGATAAGCTTGGTTCCTTCGAGGATTTTGATTGATGTTGTTGCTTCGCTATATATATATATATATATATATATATATATATATATTGCCTATTAGGTCTGTATACCTGTAATCTATTCGGCTATTATTTAAAGATGCTTTTACTGCCCAGTGATCAGTGCTATCGAAAGCTTTTTCAAATTCTATAAAGGCAATATATAGTGAAATGTTGTATTCGTTGGCTTGTTCTATAAGGATTTTCATGATTAATGGGTGGTCAACTTTACTGAAACCTTTTCTGAAGCCTGCTTGTTCTTTTCATTGATATCCGTCATATTTTGTTGTTAGTTATATGTTAATATTTTCGTGAAAAGCTTATAAATACATTGATCGATATTTTTTAAGGTCTACTCTATTGCCTTTTTTATGTAGAATAATGGTTATGGATTCTTTCCAGTTGTTTGGGATTATTTTTTCTTTTAGTATTTTATTCATCTTTTCTAGGTGATTTGTTTGTTATTAACTTTATATTAAGCTTATATTTATATTACATACATTTATCTATATATATTCCTTCTCTCCAACTCATTCTGGGTCTTTCTCTCTTTATTCTTTCCTGTGGTGTCCAATTTAGTATTTTCTTTGGGATTCTGTCTTCCGCCATTCTTTGTACGTGTCCAGTCCATACCATCTAAGTTGGTTAATTTATATGTCTTCCGTTATTTTGTGTTTAACAATTTCTTGAATCTTCTCATGTCTCACTCTCTCCAGTTTTGATTTTCGGCAAGCGCGTCTCCAATAATCCGTTTCAATGGCTTCAAGAGACTTGCGAGTCTTTTCTTTCAGAGGCCATAACTTCACTACCGTAGTAGTAGTAGTAGTAGTGTGGGGTAGGCTCTAGGCCTGGCGACTAGGCACATGAACCGCCCTTTTCGCCAACCCCCGGGCATCCCCCCTACTGCGTCCTTCCTTCGCTAAGAAATCTGCCCGTCTTCTGTACAAAGGCCAGAATATCGGGCCACCTCAGATTCAGAAGGTCCTCCATCTCAAATACCTCTCTTCTTGCCTCCTTGTATGCTTCACATGATGAGAGGAAATGCGCCGAGGTCTCGTCCTCGGCCCAACATCGCTCGCACGTCGCGTCCTCCTTCACTCTCATCTTTGCCAGGAGCAGCCAGTTCCTACGAGATTCTTGTCACACAATACTCCTTCGCCTGTCTGGCGTTTCCTGTGTTGGTCCATTTCCTTTGTATCTCTTTCTGGGTCCACTCTTTTAGGGCCGACTTCATTTGCCCTCTTGTGAGTCACAGGAAAGGCTCTGGCCCTTCACTACCGTAACTGATGATACTTCTCACTATGCTGTTGTAAATTCTATGTTTGTTTTGTTTTGATACAGCTTTATCCCAGAGAATACTGTTAAATTCTCTAATTGCTTGTCTTTCTTGATTTGGTTTCTGTTTAATTTCTTCATCTAAACTTCCGTTCTTTGTTGTTTCAAGATAACGTATTGTTGCTCCCCACAAACATTTATTTATCCATCCCAAACAATATTAAAAACCACAGTGCGCGTCAGTGCGTATTTGGAATTCCCTATACATGATTAATTTCTCAAAAAGAATACGGATATTGATTTAACAAAAAAACAATTGAGGTTGCAATTTTAGCTCATTACCATCCTACGATAATTAAAAATATCTCTCGCACTCAAATTTCGTGACTAACCAATGTAAATACTTGTGGCTTGCTCTCTAAAATATCTGATAAACTGAGACCCAACTTTTCACATATTTTTTCTGGTTGCATGCTCTTTAACGCAACCCATTGTAAGTTTTGATGTAGAAAGTCTTTACACCAACGTGCCAATAAATGAGTCACTCAGTATGATTATAAACAAATTACAAACTGATGATACACTTCACGAGACAACAACGCTATCGGTGGAGGGTCTGATGAATCTGTTGCCGTAACTCTTACTTTCAAGTGAAAGATAAGTTTTACGCGCAAAATGATGGACTCCCAATGGGTTCGTCTCTTTCGCCAGTGGTAGCAAACATGCGATCAACACAAGAGTCAAGCCATAACTATAGCTATGATAAATGGATGACACATTTATTATATGTCCGAAAATGATGACGAATTACAGAATTTTCTACACCATCTGAACGGTATTCGATGGATAAAGGCCTTACCTTTTTTGGATGTTCTTGTTAAACGAATAGATAGAAACATTCAAACCACTGTATATAAGAAACCTACACAAACGGGAGAGTACCTAAATTTTAAGTCTAATCATTCTGTTGCTACAAAACGAGGAGTTATAAGAAGTTTGTATTTAAGAGCCGTAAATATTTGTAGTGATAATAAAGAATTAACCACAGAAATTAACATCATTAGAAAGGACAACAGAACGGTTATTCTGAGAAGTTATTAAGCTTAACGATCTCTAAAAATAAAAGCAAATCAAATGTAGCAAATTCTCAAAAAAATAATCCATTGGGTGTTATTAACATTCCATATGTTTCAGGGATTTCAGAAAACATAAGACGAATAGCCAAACACTATAATATAAAAACAGTATTTTCATCGGGAAATACGATAAGGAGTTTTGTAACTAAAACAAAATCAGAAAATCCCTCAAATAATAAGGAATGTATTTACAAAATCCCGGGTAAGTGTGGTAAATTATATGTCGGTGAAACGAGACGCCCTCTTCAGGTTAGAGTAAATGAACATCTAAAAATTACCCAATTAGGGGATATTGACTTACTTACTTACTTTCTTTATTGTATAAGAATTATAATCTTATTACAAGGATTCCTACGTATCTAGTCAAACTAATTTAATTTTACCCTAAAACATATTTGCCTATGAAAAACCAAAAAGCGAATTTACTAATGAAGAATGGCAGGTTAAAAAAAACAATAAAAAATTAAATAAATTGGTAAGGCTTGGTAGGTTGACTACCTAGTGAAAGAATTTGGGATAGGAGGGAGAGAAAAGAGCCCGGTCTTTTCTATTCACCAATTAGATAAGATCTGTTTGAGATTATTCCTATAATAGCATGTGCAATCTGTTTTGATGTTTGAACATCAAGATTGTCCAATGTTTGGACGGAAGTGATTGCATTAAGAAACAAGCCGGTCCGATAGGGTCTATGCATAGGACAAGAAAAAAGGAGGTGGTAAATAGTCTCGTTTGGGGTAATAGAGTGAGTTACTCCTTTGTAGGAGAATTTATAGAACTTATTGTTGCTCACCCTAAGCTGAGCCAAAATGCGGGATATATATATATACAGTGTCCACGTAAGTTGGCGGCATATGGGAAACTTTTTTATTATTAGCTTTACGAAAAAAAGTTATTCTTCATAAAAAGTTCTGCATGGTCCAAAACCTAAAATGCAACCATCAGATGTTAAATTTTTTCAGTCATATTACGAGGTTTGTCAAAAAATTTGATTTTTGCTCTAGAGTAAAGTACCTTTCTTTTTGACAATATCGAAAATTGTTATAAAGAAAAGATGTTTAGAATTAAAAATAGCTTTCAAATATTCAACATTGTATATATATATATATATATATATATATATATATATATATATATATATATATATAGGTAGGTGTAATGTTAGGTATTTTGCTGGAAGAGTATGAGTAAGAACAGAGTAAAAGTTTGTTAGGAGATATTGAAAAATGTGATTTAGCGAATCATGCATGGTCAACTGATCACAGGATTCAATGGTCAAAGCAAAGCTAAAGTTTTGCATAAGGAGTCGTATTGGCGAAAACGAAAGTTTATTGAAGCTGCGTTTATAATGCAGAATAAAGAAGCCTTCAGTCAACCAAGCACGGACATACCAAATATATGGAAACCACTCCTTAAGGGAAACAAGCGTCTTAAAAAGGGGGCGGGCCGTCACACTTGACTGCACACCAAATAGTATAAGTAGTAGCCTGTCGGCTGGATTGTTTAGTTTACACTTGAAAACTGTTAGCGATACTTACTAACCGAAACGTCATTAAAATAAATAAAGACAATGGAAGTCCAAAATTTTGTTTCTACTCAATCACTGTACAGGAGTTTTTAAGACAGGTCAGCAGAACCAACAAGATCAGTCTTGTCTGGGTGCCAAGCCACACGGGAGTTGAGGGAAATGAAAAAGCAGACGCACTAGCCAGGGCGGGAGCAGAATCCGCGCTGGTTGGACCGGAGCCTTACTTCGGCTTACCTAAGGCCACAGTCACAAAAGAAATAGGAGAGTGGGTTGTTAGAAAGGGGACTCAAAACTGGCGGGCAACCCCGAGACAACAACACTCCAAAACCTTTCTAAGCAAGCCAGACAAACACAGAACGAACCAACTCCTGGAATTAAACAGGAATAGCCTAAGAATAGTCACAGGGCTATACACAGGCCAATGCTGACTCAACAAACACATGAACAGACTGGGAGTAAGCAACACACCAGCGTGTAGGTTCTGTGGTGTTGAGGAGGAAACGCCACTTCATCTAATCTGCCACTGCGTAGCAAAACAAAGAACTAGGGCGAAAATATTCGGACCTGGACAGATAGACCCTTAAGATCTTGAGGAAATATCACCAAACAAACTGATCTGCTTCATAAAGCAGATAGGTATTGGTGATATTTAAGTTGGGATGAGCCACAATAGACCACTTGAGTCGCAGTGGAGGGCGACAGTCGCACCACTCATAGTCAAACCTAACCTAGGAGTTTTTAACCGAAGAGCCATTATAGCCCTGCATTAATTAATACAGTTTTCTAGCACGCACTTCTGACTTACAAAATATGTTACTTTCATGGGAAACGCCTCATACTCCTCAAAAAGTTTCTTTCAGTTTTTGGAGGCGCGATCACACGCACTCAAAAATAATCATCAGAACGATTAAGTTTGTTATCGACAGACAACTGATGATCTTAATAATTTTTCATTCATGCGTCTACTATTTATATCGCTAATAGTGTTTTTTTTTTATAAAATAAGGGATTTTTTGTAGTGTAGTTTTTTCCTAATTTTTGTGTTTGAGTTAAAACCCAAAAATGTCTCTGTGGATAACTTATGTTAGAGGTGGTTATCAGAGGAACTTGAGGAAAAAACAAAAACTTGTGAGTTTTTATTAGTTTATAAAACAAGTGCTTCAATATTTTTGAATTTACATGGTAAAAAATTTTGTCTACAATAGAAACACCTTCTTTTCTTGAATAAATTGTTTTACCTTTTTTACATTTTGTTTTGAATTGAAATATTTCTTTTTATTTCAACGCAGGTTTAATCTTGAAATGAGACTTTATTTTTCTTCTTTAATTGTTTTGTTTCAGTATATTCCATTTTGTAACAAAGTAAATTGTCTTCATATAAGTAATATTTTGCTTCCAGAGGAAACGATGCCTTAGATTAATTCAGTTCCAATTTATAATAAAACAATTTCTGTTTCGCATTTGAATAAAGAGTCAAGATATTTTTTATGCTATATCAAGAATATATTCTCTTGGTGAACAGGAAAGCACAAATTATTTTACTTCAAAGCAATTTGCTTTGATCTAAGACAATTGTTTTTACCGTGTAGGTTCTCGGGTATACTAACAACATACTAAATTCTTCAGTTTGTTCTTTGAGATGGTGAATAAGTTTTGTTATATAAAAAAACGATTTATCCTTGTTTTTTTTATTATTCAAAATACTTTAAATTTTTTTGATGCACTGTGAACAAACCTATTTCTTGTCCGATCAACATACCGGGCATCAAAAATGGTTAAGCACTTTTTGAGACATGACGATCAAACCAAAAACCTTGTTTAGTATAAATTTCATAGTCACGGCTAACCTAAATTCAAAAACATTTATTCATCTCATTCGATTATAACTTCTGGAATTTTTAACCAATTCTGATGAATTGAAAATCAATCGATCTTCGTCTATAAAACTGAACTTTATTTATTTTTATGAATTAGAAGGATTTTGTTTATATAAACTAAGCTTTCAGAAATAGTTAAAATGATTCACCATTTTTGAATTCAAGTTGCAAACTACGATTTTATTTAAAAAATTTACATTATTTATTTTTAATTGAAATGAGTACCTACCTAAAGAGTTATTATAGACCAGGCAAAAATTTAGGATTTCCAAACAATCGTTCCTCGTTACCATATTGTGTGCAAATATACAGTACCCTTCCACGGTTCCAAGAACCTACTTCGTTAAGTTTTTTGTTAACTTTTCTGTGGCGCAGAGGCCATTTACTGATATACGAGATTGGTGCAAACTTAAGTTTCTTATTTATTAAATTTCTTCACAACCGAGACCACCCTGTACGTACTGCTTATATTTTAGCTCACACTACTACTATACTAAGTAGTGTGAGCTATAGTGATCAAAATTTTTTTGAGAAAAAAAAGGTGCTCCGATTTCAAATTTTTTTATATATCTTTGCGTTTCAGATGATTTTGAAAATTTTTTGTTGCGCCGTCTGTCTGTCTGTCTGTCTGTCTGCCTGTTTGTCTGTCTGTCTGTCTGTCTGTCTGTCTGTCTGTCTCTGTCTGTCTGTCTGTCTGTCTGTCTGTCTGTCTGTATGTCTGTATGTCTGTCTGTAACGACCAACGCGCATAACTCAAAAACCGCTTGCCCGATTTTAACGAAAATTGGTACCTACGCTGGGTTTTGGGTCGAGATGGTCCCATTTAAAAATGAACAAAATCCACCAAACACAAGCCAAATAAAAGGGAGGGGGTATATTTCAAAAATAGAGTTTATGTAAAAATATGGCGTGTGTGATATCAAACGAAAGGTAATTGCGTCTGGAGTTAAATAAAATACATTTTACTTTTAAAAAAAGGGTGGGGGTAAATTAAAAAAATTAGTGTTTATGTGGAAATATGGCGTGTGTGGTATCAAACGAAAGGTAATTGAGTCTGGAGTTAAACAAAATACATTTTAGTTTTAAAAAAAAGGTGGGGGTAGATTTGAAAAATTAAAGTTTAAGTGAAAACATGGCTTGTGTGGTATCAAACGAAAGGTAATTGAGTCTGGAGTTCAATAAAATATATTTCAGTTTTTAGTTATATTAACTCACACGTACACTATAACTATAGTACCTAGTGTGAGCTTAGGTGCCCATAGATTGGCAGAGTATTTTAAAAGCTCTTAAAATTTACAATAAAACGATGTATCACAGCATTACAAATTTTTTTGAAATTAAGGAAAAATATGAGCAAGTATTTAAGTGAACGAGGCGCTAGCCGAGTAAAACAACTTGCGAGTGTAAAAAGTTACTTTCTATCGAGTTGTGTACGCTATTTTTCCTACGAACACTGTTAAATTAATTTTTGTAAAATTGGTCTTTATATTGGCACAAGTCAAATGAAACTTCTTTTTCGCATATGTGTACTTTGCAACAAAAATGTGCGGAAAAGTATGGTGACAGACGTGATCGTAAACTTTTCCATACATGTGCGGAAAAGGACTTTTTCACACATGCCGAAACGAACTTTTTTACACATGCGGAAAAGGACTTTTTCACACGGAAAAATTATTTTCATTTGTGGTCGTAGGAAAAATAATTATTTAATTTTTAAACCAATCAAAAATCATCAAAATTATGTTGTTAATAGACGATAACATGTTTTTAAACAAATTTTTTAACAAATAAAAATGTTGGAATATTATTAGTTTCTGAGATAATATTATAAACGCAACAAAGAATTCAGTTATAAAATCTGCAGTGTGCATTTTATTAACTGACTGACTCAAAAAACATCCAATACCTAGTTTAATTGTTGATGTAATATTTAATTTTGATATTTATTTGTTTTAACTAGAATTTCCATAAAACTAGTAAAAACATAGAAAGTGCATCATTACTCACTAGTAGCGTTTATTTGTGAAAACGCTTGATTTATAACCTAAGCTATTGACCGAAAAAATGCTTTTGATACTTGACCTTAATTATTTAATATGAATGTAACATATCTAGTCGACCAAAAGTAAGCACGAAAAATTATTCACGTTGGTTCCCTTGTAAAAAGTAGGTTAGGTATAGTTTTTCCAAAGTCAGTTGAACAAAGGTAATAGTAAGTAATATGAATTCTCCATGTCATAAATTAGCAAAATATCTATTAAACATTTTAAATCCCTTGGTGAATAACACTAATTCTTACATACGAAATTCTCAACATTTTTTAGAGAAATTATCTGAGATTGAGTTTAATAATAATCATTTAATGGTAAGCTTTGATGTTGTAAGTCTTTTCACTAATGTTCCGGTAGATAAAACCCTTTTAATAATAAGAAATCGTTTAGAAAATGATCAAAGTTAAGAGAAAGAACAAATTTAAATATTGATGCAATTTTAGAGTTACTTACTATTTGTATTAAAACTACATATTTTCAATGGCAAAATGATTTTTTTCAGCAAGATTTTGGCATGGCAATAGGCTCCCCACTTTCTCCTTTAATGAGTAATATTTTTATGGAAGATTTTGAAAATAATATTTTGCAAGAATATCAGTATAAACCCATAGTTTGGTTTAGATATATTGATGATATTTTTAGTATTTGGCCTTATGATGAAAACAAACTAAATGAATTTCTATATTTTATGAATAACAAAGAAAGTACTATTAAATTTACATTAGAAAAAGAAACTGATAACAAACTTCCATTTCTAGATATACTTATTGAAAAACAAAATACTTTTCAAACTTCTGTATATAGAAAACCAACACATACTAATAGATATTTAAATTTTAAATCAAATCACTCTACTATAATAAAAAGAGGTGTTGTTAAAAGTTTATTTGATAGAGCAAGGATAATTTGTTCTGATAATAACAGATTTTTATTAGAAAAATAATTAATTAAAGAAGTTTTAATAAAAAATTCCTATCCTATAAATTTTGTTGAAAATTGTTTTCATAGAATAGAGTTTCCTAGAAGAAGAAATGCTAATATAATTGATTTAGATACTAAAAAATTATTGATTCCTTTTATACCAGGTATATCAGACAAAATTAGGAGAATAGCAAATAATTATAATATAAAAACAGTTTTTAAGACAGAAAATAAACTTAGATCTATTCTAACAAAAACAAAACCAATAAATGAAGAGCAGAATTCAAAAAATGTAATTTATAAAATACCTTGTGAATGTGGTAAAATGTATATAGGTGAAACTTCTAGGCCACTTGAAGTAAGAGTTAATGATCATAAATATAATTTGAGAAGGGGTGATTACGAGAAATCCAGAGTTTGTCAGCATTCTTTTGAGAGTAATCATAGAATTAAATGGGGAGAAACAATAATTTTACAAAAAGAATCTAATGACATTAAAAGAAAATTAAAAGAATCACCATGTATTTATTTAAATGAAGATAACTGTCTTTCAAGTATTTCTATAGATATAAGTAAAGCTTGGCTTCCTATTCTCAGACAAGATTTGCAAAAAGGTTTTTTCAAAATTAATTAATACTGTAATGAAATTCTGATTACTGTTTTTTAAATAGATTTTGATATAATAGTAATATAATCCCACAATGATCATAATTTTGTAAAAATTTCTAAATGGTTATAAAAAAAAGAGACCTTATTGATTCTAGTTTTAATGAGTCACCCTGTTCTGTTTATTTTCAAATTTGAAAACAACATTGACTGACATAATGTCTTGAAATAGTATCATGTTACCTTGTGTTTTGTTTAGATTGGTCAATTGTTTTTGATAAACTTCAGAATATTGACAATTTGTCAACGATATAATAATAAAAAAATATATTTGAACAAGAAACATTTAAGATTTTGAGAGAAAATATAAATAAAGAGCTTGAAAACGATTGTAGATTGGCAATCGAAACGTAGCGTATTCAAATTCAATTAAAAGATAAGTGGTTTAGGTTTTACTAGGCAATTATTTATTTTTATAGAAAGCCACTGACAAATTAGTGATTTTTATTTTTCTAGGAGAAACGCAGTGGTTTTTTAATTTTTTTAAATAATTTTTCCTTACTAGTGGCGTAATACCCAGAAAAAGTTGTGTTTGTAAAAGGTTAAAGCCGACCATCGGCATATCCTTTAAAGAAAGTGACATGGGCGGCGGTAGATATACTCATGAAAATTATTTCATTTAATTATGGCGTAAACTAAAGAAATAAAAATAGATAACAAAACTTTCTATTTCTACACCTACAGAAACGACACTGATTTATTTTCTAACTCTGCATACTGCCGACTAAAGGTGTCCCGAAACAAACAGCTGAAAGCAAATAAAAGCGCATCTCAAAAAAATCTACCAATCAGGTGCCGTCTATCCACCTGTGCTCGGTCGGTCAGAAAACAAATACTTTGTGCTCGGACCGCCAAGAGCCGCGCCTTTTCTCTGTCGGTAGGGTTGAAATTATACCAGGAAGATTTTATATGAATTTGGATAACTTTTGAAGGGCAGATTGAAGCAAAATTTCATGAAATCGATAGAACCCCGTATTAGGAGGATTTCAGGTGACTTTCCAAAAACTATACAAACTACAGTCGAACCTCTATAACTCGAACTTAAAGGGACAACCAAAACAGTTCGAGTTATGGAGAGTTCGAGTTATAGAAATTCGAGTTAAAGAGGTTAAAATACAAATAAAAAGTGCAGGGACCACTTAAAAGGTTCGACTTATAGAGAGGTTCGAGTTAGAGAGAAAGGTTCGACTGTATTGAAAAAGCTGTTTTAAATTAGACTGTACTCCATAAACTAAATTGAAAAACATCTAAAATTTGAGGATTTATTATGTCAATAAAAGTTTGTGCTGGTAGAAGTCATAATAAACGAAAAATAAAATTTTAATTACTCGTTTTTGAAAATAAAACCTCTTGATTTTAGTTGTAATAGTATATCACATAAAACAAGTAACTACATAAATTATAGGAATTAATACACACACATATAAGGATAAAGTTTAAGTATTATTTTAATCGAGCGTGTTTCCTCAATTACACAGAGTGTTTAAAAGTTTTTACCCGAAAATTTTTCAATTTAAAAGTTTTTTTGAAAAAACCTAGTGGGACATATTAATTTCCGTTGTAAATGCATAGCCACTGGCGTATGCAGAACTTTATCCTGGGGGGCTTGATTACGGATTTACACATTTTATTATTGATTTTTAATATTCAGTGGATCTGGGGGGTCGGTTCATGCTTAAGCCTCCTTGGCAATGAGTAAACCCTTGTTGAAAACTATTTACAATAAAGAATTATTGAAACACAGCCAGGCTATAATTGTGCCAGGCACTATTTTGACACATTGACATTGAAAACTGATAGTAAATTGACATACCAAAGTCGAATTTAAAACTTTCGTCGTTTATTTTCAAATAATAAAAGAAAGCACTATTTATTCCGGTTCATATAGTAAACAAAGGCCGTGTGTTGAAAGCTCACAGCTGATATTACAATGTGAAGGTGTCAAAATTGTGCCTGGCACTATTATAGCCTGGCTTTATTTCAATAATTCTCTAATAACTTAATCAGAGATTATAGAACCACCAGAGATTTATAAGCTTGTCACGAAAATATTAACAGATAGACTAACCACAAAATTTGACGGATATCAATCAAAAGAACAAGCAAGCTTCAGAAAACGTTTTAGTACAGTTGACCACCTATCAACCATGAAAATCATAATAGAACGAGCCAACGAATAAAACATTCCACTATACAGGGTGTTCGGCACATGAACCGTTAAAATTTTTTGGGATATTGTTGGAGTCATTTGCTACCTTGGAACTTGGGTCCTTAGAGTCACGGCTAAAGAGATATGAATTTTTTTATTTTTTTTTCTCAAATTACCCAAAATCCCACCTTTAAACCCTTGTACGCTTTTTATTAATGTCTGGAAAAGCACAATTTTTTTTATAATTCTGTAATCTTATGCTACTTCAACTAATTAATAGATTTGTTAAAATTTATGTACCAAAGGGACATACGAGGTTTTTTATTGAAGAACTAGTGATTTTGTGAAAGAAAATCAATTTCAAAATTAAAAAAAGTATCGACACTTGAGAACTTCATTTTCTTTTAAAAACTTCTCTAGTTGATTACCTTTCTAACGGTATGCTACACATTGATTAGAAAAAATAATTCTTCTTTAAAATACGGATATTCTGTGAGACGGACAATAATCGTTCGGACTTGATAAGAAAAACAATTTGATGTTTATGATCGTTTCGAACAAAATTTATAAATAAAGATTATTGTTAAAAGTTAACCTTTTGTTTAAGTAGGTAAACGATCATAAACATCAAATTGTTTTTCTTACCAATTCCGAACGAGTCTCGCCCTTCTGACGGAATATCCGTATTTTAAAGCAGAAATGTTTTTTTTATCAATGTGTAGCATACCGTTAGAAAGGCAATCAACTAAAAAGGTTTTAAAAGAAAATGAAGTTCTCAATTGTCGATACTTTTTTTGATTTTTAATTTTGAAATTGATTTTCTTGCACAAAATCACTAAATCTATTAATTAGTTGAAGAAGCATAAGATTACCGAATTATATCTCTTTAGCCCTGACTCTTAAGACCCAAGTTCCCAGGTTGAAAAGGTATCAAATGACCTCAACAATATCCCAAAAAATGTTGACGGTTCATGTGCCGAACACCCTGTATATTGCGTTTATAGACTTCGAAAAAGCTTTCGATAGCATCGAGCACTGGGCAGTAAAAGCATCTTTAATTAATGGCCGAATAGATCATATATGAAAATTTGTCCAAACTTAATATACTATATGCAGATATAAGTTTCTGTAATCTATTTTTAAAATTTCCAAATTTTAAAACATTTTTTAAACATGCTTTGTTTCAATCTTACTATTTCAACACATGTATGTCTATTCTATTGTCTTCAAGGCACTAAATAAGCAAAAATTCGTTACAATGATAATCCAAACAAAAAAAATATGCGATACATCTTTGCCAATTTTTATTTTAAATTAATTGATCTTATGATCGTGACGTTTTGCTGGCACGAAAAATAATAAAAAATACAATAATAGATTTTTTTAACAATTTTATTAAAAGTATTTTTGATAATTTTATACTGAGATGCGTTTATATCTTGCCAACAATCGCAAAACGTAGCAAAAGCATAAACATACAGGGTGATCCAAATAATTGAACTACACAGGGTGTTTTACACGGTTGTAAAAATATGTCAGAGCTCTTCAATCCTGCGTGGTACGTTTCAAATGGGATACATTGTATATATCTATTGTTTTCTTACAGCTAAGAGAAGAGAGCATCGAGAACTCAAGACCGATGTCCGAAATCAGCGAGATGAGCCTCGAAGTAGGCACTCTAAGTAGGAAGAGAAACAAACCACCTAGCGACAAACAGCGTCCTCTTACGAGGTATCTGCCAATCAGAGGATCTGACTTGGATTTAAGACAACATATTGAGTCTGCAGGTAAGCAATTGGTTGGGCATGTTTAGCGGCAGCAACAGAAATAGGGTAGTTGACAAATTTTAGAAAAGAGTTTAGAATGATACATAGATCTCTAATTTGCTACGCAAAATTATTAAAATAGTATATTTTATCATAACTACATTTTAAATCAAGTTTTCTAATTTCCGATTTGAATTTGCCGCTAAAACGCTCATTTCTAGCATGGCGTTGCAATGACGTCACAGCGCAGTAAACTCGCGGACAGATACACGGCATTCAAGTGTTTATTTGTTTTTGGTCTGTGTTTTTACTGTTTTTATGTAAAAAAATGTCCTATAAGTGGTGTGTAGAGCCTCAGTGTTCGTATACTAGCATAAAAACACCTGAAAAACTATTTATGCATGTGCCTACAGCAGTAAAAGAACGGAAAAAGTGACTAGCACTTGCTCGAAGAGACCCAAGGGCCTTATCTAATACATCTTCACTTTACATTTGTGATGATCACTTTGAGGTGAGTATAACTATATTGTTTCTATTAATTTTTCTCACGTTGTCTATAATATATATATATATAACTATTTCGTAAATGACGATGAAATTTTTGAAGTTATGTTTATTACAAGGGGTGAACAACTATAATAGGCAGAAAGGTGTACAAATTTTTAGGCGGTGCTAGGCAGTTATTAGGCGGGACTAGGGAGTACCTCTAAATGCAGGATTAGGCAGTGCACATGTAGGCTAAATGTAGGACTGAGTAGTGCATATGCAAGACTAGGCAGTACCTACGCAGGACTATGCAGTGTAACCTATGCAGTACTTCAAGTATTGTTGGTCGTTGTATACTTTTTGCCTACCTGGCCCCTCCCCGCACCATTTTAACGTTTCTAAATTCCGCAGAACACAAATCACTGTTGTTGGCAAAGAAGCCTGCCACCATAAAGGAATTCAGCATTGGCAAGTTGGAGCTATCGGCTTTGGAGAATCCTTTTTCCATTGAAAATGTTTTTTATAAGCAAAACACAAAATAAAATCTAATTTAGGACTATAATTCGCACTTTAAACAAAAGCAAACATTACCATCCATAAGAAAATAACACAGAAAATAGGTTCGTTCGAGGCGTTTACTGTTTTGTGACGTCACTCGCAGCTGATTGGTAGACCGCCTGTTTTGAATCACGTGGCTAATTGTTTCAATTCAATGAATTGATTTAGTTAAAAGAACTATGAATTTGAGAAAAAATTAAACAAAAAAGTTTTTTTTTTAGCATTCCCAAGACCTAAAGAGATATCTCTAAAAATAAATATATATTTATTTTTTACTACTGTCAAACACCCTATTGCCCTGTTTTTTTTTGGCACACCCGGTATGTATTTAATCCGATTTTACTTGTTTATAGGTCACCAAGTGGTTCTTTGCCCACACGTCATAATCAACTCGAGCAGTTGTCGAGGGTTCCTACACAAGCGCGGTTCAAAACTGAACGGCTGGTCGCGAAGGTGGTTCGTTTTCGACAGGCTGAAGCACACTTTGACGTACTACTCGGACAAGAGCGAGAAGAAGCCAAGGGGTGGCGCTTATTTCCAGGTAAGTTGAAGGCTATTTCAGGGCCATCAAAACGGACGGGCCACGATCCTCCACTTTGTTGACGTCACATTGGGGGCTGATTTTATTTTTTGATGGTCACGTCACGACACAGCTGATTGTCTTTAAAATATTGAAGTTGGAATGACGGTTCATGAATATTTGATTTTTTTTAAATAAAGCCGGTTTTGAGATTGTTTTTTCTATATTCTTGCAAAACAATTTTTTTAAATGTATAGTAATTCTTAATTTTTCGGAGCCGCTTCATTAGCTCACATAAAAATTTAATTTAAAGTAGAAGCGAATGTGACAAACACAGATGACAAAGTCAAATACATGTCAAATATAACAGTTAACATGTGGTTCATGGCGAGTAATTTGAATTCAAAATAAGAAATGCTAAATCTTGAAGATTTTAACCTTTTAATCCTCTTGCATCCTTACAAAAGTTTAGTAGGATATCGGGATGGTGTCTGAGAATATTTCACTGAAATTTCGCGGAAATCTGTAGTGCCATTTTGAAAATAACCTAAAAAAACGTTTGACCTCACATAAGACCCAATGTAAAAGTCAGCCCCCCGAGAACAGCTGATTTTTTCAGGGTCGTGGCCTCTATTTTTTTGTTGGCCTTGGCTATTTATATGATGCGTTAAGTCGCCGCGTGGTGGTGATCCTACTTGTGGTAATCAGGGCTATCAAAACGGACTGGTAACTTATTTGAAAAACAATAAAATATTTATGTCAATATATGATTGACATGTTTTCCAAAAAAAAAAACAAAAGTCAGAATATTTAAAAAATATACTTTTTGACATTTTAATAGACAAAAAGATTTTCGAAAATTTATGTATTTTTTGGTTTGAATACAATATTTTCTTTGACGAAGGAAGTAAAAAATTAACGTAATATGCATTTTAATGGTTGTTTTGACCCAGCAAAGTCACATACATAATTTAGATCTCAGGTGTTTTGGACGTTTGCCAACTGATTTTATAAACTACCTTGCATTCCATCCTCAATCAATCAAGAGCTTGCACTATTTAAAAATTGATGTATATTTTGATATCCGGAAACTTTTTAGAAAAATATTTTTAAAGTTGTGCAATGGCGGATAATTGTAAACACCAAATTTCTGCTAAATATACATATTAAGCAATCAAAAAATATTTATTGTGGTGTGATCTTAAATAGGATATCAATAAATAATATCTATTAATTTAAATTGCCCATTTTTATGTAACTTTTTTAAAAAGCCTGCATTTTAGGTTGGTGTCTAACTTTTTTATTAATGAAAATTTTTTTTGGTATGATTTCCTTTTTTAT
This sequence comes from Aspidapion aeneum, assembly GCA_963576565.1. Lineage (NCBI taxonomy): Eukaryota > Metazoa > Arthropoda > Insecta > Coleoptera > Brentidae > Aspidapion > Aspidapion aeneum. The sequence continues at coordinate 9,959,991 of OY755043.1, forward strand.
ACTTTTTTATAAAGAACACAACTCTCAAATTAAATGTAATTTGTCACTTGTAGTTTTTGAGATATTACATAAAGTTGGTATATTTTTTTAGAATGAACATCTTTTTATTTTTGAAATCATAAATACAGAGTGTCCCAGATAAAAGCAATTACATGGGGATTTCGGAAACGGTAAGAGATACAAGTTTGTTTAAATGAGAAATAAATTGGTAAAAAAAATTTTTGTAAGTAGATAGCTGAGACTAAAAAGTAGAAAATAAATTGGTAAAAATTTTTTTTTAAGTCACAAGCTTTTATAAAATGCACTAAAAATTAAAAAATAATTTTCTAACATTCTAATATTATCATAATAATAAAAGCAATAGCCGACTGATGGAAATTTTCACGATGTTAGCACGATAAGATATTAAATTATAATTAAACATCACTATTTGCAAGAATCAATCTAGCAGAAAAATGCAGAGGTACCAAAACCACCCAACCCGACCCAAGATACCCCAGAATTTCTCTGACATAGGTATGGCAATGGCATAACATTGCGGCACATCAAACATATCTTTGATGACCTGCTATGTTGAATATTCTTTAAGTGTTTAGATCACAAATTTAGATTAACTTATGCTTTGATTTGCGGCCATCGCTTTTATTATTATGACAATATTAGAATGTTAAAAAATTATTTTTTTATTTTTAGTGCATTTTATAAAATCTTGTGACTTAAAAAAATTTTTTACCAATTTATTTTCTACTTTTTAGTCTCAGCTATCTACTCTATTAAATGAAAATATTTGTTCAATAACAGAACAGAAGAGTTTATTCTAGATTATAGTGAAATCGCTGATCGTGAGTTGTTTGGAAACTCATTTTTCCATTGGGGGAAGGAGAGGGTGGGGGTAGAGGTAGAAATATATTTTTTGTTTGAGCTGTATTGCCATCGGACCTTTATGCATATAGCAAATTTTATAAAACTCATTTGAAGTGAAGTGTGTCAAAAACGCATTTTTTATGGAAGGGGGTAGGGATGGGAGGACATTTTTTCATTATTGCTGTATTGTCATCGGACCACTATATGTATACCAAATTTCATCCAAATCGGATAATGGGAAGTGTGTCAAAAATGCATTTTTCTATAGATGGGGGTGGGGGTAAGAGTGGTAGGATATTTTTTTCTTAATGTTGTATTGTGATGGGACCACTATGTGTGTACCAAATTTCATCCAAATCGGATAATGGGAATGTGTCAAAAACGCTTCACAAGATTTGATAGATAGTTAGTTAGTTAGATAGTTAGTTAGACAGAACATCTGAAGCTAAATAAAAGCTTGTATAAAGTTGCGCTATTCTAAGCCCAATCAGGGGTTACTAAAATATTGAGCAAAAACTAAAATTGAAATATCGCCGCCATCTTGCAAACAAATTTAATGAAATTTGGTAATTTTGTATAAGCAACTACGGCCCATCGAATGACGTTTACAAATTTTTTGTAGGACTTCTAGTTTTTTTGAAACCATAGCCAACTTTGTTATTTCTTATGACCGCCATATTGAATTGGTACGGCAATAAATAGATCATTAAAACAGCTTTTCAACCCTGTATAATAAGCCTATCTTTGAATGACGGAAAATGTGAATTTATTTAAAAACCTGTTTTTCACTTGGTTGTAAAATAAAGGCCGTAGTTGCGTTTGTTATCCTACCTACGTAACTATCTGTCAAAACTTCATTTATTTGATTTATCTGTTGGAGTTTTAAAGTTTCTAAATTACTTAAGATTTTTTTTCACATTATCAATCAAATTTAAGATAGAAACGTTTCCAAATTGGGAGAAAGTAGATATGTATGTTATATTTTGTGTAATAAGAATGCTGGAATAGCTCGAAATATGAACAAATGGTTAAAGATGCATGCATGTCTCTAATTCATCGGTGCAGGATTTGCATGAATAACAACGGTGGAATTTTCGAACATTTGCTTATTTAATTCAATGCTTTGTTATCGGTTTTTAGTTTTATTTTAAATTAAATAATAAATGCAAACTTTTGTTTTAGAAATAAAAGATAGATTTTAAGAAATTGTATTACTTCTTAGCCAGAAAAAAATAAAAAAATAAGGGCCTTAAAGATTTGCATATAAATCAAATTAATGGAATAGTTATTTAAACAACAAGGTTTGAAAACGACTCTTTGCACACGATCGAGACAGTTTGGTAGTATACTACAAGTCGAGGGAGTGTGCAAAGAGGTTTTCAAACGAGTTTTTTACAATATTAGCTCACACATATACTATACTATAGTAGTGTGAGCTATGGTGATCCTTATTTTTTCGAGAAAAAAAAAGTTGCTCCGATTTCAAAAATTTTTATATATCTTTGCGTTTCAGATGATTTTGAAACTTTTTTGTTGCGCCGTCTGTCTGTGTCTGTCTGTCTGTCTGTATGTCTGTCTGTCTGTATGTCTGTAACGACCCACGCGCATAACTCAAAAACCGCTTGGCCGATTTTAATGAAATTTGGTACCTAGGCTGGGTCTTGGGTCGAGATGGTCCCATTAAAAAATGAACAAAATCCATTGAACAGAAACCAAATAAAAGGGTGGGGGTAGATTTCAAAAATTAGAGTTTATGTGAAAATATGGCGTGTGTGATATCAAACGAAAGGTAATTGAGTCTGCAGTTAAACAAAATACATTTTAATTTATTTAAAAAAAAGGGTGGGGGTATATTTTAAAAATTAGAGTTTAAGTGAAAATATGGCGTGTGTGATATCAAACGAAAGGTAATTGAGTCCGGAGTTTAACAAAATACATTTTAGTTTTTTGTTTTTTTTAAGGGTGGGGGTAGAATTCAAAAATTTGAGTTTAAGTCAAAACATGGCTTGTGTGGTATCAAACAAAAGGTAATTTAGTCTGGAGTTAAATAAAATATATTTCAGTTTTTAGTTATATTAGCTCACACGTACACTATAACTATAGTACCTAGTGTGAGCTTAGGGGCCCATATATTGGCAGAGTATTTTTTATACGACTGCTAATAAAGAAAGAAAAATCAAATTTTAATTTAACTTGTTTTTATTTCCGACATTTTTACAACAAAACTTTAAAAATTCAACAATTTTTTGACGTATCTAATCAACATACGAGCAGTGACGGTTGCTACAGAACTAAGCCAACTTATATTGATGGGTGACAACAACAAAAATCACAATGACGGGAGACCCGTATGCAGAAATGACATAGGCGTGCGCAAAAATGACATAAACGTGTGCAAAACGTTTTGCACACAGCGTGCGCAAAATGCCATTTTCAGATCGTGTTCTCCGTGCGCAAAACCCCCTTTTACAAGACAGTCGTATAAAAAAGTTTTGAAAGGTAGTTACGTAGGTATGACAACAAACACAACTACGGCATTTGTTTCACAGCCAACTAAGTGAAAAACTATTAAAGATCAGCTTATTATACATGGTTGAAAAGCTCTTTTAATGCTCTATTTATTGAAGTATAAATCCAATATGGCGGTCATAAGAAATAACAAAGTTGGCTACGGTTTCAAAAAAACTAGAAGGGCTAGAATAAAATTGCTAACGTCATTCAATTGGCCGTAGTTGCTTATACAAAACTACCAAATTTCATTAAATTTATTTGCAAGATGGCGGCGATATTTCAATTTTTCAAAAAACAAAATTTTTAGTCTTTGCTCGATATTTTAAAAAGCCCTGTAGATATTTTTAATTTTGATACGGCGTCTGATTGGGCTTAGAATAGCGCTACTTTTTTCTCATTTAAACAAACCTTTATCTCTTACCGTTTCTGAAATCCCCATGCAGTTTTTTATTTGGGACACCCTCTATAGTAGAATACGTTTTTCTTAATATTTTATGCTATTATTAAAGCTTCGTAGGAGCTTCCGTTTCTGGGATATTTACAAAAACGGCTATACTTGATGTTGTATTAAAGTGGCACCGCGTCATCAAAACCATGATGGTCGGGAAGGGAGTAGAGGGGTACATACAGTGGCCCGCATTTCCTGTAATTTTTTTTATTGGTATTGATTCCCAAAACGAGGCACTGCACTAATAGTCATTAGTTTAATATTTTACTTGCTTTTTATTTATGTCTTCTTCTAAACGATTTTATTAGAAAGGAACATATATACTCTTGTCTGGTTGTTATGAACATATTGATTTAGCCGGGCTATGACGTTTTCTATTGTTGTTTTGACTGTTTTCATGTCAAACAAATTGGGACCGACTTTTTACAAAACAAATTACCGTTTTTGCAACTAAATAAATATTTACGCACATTTTAATATAAGTTTGGATCCTCTTTTATGTTTCGGATTTTTATTTATTAGGTACGTACCTATTTTATATCTCCTTTAAAAGGTCTCGGTGTTTTATTATAGACATATAAAGCGGCACACTGCAGGTACAAAGTGAAACAACAATTTTTTGGGGCTTCTTTACATAGATTTTGCCGCAAAACTTGGTTTACCATAGCTATGACGCGATGCCACTTATATACATCGCAGCCAACGATAAAGACCGGCCATGGCGCGTTATAAGCAAGTCGGCGGTCACGTGATCTTAGGAGTCCCAGGATTCTTATTATATTGCTTAATATATGTTTTTACACAATTTAAATAAATTAACAAAAAATTTTTGTTCTTTTATAGGCAAAAATTGAAAAAAATATTTTGCTGATATGTGTTTATTATGGATAAAAGAACTGAATCTATAAAATAAAAAATTATACAAAATTTGCACTCTAATATCTTCGGGTACATATATTAGGTACACATAATATCGTTAGTAACTTCAAATCTATACAAGTCTTTCAAAATTGGACATATCAAACCTAAGCTTTTAGTTTTTTAATTTTTCTTTGACTGTCATCATCTTTGAATTCATATTCAAAGATTTATTAGCAGACACTAAATCATTGTGCTTTTTAATCAAATTATTTTAAAAAACTTTACATGCCCTTAAACTAATTTTTTAAAGCTTTGACAATAGTTTTTTTCCACAAAAAGACTCGCTAGAGTTATCTGAAGAAAAATTTTTAATATAAAACATTTCACAATAATTTATTCAAAAGAAACAAGTGATTTTGTGAATAAGTGAGATGGTTTTCCCATTCAATGAACTGAATGTAGTGGTCGACAATAATTTTTTGAAAAATTACCCAGCACCAAGTTTAATATCTATTTCAATAAAGTGTAAGTTAACTACCAACTCATGTTCTTGTAAAAGCTGTATCTTACTTTTTAAATATTTCACACTACCAGAGAGAGATTACTATCTGTTAAAAATATTTTACATATCAGGTTTTTAATATTGCGAGGGTGCAGAAGACATATTACCTTAAAATTGTAAATTGACATGTATGTACTGGATAACTGGATAAACAAAGATGAAGCCAACATTAAAGTGTATCCACCATATCTTCGATTCTCAGGTTACCCTTTCAAGAGACCTAATTGTTCAATAAGAAATGACAACTGAACACATTTTTCACTCTCACTATCGAAAATGTCACTAAGGATGTCTATTACTTGATCAATCTTATCCAAGATCTTATCTTTTACCACTTCTTTCCCGTTTGCAACATATTAGGTTTCAGTTTTATAGTTGGACCGACAAGGAACAACACTAATTACACGTTCGCGGCATTGTGTATCTTATAGGTATTTTCTTTATAATTTACTCATTAGCCATTAATTATTTTAACGCAGCCCACTACAGTCTTTTTCGTGGGCTGCGTTATTTTAATAACTTTGATAAAATTCACATAAAATTCGTGCCCGAATCAAAAAAAAATCCACGTAAACAAACATACCAAAACTGAACATACACATGTTTTATAATGACAGCGGGCCGTGAGGCGTTTTTTTGTGGGACTCCTACGGTCACGTGATATTTCCGGGCCCGGGCCGGTCTTTCTCGTGGGCTGCGATATACATCCTCAACTATAGGAAAGTATCAAATCCATCATGAATCCTTTTATTATTTTTTAGGCGATAGAAGAGGTCTACCTAGACCACCTAAACACGATAAAATCACCAAATCCCCAGCTGACATTCATTGTAAAAACTCACGAACGACATTATTACCTGATGGCACCCTCACCGGAAGCTATGCGAATCTGGGTAGACGTCGTATTTACTGGAGCCGAAGGATATAGAGAGTTTGAACACGGCACTTGAGTGATGGGTGAGTTTTTTTTTCGGAGTTGAAGCTCAAAATTTTGATTGTTTTCGCACAAAAAACGGATGTTTTTGAAAAAGATACACAAATTTGCAAAATTATCTTGTTAAAAAACGAATAAGCACGCATTTTTAGGAATCGCAAATATTTTTATACCATGTCTACTTGTTTGTGTAGGTTAATTTTTGAAAATGTATGCTCAAACATATTTTTGAATATTTTTAAAGGTATATATTATACCTTATTTAATCACGATTATAACGGATTATCTTCTTACAAGAAATCATAAAAAAATATAGATAAATCATTCTAGATAATTTTAAAAATGTTTTCTACATAGTATTTGAGATCATTATACCATAAGAACAAATTTTTTAATCTTATAATTATCGATGTTTTGAAAACTTTTTCATTATAATAATTTTTTGTATATTATTAGTATATAGTTTGTAAGGAAAATATTTATAAGGTTATGTGATATACGTGTTACATTTTAAAACGAATACTATTTTAATACCAACTGACTTTTAGATAAAAATGTGTTACCAAAAAAGCAGCAACTTATTTTTTAAAACTAATTTGACAGGAAGGGATGTTAAGACGATTTCTAACCGTATTTTATAGTTGTTAAAACGTATACCTTGTATTTGACGCAAGGTCTTTATACTTTTACACAGATTACCGACAGAATTTGAAAGGTCATTGAACCTGACTGGCCAACTGCAATCAGATTAAAAAGTCTACTTCACCGGGTTACCTTAAACCATTTGAAGACCACAGACAAAGAAGGCGCTATGTCAATTTTTTAAAGAAATTGAGTTATTAGTGCCATCTATTCGAAAAATTTCAAAAGTTTTACCATATCCTATTTTTCAGGCTATAAATGCCATCAGTTAGGAGTAATTTCAATTTGAAATATTGACGAACAGGCTAAAAAGGCTCCATGTTCCAATCTTTAGAACGGGTTTTCTCGAAATCCCGTTTTTTGACATGGCGCCTTCTTTGCCTGTGGTCTTCATTTGTTTTATAGCAACCGCAGCCAACGATAAAAACCGGCCATAAGCAAGTCGGCGGTCACGTGATCTTAGGAGTCCCAGGATTCTTATTGTATTGCTTAATATATTATATGTTTTTACACAATTTAAATAAATTAACAAAACATTTTTGTTCTTTTATAGACAAAAATTGAAAAAAATATTTTGCTGATATATGTGTTTATTATGGATAAAAGAACTGAATCTATAAAATAAAAAATTATACAAAATTTGCACTCTAATATCTTCAGGTACATATATTAGGTACATAATATCGCTAGTAACTTCAAATCTATATAAGTCTTTCAAAATTGGACATATCAAACCTAAGCTTTTAGTTTTTTAATTTTTCTTTGAGTGTCATCATCTTTGTCTGAGTTCTTATTCAAAGATTTATTAGCAGACACTAAATCATTGTGCTTTTTAATAAAATTATTTTAAAAAACTTTACATGCCCTTAAACTAATTTTTTCAAGCTTTAACAATAGTTTTTCTCCACAAAAACACTAGCTAGAGTTATCTGAAGAAAAATTTTCAATATAAAACATTTCACATTAATTTATTAAAAAGAAACAAGTGATTTTGTGAATAAGTGAGATGGTTTTCACATTCAATGAACTAAATGTAGTGGTCGTCAATAATTTTTTGAAAAATTACCCGGCACAAAGTTTAATATATATTTCATTGAAGTGTAAGTTAACTACCAACTCATGTTCTTTTAAAAGCTGTATCTTACTTTTTAAATATTTCACACTACCAGAGAGATTACTATCTGTTAACAATATTTTACAAACCAGTTTTTTATTATTGCGAGGGTGCGGAAGACATATTACCTTAGAATTGTAAATTGACATGTATGCACTGGATGACTGGATAAACAAAGATGAAGCCAACATTAAAGTATATCCACCATATCTTCGATTCTCAGGTTACCTTTTCAAGAGACCTAATTGTTCAATAAGAAATGACAACTGAACACATTTTTCACTCTCACTATCGAAAATGTCACTAAGGATGTCCATTACTTGATCAATCTTATCCAAGATCTTATCTTTTACCACCTCTTTCCCGTTTGCAACATATTAGGTTTCAGTTTTATAGTTGGACCGACAAGGAACAACACTAATTACACGTTCGCGGCATTGTTTATCTTATAGGTATTTTCTTTATAATTTACTCATTAGCCATTAATTATTTTAACGCAGCCCACTACAGTCTTTTTCATGGGCTGCATTATTTTAATAACTTTGATAAAATTCACATAAAATTCGTGCCCGAATTAAAAAAAAATCGACGTAAACAAACATACCAAAACCTAAAACACACATGTTTTATAATGACAGCGGGCCATGAGGCGTTTTTTTGTGAGCCTTCTACGGTCACGTGATATTTCCGCGCCCGGGCCGGTCTTTCTCGTAGGCTGCGATAGCAACCCGATGACGCAGCTACAGTCGTGCAGTTACGTTCACACGACTGGTCAAATCCTGTAGGCAACCTGTGTAAAAGTATTAAGACCTCGTATTTGACGGTGCCTTTCAGAAATAAAAGACTGTTTTAGGGACCGTTCATTAATTACGCACAAAGTAAATGAGCAATTTCTGAGCGAATTTGTAAACAGTTTAAGAATTCATACTGTATCAAAGCCACCTCAAAAGAACAAGTCCGATTCTTCTTTGAAATACCACACTGTCGAAGGCGTCAGTCAGTTCTCTTGTCAGCCTATATTTTTTTGTTTTTAAAATAGTCAAAATTCTAGATCTGTTAAAGCCTTTTTCCTCGCAGTAACTACAAGTTACCAGGTAACCTACTCGTTTTCTGTTTTTCTTCGCTGAGTAACACTAACTATGACGTCACGAGTAACCACACAGTGTAACCAGCCTAGCAGACGTGGTTGCTGAAATATTTTGAGGTTAAGATCGTTTTGTTTTGTTTTTTTTTCAAAATGTTTGGTTTTAATCATTGATTTCTATACCCTACAGGGCGTTATACAACTCAATGATTTTAATATATATATATATATTACCAACGAATTATGTTTGGTAACGGTAGAAAATGAAGCACATCCCTTGAAGTTGGTCCTATATCAATTCAACTGCAACTAGTCTTAAAATGTACTGCATTTGGTGTTCTGTGGTACTGCGGCCTTACCACAGAATACCAAAGGAGCATCCTGTTTCCACCCCGATTCAAAAAACGCATCAGGTAACGCTGCATTTAAAACTGGTGTAAATCCATGTCCCGTGATACGTTTTTTGAATCGGGTTGGGCATGCATTGGTGGAAACAATGAATTATTTTCTGCATTTCGGAAGCTCCTGGTAAAAACAAAAACAAACAATTGGAAATGTCATCCACAGCTGACTGTCTGACGTCATACAGCGGTTACTCCGAGTAACCGTGACGTCATTTCGAGTAACTTAAATGAGTGACTAGTAACCTCGAGGAAAAAGGCTTTTAGCCTTCAAAACTGTTGTCATTCAAAGTAGAATCAGGCTTGATATAAAAGGGGCTGTGACTGTATTGATTTCAGTATTCTTCTCCTCATTCGTTGATGGTTCTGTAATTTATGAACGATCTCTTTTTAATATAGTAAAAGGTGCAGCTTTTTTTAAACGAAACACATGTTTTAATGTAAGTTTTAAGACTGTATTAATAGTAGATTATACATATATTTTTAAATACCTAACGGTTTGTCAACGAATCAAATAAAAATAATATATATTTATGCACAATAAAATGAAACGAATTTTTTATTGCACCAAAAACAATAAGTTTTATCCAAATAACTATACCCTGAACAAAAGAAAAAAATTTTGTGTCAAAATTGAGCATAACATCAATAATTAACTCATATTGTTGTTTGAATACGAAACTTTGTAACGAAAATATAATAAACAAAAGCTATTCCCACAAAGAAAAAACTTATCAAAATATGTTGATAAAAATAGTATAGGTTCTTATGGTTTTTACGACTTTGACAGCTTTTCTAGTTTATTCGACGATAATTTCCAAATTGATGAGCAACGAAATACGATATTCGACTTTTCTGTTCTGAAACCTAATACAATCTTCACCTCTGGGTGCCCCTTATATAAATATTTCTTCTTTGTGGTGTTAAAAAAAAATATCTAGACTAATATTGCCCTATATTACCACATAGCAGTCTTAGATTAATGGATTTAACTGAAAACACCTCCCAACAAAAAAAATATTATCAAATACCAAAATTGACCTAAAATTATAAACCACAAGTGAAATTCAAGAAAGAAAAATAAGAAAAAGTTTTCTGCTTCGGCCGGGGATCAAACATACCTTTGACAGTGGAAAAGAAGAATTTAGAGAGATCAGTTGGATGACTTGGTCGAGTTAATACCCTGAAAATTTCTCGTTCTTGTATTGAGACACCGCAGCCTGCATAGATGGAAGTTTTCCGAACATTTATGTATGGCTTCGGTAGTTCAGTGGTTAGAATGTTTGCCTAGATAGCAAGAGATCCCGGGTTCGATCCCCGGCCGAAGCAGAAAACTTTTTTTAAATTTTTTTTTCAATATTATTTGGGACATTTTGGATCAGTCAGGAATTTTGACAGCTGTTACCGTAATTGTTACTAAGAATAACGGTGACATTCAGGGCAAAAAAAAAATAAATAGATATTGGAACACTAAAGATAAATATAACAAACACGTTAATTTAGTAGTTTCACACTCCTTCAACTTTTTGTTTCTTTATATTTGTTTATTTATTTTTATTAGATTTATGGCTTTTTACAAACCAAACTACCGAATTTTAGTAAAAATTTAGTAAAAAAATCGACTGCATTAATAACGGTAACATTAAAGGACGGCCACCGTAAGTACCGGGCGCCGTTACCGTAAATAACAAAAAAGGAGCGAGAAGCTGCTAATGCGCAGACTCAGTAATAACAATAACGGTAACAAAGTGTAAAATACGCGACCCAAAATGTCCCTATTAGATAGTTTAAGTTGTGCTACGTATTTTTACGTAAGCATGAGATTTGACAGTTACGCAAGCGCACTTCGTCACACCGTCGTCAAGGTCACGTTAGGAGCTTACGTATTTACGTTAGCTTACGGCAGTCTGCGAGCACCTTAACGTTACCAAAGAATAGAATTGGTTGATTGACCGATCGAAAAATGAGGCCTAGACGATAATTTCCGCTTCCAGTACAAACAATTCTTTGCAAATATATTCCTACTGTAGTTGAAAAGACAAAAAACAAAATGGTGACATCAAAAAAACACAGTGCTGAATTCCATATTCTCTGCTATTAGTAGACTTGTTATGGTAACGTAAAAACATTCAACTTAAACTCAAATTTGGAACAAAACGTAGAGCGCTTAACGTGCAGTTTTACGTAAAAATACGTAGCACAACTTAAACTATCTATTATCTAACTGTCAAGAATCAACAACTACCCTTAATTATTTTTTCTACCAATTGGCTTTAATTTAAGTATTTATCTAGAATATTTTTTTTACTATTACTACATTGATGTTCAACTTTTATGCTACATTTTGATGTATGGTTAAACCTTCAATCATTGTTTTATAATCAAAGGGTTTCCGTTTTTTGTTTACCTTCCTTTATTATGTTTTGTGCTATTTGCTCAGTGGTGTCACAAGTTTTTGAATATCTGTAGAGTATCGTATTAAACAGTTGAAGGTACTATTTCTTAATTGAATCAACTAAATTTTGTTGAGCGTTACCAAATTACAAGGAACCTAACGTTCATTGACGTCAACTACATTAAAAAAAATTATTTATTTATTTATTAGGCACCTAATTTCGAATATAGTTTTTTACTATTAGATTGGTCTCAGAGATATCGTGTATCTATTTTGTCTACTTTTAAACTTTTTTTTTCTAGTTTTTTTCTTTATCTTTTTCCTTATTATCTCCTTTACTTTCCTGTTTCTGGGGCTGTTCAATACTTTTGAAATCTGCCACTTCTTGATATTTTTCGCTAGGATTCACATGTTACTGATTTGGATCTTCAACTTTCTGGGACTGTTCAGTACTTTTTGAATCTGTCACTTCGTGATATTGTTCGTTAGGATCAACATATTGCTGATTAGGATTTTCATTAGGACCTCCTTCATATTGCTGATTAGGATCAACTGGATATTGCTGATTAGGATCATACTGCATATTAGGGTCGTATTGGTAATTTGGATCATATTGATTCGGATCGTTTGGATCATACGCTTGATTAGGATCATACTCCTGATTAGGGTCATACTGTTGTTGGTTCGGATCGTATTCTTCTGCGTATTGCGCGTTTGGATCATATTCCTGAACCGGTGATCCTTCAGCATACCCTTGCTGTTGACTGGTTGAATCGACAGCATATTGTTCAGCTTCAGCAGGGTATTCTTCAAGACCATATTGTTGACTATTGGGTGAAATAGTTTTTGCTGTTTGAATAGTAGGTAAACCCCCGCTTGGATACTGTTGGTCTGATGATTCAGCACTGTATTCCTTACTTGGAGGAGATACGTTTTTTGTCGATTGTACGGTAGGTGAAGCATTCAACGGCGAGTTGATCGGTGACGTCTCAGGTTTGACGCTTTGTTGGATTTCTGATATCTGTGCCGTATCGTATTAAACAGTTAAAGGTATTCTTTTTTGGTTGAATGGACTAAATTTTGTTGAGCGTTACCAAATAACAAGTAACCTAAGGTTCATTAACGTCAACTACATTTAAAAAAATGTATTTATTTATTTATTAGGCATCTAATTTCGAATATAGCTTTTTACTATTAGATTGTTCTCATAGATATCGTGTATCTATTTTGTCTACTTTTTAACTTTTTTTTCTAGTTTTTTTTCTTTATCGCTTTCTTTATTATCTCCTTTACTTTCCTGTTTCTGGGGCTGTTCAATACTTTTTAAATCTGGCACTTCTTGATATTTTTCGCTAGGATTCACATGTTACTGATTTGGATCTTCAACTTTCTGGGACTGTTCAGTACTTTTTGAATCTGTCACTTCGTGATATTGTTCGTTAGGATCAACATATTGCTGATTAGGATCAAATTGCTGATTCGGATTATACCCTTGCTCTGAATACATTTCATTAGGACCTCCTTCATATTGCTGATTAGGATCAACTGGATATTACTGATTAGGATCATAGTGCATATTAGGGTCGTATTGGTAATTTGGATCATACTGATTCGGATCGTTTGGATCATACACTTGATTAGGATCATACTTCTGATTAGGATCGTACTGTTGTTGGTTCGGATCGTATTCTTCTGCGTATTGCGCGTTTGGATCATATTCCTGAACCGGTGATCCTTCAGCATATCCTTGCTGTTGATTAGTTGAATCGACAGCATATTGTTGAGCTTCAGCAGGATATTGTTCGAGACCATATTGTTGACTATCAGGTGAAATAGTTTTTGCTGTTTGCACAGTAGGTGAACCATCGCTTGGATACTGTTGGTCTGATGATTCAGCACTGTATTCCTTACTTGGAGGAGATACGTTTTTTGTCGATTGTACGGTAGGTAAAGCATTCAACGGCGAGTTGATCGGTGACGTCTCAGGTTTGACGCTTTGTTGGATTTCTGATATCTGTGCCATATCGTATTAAACAGTTAAAGGTATTCTTTTTTGGTTGAATGGACTAAATTTTGTTGAGCGTTACCAAATAACAAGTAACCTAAGGTTCATTAACATCATCTACATTAAAGAAAATGTATTTATTTATTTATTAGGCACCTAATTTCGAATATAGCTTTTTACTATTAGATTGGTCTCATAGATATCGTGTATCTATTTTGTCTACTTTTTAACTTTTTTTTCTAGTTTTTTTTCTTTATCGCTTTCTTTATTATCTCCTTTACTTTCCTGTTTCTGGGGCTGTTCAATACTTTTTAAATCTGCCACTTCTTGATATTTTTCGCTAGGATTCACATGTTGCTGATTTAGATCTTCAACTTTCTGGGGCTGTTCAGTACTTTTTAAATCGGTCACTTCTTGATATTCTTCGTTAAGATCAACATATTGCTGATTAGGATCAAATTGCTGATTCAGATCATACCCTTGCTCTGAATATATTTGATTAGGATCTCCTTCATACTGCTGATTAGGATCAACTGGATATTGCTGATTAGGATCATACTGCATATTAGGGTCGTATTGGTAATTTGGATCATACTGATTCGGATCGTTTGGATCATACACTTGATTAGGACCATACTGCTGATTAGGATCGTACTGTTGTTGGTTCGGATCGTATTCTTCTGCGTATTGCGCGTTTGAATCATATTCCTGAACCGGTGATCCTTCAGCATACCCTTGTTGTTGATTAGTTGAATCGACAGCATATTGTTGAGCTTCAGCAGGATATTGTTCGAGACCATATTGTTGACTATCAGGTGAAATAGTTTTTGCTGTTTGCACAGTAGGTGAACCACCGCTTGGATACTGTTGGTTTGATGATTCAGCACTGTATTCCTTACTTGGAGGAGATACGTTTTTTGTCGATTGTACGGTAGGTAAAGCATTCAACGGCGAGTTGATCGGTGACGTCTCAGGTTTGACGCTTTGTTGGATTTCTGATATCTGTGCCGTATCGTATTAAACAATTAAAGGTATTCTTTTTTGGTTGAATGGACTAAATTTTGTTGAGCGTTACCAAATAACAAGTAACCTAAGGTTCATTAACATCATCTACATTAAAGAAAATGTATTTATTTATTTATTAGGCACCTAATTTCGAATATAGCTTTTTACTATTAGATTGGTCTCATAGATATCGTGTATCTATTTTGTCTACTTTTTAACTTTTTTTTCTAGTTTTTTTTCTTTATCGCTTTCTTTATTATCTCCTTTACTTTCCTGTTTCTGGGGCTGTTCAATACTTTTTAAATCTGCCACTTCTTGATATTTTTCGCTAGGATTCACATGTTGCTGATTTAGATCTTCAACTTTCTGGGGCTGTTCAGTACTTTTTAAATCGGTCACTTCTTGATATTCTTCGTTAAGATCAACATATTGCTGATTAGGATCAAATTGCTGATTCAGATCATACCCTTGCTCTGAATATATTTGATTAGGATCTCCTTCATACTGCTGATTAGGATCAACTGGATATTGCTGATTAGGATCATACTGCATATTAGGGTCGTATTGGTAATTTGGATCATACTGATTCGGATCGTTTGGATCATACACTTGATTAGGACCATACTGCTGATTAGGATCGTACTGTTGTTGGTTCGGATCGTATTCTTCTGCGTATTGCGCGTTTGAATCATATTCCTGAACCGGTGATCCTTCAGCATACCCTTGTTGTTGATTAGTTGAATCGACAGCATATTGTTGAGCTTCAGCAGGATATTGTTCGAGACCATATTGTTGACTATCAGGTGAAATAGTTTTTGCTGTTTGCACAGTAGGTGAACCACCGCTTGGATACTGTTGGTTTGATGATTCAGCACTGTATTCCTTACTTGGAGGAGATACGTTTTTTGTCGATTGTACGATAGGTAAAGCATTCAACGGCGAGTTGATCGGTGACGTCTCAGGTTTGACGCTTTGTTGGATTTCTGATATCTGTGCCGTATCGTATTAAACAATTAAAGGTATTCTTTTTTGGTTGAATGGACTAAATTTTGTTGAGCGTTACCAAATAACAAGTAACCTCATTAACATCATCTACATTAAAGAAAATGTATTTATTTATTTATTAGGCACCTAATTTCGAATATAGCTTTTTACTATTAGATTGGCTCATAGATATCGTGTATCTATTTTGTCTACTTTTTAACTTTTTTTTCTAGTTTTTTTTCTTTATCGCTTTCTTTATTATCTCCTTTACTTTCCTGTTTCTGGGGCTGTTCAATACTTTTTAAATCTGCCACTTCTTGATATTTTTCGCTAGGATTCACATGTTGCTGATTTAGATCTTCAACTTTCTGGGGCTGTTCAGTACTTTTTAAATCGGTCACTTCTTGATATTCTTCGTTAGGATCAACATATTGCTGATTAGGATCAAATTGCTGATTCAGATCATACCCTTGCTCTGAATATATTTGATTAGGATCTCCTTCATACTGCTGATTAGGATCAACTGGATATTGCTGATTAGGATCATACTGCATATTAGGGTCGTATTGGTAATTTGGATCATACTGATTCGGATCGTTTGGATCATACACTTGATTAGGATCATATTGCTGATTAGGATCGTACTGTTGTTGGTTCGGATCGTATTCTTCTGCGTATTACGCGTTTGGATCATATTCCTGAACCGGTGATCCTTCAGCATATCCTTGCTGTTGATTAGTTGAATCGACAGCATATTGTTGAGCTTCAGCAGGATATTGTTCGAGACCATATTGTTGACTATCAGGTGAAATAGTTTTTGCTGTTTGCACAGTAGGTGAACCATCGCTTGGATACTGTTGGTTTGATGATTCAGCACTGTATTCCTTACTTGGAGGAGATACGTTTTTTGTCGATTGTACGATAGGTAAAGCATTCAACGGCGAGTTGATCGGTGACGTCTCAGGTTTGACGCTTTGTTGGATTTCTGATATCTGTGCCGTATCGTATTAAACAATTAAAGGTATTCTTTTTTGGTTGAATGGACTAAATTTTGTTGAGCGTTACCAAATAACAAGTAACCTCATTAACATCATCTACATTAAAGAAAATGTATTTATTTATTTATTAGGCACCTAATTTCGAATATAGCTTTTTACTATTAGATTGGCTCATAGATATCGTGTATCTATTTTGTCTACTTTTTAACTTTTTTTTCTAGTTTTTTTTCTTTATCGCTTTCTTTATTATCTCCTTTACTTTCCTGTTTCTGGGGCTGTTCAATACTTTTTAAATCTGCCACTTCTTGATATTTTTCGCTAGGATTCACATGTTGCTGATTTAGATCTTCAACTTTCTGGGGCTGTTCAGTACTTTTTAAATCGGTCACTTCTTGATATTCTTCGTTAGGATCAACATATTGCTGATTAGGATCAAATTGCTGATTCAGATCATACCCTTGCTCTGAATATATTTGATTAGGATCTCCTTCATACTGCTGATTAGGATCAACTGGATATTGCTGATTAGGATCATACTGCATATTAGGGTCGTATTGGTAATTTGGATCATACTGATTCGGATCGTTTGGATCATACACTTGATTAGGATCATATTGCTGATTAGGATCGTACTGTTGTTGGTTCGGATCGTATTCTTCTGCGTATTACGCGTTTGGATCATATTCCTGAACCGGTGATCCTTCAGCATATCCTTGCTGTTGATTAGTTGAATCGACAGCATATTGTTGAGCTTCAGCAGGATATTGTTCGAGACCATATTGTTGACTATCAGGTGAAATAGTTTTTACTGTTTGCACAGTAGGTGAACCACCGCTTGGATACTGTTGGTCTGATGATTCAGCACTGTATTCCTTACTTGGAGGAGATACGTTTTTTGTCGATTGTACGGTAGGTGAAGCATTCCACGGCGAGTTGATCGGTGACGTCTCAGGTTTGACGCTTTGTTGGATTTCTGATATCTGTGCCGTATCGTTTTGAACAATTAAAGGTATTCTTTTTTGGTTGAATGGACTAAATTTTGTTGAGCGTTACTAAATAACAAGTAACCTAAGGTTCATTAACATCATCTACATTAAAGAAAATTTATTTATTTATTTATTAGGCACCTAATTTCGAATATAGCTTTTTACTATTAGATTGGTCTCATAGATATCGTGTATCTATTTTGTCTACTTTTTAACTTTTTTTTCTAGTTTTTTTTCTTTATCGCTTTCTTTATTATCTCCTTTACTTTCCTGTTTCTGGGGCTGTTCAATACTTTTTAAATCTGCCACTTCTTGATATTTTTCGCTAGGATTCACATGTTGCTGATTTAGATCTTCAACTTTCTGGGGCTGTTCAGTACTTTTTAAATCGGTCACTTCTTGATATTCTTCGTTAGGATCAACATATTGCTGATTAGGATCAAATTGCTGATTCGGATCATACCCTTGCTCTGAATATATTTGATTAGGATCTCCTTCATACTGCTGATTAGGATCAACTGGATATTGCTGATTAGGATCATACTGCATATTAGGGTCGTATTGGTAATTTGGATCATACTGATTCGGATGGTTTGGATCATACACTTGATTAGGATCATACTGCTGATTAGGATCGTACTGTTGTTGGTTCGGATCGTATTCTTCTGCGTATTGCGCGTTTGGATCATATTCCTGAACCGGTGATCCTTCAGCATATCCTTGCTGTTGATTATTTGAATCGACAGCATATTGCTGAGCTTCAGCAGGATATTGTTCGAGACCATATTGTTGACTATCAGGTGAAATAGTTTTTGCTGTTTGCACAGTAGGTGAACCATCGCTTGGATACTGTTGGTCTGATGATTCAGCACTGTATTGTTTACTTGGAGGAGACTTTGTCGATTGTACGGTAGGTGAAGCATTCAACGGCGAGTTGATCGGTGAGGTTTCAGGTTTGACGCTTTGTTCGATTTTCGGTTGGGATGTGGGGGAGGCTTGTAACGTGGGTGAACTGGCAATGGGACGAGCGTCATCATCTGAAAGATCATTCAGTTTTAAACATAGGTTTTCTTAAAATAAGAGGTATACTAAATACATGTGTTAGTTAAAAAGCGACAAACCTACAAGTTAATACGTATACTACAGGAACTAAAATCTAGCTAATGTGTATCTGGATAAATATTATTCACGCGATAAGTAAAATTTAATTACCGTGAGGGATAAAAGGCTTGGAATTAAACTACTAACAGCAATTATTACTCTACTGAGAATAAATTAGGAAAATTTAGAAAAACATCAAAAAATTGCTGCAAAACTCAATCTACTTTTCTATCATAGATTTAGAGGTTTGAAGGTTACTTAGTAGTACCTTTGACGTTAGTGGTTGGCAGTTGTGATTGTATAAACTTATTGCTTAAACGATCTAGGCTAGTTTGTAGCTCCCGTATTTCCTCCCTACAATAAATCAAACAACAGAAAACATTAATTTAACGACCAAATTTTATTATAACACAGTTGATAACAAGGTTACAACAAGTGACACTGCTGTCAAGAAGTATAGACCTATTAGGACTCACGGTGAATAGAATAGACCGGTGTTCGGATCTTATATATATATATATATATATATATATATATATATATATATATATATGTCGAATTTTCACGTCACTGGTTGTCCAGCTGATTTTTGTAAACAAAAAAGCTAAAACGAACACAGTATTTTCTTCGAATTTTCGAATTTTAATTTTTGTGTAAAGAGAAATGAAGCGGGCTAAAAAAACTAACGACTGGTATGTCTGAACAATATTATTTTATAATAATATACTAAAAAATAGTAAAAGCTGCCTTAGTTTTCAAAAAATTCAAAAAATATTAGTTGTTCATTTCATATCTAACTTTTCTTTAAAAAAATCAGCTGGACCACCAGTGACGTGAAAATTCGACATATTGTCATGTATGTAACCCGGCGCCTCCACCATATGTCACGAGGGGGTTGTCGTGACTATTTGTGTACGTGTTGCGCACAAATAAAGAGGATCGTGAGATAGTTTAAGGGTTTATTTAATACTAGTACAAAGATACTTACACACTAATCACTACTGTCTGGCCCAGTTTTCTGATAAAATATTATTCACTTGTAGGTCGGGTTCAGCTCTCGATCAGAATCTCTTTACTGTTTCTATACTTGACTATTAAGAACTTAAGTACTTAGCGTACTCACTGAACTGAACCCCGACTATCCGTTCTTGATTGGTTTTATAGAAGCATGTGATTACAAACGTGTTTTAATCTTAAACATAAATCGTTTGCACCACATACTTCCTAGGTTGACGTCCTAATACCTTTACATCAGGTCAACCAACCAAGTTCCGGATAGCATGCCCAAATTACATACATGACAATATATTTATAAGATCCGAACACCGGTCAATTCTATCCACCGTGATTAGGACTGACACTGGATTGAGGGGCACACAAACCAAATCAAGTTATAAACAATGGTGACGGTGTCAAATTTACATTAAAAAATTGTCAAAGTCACGACAGCTTTGGAGAGAGATTCTATTCAATCATTTGCATTAAGTTGAACTTGAACCGGAATGTCTTTCTCTTTCATGGCTTTAGAAAAAGACTTATGCTCGACCACGATTTCGAGGAAAATACACCCTACTGTGTCCCTCAAGGGATCACATGACCTTAATAGGTTCGTAAGTAAAGCAGATTATACATGCAGCACAAGTGGGGTTTATAATTTGGCCCTTACTTTAAACATTGTTTGATATATCTTCATCAAACAATGCCTTAAACAATTCACACGATTTTTCAAACAAAAAAAAATACCTTCGGATTGTTCGGTTCTTCCAAAGTGATTGGAGCATTGTGCTTCATATAGTCCCACAGTGTTTTTAATCGAGACATAAGTTCGGTATTTGAGGTGCGCAATTTTGACTTTTGCCTTCTAAGAAAATGATTAATTTAAAAAAGTTGTCAACATTTAAACCGTTTCAAAATGTTCTCTTAATTATATTCAAACTGTCTAAAATGATTAATATTTTTTTAATTAGATTTCCAAAATACCCCGCAAAAAAAATCAGAGCTTCTAGTTTTCGCAACGTGAGCAATTTTTTTTAAAGAACGTTTAAATAAAAATAAACTAAATTCGTCTGGTACGCAATATTCAGGAACTACTAGTACGATTTAGTTGCATGCGCGAGTTCCGAGGTTCATGCATATTATACAAATGCCCTTAGATTATACAGGGCTATCAAAATTGTTGGCCTTGGATCATAGTAGTTGTCTCTGAATATTGCATACTAGACGAATTTATTTCAGCGCCATCTACCCCTCAATGTTGCAAACCTAGGTTGTCACTCTACATGGGTCATATACTTATATATAAATAAAATATTTATAAATAAAGAAACGTCAAAAAAGTGTAATTGTCTATGGCAAGGGCTATAAGTTAAGAACGATGGTTACTACATCGTTTCAGCTAGAGATGGCGCATTAAATGACAAAAACAATGACTGATTAATTTCTTAATGTAATTATAAATTAAATTGTAACTGACCTTTCGGGATTTGGGCACCACTTTGACACTAATGTCTAACTTAATGGGCTCCTTGCGTTTGACAGGTCGGACTGAGGTCGAATCGAACTCGCTTGCCACATCTGACGACTTTGACGCTCGGTCCGTCCCTGCCAAACACAACGATAGTATTATTAGACATACGTTTGACAAGGTGGTGGCAAAAAAGCAATAACTACTCTTTAGGAGAGACTTTGTATGTATGACATATTTTAAGGAAATAGAGAGGCGACAAACTCAAAGTCAAATTAATTTAAGTCAACAGTAAAGGAGGGAAATACTACTACTACTATGTCGGTTTAAAACGTTTTTTTACGTTGTCCGATGACAATCATCTTGTGTCAGGTTTTTTAGACTCATTGATCTTTGTATTGATTGTTGCCATTTTGGTTTAGGACGTCCTCTTTTTTTGCGCCCTATTGGTTGCCATTCTAGGACTTGCTTTGGTAATCTTTCGTCGTTTATCCGTTGTACATGGCTGTACCATATCAGTTGTCTTTTAGTGATGTCATTCGTTGTGCTTCCCTCGATTCCCATTCTTTCTCTTATGATCTCATTTCTTATGTGATCTGTTCTAGATATTCTCATTGATCTTCTTATTGCATCCATTTTGACACTTTCCAGTTTTGTATTTTTCTGTTCCATACACCAGCGTGCTTAAATTTTATATT